>OZ030014.1:109057422-109723672 GCA_964023405.1 Apodemus agrarius | reverse complement strand
GGAGAATAAATGGGGACAGGGCAACAAGCAGATGGGTTACTTCCACCTTGTGAGAAGGTTGGCCATGGAGCTGAGGAGAATTATGCAATAAAGAACGGGATCCAGAGGGGCAGGTGCTGTGACAACAAAGATTGCCAACATCAGATATTGACACTAAAATATCAGCAGCATAAATTCAACAGTGTTTAGAAATCCGCATGACCTCAGATCTTCAGTTAGGCTTCAGAGAGCCAAGGGGGAAACCTGGGTTTTGGAGACATGCCTTTGAGGAGCACTCAAAATTTGCCTTGGCTCCTTCCAACACTTACATCTTGAAATCTAGATTCTGCCATTTGCCACCATGAAGAGGATAATGCTAGCCAATGGGAGGAGGGTAGGTTTGTGTTCAAGCTGGCTCTGAGAGAGAAAACAGAAGCTCTTTTCATTCATTCTTTTAAAATGCTCCAGCTTTTAAAGTGGCACAGGCTTGAGTTATGTTTGAGGACAACAACTGAACTCCAAGCACACCTTAAAATCAGCTGGTTCCCAAATATTATTTCCCATCTAATAACTGATCATTATTTTATCCACCTAATAAGGGATTGTTGGCAGCCTGATGTCTTTATAGGCATGATAATGTTTGAAATGGCTCCATTATGTCAATGATTCGTATCTGTTTGTGTGTAGCACAGGTTCATAAGACAAAATGATCTTTATCATATAATTTGAATATGATATAATCAGATTAGTGACCACATTAGATACAGTTATTAAATTTCCACTTATGGGTCCATTGGGTTTTCACCAAAACGTGTCCTACTTGTTCACGTTTGCTCATCTATCCTCATAAACAAGTTGTTTGCTTGTTTCAATTTTAAATAGTTACTTAGTTGGTGATGCTGAGGCCCAAGCCCCAGCTATTCAGCATGCTAGACAAGAACCCCAGCACTGAGTTAAACTCCCAACTCCAGGCACTGTTTTCAAAGCAAAGTAGCTTTCTTCATTCCAGTGGAAGGTGAGAACAGTTTCTACAGCTTCTTGAAGTTCGCCCCATATTAAAATGGGAAGGTGACATTGTTTTTATCCGGATGCACTGAGGCAGCAAATAAACTACAATGTCCATGGTATATCACTATCATCATTAAATGTCTGTTGGTCAAACAGAGCCAGGGTGCTTTCCAGCCAGCCCTCTGAAACATCGTCTAACTGTAAAACTCTCACATCAGTTCTGAGTTACTGTGTTGCCATTTCTAGTCACCTTCTTAGTGCCATGCATTTAAGTCACTATATGATTTCACCTGGAGTCATTTGTACACCAGCACACAGGTCATTTCTGTCTCTGTATTCTCTTATAAAGTGAGTTAAAATGGCAGGATAAAATCAATAGCTATGCAGAAACTGAACTTCTTTTAAATTAATTCAAGATTATAATTAAATATTGATGAGCATGAAGGTGCTATTGCTGAATTCAGCAACAATTATCATTCTGAATGTGTGAAAACTCCATGCCAGTGACAAAAAACATTGGGCTTTCTGCATGTAGAAGTGCTGTGTTTTTCTTAATTACTTTGCCTAAAATGAATACAATGTGCTGATTTTTGTATCCTTGTATAACATTATAATTGGATGTCTTACAGAACAATCTTAGTCCCTAAATCACAAAACAACAACAACAAAAAATAATGTTTGAAACTAACATCAGCCCACCAGATTGGCAAAAATTAAGAGGGCTGTTGACACTTAGTGCTGGCAGGAGCTGAGAACTCCAGGGACTCATACAGTACTCTTTGGAGTTGAAATTGGCACAATAAACATCAAATATCTAGGCATTCTCTTCTGAGTCTGGCATGCTACACAACCCAGCCTCCTGCGCATATGTGTCATGAGATCTGTAAAAGAATGTGTATGGCACTCTGCTTATTAGTAGGGAAAAATAAAGAGGTAGATATACAAAATTTAGGGAATGGTTGAACTGCATTGTGGATTTTAGGCAGCTATAAGTAGACCACTGAAATGTATTCACATGTGGCCCACTGCACACTGAAACCAAAGCATACGATTAATGGGGGAAATTAAGTCTCAGAACAAACCTTACTATTTTAATGTTCAAATATAAGAAACACCTACTCCAAACCTAGGCAGCAGGGCACTTACAAATAAAGAAAACATCAAGAAAAACAGAGTATTTAGAGAATGTCAATGGAGCTTAGGAGAGATCTTCGTGTCATTGAGAGGGGCCTCAGGTTGGATGAGGAAACTCATGGACCTTGTTCATGGTTCATGATGTTGTATCTTATAAGTATGGATTTGTCGAGGTCTTGGCCTTCCATCACTAGTGTATGTGGAATTGGTAAAATATGTTTTAGAATTTATCACGTAAGTGGCTATATAAAGGACTCAGCGTGAACCCATGTGTGCTTGCTGAGAACCTACATCTCGGGATGGCTCCCAGCATCCACATTCGGAGGCTCACAACCACCTGTACCTCCAGTTCCAGGATATCTGTTGCCCTCTGCTGGACTTCATAGACACCCACATACATGTGTTTCTCCGGGAAATAAAAATAACAAAATAAAATTTTTTAAATATATTCATCTCATCATGATGTCATCTAAATATTCATGTTCCCAGTCATAGACAAAAGGCTACTCTCAGTCTTAACCAGAAAAGCTTCTCTTTGCAATAAATAGTAAATTCACACTTGCTTTTATTTCTAATGTTATTTATTAGTACTGTATGATATATTGGGAGGGGGACAGTCAGAGGACAACATTGTGATATTAGGACTCTCAGCTTGTACAACAAGCACTTTATTCATTGGTCTAAAAACACAGAATAAACTGTATATTTGTCTCAACTTGTCAAAGAACCAAATTAATAAGTTATTTTAAAGGCATCTTGAAAGTACTCACTAAGATTTCTTCTCTGATTCCCCATAGTGTGGCCCAGTCACTGTGCTGGGAATCTGAACATGTGACAGAATCACTCTCATTGTGACCTCAGACTACAGTAAGCTTTAGACTTGTGAATCAATATTTATTGGATCTGTTGAGAGCTATTATGAATTAGCATCTTTTGTACTGTTTTTTTCTGACTTTGACATTTGCAGCCTATGTGCCTAAATTAATTCAGAAGGGATGATTTCATATAAACTTTATTCAAATAATGCTTTAAGAATGGAATTCTCTTCTGGTAAAGGGCAATGAAGAATCTACACATCAGAACTGTTCCCTGTTAGATGAAATGTTTCCTTGGCTCAAAGGATGTAAGCACATTGATAAATTTTAAAAATCATCATTGCTTATCTCTTAGATCATCAGCATTCTGGCTTCAGCAAAGTGATGTCACTCAATGAGCAGCTCTATTTTCTGCATATAAACCCGTGAGATGTGACTGTTAGCAATCAAGAGACTCTGCATTGTAAACAAATTGCATAATGTGTTTCCTTATTATCTTTGTGTAGAAAACCACTTGCTACATAAAAGGACATTTGTATCAAGGAATACATCTACTTTTTTAGACTGGTAATAGTGTAGTTTACAGCCGATGATAACAATGCCCCATTGTGAGTTGTCCTGATGCTGTTTTTTTATATTAATTTTGTTTCCTCAGGAGTCGCTCATATACTTACGTGATATTATATAAATCTTTTGTCTATTTTTATTGGTCAAATAAAGGCTACAGCCTATGATTTGGCAGGGGAAGTGAAAGGAGGGATGGGAGACTTGAAAGAGAGAAAAAGGAAAAGAGGGAGGAGGAGAGAGAAGAAAGAAGAAAAGATGGAACAAAACAACACAAAACAATGTGACCAGGAGAAGTTGTAAGTAACAAGGGTATCATAGCTGGGAAATAGGTTGGTGTGGTGATACAGATGCCCAATCTAGGCTTATAGATTATAAATATAACAGAGTGTGCATGTTTTACATGGATTTATTGGGGAGGGGGTAAAACTTTCTACAATTGGTGCCCAATGTGAGCTTTGGAACCTAACTTACCTGAGACAAAAGTCCACCCAAACTCCCCCCAACCCCTGCTGGGCGGTGGGGCGCAGAGGCAGGTGGATTTCTGAGTTCAAGGCCAGCCTGGTCTACAGAGTGAGTTCCAGGACAGCCAGGGATACACAGAGAAATCCTGTCTCGAAACAAAACAAAACAAAACAAAAAGTCCCCCCCCCAAAATAAAACAAACAGCTAGGGATATGCTCTAAAGCTACAAGAGTTTGCAAATGCGGGGTGAGTTTAAGGGGTTTACAGAGAGTTACTGAGAAGCTCCTTCCCAAGCCACAATATTGCTGGCAGAGAACCTAAACAAAGGACCCAAAACTCTGGGGCTCAATTGCCTGTAGAAGGCCCTTCACAGCTGAGATTTGACTGCTGGAAAAACAATAATTGACCTTTAAAGCCTTCTCACAGACAAAGTGGGCTGATCCGGGCATTTACCCCTGAGGGAGCCTTCCCATGCTTGCTTATCCCATATCTCCCAAGTCTAAATAGGACACAGACCTACCAGACTGGATCTAGCAACTGAGATTGGTGCACAAATTGGTACACAGGCCCCCAAACACAAGACCATCAAAAAGTGAACTAAAATGTCCCAAGTTGAACAGCAGAGGAAGACAAAGATATAACAAGCTCCAAATCAGGTAACAAGATAAATTTTAGATACTTAAAGATGAGAAACACAATAAATATATTTTGGATTTTATGAGATGATATTTTAAATGGTTTGACAGGAATAGATTTAAGAAAATTAACACATTGTCAGTTATAATTAGTACAAAATTGAGTAGCTTAATTTATTATATCTCTTCAAGAGACAGGGCCCTAGATAAAAAAAAATATGACCCTTAGAAAAAGGTTTAGAAGAAATATTGAAAAAGATAGTAAAATAAAAGATACAAAATTTCATAAGACAAACTAAACAACAAAGAAATAATGAAAAAGTTTGGAAGCAGAGTCAAGAGGATAATTTACTGAAACTAATAAGTCAAAAAAAAAAGGCTACAACATCATAACATAAAGAGAAATAAAAATCAATTAACCAGGGCCTAAACAAAAGATACAGGAATTTATAGAACATGAACATCACATAGAAAATTTTAAATCTGGCAACATGGCCTAGAGAAAACACTGAAACTAAAAATAGACCTTTATAGGGATTTATAGATCAAAATAAGCAACAGAAAGAGGAGAATGAAGGTTACAGACAAGACCTAAAGCAGATGCAAGGCCTAGAACAACGGCATGAGGGCAGCCCACAGCATTCTCCCTTTTGTCTAATAAGAAAGGCTCCTCTATCTCAGCTATAAACTGGATACAACCATAATGATTAATTGAATTATGAAATAAGATATATGTGTAACATCCAATCTATGATATTTATCAATTTAGATAAAGTGCCATTTGTCCTAATTTAAAGAGTTTATAGTTCTATACTTGAACTATGTTTTGATTGATTTTAACTTGTATTCTCTTCTGAAAATCATCCTTTCAAATATATATCATCTTCCTTAATGTTAAATAACAAGTTTAATTATGAGACTATAACCAGTCTTCAACCATGTTAGAATCCAAGAATGAATTAAATACCATCTGAACATATAGGAAGCACAAAACACAGCTTCCAAAACTTAGACAAATTTTAGAGGCAGCTGACTACCTAGACAGACTGTAATTTCTTGCAATGTTGGAGCATCTATCTTCAGCCTCTGGCCCAGAACCATCTAGCAGACCTTATGAGAAGCAGGAAATATGAAGGACTAGCTTACTCTGATTTGGTAGAGCTTAGTATATTGACTATCCCACATCTGTTTGGCCGTTTGGACAGTGTATTGTCTGGAGATGATATAGGCAATTTCTGCCCAGTGGCTGCCTTGCCACAACAAGCCACCTTTCCTGGAGGTGAAGATGCTCAATATCTTCTTTGAACCCTGAATGGGGAGCAGACATGTCTCTAGTCAAAATGTCTACTAATAATGAAATGATTCTGTGGACTTCTGATGTTTGTGAAGACTACATTATTTGTGTGTGTGTGTGTGTGTGTGTGTGTGTGTGTGTAAACATCTAAACGGTTTAACCAACTGTTCTTAGCTATTTCTAATTGAATAATATTGAAACTTTTATTATAAATCATAATCTAATATAACCATGAGTTTACTATCTGGCCCTTAACTTCTGTTGCTTAGTCATCCTAAGCACTTTGTAATAGCAGCTATAAAAGGACTGGGTCAAAGCCTTATGTTCTTAAATGAGTTGTATAGGCATAATGCCTATCTAAGAGAAACAATTAATTTCAAATTTTGTATCAATATACAAAGATTTAAATCAGCCAGGCAGTGATGGTGCATGCCTTTAATTAATCTTAGCACTCGGGAGGCAAAGGCAGGCAGATTTGTGAGTTCAAAGCCAGCCTGATCTACAGAGTGAGTTCCAGAACAGCTAGGGATACACAGAGAAACCCTGTCTCAAAAAATCAAAGGCTAATTAATATTTACTTCATGTTACATAAAATATGTGTTTGTGTGCCTGTTGAACAAATGTGTGTATGTGCATATTGTATGATTGTGCATATGTGTGTTCTATAAATGTATATGTTGTATGTACATGTGTATGTGTCTGTGTATATGTGCATGTTGTGTGAATGTGCAAATGTGTGTTGTATAATTGTGTGTATGTACATATTGTATGTGTGTTTATGTGTGTATATACACATATAGGTTTATGTTGTGTATATATCGTATGCTTGTGTATTTATGCATATGTGTGTATGTGTATATGTGCATATTTAAATATGTTTGTATATGTGTGCATGAATGTATGTGTACATATAGGTTTATATGTATGTGTGTGTGTACATGTGTATGTTGCATCTGTATGTTGTGGGAATCTGTGTATTTATCTGTTATATAAATGTGTATATGTATACATGTATATTGTATATGTATACATGTATGTATAAGCATGTGTGTATATGTGTGTACATGTATGTATGCATGTATGTCTATGTATATGTTTATATGTTTGTATATATGTGTTTGCATGTATTTATGCATGTGTAGATGTATACATGTATTTGTGTATATATATGTTATATGTGTGTTTGTGTATATGTGTGCATATATGTGTTTGTGAATATGTGTGTATACATGTATCTACACATGTGTCGGTAGGTTTTATATATGTGTGTATGTATGTGTGTTTATGTATATTTATTATGTATGTTGTATGTGCTTATGTATGTGCGTGCTTGTGTGTATGCTGTATGTATGTGTATGCATGAGTATTTTTGAATATATGTGTATTATGTGTTTATGTTTTTATGCGTGTGTGTGTGTGCATGTGTCTGAGGAGAATGTTTTGCCATATACTCTCAGTGGTTTTCAGTGGGCATGATATTTCATGGACTTTTTATAATTTTCCACTTATTTGTTGATTGTTGTTCGGATGCACTCAAGCTTGGTGCACATGTGGACATCAGAGGGCAACTTGTAGGAAATTAGAACCTTCCTTTCATCATGTGGGTTCAGGGGATGAAACTTGGGTTGTATGGCAGCCAGATCCTTGACACACTGAGCCTCCTATCCATTTGCCCTTTACGATGTTCTAAATGATTTTTTGTTGTGTAATAAACAAAATCAGATTCTTCAATACACATGCTCAAGTTCCATCACATCCAGCCACAGATCCTATAGTCCAGCTTCACAGATTCCTAGTCACCTGGCCAAGGTCTTCCACTGATCGGCCTTTAAACATGTGTACAAGGGTACACTCCTCCATAAAAAAAAGGCAACATAAAAGCCTTAGTAAACACTTCTCCCTTTATATTGTCCTATAAATTAAAACTTGTTCCATGCTCCCAAATGAATTAGCATTTTATTCTGTGTACCATCAGACTACAATGTAAATATGACTCTCCCTCAAGAACAAGATGCTCTGTGTGAACTTGCAAATCTGTGAGTATGATAACATACCTGTCTATGATCTCTGACCAACAATGGTAGTGAGTTGACACCCACAGCTCAATACACTACATTTTCTGTTCTCTTGCTTTACTGGTTGAGCTTTGCTTTATTTTCTGAACTTTCATTTCTAAATTCCCTTTCTCCTTAAATCTGTTTGAATTGGAAGAGCATCCTTGTTTCTTCCTGTGAGCTCCTTGTTCAACCATCTTGGATCCCACATTCTCCCTTTTTGTTCTAACATTATTCTCTGGTGTATCTAACTTTAAACTCCTCTGCAGGAAGAATACTGCATCTACTGGTACCAAAAAATGTTTTTTCTTCTCAAAGGAGGTCATGGAGGGAGAACATAATAGAAAAGCCTTCAATATTTTATACCAAGAATACACAAAATACTTCTGGAACTGTAAGTGACTTCTGAGGGAAAGCCAGGGGTGCCTCAAGCTGTCCTTAAACACATTTGGAGATCTGTCATGTGGAAAATGAAGCCAAGACATCCTAAAGAGAGGACACAATTGTGGTGAGACTCAGAGAAGAACTTCATAAAACATAGTGCCATCTCGGAAACAATGAGGAATACACCCAGAAGTACAAAGCCCCATAATACTGAGAGGTGATACCAGGAGTTAAGGCTGCAAAATTGCAATCACCAAGTTAGAGAAAAAAATCCCAGTGCCACAGATACTACACACCTCAAGCTTTATCTCAGACCACAGGGGGTTAGACAACAAATGATTCAATTTGGGAACCTGAATAAACTTTTCAAAGTGATTTATAGAATAGAACTTCAAAATACAATTCAGAGGAGGATGAAATTGAACACTGGCTGTTAAGGTGCTCACAAGTTTGCTGGGCAATAAGGAAATTGAAGGCATCCAGTAAGCTAGGAATTTCTAAGAGATAGAAAGTTAACTTGAGAGAAAGCCAGGCATTTAGTCAATAAAACTTGATGCGTTGGTGTGGGAGAAGTAAAGATATAAGCTTTCTCTTCGCGCTTCTGGCCTGAGCAACTGCAAAGATAATGGGTAGGAAATAGAAACTACAGCCATGTTGAATGCCAGCCAAGACATTCTCAGTAGCGAGACTAATACAGTACAGTGAAATGAAATGAATGCATGAAATAGGAGTTGGGAAAGACAATTTCTAGATCCAGGAAAATAATTTACAAGGTGGAAGAGAGGAGTAAATTGAGTCAGGTGAGGTTAAATGGAAATAGAAGAGGCAGAAGCAGTCAATCGCTCAATCCTCATACCAACAGAGATGGAAAATTCATGTAAAATTACCATGATTTAGTAGCACCCGTAATTCGAATAAAGAGGTTAGTGTGCATTTGAGTGCAATTGCTCCAGATGTTCTAAAAATTACTATCTCTTTAATCACAGTAATATAACCATTCTGCAAAAAGGTAATGCTGGAGAGATGAAAACCACTCAGGTTCTGAATCTCCCCCCCCCTTGCACTTTCCTCTCCCAATACACAAGAACTTAAAACTGAGAGCACCCAGAGCCAAGTAAGCAACACATCACAAGTGTGGGAAACAGGGTGTGCTCATGACAAGTGGAACAGGCTGCATGTGCACCGAGAGCTCAAAGAAGAAGCACAGCTTTAAATGAGGAGATGTGCATGTGCTGTTTGTCATATATTATACAGGTTTTGTTGCTAGAAACAAGGATAATATGAGGATAAGAAGCAAGAATGATAATTGGTGATGCTTAAATTGTACAAGAGGTATTTGGTACTAAAAGGAAAAGTTGAAACTCAGAAATATTGGTGATAGCCCAAGGCAGTAATGATCTACCCAGAAAAACAATCATGGTACTTGTAAGGGTCTCTTGCTGTAATCAGGGATTTTTATTTTTCTGTTTCAAATAGTACACACTCTCAATAATGACAGCAGTGGGCAGAGGTAAACAAAATAAGCGTCTCTTGAGAGATAAGAACCCAAATGCTAGTGGTTCTGAGACCTTGAGGTATAAGGTAACTTGTACCTGCAGAACTTCTGAAAACACTAACCTCTGGAACTGTCCTTAGATTCTGACATGGACCCTGAGAACCTGTACTGTACACAGTCTTGGGTGAGATGCTGCTGAGGGTCAAGGGACTACAGTGGAAATCACTAATCTCAATCCTTGGCTCTCATGCTGAGTTTTTAAATGGATGGGTCATATTCAGCCATGGTTCTGATAACAGTGATGTCACAGGTTTTATGGAAACGTTGAAGTCATATTATCATGTCTTTGAGTTGATACATGTTGAACTAAGACCCTGTAAAAGAAAGCATATTATAAGACTCAGAAAACTGATGTTAGCAACATAATGTTGGGAAGATGTAAGCTTGAAGATGGTAAGCTTTAAAAAATTACTTAGAAAGTTTTGGGAAGAGCCATGCTTTTAACAGTGCCTTAAAGGTACAAATTTTGTTCTGTGTCAGGACTGCAAGGTAGTTCAAAACAAAATGAAAAGCATTAGAAATAACCTTCATAGAAGTTTAGCAAGAAATATTTAACTCATAAAATGCAAAATGATCAATATTTATTACCCTGCACAAAGCTCAACTGCAAGTGGATCAAGGACCTCAGCATGAAACTGGATCCACTAAAGCTAATAGAACAGAAAGTGGGAACTAGTCTCCAATGCATTGGTACAGGGGAATATTACCTGAAGAGAACACTGGTGGCTCAGACTCTAAGATTTACCAATGATAAACGGGACCTCTTTAAACTGAAAAGTTTCTTTAAGACTAAAGATACTATCAATAGTACAAAATGGCAGCCCACAGATTGGGAAAAGATTTTCATTAATCCTACATCCCACAGAGGACTAATTTCCAAAATATATAAATAATTCAAGAGCTTAGAGTCTAATAACCCAAGAAAAAATGGAGTACAGAGCAAAACAGAATTCTCAACAAAGGAATATCAAATGGCCAAGAAGCACTTAAAGAAATGTTCAACATCCTTAATCATCAGAAAAATTCAAATCAAAACAACCCTGAGATACTACCCTACACTAATCAGAATGGCTAAGATCAAAATTTCAGTGTATTCTGGCAAGAATTAGAGAAAGAGGAACACTCCTCCATTTGTGGTAGAATTGCAAACTGGTAAAGCCACTCTGGAAATCAATCTGGCAGTTTCTCAGAAAAATGTAAATAGGTCTACCTGAAGACCCCAAAGATGCTCCACCATATCACAAGGACATGTGCTCCACTATGTTCATAGCAGCCTTATGTATAATAGCCAGTCCTGGGGAAAAAAAAAAAAAAAAACCTAGATGTACCGCAACTGAAGAATGAATGCAGAAAAGGTGGCTCATTTATACAATGGAATACGACTCAGCCATTAAAAACAAAGACATCATGAACTGTGCAGGAAAATGTATGGAACTGGAAAATATCAAGGACATGAGTAGTATGTACTCAATGATAAGTGGATGTTAGCCAAAACAGTACAGAATACCCATGATACACCCCACAGACCCAAAGAAGTTAAACATGAAGTAAGGTCCAAGTGGGGATGCTTCAATCCCACTTAGAAGGAGGAATAAAATAGTCATTGGAGACAGAGGGACAGAGGGACCTGGGTAGGAGAAGGATGGGGAGGGGAAAAGGACCAGGTATGAAGGAAGACAAGAGAGAGGCCCAGAGGGCCAGGAAAATGAATAGAAATATGCAACGGCTGGGTATGGGGTGTGGGGGGAACCTCTAGAACGTTGCAGAATCCTGGGATTTGAGAGGCTCCCAGAACTCAAGGTGGGTAACCTGAGATGAAATGCCTAACAGTGGGGAGATGGAACCTGAAGAGATCACCCCCAGTAGCCAGACAGGACCTCCAGTGGGTGGGTGGGATCACCAACCCACCTACAAAACTTTCAACCCAAAATTGATCCTATCTAATAGAAATGCAGGGACAAACAAATAGAGCAGAGACTGAAGGAAAGACCATCCAGTGATTGACCTAACTTGGGATCTATCCCATGGAAGGGCACCAAACCCATTACTGACACTATTACTGATGCTGTATTGTGCTAGTAGACAGGAGCCTAGCATGGATATTTTCAGAGAGGCTTTATCCAACAGCTGTCTGAGACAGATACAGATACCTACAGCTAAGTATTGCATGGAGGTCAGGGATCTCTATGGAAGAGTTAGGGGAAGGATTGAATGGACTGGGGGGAAGGCAACCGCCCTGGAAGACAGTATCAATTAACCAGGACTCCTTCGAGCTCCCAGAGACTGAGCCACCAATCAAAGAGCATAGGCAAGATAGGCCTAGCAACCTCCCTTTCCCCCACCTCCCACACACATACGCACATATGACTGTCTTGTCTGGCCTCAGTACAAGAGGACGCACCTAACCTGTAAAGACTTGATCTTGCCAAGGTGGGAAAATGCCAGTAGGGTGCACCCTCTCAGAGGCAAAGGCGAGGGGAGATTGAGAGAAGAACTCTATGAGGAGGAATGGGAGGTGGTAGCATTTGTGATGCAAATAAAGTAAATAAATATTATAATAAAACAAAATGGAATTTTTGTTTTATTAATGCTACAGGGATAGAAAAGACATGGTAAAAATCACTTGTTCTTCCGCCACCATTTTGTGAATCCATCTCTAATGCAGCTTTTGTTAATGTACAGGAGCTAAGTGTCTCATGGCAATGTTTATGTGTGTGGAGATGCTTACATATTCATTTTTATTCTAAGAAATTAACATTTAACATAAACCGCAGTACCACTTTAGTATTTTACGGACAACTTGAATAACCTTGCTCTTGAGTTGAGTAGCGACACTGATTTGCCAATGTCTATTTAAAGAGATTGATGTTTTAATTCCACCAGGCTGAACGGCAAAGGAGCCCAGAGATAAGCGGCAGGCAGTGTTCAGGAATCTGTTAGGAGGGCAAGTGGACACCCTTTGCTCTCTCTCTCTTGCCAGGCAGGTCCTTATCTGATCCTTGTAGAGGCTGTGTCAGGCCAGTTAATTGTGCTCTCTAAACTATGACTTTATTGCAGGCTAAGTCTCTGCTAGTGTCCCTTTGTCTTTGAGGTCTCCACTTATTTACTCTCAAACAGATTGCCCAACGGGAAGCAGGGAGCTGAGGCTTCTTTTCAGCTGACAGATCCTTCCCTGGAAAGAAGACACTAGTTTTCTCCAAACCTAGCAGATGGTTACACCCCTAGAAGTTTGCAAAGAGATTCACCCCTGGCATGGAGGATCTCTCCAACAAATGAAAAGATACCCACAGAGAGAAGAAGACAATCCAAAGGTAACCTACTTTGTTCTTGATTTCATCAAAATAGCCCATGTCCCAAAATAAGCCACTAGAGCAAGGACCACACAAAACCCAAGACTAAGAAATGAAATTAGTCTAAGACTAATTTTTTTTTAACTGGCATTAGAGAAGGTAACTTCATTTTAAAACTAGAAGCTTGGGATTTGGGCATTTTTACCGGTTTACCTTCACTGTCAACCTGACACATACACCTCAGGTGAGTATACCCATGAAGACATTTCCAGAGAGGTTTCATGGAGTAAGGAAGGCCCACCATGAGTGTGAGTATTTCCAATATATCCATCATGGGGACTGAATGAAAAAGAACACCAGCAGACCTGCCTATCTCTCTTCTTCCTGGGATTCTCAGATGGGAGGAATCTCACCTGTATATGACTGCTACTGCTACTGCTACTGCTACTACAGACTCTGATGTACCCTCCCTACCTTGGGAGATGGCACCAAGGAGCCCAAAGAATTCTCAACCAGGAGCCCAAAGAATTCTCTCTTCATCGATGCTGTTTTCTGTTAGTTATTTGATCACTAAGACTGCAAAGTGACTAGCAACGGCATTTTAGTAGAACTAATTTCATTTCTGCTATGTCCTACACACATGTACGGCAACAGCTGAAGGGAACTAAGGAAAAAATAAAGTACTACTCTATTAAGTGTTCAAATAACCACCTGCTGGGCCATGCAAGCTTCAGAGTGAAATAATTTAAAACCAGAAGAATATATACCTTTCAGGCAGCTAGAAACACATTTCTGATAGCTATCAATTTCGCAATATGATAGCCTTTTAGATCCCCACTTCTCCACTTCGTTCTCTAGTTTATGTCATTCAAAACTGGGCAATGGGTTAGGCACCAGGGGATCACAGATCCTAATACAGACCCCAGTCAATTATCAACTCCATTGGCGATAGTTCTGAAATCCAAGAAGCTAGTTAGCAAACTGTATCACTTTCTGTATAAGGCTAGCGTGAATATAAAATAGTTACTGATATAATGGGTTTAGTATACAATACAGATTCAATAAAACATAATGTCTATTATTATGACTCAAATACAAGTTTTGCAGGGACTGTCTCTGATGCTACAGTTAAGGATGTACTGGGATATCGAAAACCAAAGTCACATTAATCTTATGAATTCCTGTGATCCATAAACCCTAGTGGCAGGTGCAAACAGATGAGTTCCAGGCACATCTGGGCTACCTGGTGAGCTCATGTCCAAGCCAAGCTTCCAAGAGAGATTGCCAAAGGGTTGAGGACATGTAGCTCAGTGGGAGGAATGTGCCTAGAATGTGTAACAACTAAGAATCAATCCCAGAACTTACAAACAACAGAGCAAGAACAGTGGAACTGTAGGAGAGAACAGAACTGAATAGTTAGAACGGTGAACACTGTCTCTGAGGGTGTCTACTACTGTGAAAAGAGAAAGGAACCAAACAGTACACCAAGGAAAGCCCCATGCACTTCCTGTAGAAGCTTCTCATGTCCTGTTGAAGCTCAGACACACCTAGTGAAATGGAGAAATGAGACTTCACTTTCTCATTCGTGGTAGGTAATCTAATCCCTGTTATCTTCACTATTACTTCTCCATAGATGTAAGTATGTAACCACAAAGGATGCCGTGGCTGCCCACGCCTACAATCTCAGCATTGAGAAGGCTAAGGGGCAGGGGGCAGCTGGTTAAAGTAAAGTTGGGGCTACATAAGAAGACCATGTATCTAAAATAAAATAAAAATACAAAGACATAGGCATTGCATTTCCTCCCAACCTGTATAAGTACCACAGCTCCGCAGGGGCCAGATTTACATCTTTTGTTATTATTTTACTATTATTCCAGGCTAAATTAAAAGAATTCAGACAAGTGAATAGCACAGATATTTGTTGAATAATTATTGTCAGTTGAATGAAAAAATATAGGGATGGAGGAATCAATAATGGTCCATCTCACAATGAGTGTCTTCAGAGCATGAAATAATAGGGAAAGAAAAATTAGGAAAGAGATACCACCCACACCTCTACTGGGAACTTACTCATGAGTAATCCTACAGACATCAGGCTGTGGAGGCAGAGATAACTGAAGTAACATCAATGCACTGACCTGTACATGACTTTCACCGGTTCTGGCACTAGATGTGGACGATGAGAGCTGATGCCGAGTTTCACATGGTGACCTCACTGGCAGAGCCGGAGCAATCCCACTCCACAGGAGATACTATGACAAGTGACGATGGTCTCAGTTTAGAATGCACTTTTTTCATAAACTTATGACTTTCAATGGTGCATTTTGCGTGGTTTATAGAAGATGAGTCAAAAAGAGTCAGGGAACACTTATGAGAAGCTACCTCGTTCAGGAAGCATGGTCTGAAATGAGAGGAACTACTCAATCTGAATCTATTTACCTTTCGTAGTTCCATGGAAGTTTTACAATAGGCTTTCTATTTCTTCAGCTACTCCAGGACATGCACTCATGTCTGAAGACTTGGAGTTTGGAGCTTCAGATGAGAGACAACATTCGTTATTTTTCTGAGTCTAGGTCACCTCATTAAGTATGATCTTTTCCAGTTCTGTCCATTCACCTGCAATATCATCACTTCATTTTTCTTTACCATTGAATAGTATTCCATAATATTATATATAAATATAATAAATATATAAGTATATACATATATATGTAAAACATTTTCATTATCATTCACTGGCTAAAGGATATTTATGTCATTTCCATTTCCTTACTGGTGCATTAATGAAAATGGCTGAGCAAGAATTCACAGAGTAGGATGTCAGAGAAACTGAGCTGACTAAGCATGGGATCATGGGGGATTTCTGGGTAGTAGACAGTCCTCTCTGGATGAGCAAGCAAAAGCCATCAGAGAGCAGGAAGACCCTCTACCATCCAGGAGCTATGTGTCAACAGGAATAGTTTGCTCCACAGAAATCAAGACACAATGTCCCCCCCTTCCTGCCAACTTTTTCCATTCTCCATATCTCATTCCACCTTAGAAGATGCGCCTTCTAACCAAAGTAATTAAAATTTACACTTTGGGTGTTGCTCCAGGTACATCAAACTGTTCTGAGAGAACAGCTTCTCCTAACAAAGTTAAATCTGCCTCAAGGAGAGAGTTACATCTGATTTCCATTGGCATCTCCTCGAGTCAGGTGGCACAGTGATCCAGAGCGCTTGTGGGGCTGTGGGTACTGCCCTGTGGATTCAGAACTTATACCTGTGCAACTGACACAGGAAAGTTGCATCCTTACCAATTACAAAGACCATGGTGCTCAATGAACACTAGCTCTTATTAATTGCTCAACAAGGGCCTGTCGCTGTGACTGGGTGATAAAAGCACATGAAATAATCAGATCTGGGGTGAGCTTTCAGTAGGGAAAGAAAAGAGTTCCACAACTAGACAAGTCATTTTTGAGCCCTTTATAAAGTATCGCTTTGATGCAAAATAGATGGCTGGCAAGTTAGTTCCTGTAGATAAAATACGCTATTTGGAACATGTTTTAATTGCTCACCATGGGTCCAGCTTTGAACTTGATACTTTCTACAGGTTGGCTCATTTAATCCTTTCAAATACATTGAAATCTCAGTTTAATGATCCTCATTTTTCAGATGAGGAAACCGGAATCAATGAAATTAGCTTGCAGAAAGCCATGTAGTTAGTTAAGGGACTAGCACAGGGAACCACGCTTGTGAAGTGACACAGCATGTTCCACAGGGAAATACAGAAACAGTGGCCAGTGCCAAGAATCTGCCGACCCTCCTCTAACTTCTCAGATTTTATCATTTCAAAAACTCAGCTCTAACTTTTTCTTATTTATAGGAAATATTCAGTCTTACTAATTATCATAACCACATGATAGCTTAGTTACTCCAAATACACTCAGAATTTCACATTTCATTATGTTCTAGTAATGGTCCTATCCCAATAACCTCAAAGCCCACGTTTCCCTTTAGCCCATGTGATCTTCAATAACTAATTGCCAATCATCAAGAAACCAGCTGTTACCCACTAAAACCACTCTGTTAGATATTGGGCTTAGGCCAGAGAGGCAAAACTACATATATTAATCACTGAGGGAGCTTAATATCTAGTTATGTCCACATACATAAATCATAACATAAATGATCCAGTTTAATACAAATGGAATTAAGAAGAGAGTTCCAACTAAAAAGGCCATAAATGTTTCATGTGAGAGGTAATATTTGTCTGGTCTCTAAAACAATCAGTTTAATAAAAGTTTGCTCATGGCATATAATTCACATAGAAGAAAGAAAGAGGGAGGGAGGGATGGAAGAGGGGGGAGGAAGGGAGAGACAGAGACAGAGAATGTGAATCCTAACTCCCTATGGCACAGTCTGGGAGAATCACCTGCCATAATTTGTCAAATATGAAGAATATAAACACATAAAGAGCAGAGAAACAAATAAGGAAGCCAGAATGGCCAATGGCAAAGGAAGTAGCAAAGGTGGCTAGGTGTGCCCTAGGACTCATGTCCCAATAATATTTCTGAAGTCACACGAGGGACATCACATGATTAGCTCTTAGGTAGATGAGTGAGGAGTAGGAATGAATGTGTTTGGAAGTCTCAAGTCTCATGAAGACTTTAGAAAAATAAATCTTGCAAGACATGCTGAGGTAAGCCTATGATTCCAGTATTTGGAAGACAGGCAGGAGGATTGTGAGGCTGAGGCCAGTCTGGGCTACATTGTGAAAACCCTACATTATAGGTTTGGGGTAGGAGCAGGAAGAGAAAAACTAAGGGAGAGAGGAAATGGGAAAGAAAGAGAGAGAAGGGGAGAGGGAGGGAAAGAAAGGAGGAAGGGAGGGAGGGAGAGAAAGAGGGAGAGGGAGGGAAGAAGAAAGGGAGAGAGGGATGGAAAGAAGAAAAGGAGCAAAGAATCCTTGAGGACAAGAAATCCTGTTTAGAAGCTTCTGTCCATTTCAGGCATAAAATGAAGTCTTGATTTTTGTCAACAACAGAATCCATAAAAATCCATCCATCTCTCTCTATCTTAATGAGGAATAAATTAAGAGCAAGACAAGTATGCGTTCTTCTCAAACTTGAGATGTAATTAAAAGTGTTAAAAAGTAACCACAGATGTTAACGTCTTAAAGAACTCAATGTGAAAGTGGAGCTTTAGTAGTTTATGAAAAATGAGCAGGTAACTTCCTTATTCCTTCAGACTCATAAAAGGGTTCCTAAGCTACCTATACCAAGGAGTGATCAGGTCTGTATCTTGCAACACTTATAAACATTTTACCACAAGACACCATCACAATAAAGGCAAGCCACTGAGTGGAGACTATTGAAATTCATATTACTGAGAAAGAAATATCTGGCATCCAGAATATCTAAACCAATGAGTTCCCATGAAGAGCAGTGAGAAAGTAGACATTATATGTGGAAAAAAAAAAAAACCAACCTCCCCCCCCCCCCCGAAATCCAAGTGCCAATAAGAAGGAAAAACTGGCCAATGTCCTTAGCAGCCTCTGGGGAAAAAATAATGCTACAACAAGATAACATATCCCATTCACAAGATTAGCAAAGTACAAAATGCCTCACCAAGTGTTGGCAAGAATATGGAACAAGAAGACTCTTATGAATTGTGATTTGACTATAAATAGATGCTACCAATTTTGGTAATCAGGCACAACTTGCCAAATGTGCAGGTAAAATGCTTTCTCTTGCAATTACTCTCTCAAGCAATGCCCCAAGGAGCTCTCCTTTGTTAGCATAAGGAAGAGCTTCAGAATTTGAACAGCATCCTTATTTGGAAGCAGCTTAAACACCAGTCAAGAAAAGACTGCCATGTTAAACACAATGTAGCCATAGACTTGAATACTATGGGTCAGTAAAAAGCAAACAAACTGAGCCTGTACGTGGCACATTTCTGAATGATAAAAGAAAGCGAAGGCATATGAAAAGTGACACTATTTTACAGAGTGTGAAAGCCAGACTAGGTTTGGTATTGTATGCATATTTGTACATGGCAAAGCCTGCAAGACACAAGGGAATGGTAAGGACACAATATGACATACAGAGAACACAAAGAGATATGAAATGTTTAGAAAATATCAAAAGCACACACAACCCTATGTAAATGGCCTATTTCATAATCTGGGTGGTAGGCATAAGGTATTTGCTACAAGTTTATTTAAGTTTTTGGATAACATCAAAATATTTCACTAAAATTTTAGTAATACAGTATTGAAAATACTCATATAAGAGAAAATTAGTCAAAAATTACCAGAAAAATTACATTTTGCTCATCTTATCTCCATACAACCATCTTTCAGAAAGTTGCCTAAGATGCTGATCTAGTCCTGGTAGATGTCTCCTCATCTTTCAAGTGAGTGCCTCTTCCAAAAACTGTCTATTTAGAATCACTAGGTGACTCCTAACAAGTCTAAACATTCCTGTACACCTATTAAGTCCTCTATTGTAGCTGTGTATCAGATGTGTTACCATCCTCCAAAGTCAAATTTATCAGTACAAGGATCAAGGACCATTTTCCCCAGACCAGGAGCATTCACTGCCACATCTCTGTGATATCTTTCTGAGCCTGCAAGTCATTATTTCCTTTGACTTAATTCCTAGCAGTCCATGAGGCTCCTGTTTAAAATATTCTTTTTTTCCCTGAGACAGAGTTTCTCTGTATAGCCCTGGCTATCCTGGAACTCACTCTGTAGACCAGGCTGGCCTCGAACTCAGAAATCCGCCTGCCTCTGCCTCCCAAGTGCTGGGATTAAAGGTGTGCACCACCACCGCCCGGCTAAGATATTCTTTTTTTAAGAAGCATCCTCATAATGCTTTGATTCTTTGATAAGCCCCACACATACATAGGTGGCAGAAACAAATGTAGTAAATACCGCTGCTGGTCCTTTATGATGGGTCATTTGGTCTTACTCTATAACCCAATGGATTGTTGCTAATCGTCCCTACATACTTTTGTTTGTTTTGCATGGGGTCTCGCTCTGTAGCCCAAGGGAACCTGAAAGTCATTATGTTGTCAAGATTGACCTTGAACTCACTGCAATCCCCCTATTTCATCCTTCCAATATTTTCCATTGCTTAATCTTATCCTCTTGACTATGCTGCTAAATAATTTGAAATATGTCTTGCACTTCTGTATTCTCCATAGTAGTAACTGCTCAAGAGATACCCTATATAGTCTAAATTCCTCATTCTTAGAGACAGTTCAGAAATACCAGATATTTTCATAGATGTTGTGTAGATCCTGGAGAATTCTAATCATCAAGATAAATCACTTTAAATCACTGACATAGGAATCTAGATACTCTATGTGATATGACCAGTCATACAAACAAAGGTAATATTCACCTTGACCCTCATCTTTCCTCATAGGTAACCAAGGCTGCACTGTGGACCTGACATCTACAGGGGCTTGCAGTTGGCAGGACAGTATATTCAGGATGCTGCTCTATCTCTCCATGGCTTTCAAATACCCCAGAAGCAGAGACTGTGGAGGAACAAACCTTTATGGCTAATAATAATAAAAATTATTTTAAAATGTTTATCAAAAAATACTTAGAGGGACACACTCCCACTTAGTTTGAGATGTTGGACTCACAAAGGGCAGCATCACAGCTTGTCCTGAGTGCTTACACAGAACTCAGCCTTGAGAAAGTCAGATGAAGCTGAATGCTTGTCTCTCACAACTGTGATTTGGTTCATTCTCCCACTCTCTATCGTAGTTTGCTTCCTATTGCTGTGACCATTGCTATTAGACATCAAGCTTCGGAAGAAAGTGTTTATCTGGCTTACAGCTCCATGTCACACTCCATCAATGAGGAAAGTCAGGGCAGGAACTCAAGCAGGAATCTGGAGGACGAAACAGAAAGAGAGACCACACAGGAACAGTACCTCGACCTTGTTTCTAGACTCACATTCAACTACCTTTCTCCTAACTCCCAGGACCACCTGTCGAGGCACCACCCAAAGCAAGCTGGACCTTCCCACATCAACGATCAAGAAAATGCAATGATGGTAGCCTAAAGGCCAATCTGATGGCAGCATTTCCTTGCGTGATACACTATCCCCTAGGTGTCTCTAGTTTCTATCATCTTCACAGAAGACAAAGTCCCCAAGTTACTTTTGTTTCCTTCCATATGCAACCTTATAGACACCATCCCTGTCATCGTGGGAGCTTCTGGGCTCCAGAAACAGAAAATGACAGATGAAAATGAGGCACGTGTGTGATAGCCTTCCCACTGTGGGTGACAGGAAAGGAGATCTGAACAGTGAGGCAAAAAGAAATTAGGTAAGTCATTGATAAGTTACTGGGCATACGGAGGAAGAAAGAGGATCCTTATTAATTATTATTTTGCCTACAATCTTACCTCTTTCCCTAAAAAAAGACTGCAGGCCCCTCACTGAAAAATATAGCCATTGCTGTGACATATTGGCCACTCTGGGATCATTTGTCTCTTGACGGTATTATTCAACTAAGCCTAGGACTAAACAACACAGAATCTGATATTGAAAAGGTCAGCCATACAAAAACGACAAAGCACTACCTTCGGAGTTATGGTCTCTACACAGCTGGAACAGGGCTCTGCACTCACTCACTCACTTATTCAATTGCTCAACCAGTTCACACAGCTGGTCTACACTGACCATTTACCAGGTGCCCTGCACTGTGCTCAGCATCAGTGGCATTGATATGCATGCTATACTTAGCTCTTGAGGTCACAGGAAGCACAGTTCTGTGGAGAAAGTGGTCATGCAATCATACCATCACCAGATGACAAGTCCTTATTAACTTTAAAAGGATGGTAAAGAGACTATACAACTGTTACACTGTATCCAGCTACAGAGCCTCACTAATTAAATGACTCTTCAGTAGATGTATAAGAAAGAAGAAACAATTTAAGAAACTGTGTTTCAGGGAGAGAGAGAAAAGGCTTTTCATTACAGCTCACAGGATCTACAGAATCAAGTGAGCCTCCTCTGAATTGCCCAGGCAAAAGAGTTCACACGGTAGAGTCCCAAATGAGGTTGGGCTTCCTGATTCCCCAGATGCCCTCCACAGTTAAAGAGGAAAGGACAGCCTTTCTTGGAACAATGAGAAGGTTGCCCTGCATTCTGGCTTCAGGTATGAAGGAAAACAGCAATGAAGGAGATGAGTGAGTCCTGCTGTCTTCCTAGAACACCTTGTGATGAATCCTATCAAAGAATAGCTGTTTGCAGAGTCTGAGACAAGATCAAAATGCCATTTTCCTCCCTCGCAAAAGGCAACATGTGTTTTTATAAAGAAATCTGGGTGATATCTAGCAGGGAAATTTCTAGTCCAGAAATAGACTTCACACTGACTTTCCACTGAAATTGAAACCAAGACAGAAAGAGTCCCCCGGGGTATGGGCAGTAATCATGAGGTTAGAGTGGGGGGTTAATGCCTATCTGACTATCACATACTCAAAAGCACTTGCCAGTAGTAGAACTAACAGGGAAGTTACTCTAGCAGATGTTTTCAAATTAGCTAAAACCATGCCACAGAGTAAGGCAGCAGAGCTGGAAATGTGCCCAGAGAGACCTTCTCACAAGCCGCCTGAGGGAGCCCTTTAAATGTCTCTGAAGAGTCTAGGTGGTGAGATTCAGATTCAAGGCCAGGGAGATAAGCAAGTCACAACACAATCCTCCCCTTTCGAATTGCTTAGCCATGGCTTCCACAAGCTCATCATGTTGTTGAATATTAAGGAGACCTGGCAAGGTTGGGTAGCACCAAATGACACACTTCATAGCTTCGCTTTGTCTAGCTGCTTACTAATCTGACAAGAAATTGTCAGTGACAACAGATGCAAGTTATAAGTGAATAGGAAAATAAATGGTTTCCTTTCTGGTAAATTCTAGGAAGGAGGAGGGTAAGTTTATATATATATATATTTTAATGTATTCAGGGAATTGCTATCTAGTTTGCAACCAAATGTAAAATACTAAAATACACAGACAGACAAACCCCCGGTTTATATCATAACTAATATCAGGGTGAGGGTCTTGAGGAACTAGTTTTCCTAATTGGGAAATCACTTGTTTTCCAGTAGTTATTAACTTCTACAATAGGGAGAAAATAATAAATATCAATCAGTGAAATCAGAAGTCATCTGAGGATGAAAATATCCAGCCCCTATCACTTATTAGATGACAGATTAGTAAATTATATCAGCACCTCTGTGCAAGACCAACTTCAAAATTAGAGCAAGGAGCAGTGAGCCTCAGAGAATGGCCATTCACCATTTAAACTGCCCGACATACACATCCACTTCATTGTTGTTGCTGCTGCTACCCTTCTTCTCCTTCTCCTTCTCCTTCTCCTTCTCCTTCTCCTTCTCCTTCTCCTTCTCCTTCTCCTCCTCCTCCTCCTCCTCCTCCTCCTCCTCCTCCTCCTCCTTCTCCTTCTCCGTCTCCTTCCTCCTCCTCTTCTTCTTCCTCCTCCTCCTCCCCCCATTTTCTTCCTCCTTCTCTTTCTCCTCTCCCTCTTCTTCTTCTCAATCCTATTTGCTGTGTAAGTTTGTACACTCAGGGTTACAGAGAAGGAAGCCATAAATATAAACTGTAAGAAATGGATATGGGTTAGAGAAAAGGTTCTGGTATCTGACAATCTGCCACTGCCCTCTGTGGTTGTTTAAAGAGGACATCAAAAGGCAACTTGCAAATCTTCTTTTATGGGGAATGTTTCAGGTCTTCCTAGCAACACATCTTTGAAAACTCCTGACAGAGACCAAATCTAGGGGAAATAACCTTCACCAGCAATGAAACAGAATCAGGCTACAAAGTCTCCTGTGACTTAAATTCATGAAGATGTTTTGAGGGGCACTATAATGAATCTTTTCTTGGAAAACAGAGAGCTGAGAGCCCTTAGAATATGAGCCCTGGGAATATGAAGTAACCCAAGACCTGGGGTGCTTTCAACCCCCAATGTTCTCAGCACCACAAAAAATTTCTGGAACACAAGCAAAAGACCTTTCTGCTATCATATCCATCTAATTTTTAAAAGATTTACATTTATAATTGTGGGCATGTGTGTGCATGTGTGCACCTGAGAGTACAAAAGAGGACACTGGAGTCCATGGGTTTGGAGTTACAGACTGCCCAATGTGGGTGCTGGGAACCAACTACAGCCCTTGCAATAGCTCTTAACCTACTATGTTTAAATTAACAAGAGAGCAACATATAATAGGAATAAATTATAATTATGGGAAGTAACTATGGAGTTTTTAAATCCTTTTAAACGTCTGATTTTAATGGTGATTTTTAAAGGGAAACCAACCTATCAATGAAAGAGAGAAAAGAAATAAAAGAGTTCACAACTACATCATTTCCTTAAATCAGGACATGTACAATTTATAAAGAAATGAAATCTTCAGGAAATCTTCTAGTTGGAAGCCTCTTGAGTAAAAACTAATCCTCTGCCCACTGAAACAGGTTAACTCAATTGAGGAGAGAAATCACTACAGTAATACAATGTGAGCATTAGTTGATTATAGAAACAATGAGCAGCATTTTGCGTTCTTCCTTGATTACAAAGTGTCAAGGAAATTATACATACATACATACATCATAAGGGAAACAGATAATCCTGATTACACAAGAGGTTTTTTATGTATTTTTTTAATTTTTATTTTCTATATTCTTTGTTTACATTCCAAAGGCTTTCCCCTTTCCCAGTTCCCCCCCACCATACTTCCCATAATTCCTCTCCCCCCAACTATTCCCCAATCATCCCCCAACCCCCACGATTTTCTTATTGAAAAAAATGTGGTGCATAACCTTTATCAAGCTGTGGTCACACTACTACTGTGCCCTTCCTGGGTTATTTATCAGACAATCCTATCTGTGCGGTGTTAATTTTATTTAAAATATCAGTCTTGATGACTATCTGGAACAAACGTATGCACTTAACAGATTCAAGTCTCACTGTTTCTGTCCCTAAATCCGGATTCAGTGAGAAACATAAATCTCCAGAATTTAGAAAGCACAGCAAGTGGATTTGTGGTATTTCTCTGCATAATATTTTTGAGGTCCTCTTTGCACTTGCTTCCGAATGATCCCTCGTGTGATTCATAATGTTTTAGTTGGTCCTTCTAGAATAAGATGAATCTGGAGGGAGAAATGAGAGGAGCCCAGCCACCCAAGTCGCCACAGGGAGTGCCTATGCCCTTGTCCTTCCCTTCAAGCACAAGGGCTCAAATATAATTGGAAAAGTTGTATCAGTAAAGCACTTAGTGATCTTTCAAAATGTCTATTCATTTTGCCAAGATTTATATTGCCTTTATTTATTTTTTGAAAATTCATACACATATGCAATACGGTTTGGTCATGTCCCTCCCCTGCTCCCTCCCTATGTTGCCTATATTTTATTTAACAGTAAATCTTAGAATCACAGAGAGAAATGCAAAAGTAATTTTTAAAACTTAGCCTTCATTTGCAAGCGTTTTCTCATGCAGAGTTACTTACATTTTCTCTTAAGCAAGTCACTTAGGTTCAAAAAAATTTTCACAGAATTTTAGGCCTAGAACTTGGAATAAACATATTAAGGTAGTGGTCCGGGCAACTTTAAGCTGAACCATTAAAGCCAAAAAATAATAAAGAAGCGAGCTACGGACACCAGATTTCTATCAACCTCATTTCCTTCCAACGTTTGAATTTTCTGGGCCCAAACACAGCTTTAAAATTTTAAGAACTTAAATTCTGAATATGTTTTGAATGTACTGGAATTCCTTTTAGCAGCACGAAGACCGCTTTCCTCTGGTACTGTATAAACTAGAACAGTCGCATCATTCCTTGTCTGCCTGTCATTTCCATCTACGTTGGAACAGACACTATTGTTGTCTACACAAAACGATCAGAGCCAATAGCAAGTTGCTTCCTGAGACTAAAATTGTGATATAAATACTGTCCAAAAGCTGTTCTTTCTGATCTAAAACAAACAGAAACAAAACAAAAAACAAAACGGATGGGGAGGTGGTGCCAGATGTTTGCTTTTGGTCTTAAATTCCTTTTCTGACTTCTCAGCTCTAAGCAGTCGTTATTCCTATTTAAATGGCCTGTCCTCTTCTTCTAGGAAGTCATTCATGAAGACCACAAATGCTAGAAAGCTGTCTTTAATTGTGACATATTATCCAGCTTGTAATTCTGTTGGAACTTCATTTGCTAGGCCAGGAGGCGTGATTGGTACCCCCTGGGGACTCAGAACCAGTTTCTCCATGAAGAGTCTTGCAGGGGTCCTTTAGAGATATAACCTCTCACCCCTCAGCGATCTGGTCCACCTAGGTATGCCACCTGCAACTCCTCCCCGTCCACAAGCCCTCCCCTTCTCAGAAAATTCCGCAGCGCTCCAAGCCACGCAAGGGGTGAGCAGGCATCCTGGGCCAGCACGACGCCCTCCAGGCACAGGCGCTCAGTGCCTCTGGGGCGGGCACACGGGCCGCTTCCCACAGCCTGGGGAACAACATGAAGACCAGAACCGCTCGCTCTCCGCGGGTGCTGAATGCAGGGTCTTCATAGTCCTTAAGGTCCCTCTCACAGCTGCAGTCGCCCCTCCATGAAAGTGCAATTTGTTATCTGGCCGAGCCTGAAGCAAGGAGAGGTGCTCATTGGTCCGGGCTCCAGCGCCACTTATCTGGTCCTCTGAATACAGGCTCTCACCGCCCGTCACACCACGCGATTCGCGGGCACTTGGCCTCAGAGACTTTCCGGAGACCCCTTGCCCCCCGCACCCCAGGACCCTTTCTCTTCTCTGTATGTGTTTCTCTGTGCCACCGTCTTTGTGTCTCTCTTTCTCTGGCTTTTCCCCTCTTCTTACACACACAGGGAAGGGGTCGCTCTTCACAACCAATGCCAAAAAATGTCACACAAAAAGAGTGCAACAACTTGCTTTGCAAAGGACTCCGGAGCCCCTGGCGAAGTCCCCTGCAGTGAGCATCTGCCTTTGCCTGCGAGGTGCTGAACCAGGTGTGAATTTGGCTGAAGCTGATGGAGACATAGGACCCGTGTTCTCGTCCCCCCACCCCCTCAGGGACCCTGTCTCAGTTAAAAATCTGTCCCTTCTCAAACACCCCAGGGAGCGGCGAAGATCCTGTGCTTGGGGAAAGGTGTGCTGGTCCTGGGATTCCTGGGGTCACCACGGGGACCAGACGCGCTCCCGGGGCAGAAGTCAGGAAATTGAGAATGCTGGCAGAGGCGGCCCGCAGTCCCCAGGATGCGAGAGCTGCTGCGACCTCGCAGCGGGAGGTGAGAGGCAGCCACCCAGCACGCCACTGCTGCCGCCGCCACCGCCACCGCCACCGCCGCCGCCGCGCACGCCCTAGCCCCGCCGCGCAGCCCGGCATTGCCTTACCGCTGCCCGCAGTCGGTCCCTCGCTGGCTGTGTCCGTCCGTCTGTCAGTCCGTCCCACGAGCCTCGGAGCGAGGACCAGAGCAGTAGCCCCGCAGTCCGGGACGCCTCTCAGCGAGGTGAAGGGAAGGAGCTCAAGCAGGCGCCAAGGTGGCTGCAGCCGCTCGCGCCGCTGGTCCTGCCGCTCCCCGCCGGCTGAAGGTGGCTGCGAGGCCGCGTCCTCGGGTTTGCGGCGCCCGGAGCGCAGCGATCGCCTCTGGCGCGGAGGCTGAGCGCCTGGACGCGGCTGGCAGGGGCGGCGAGGCTGGGCTGGTCACCCGCCCCTGGGTGCATGTTAATACGGCGGGGAGGAGGAGTCCCGCGCTTCCTCCGCCCAACCACGGAGCCGGCGGGCGGGCGGCGGCCACGGCCAGAAGCCAGGCGCTCCCACCCGCTCCGGCTGCTACGGAGTGGCCGCTGGCCTTGGTCCCGGCCGAAGCACGGGCGTCCGGGACCGCGGGGAGGCGCTGGCGGCTCCCGGAGGGTGCGCTCGCGCCGGCTCAGCCTCCGTCGCCAAGTACGTCCGCTCCTACCCGGGAGCGGACGCCAACATCTCAGCCGAGAGCCAGGGGCGGCCACCCGCTAGTGGGCGTGACCTATCCCTACCCTTGCGCTGCGTCTTTGGGGGGGAAGTAAACTTCCGCTCCGGTCTGCCCAGCGCTCCCTCCTTACCCTGCAGTTCTAAGTAGAGAAAGCAGACCTCAGCACAGGGTCTATCCACAGACCCTGTGTGAGGGCAAATGGTGTTGGAAAGCTCTCTTCTCTGTCCTCGGAGCCCACAGTAGAAGTAGCCCTTGAAGAAGTAACCACTTAGGAAGAGACACACACATTACAGAGGAATTCAAAGCTCGCACCAACACTCAAAACCGTTCTTTCTTGGCTACTCAGTTTTTCTCATCTTTACACCAACAGCTCTTGGACAGGTTATATGGAGTAGATTAAACAATGTGTTTTTCATTCATTCACCATTTTAATAAAAGAAAGGAAAAATGAATCCTATTCTTTCTGTTCTCTGGCTTCAGCAATATTCACGTTCCTGAATATTGAACACTATACCACTAAGCTCGGAAGGAAGGAAGGAAGGAAGGAAGGAAGGAAGGAAGGAAGGAAGGAAGGAAGGAAGGACCCACCAATATCACGAAAGGACCAGGGTAATAGACAGGTTAGCTGAGAATTTAAAAAATAAATATAACAAAGACCAACAAGTCATTCAATTATGAACTCGCATCATGTGGTGCTCTTCGCAACACTACACCAGGCATTAAGTATGACACTCAGGATCAACATTAGCATGCTAAACTGGTTAATTGTAGCTAATCGCTATCTTCCCGTTTACTTCCACCCCTAAAAAGAAATGGCATGTTCACAGAGAAAAGCCCTTTGTTCTTCAGCTTCCAGGGACGACATTATGATGAAAAGTATATAATCTTCTTTATGTAATTGTACCCAGAAAGTTACAAGACTTAGCATCTGTTTTGTGTGCTATCTAATTATAAATATTAATAGAATATTCTTTTAAAGAAAACACTTCTAAAAATGCATGGAAGTGAAAAGCAGTTTCCATAAAAATATGACTCAGATAAATAATCTCCACAGTTTCACAAAGTGATTTTGCACTAAAGAGAGAAAAAAATTAAGCTACTAAATAGAGGTAAACTCTTGGCATTCTAACAGATATCCCCAGCCAATTCAAGGATAACAATGTAGGGATGCCTGGCCTTCCTATCTGGCATACTGAAAAGGCCTCTGAAAAGTCTTCATAATTAGAAAGGGGAAACTACAGGGTTTTTATGGGCTTATAAATATGTTGAATCCATAGATATTTTAAAACAATGCCAACTATTTCAGAAAATATTCATAGTTGTTAAACCCTAATATAAATTAGATAACTTTAGTAGAAAAAATAACTTTCCAGAAACCAAAAATTTATTTATATGTCTTTATTATAAATAGATTTTTATACAATAAATTTTCTATACCTCAGTGGTAGAGCAGTTAACTTCAGAAAACAAAATTCTTATAGGAGAATAATAATCTCTATACAATATTACTTTTGTGAGGCTCTTCTGAGTGTGATAGAAATCAAATATGACTAAGATAAGTGAAAACTGCTCATCAGGTAGATAGCAAAAACGTCCAGAATTAGAGAGGGTGTAGAACCCAGTGTCAGTAGCAGGCAGGAGTTGACACAGTGCTCAGAGGGAGGAATCAGGAGAGCTAGAGTTTAGATTGTTATCACAGAGTCACAGAGAGGACTTTAATGGTTTGTTCTACTCTCCCACCACAGGACCAAGACTTATCATTGGCTTCAAAGAGGCACTGACTGCTTGGCTGAACAGAAGGGAGAAGAATACATCTGAGTCTTCTGTGTCCGTGTACATGGATATACCAGGCTTTCACGTCAATGGGATTGGAAATAGGTAATCCATCAAAATAAGATCAGAGAGTCCAAAAGAAGAATTTGATATTGGAATTTTTTTTTAAAAAAAAAGGATATACTTCTAGTCCATTGACTGGTTATTTAATTTGCATTATAATATGCTATATATACATGCTTAATATATCATTTGTATCACCTATCCCCACAGTTACTTTGAAACAAATAATACTTTATAAAGCTGTTAGCATTTGTGTTTGTTGTTGTCCATGTGCTTGTTTTTATTTGACTTTTGAAATGTTTACCATATGAATAATTACTTATATAAGCCATACATACACAAGCCAAAGCTAATCAGCTATACTCCTTTCTACTGTAGTATGTTAACTAAATAATGCATGAAAAGATGTCCCCAGTCAGTTTTGCCTTCTGTGGGAAAAGGGACTTTGTAGATATCAGTTAAAAATCTTGAGACAGAAAGATTATCAGACCTGTTTCTTTTTTGTTTTGCTTTGTTTTGTTTTGTTTTGTTTTGTTTTCTTTTCTTTTCTTTTCTTTTCTTTTCTTTCTTTCTTTCTCTTTCTTTCTTTCTTTTTTTTTTTTTGAGTCTTTATAATGACAATGGTCCTTATCAGATGGGGCTTAGGGAATGCAGAAATAGGAAGGAGAGGTAGGATTCTGCACTCTGTGAACACTGTATTTGGAAGAAGACAGCCATAAGGAATGCACATTTCTGCAACATAAAAACCAACAGTGAAACAGCTTTCCTCAGCAGCCTCTAGGATGATAACTTGACATGTGTTCTATCCACCAAGTTTGTAGTGACCATCGATAGCAGCCAAGATAAGTCATATAAACACTTCACCCAGCCCCACACTCATATTCCTGAAGATGTACTGTTGTTAGCAGGTTGCATGAGAATGCTCGAAATGTGTGAGCCACCTAAAACATGTATACACTTCTGGAAAAGCTTTCTAGGTGTTGGCTAAGTCTGCAAACATGATGGTAAGAGCAGGACATTTGAAGCCACGGGCAGACAGGTTTCCTGCTGAAGTATTTCTCATTTTCTATCTAAAGAAAAATGGCAGCATTCCACCTTGGCCATGGCATGGTGAAGCAGGTAAAATTACAAGTTAATAACCATATGGTGAAAGAATAACCCAAAGGCATATCTGAAAAGTAAGCATGGAAGACGTGTGTGTTTATTTTAACTGGGAATTCTTGCATATCTCCCTCCAGTCTTTACATCTCCACCAGGCTTAATAGCTATGAATCCCAAAACCTGCTAGGAAAATCCACCTGAATTTTACAGACACCTCAGGCTTAATACACCATCTACTCTTCCCCTTCATTCAAATTTATTTCTTTTCCTGGCAATGGGTGTAGCACAGAGGTAAACCACTTGCTCAGCATTTGTAAGATAGAGACCTATTGGCTTCCATAACCTCCCATCTAGGTTACAATAATATCTTTCCTAATCTATTTTCTTTAATGCAGATTTGCCTTTTCTTCCAAAAGAATGTTATCACTTTAAATGTATATTAAAACTGTGATTTTGGTCATACAATTGTAGTTATAAATCCTCATCATGATGCACACTTGACATGTACTGGCCTTTTCCTTCTTATCTGGTCTTTGCCTTCATGGTTTGTAAATTTTCTTTCACAAACAGAACTGCTCTCTGTTGTACCATTTATGTGGCATGGTCTTGTCAAACATGCAATGTGTTTTTGTCTTACATGTATAACTATCTCAAATGCTGAAGATACCTATCCCATGCCTAACACATATTAAAAAGTTCAGGTTACCTTGGTTATGTCTATGAGATTCTGTCCTTATTTAGATAAACAACAAACACCCTAGCAGAGAGTCAATATATATTTGCAATTTCAGCTGATTGTAACAGCTTTAAGAATATTTTATGATGTCAGTCTATATCGTAATGCAATTTAATAGAAGTCTGTGTAATTCAGTATTAACCTGCCAGCACATTAAAAACCCATTCCCTTAGCATGCTTTGGAAATGAGAATCCAATCACAGTAATGGTATAAATCAAGGAAAAAGAACAAGGTCATAGGGAAGAGGAAGAAGAAACTCGAGAGAGGACATGTTAGGACACAGATATTATAAAGTAGGAAAGAGAGAAAATGGAGAGTACTCAAGGGGAAGGGGAGAAAGAGGCAATACAGATGAGCATTGAAGGAGAGATAAATGGTGCTAAGGATGTTTGAAAAGTTTCCTAAAAAGCATTCTTTTAATTTTTAATTCTTTTTAAGTTTATTTAAAGTATATAATATATCTATATACTTTACTTTAAATAATATATATACTTTAAATAAACATATATACTTTAAATAAAGTATATATATATTATATACGATTTATTTGTATATACAGATATGTATGTTAAATGAAGTTACGTAGCATATGGTGAGAGTGTTCATGCCCCCTCACCTTCAGGAACCATAGACTATAAAAAGAAAAGCTCTGTGCCAAGCAAAAGACACCTCTTTGAGAGATTGATCAAGAGATCTACAGGATTCCCCAAATGCAATAAGTTATTGACATTTCACTTGGCTGCTTCACAGAACTCAAAGGTAAGACTCTGCTGCTTTAAATATCACACACTTCAGTCTTAGGACATTGGGGAATCAAGTTGATGATGCTGACTTGGAAGGACGGGGCAGGGGATTCTCAGATAATCAGAAGGTCTGCTACAAACTGCCAAAGGAAAAATTCTAACAGTTCTACACAGCTATAAAGCCTTCAAATCATGAAGATGACTACCCTACAAGATATCTCCAGTGGAGTGTTAGTGAGACGTGTGGAGGGTAAGCAACAACTGTCTGATTAGCATTAAGGCCCATCCAATAGGGGTAACTCATGCCTGGTAAGAATCAAGGCTGGAGAGGTCTTAAGCCCTAGAAGAGAACCTACTACTGGCATTTCCCTGAGTTAATATGGCTCCCAACTCTATTCTAGATGTTTACCCTAACATTCACACATAAGTACAAATCTCTTCCACCCCTCATCAACGACACTTCTGTTTGTCACAGATGGGGGTTACTACAGAGATCCAAAGCAAGGAACAGAGAAAGTGATCATGGCAGGATAATACCTAATTAGGGTGTTTTCATACAACCCCTATGTCTTAGGCTAAGGGAATCTTGTGAAAAGAGGGAGGATAGATTGTTAACAGCCAATGGACCAGATAAGTGCTGAAGGATAGTGTCTTCCAGACAGGACAGCAGCAATGCTGAACTCATAACAAGATGGTTGCCTGGATAAGACCACACCAGTGGGCAGGGCCAAATCAAATATTGGAAACTTAAGTGGGTCCCACTTATAGATAAAGTGCTACAGCTGGTCAATCAGCTGCTGAGGAAGGAAGAGTCAACTTTTCTTCAAGGACAAGCCAGCCAGCCCTAGGTAGGTTTCCTAATCTTAAGTGCACAGCCCCAAGCTTACATCCACAAGAAAGCAACTCTAACTGGACTCAGTTTCTGTAGAAGTAATAGTTATAGAATTAATGGTCAAGAATTTGAGAGGGTAACACAAGAGTTGGAGGAGGGGTGGAAATGATGCAAATATGGTGTGCTCCTGTATAAAGTTCTAAAAATAATTAAAAGTTTACAAGAAAATGAGAAACTTTCTCACAACAAATAACCGCAGCAACAACAACAACAAAATGGATCCAACACTTGCCGAGAACCAGGTGCCCGTACCTTTCAATAGGTAGTCCAGATTTTCCTTTCAATAGGTAGTCCAGTGAAATGTAATCATCTTTTAGGTTTAAGTGCTTTTCAGTGAGTGTTTTAGCTTTAGATTTTATTTGATATTTTTTATGAAGATAATAAAGATCTTCATAGAAATGGTAATGCTGAATGATGGGTGAACTTCTGCTCCACACTGTTTTCTGTGTATCCTGTGATTCTTATTGGTGGATCTGTCTGTGGCTTTGTTCTGAGAGAAGTGCTTTGGTTTTCCCCGAAAAGGGAACTTTTAGAGTTTCTATGTCCTTGATTTCTATGCTTAATTTTAGAATAGTAATAATGAGTTTTCAAAATTTTTGTCGGGCTGGGGAAATGTCTCAGCAGTTAAGAGCACTGACTGCTCTTCTAGAGGTCCTGAGTCCAATTCCCATCATTCCCAGCAACCACGTGGCTCAAACCATCTGAAATGGATCTGAAGCCTCTTCTGGTGTGTCTGAAGAGAACGATAGTATACTCACATAGAATAAAAAAAAAATCTTTTAAAAATAAATCTGTCAATTTCAATATTTCAAATATTTTATGTTGTTAGGTATGGCAACACATGCTTGTAATCCTAAACCCCAGTAAACTGAGGCAGGATGATAGTGAACTGGTGCTACACTGAATTGCATAGAGAATTTCTGTCACAAACTTACAAGTGCATTTTCCCCAGTTAGGGACTTCGTTGATCTCACCTTGTCCTGATTTTCCTTTTTCCTTACTGGCACTCTCTCCTTGTGCCCTTTATGAGACCTCAGGAGAGTAAAAGTCATGGTCAGGACCTTGGAAGTCACTATCACAACAACCATGGAAAGATGCAGCACCCAAGACTGGAGACGTAATGTGGGTTTTAGGATAAAAGATCTACCAAGCGTGGGCTCTGTGCCCTGAAGACGACCCCGCACTCCCTGCAGCCTCCACCATCTTCCCAGCTGTTTCGAACCAGCCAGCGGAACCAGGTACCTAGATATCCAGAGTTTAAGACCTTTGGGGACTCAGGCCTTGAGCAGGAGCTGCGCACAGAGCAGCGGTTTGGGAGGCCCCAGCCAAGCATGGGCTCTGTGCCCTGAAGGTGGACCCTGCACTCCCTGCAGCCTCCGTCATCTTCCCAGGTGTTTCGAACCAGCAGGCAGAACCAGGTACCCAAGATATCCTGAGTTTAAGACCTCTGGGGACTCAGGACATCAGACAGCAATCCCTGAGCAGGAGCCATGCAGAGCAGCGGCCCAGCAAGCAGAACGAAGTACCCAGATATCCCTAGTTTAAGACTTCTGGGGATTCAGACCACCTGTCAGCAATCTGTGAGCAGGAGCCCCATGGGGCAGTGGTTCAGGTGTTCCAGTTGTGGGGAAATAGCCTTACAAGCCCACAGGAGGTTCAAGCACCAGATAGTAACTACAGGACCAACTAACAACAGAGATAACAAGATTGCAAAGGGCAAACATAAGATCGTTATTAAAAGAAATCAAGGCAATATGGCAGCATCCAAACCTAGTTCCCTGACAGCAATAAGTCTAGGATACCTCAACACACCAGAAAAACAAGACTCAGATCTAAAATCACTGGTCAGGATGCTGTTAGAGGAACACTTAGATAAATATCTTAAAGTAATAAAGGAGAAAATGGATCAAAAGCTAGAAGCACTTACAAGGCAAACACAAAAATCACTTAAAGAAATTCAGGAGAATATGGATCAAAAAATGGATGCCAATAAGGGGGAAACGCAAAAATCACTTAAAGAAATACATGAGAACATGGGTCAACAAGTAGAAGTCATAAAAGAGGAAACACAAAATTCCCTTAATGAATTACAGGAAAACACAAACAAGCAAGTAAAAAACCATCCAGAATCTAAAAACAGAAGTAGAAACAACTAAGAAATTTCAAAGGGAGACAACATTGGAGATAGAAAACCTTGGGAAGAAATCAGAAGTCATAGATGCAAATATCAATAATAGAATACAAGAGATAGAAGACAGAATCTCAGATGCTGAAGATGCCATAGGAACCATGGATTCAACAATTAAAGAAAATGCAAAATGCAAAAAGCTGGCAACCCAAAACATACAGGAAATCCAGGACACAATGAGAAGACCAAACCTAAGGATTATAGGTATAGATGAGAGTGAAGATCTACAACTTAAAGGGCCAGCAAATATTTTCAAAAAATTATGGAAGAAAACTTCCCCAACCTAAAGCAAGAGATGCCCATGAATATACAAGAAGCCTACAGAACTCCAAACAGACTGGACCAGAACAGAAATACCTCCCGTCACATAATAATCAAAACCCCAAATGTACTAAACAAAGAAAGAATATTAAAGGCAGTAAGAGAAAAAAGGAGAAGTAACATATAAAGGAAGACCTATCAGAATTACACCAGACTTCTCACCTGAGACCATGAAAGCTAGAAGATCCTGGGCTGATCTCATGCAGACTCTAAGAGAACACAAATTTCAGCCAAAACTACTATACCTAGCAAAACTCTCAATCACCATAGATGGAGAAACCAAGGTATTCCATGACAAAACCAAATTTGCACAATATCTATCCACAAACCCAGCCCTACAAAGGATAATAGGGGAAAACCAACACAAGGTGGGAAACTACACCCCAGAAGAAGCAAGATAGAAACACCCTATCATCAAACCCAAAAGAAGAGAAACACTCAAATATAAAAAATGACGCCCAAAATGTCAGGAAGTAATAATTAATATTCCTTAATATCTATTAACATCAATGGACTCAATTCCCCAATAAAAAAGACACAGACTAACAGACTGGATACAGAAACAGGACCCTACATTATGCTGCATACAGGAAACACATCTCAGTGTCAAAGACAAACACTACCTTAGAGTAAAAAGCTGGAAGACAATTCTACAAGCAAATGGTCTCAGGAAACAAGCTGGAGTAGCCAATCTAATATCAGATAAAATTGACATTCAACCTAAAGTCATCAAAAGAGACACGGAAGGTCACTTCTTGCAGATCAGAGGGAAAATCTACCAAGAAGATTTCTCAATACTGAACATCTATGCTCCAAATGTAAGGGCACCCTCATTTGTAAAAGAAACTTTACTAAAGCTTAAAGCACACATTGCACCTAACACAATAATTGTAGGTGACTTCAACACTCCACTCTCCTCAATGGACCGATCAGGAAAGCAGCAACTAAACAGGGGCACAGTGAAACTAATTGAAGCTTTGGACCAATTGGATTTAACAGATATATATAGAACATTTCATCCTAAAGCAAAAGAATATACGTTTTTTTCTCAGCATCGCATGGTACCTTCTCCAAAATTGATCATATAATTGGTCACAAGAAAGATATCAACAAATACAAGAAGACCGGACTAATCCCATGCCTCCTATCAGATCACTATGGAGTAAAAGTGGTCTTCAAAAGCAAGAAGAACAACAGAAAGCCCACATACACATGGAAACTGAACAATACTCTACTCAATGACACCTTGGTCAAGGAAGAAATAAAGAAAGAAATCAAAGACTTTTTAGACTTCAATGAAAATGAAGGCACGACCTACCCAAATCTATGGGACACAATGAAAGCAGTGCTAAGAGGAAAACTCATAGCCCTGAGTGCCTCCAAAAAGAAACTGGAGAGAGCATATACTAGCAACTTAACAGCACACCTGAAGGCTCCTGAACAAAAAGAAGCTAATTTACCCAGGAGGAGTAGAAGAGAGGAAATCATCAAACTAAGGGCTGAAATCAATCACAAAGAAACAAAGGAACCATACAAAGAATCAACAAAACGAAGAGCTGGTTCTTCGAGAAAATCAACAAGATAGATAAACTCTTAGCCAGACTAACCAAAGGGCACAGAGACAGAATCCAAATTAACAGAATTAGAAATTAAAGGGGGGATATAACAACAGAAACTGAGGAAATTAAAAAAAAAATCATCAGATCCTACTACAAAAGCCTATACTCAACACAACTGGAGAATCTGGAGGAAATGGACAATTTCCTAGACAGATACCAAATACCAAAATTAAATCAGGATCAATTAGATCAGCTAAACAGTCCCATAACCCCTAGAGAAATAGAAGGGATTATAGAAAGTCTCCCAACCAAAAATAGGACGGGACCAGATGGTTTTAGTGCAGAATTCTACCAGACCTTCAAAGAAGACTTAACACCAATACTCTTCAAACTATTCCACAAGATAGAAACAGAAGGAACACTGCCCAACTCGTTCTATGAAGCCACAATTACACTGATACCAAAAATGAAGATCCAACAAAGAAAGAGAACTATAGGCCAATTTCCCTTATGAATATTGATGCAGAAATACTAAATAAAATTCTTGCCAACCAAATCCAAGAGAACATCAAAATGATCATTCACCATGATCAAGTAGGCTTCATCCCAGGGATGCAGGGATGGTTCAATATATGAAAATCCATCAATGTAATCCACTACATAAACAAACTAAAAGAAAAAACCACATGGTCATCTTATTGGATGCTGAAAAAGCATTTGACAAAATTCAGCATCCTTTCATGCTGAAAGTCCTAGAAAGAACAGGAATTCAAGGCCCATACCTAAATATAATAAAAGCAATATACAGCAAACCAGTAGCCAACATCAAAATAAATGGAGAGAGACTTGAAGCAATCCCACTAAAATCAGGGACTAGACAAGGATGCCCTCTCTCTCCATATCTTTTCAATATAGTACTTGAAGTTCTAGCCAGAGCAATTAGTCAACATAAGGAAGTCAAAGGGATACAAATTGGAAAGGAAGACGTCAAAATGTCACTTTTTGCAGATGATATGATAGTATACGTAAGTGACCCAAAAAACTCCACCAGAGAACCCCTATAGCTGATAAACAACTTCAGCAAAGTGGCTGGTTATAAAATCAACTCAAGCAAATCAGTAGCCTTCCTGTACTCAAAGGACAAGCAGGCTGAGAAAGAAGTTAGGGAAATAACACCCTTCACAATAGCCACAAACAATATAAAGTATCTTGGCATGACTTTAACCAAACAAGTGAAAGATCTGTATGACAGGAACTTCAAGTCCTTGAAGAAGGAAATCGAAGAAGACCTCAGGAGATGGAAAAATATTCCATGCTCTTGGATTGACAGGATCAATATAGTAAAAATGGCCATCTTGACAAAAGAAATCTACAGATTCAATGCAATCCCCATCAATATCCCAAATCAATTCTTCATAGATCTAGAAAGAGCAATTCTCAAATTCATCTGGAGTAACAAAAAACCCAGGATAGCTAAAACTATTCTCAACAATAAAAGGACTTCTGGGGGAATCAATATCCCTGACCTCAAGCAGTACTACAGAGCAATTGTGTTAAAAACTGCATGGTATTGGTACAGCAACAGGCAGGTAGATCAATGGAATAGGATTGAAGACCCAGAAATGAACCCACAGAGTTATGGTCACTTGATCTTTGATAAGGGAGCTACAACCATCCAGTGAAAAAAGATAGCCTTTTCAACAAATGGTGCTGGTTCAACTGGAGGTCAACATGCAGAAGAATGTGAATTGACCCACTCTTATCTCCTTGTACCAAGATCAACTCCAAGTGGTTCAAGGACCTCCACATAAAACCAGACACACTGAAACTAACAGAAAAGAAACTGGGGAAAACCCTGGAGGACATGGGCACAGGGGGAAAGTTCCTGAACAGAACACCAATAGCTTATGCTCTAAGATCAAGAATTGACAAATGGGACCTCATAAAATTACAAAGTTTCTGTAAGGCAAAATACACTATCAGAAGGACAAAACAGCAACCAATAAATTGGGAAAAGATCTTCAACAACCCCACATCCAACAGAGGGCTAATATCCAATATATACAAAGAACTCAAGAAGTTAGACCCCAAAGAACCAAATAACTCTATCAAAAAATGGGGTACAGTGCTAAACAAAGAATTCTCACCAGAAGAAATTCGGATGGCTGAGAAGCACCTTAAGATATGTTCAACATCATAAGTCATCAGGGAAATGCAAATCAAAACAACCCTGAGATTCCACCTCACATCATTCAGAATGGCTAAGATTAAAAACTCAAGGGACGCACCCAGCTCCCCAGGACCCCGGAACAGCGATAGCGGCAGGCCTCCATATTGCAACCAGGACACAGCTGGAAAGGCACAGGTAGAGACTCCCTCTGGGGCTAAGAGCAGGGAGAGCTGCTAAGCTCTCGCCCAGAGGCGGGCCCAGGCGCCTAGGCTCTGCAGCACTTCCCTGCAAGCTTAGGCCGTGCACCGAGGCAGCCGGAACCACCCAGCTCCCCAGGACCCCGGACCAGCGATAGCGGCAGGCCTCCATATTGTAACCAGGACACAGCTGGAAAGGCACAGGTAGACAGATTCCATCAGGGGCTACCACGTGAGGGGATCTGCTAGGCTCTCCCTACTAGGCAGGCCCAGCAGCGCCTGCCGAGGCTCTGCTGCACTCCCCCACACTTCCCGGAGACCTCAGGCCCTGCACAAAGTCAGCGGGTGGCAGCCAGCTCTTGATCCCATTGAGCAGCAATCACGCATAACCACCAGTAGAGAAACAACAGGTAAGCCCAGCCTCACGGGAGAGTCAAACACCAGCCAGTGACAACAAGGTCAACTAACACCAGAAATAACCAGATGGCAAAAGGTAAACGAAGGAATGTCACTAACAGAAATCAAGGCAACACGACAGCATCTGAACCCAGTTCGCTAACAACAGGAAGCCCTGGATACCCCAAAACACCAGAAAAAAAGACTTGGATATAAAATCACTGTTCAGGATGCTGGTAGCTGAACACATAGAAAAATCTCGTAAAGAAATAGAGGAGAAAATGGATCAAAAGTTAGAAGCCTTTACAAGGCAAATACAAAAATCACTTCAAGAAATGCAGGAGAAGATGGATCAAAAAGAAGACAATAAGGAAGAAAGACAAAAATCACTTAAAGAAATACAGAAGAACGTGGGCCAACAATTAGAAGCTATGAAAGAGGAAACACAAAAATCTATTAAAGAAATACATGAAAACACAATCAAGCAAGCGAAAGATCTGAGCACATCCATCCAGGTACTAAAAACAGAAGTAGAAACAACTAAGACATCACAGAGGGAGACAATATTGGAGATAGAAAACCTTGGGAAGAAATCAGGGGCCATAGATGCAAATATCAACAATAGAATACAAGAGATAGAAGACAGAATATCAGAAGCCGAAGATACCATAGGAACCATTGATTCAACAGTCAAAGAAAATACTAAATGCAAAAAGGCTGTAACCCAAAACATCCAGGAAATCCAGGACACAATGAGAAGACCAAACCTAAGGATTATAGGTATAGACGAGAATGAAGATGCACAAGTTAAAGGGCCAGCAAATATCTTCTACAAAATTATGGAAGAAAACTTCCCCAACCTAAAGAGAGAGATGCCCATGAATATACAAGAAGCATACAGAACCCCAAACAGACTGGATCAGAACAGAAATACATCCCGTCACATAATAATCAAAATTCCAAATGCACTAAACAAAGAAAGAATATTAAAGGCAGCAAGAGAAAAAGGCCAAGTAACTTATAAAGGAAGATCTATCAGAATAACACCAGACTTCTCACCTGAGACCATGAAAGCTATAAGATCCTGGGCAGAGATAATGCAAACTCTAAGAGAACACAAACTTCAGGCAAAACTACTTTACCCAGCAAAGCTCTCAATCGCCATAGATGGAGACATCAAGGTATTCCATGACAAAACCAAATTTGCACGATATCTTTCCACAAGTCCAGCCCTACAAAGGATAATAGGGGGAAAACACCAAGACAAGGACGGAAACTACACCCAGGAAGAAGCAAGATAGAAACCTCCTCTCATCAAACCTAAAAGAAGGTAACCTCTCGAATATAAAAAAATAAATAAAATAAATAAATAAATAAATATAATTTCAAAAATGTCTGGAGGAAATAATTACTATTCCTTAATATCTCTTAACATCAATGGACTCAATTCCCCAATAAAAAGACATAGATTAACAGACTGGATACGGAAACAGGACCCTACATTTTGCTGCATACAGGAAACCCATCTCAGTGTTAAAGACAAACACTGCCTTGGAGTAAAAGGCTAGAAGACAATTTTACAAGCAAATGGTCTCAGGAAACAAGCTGGAGTAGCCATTCTAATATCAGATAAAATTGACTTCCAACCTAAAATCATCAAAAGAGACTCAGAAGGTCACTTCTTGCTGGCCAAAGGGAAAATCCACCAAGAAGAGCTCTCAATACTGAACATCTATGCTCCAAATGCAAGGGCACCCTCATTCGTAAAAGAAACCTTACTAAAGCTTAAAGCACACATTACACCTAACACAATAATTGTGGGTGACTTCAACACTCCACTCTCCTCAATGGACAGATCAGGAAAGCAGAAACTAAACAGGGACACAGTGAAACTAATTGAAACTCTGGACCAACTGGATTTAACAGATATATATAGAACATTTCATCCTAAAGCTAAAGAATATACCTTTTTCTCAGCTCCACATGGTACCTTCTCCAAAATAGACCATATAATTGGTCACAAGACAGATGTCAACAAATACAAGAAGATCGAGCTAATCCCATGCCTCCTATCAGATCACCATGGAGTAAGAGTGGTCTTCAATAACAACAAAAACAACAGAAAGCCCACATACACATGGAAACTGAACAATACTCTACTCAATGACACCTTAGTCAAGGAAGAAATAAAAAAAGAAATCAAAGACTTTTTAGAATTCATTGAAAATGAAGGTACAACCTACCCAAATCTATGGGACACATGAAAGCAGTGCTAAGAGGAAAACTCATAGCTCTAAGTGCATCCAAAAAGAAACTGGAGAGAGCATACACTAGCAACTTAATGGCACACCTTAAAGCCCTGGAAGAAAAACAAGTTAATTAACCCAGGAGGAGTAGAAGACAAGAAATCATCAAACTCAGGGCTGAAATCAATCAAATAGAAACAGAGAGAACCATACAAAGAATCAACAAGACCAGGAGCTGGTTCTTTGAGAAAATCAACAAGATAGATAAACCCTTAGCCAGACTAACCAAAGGACACAGAGACAGTATACAAATTAACAAAATTAGAAATGAAAAGGGAGACATAACAACAGAAACTGAGGAAATTCAAAAGATCATCAGATCCTACTACAAAGGTCTATACTCAAAACAACTGGAGAATCTGGAGGAAATGGACAATTTCCTAGACAGATATCAAATACCAAAATTAAATCAGCATCAAGTAGATCAGCTAAATAGTCCCATAACCCCTAAAGAAATAGAAGGGGTTATAGAAAGCCTCCCAACCAAATAAAGTACGGGACCAGATGGTTTTAGTGCAGAATTCTACCAGACCTTCAAAGAAGACTTAACACCAATACTTTTCAAACTATTCCACAAAATAGAGACAGAAGGGACACTGCCCAACTCATTCTTCAAAGCCACAATTACACTAATACCTAAACCACAAAAAGATCCAACAAAGAAAGAGAACTACAGGCCAATTTCTCTTATGAATATAGATGCAAAAATACTAAATAAAATTCTTGCTAACTGAATCCAAGAGCACATCAAAACGATCATCCACCATGATAAAGTAGGCTTCATCCCAGGGATGCAGGAATGGTTCAATATACGGAAATCCATCAATGTAATCCACTACATAAACAAACTGAAAGGAAAAAACCACATGGTCATCTCATTAGATGCTGAAAAAGCATTCGACAGAATTCAGCATCCGTTCATGCTAAAAGTCTTGGAAAGAGCAGGAATTCAAGGCCCATACCTAAACATAGTAAAAGCAATCTACAGCAAACCAGTAGCCAACATCAAAATAAATGGAGAGAAACTTGAAGCATTCCCACTAAAATCAGGGACTAGACAAGGCTGCCCTCTCTCTCCATATCTTTTCAATATAGTACTTGAAGTTCTAGCAAGAGCAATTAGACAACATAAGGAAGTCAAAGGGATACAAATTGGAAAGGAAGAAGTGAAACTATCATTATTTGCAGACGATATGATAGTTTACCTAAGCGACCCAAAAAACTCAACCAGAGAACTTCTACAGCTGATAAACAACTTCAGCAAAGTGGCAGGTTATAAAATTAACTCAAGCAAGTCAGTGGCCTTCTTGTACTCAAAGGACAAGCAGGCAGAGAAAGAAATTAGGGAAATAACACCCTTCACAATAGCCACAAACAACATAAAGTATCTTGGCGTAACTCTAACCAAACAAGCGAAAGATCTGTACAACAGGAACTTCAAGTCCTTGAAGAAAGAAATCGAAGAAGACCTCAGAAGATGGAAAAATATTTCTTGCTCCTGGATTGGCAGGATCAATATAGTAAAAATGGCCATCTTGCCAAAAGCAATATACAGATTCAATGCGATCCCCATCAAAATCCCAACTCAATTCTTCATAGATCTAGAAAGAGCAATTCTCAAATTCATCTGGAGCAACAAAAAACCCAGGATAGCTAAAACTATTCTCAACAATAAAAGGACTTCTGGGGGAATCAATATCCCTGACCTCAAGCAGTACTACAGAGCAATTGTGTTAAAAACTGCATGGTATTGGTATAGCAACAGGCAAGCAGATCAATGGAACAGGATTGAAGACCCAGAAATTAACCCACAGACTTATGGTCACTTGATCTTTGATAAAGGAGCCACAACCATCTGGTGGAATAAAGATAGCCTTTTCAACAAATGGTGCTGGTTCAACTGGAGGTCAACATGCAGAAGAATGCACATTGACCCACTCTTATCTCTTTGCACTAAGATCAACTCCAAGTGGATCAAGGACCTCCACATAAAACCAGACACACTGAAACTATTAGTAAAGAAACTTGGGAAGACCCTGGAGGACTTGGGCACAGGGGAAACGTTCCTGAACAGAACACCAATAGCTTATGCTCTAAGATCAAGAATCGACAAATAGGACCTCATAAAATTACAAAGTTTCTGCAAAGTAAAGGACACTGTCAGAAGGACAAAACGGCAACTAACAAAGTGGGAATAGATCTTCACCAACTCCACATCCGACAGAGGGCTAATATCCAATACATACAAAGAACTCAAGAAGTTAGACCGCAAAGAACCAAATAACCCTATCAAAAAATGGGGCACAGAGCTAAACAAAGAATTTTCACCAGAAGAAATTCGGATGGCTGAGAAACACCTTAAAAGATGTTCAACATCATTAGTCATCAGGGAAATGCAAATCAAAACAACCCTGAGATTCCACCTCACACCAGTCAGAATGGCTAAGATTAAAAACGCAAGAGACAACAAGTGTTGGCGAGGATGTGGAGAAAGAGGAACACTCCTCCACTGTTGGTGGGATTGCAAAATGGTAAAACCGCTCTGGAAATCAGTTTCGCGGTTCCTCAGAAAATTGGGCATGGCACTTCCAGAGGACCCTGGCATACCACTCCTGGGCATATACCCAGAGGATTCCCCTGCATACAATACAGACACATGCTCCACTATGTTTATAGCAGCCTTGTTTATAATAGCCAGAAATTGGAAGGAGCCCAAATATCCCTCAAAGGAGGAATGGATACAGAAAATGTGGTATATTTATACAATGGAATACTACTCAGCAATTAAAAATAATGAATTCATGCAATTTGTAGGTAAATGGTTAGACCTGGAAAATATCATCCTGAGTGAATTAACCCAATCACAAAAGAATGCACATGAAATGCAATCACTGATAAGTGGATATTAATGAGCCCAGAAGCCCTAAATACTCAAGACACAAATAGCAAGTCAAATGATTCCCAAGAAGAAGAAAGGAGAGGACCCTGGGCCTGTAAAGATTGCATCCAGTTTAGTAAAGAAACCGAGGGGGGAGGGGGAATGATTGGGGAACAGTTGGGGGGGGAGGAACTATGGGAACTATGGTGGGTGGGAACTGGGAAAGAGGAAAGCCTTTGGAATGTAAACATAGAATATAGAAAATAAAAATTAAAAAAAAAACTCAAGGGACAACAAGTGCTGGTGAGGATGTGGAGAAAAAGGAACACTCCTACACTGTTGGTGGGACTGCAAGATGGTACAACTGCTATGGAAATCAGTCTGGTGGTTCCTCAGAAAATTGGGCATGACACTTCCAGAGGACCTTGTCATACCTCTCCTGGGCATATACCCAGAGGATTCCCCTGTATACAATAAAGACACATGCTCTACTATGTTCATAGCAGCCTTATTTATAATAGCCAGAAGTTGGAAGGAGCCCAGATGTCCCTCAAAGGAGGAATGGATACAGAAAATGTTGTATATTTATACAATGGAATACTACTCAGCAATTAAAAATAATGAATGCATGCAATTTGTAGGCAAATGGTTGGATCTGGAAAATATCATCCTAAGTGAGTTAACCCAATCACAAAAGAATACACATGAAATGCAATCACTGATAAGTGGATATTAATGAGCCCAAAAGCTCTGAATACTCAAGGCACAATTAGCAAATCAAAAGATTCCCAAGAAGAAGGAAGGAAAGGACCCTGGTCCTGAAAAGACTGGATCCAGTTTCATAGGAGAGTATCAGAACAGAGAAATGGGGGGGGGTGATTGGGGAATGAGTGGAGGGAAGAGGACATATTGGACATTTGGTGAGGGGGGAACTGGGAAAGGGGAAAGCCTTTGTAATGTAAACAAAAAATATAGAAAATAAAAAAAAATCTACCAAGCCTGGACTTCAAATCCACATTTCTATACCTGAATATGAATGACATGAAATGACATTTCCCTTCTAGCAGCACAAAACAGCTGATCTAGCAAAGTCTCATTTTCTACAAATGCAAATCTGTCACTGATGTTCACACAGAAGAGAAGGCCCGTTTCATTACTAGTCAGTCATGCCTGGATTCTATGTGAGAACTGAGAAATCCAAAATAAGAAGTGGACTCTGGGCCTGTTCTTCAGTCTCACCTCCATGTCTAATTAGTCACTGTTATTAGTTTCTTAAAACAGGAAGATATTTACTTTACTCTGATGCCTTAAACCTGTGTTAATAGTATCAAAAGTCTTAGATATGACATGCGAAGTCATTTGCAATCACTATTAAATTACCAAAATATGTCATTTGCATGGAATCACTGTACATTTTGAACCAGAGTTAAAAAAAAACTTTATTAAACTCATTTTAACTCACTGGAAACAACAATTTCAGATAAGAAAAAAATCAAATATATCTTTGGAAAGTAACTTTAAAATATAGACTCTTTACCACGAAAGACTACCAGCAAAGCAGAGATGAAAGTAAGAGAAAAAAACAGAAGCCCTTGCAATTAGCAAATAGATAATGAATAAATGAATGTATGAATGAATGAAATAAACCACCCTAATATTGTGAAAATTTGGAGTAAATACCCTATATATTTTTATGTCAATAAACCATAATACTTAACAATTCTGCTTTAAGCATTTTTTTAATTTAGGAAGACATTTAATCCATTGAAGCAGTCTTATAATTCTGTAGTATTCTAATTTCTCCAGAGACATAAGTGTTCTTGACAGAGTACATTAAGTAAAATTGAGCAAAAACAAATAACAGCATCGGGATTGTGACCTTCGATCTGTTCCATGAAATACACCCAGACAGCTGAAGGCTTTTCACGTTATTATTAATAGCAATCTGTCTTCCTGATTTTTAAGTCTGTTGTGTTAAGTAGAAATATTCATATTAAGTCAGAGAAAAAATATTTTAAACATGACCCTCAGTCGAGACAATCCAGATTAAGGATAATTCATAATGTTGCAACTGGTAACATTATGTCAGAATAAGCCAACAATTAGACTGTCAAGGAGCACCAATGTGCATTCCACTGTTACACCACACTGTTTACATTGTTGTGCAAGTAAGGTAAGAAAGACACCTTTTATCAGTGAAGGTGGGTATAGCTTAGGGGAAACAAGTCACTTCCTAATGTTTGCATAAAAAGATGGATGAGACACACATGGAGAACTCTGTGAATAAACTACACTCTCCTAAGAATCAGGTTCTTTAGATCTAAATCTACTAGAAGATGTATCTTCAATTCTCAGAAGCATCAAGTCCAGTAATGTATTTTAATACTAATATCTATGCTAACATACTTTCAAGACATTAAAAAAAGCAAAGGGGCATACACTCAGGTCTGGGACACTAGAAAGACTGAAGTAGGTTTCTTGGGGATTATTTAGGCAATTCTGTTTCTATTATTCATTAAAAAAATTCTAATCATAGTGTATTTTTATTCTATTTGATACCAGGGGACTTGCATGGAAAAGGAGAAAGTACGTCTTCAGTCTCTAAGAATTCTCCATTATAAAGGAGAATTTATTAAATCTGGGGCCTGGGAGATGTTTCAGTGGGTAACGTGTCTATCTGCCATCCTCTTGTAAACATGAGGAGCTGATTTTGGATTCCCATCAACCATGTTAGCAGAAGAGTGGTGGTAGCATTTGTAACTTCAGCTTTTAGGGGCTCTGGGGTGAAATTGAAACTTATTTTATAGATACCCTAGCCAAATGAGTGAGTTAAATGATCTCCAAGTTCAGTGAGAGACACTGTCTCAAAATATAAGGAAAGGTACAATCAATGGAGGCACTAAACATTGACCTCTGACTTCCAGGTACATAGTACATATACCCACACTGACAGGAACACACAAACAAATAACTCTGTGTGTGTGTGTGTGTGTGTGTGTGTATAATTTATATATTTGTATTTATATGAAAAGTTTTATTTAATTTAGACAATATTTTATTATATTTACTTCTTAGTATATTTTAATAAATACTTATTTTTTAATTTATAATATAAAAATATATACAATAATATATACAATAATATAATAATCATTAATTATATATACAATATATGATGTATGATGCATAATATATAATGCATATGATGAAATGTGAAGGAAAGTAATATTGGTAAATGCATCTTGCAATGCTTGTTGGTGTGTTAGCATTCAGAACCTTGTTCCTGCTGCTGATGTCTGAAACAGTGGTGGTTATGACACTTAAGATTCATCTCTGCTTTCATTAGATCTTCAACATCAAGGCAATGTAGCAGGAGTGCACTAGCTCTCCAATCAGCTGGATTTTAACTACTTCTTAGGCATACAGATTTTTTCTTTTCCCTACCTGAATGTCCTTATACACATTTAGCTCTGTTCTGTGGTTATAAATATAGACTGAAGATTGGAGTTATGTCAGTTAAATAGTGAATTAGAATACTGCAAAGAAAAGACTGAGGGAATGTTTGCGTGTCTACTACTTAACTAATCTTTCACAGACAGAATTTTATTTATTCTATTGAAAAATTGATTCTGGAGTTAAAACAGCACCCTGCATGCGATATACAGGAAATGGTAGAGTTGAACTTTGCCTTGGGGCTATTGGTATCTGAGGCTTCATTTCACACCTGTCCTGTAATATGTACCCAACTCTTAACACAGGGGATAGGACGGTAATGTGTGTATGGTAAACTCTAAAAATGTGTTTTGTTTACTGGAAATTTAACAATTTTCATTTAATTAACCTTGTGACAAATGAAGAAAATTATCTCCGTGAAAAGATTCTGTGTGACTTAGTTCTCTGTTTCTTATCTCCTTGAACATAGTGATTTCCAGTTCCATCCATGTTACAAATGAACTGATTTAATTACTTATTATGGCTGAAGAATAGAGGACTTTTCATCTTTCTTAAAGAACCACTAAGTGTTTGAGAGGACTGATGTATTTATTCTTATTTTAATATTATGTAATATATACATGCATTGAAACCACTTTGGTACACCATAAACATATGTAATTATTTTGATTTTATGTTCCAGTTTTTAAAAAGAGGCATGCATTTGAAGTAGAGCAAGAAGGGATACATGGGAGGACTTGGAGAAAGGAAAGGGAAATGAGATAATTACACTGCAATCTCAAAGAATCAAAGAAAAAAAGAAAAATCTAAATTTAAAACACTAAAAGGGTTCTAACAGATATTAGCACAAGAAGATACATTATGTTTTTAAAGGTTATGGTTCCTTCCTTGTCCCCTCCTTGGCCTTACTAATTAAATTCTTGGGAATCTACAATCAAGGCTGTCACCAGAAGCACAGAGTTATTCTCTTTGCAGTTGTCTGAAGGCAGTGAGTGAAGACAAAGCCTCTTGTCTCTACTCAATTTTTTTCTCTTCTTTATTGATGGTGATATCCAAGTGAGAGTAATGAATTGGCTCCAAAAAGTACCGGGAAGAACCTCAGTGCTTCGTTAGAGGGGTAGACACTGGTAGGTATATGGGAAGAGATTTGGGAGAGATGTGTGAATATTTTTTTCCATTGCTCAGCTCTTAAATTTTGATTTCATAATATAACAGCTTTGACTCTGGCCACTGATATAATCAGTGTTCAGTTTGTGGAAGCTCCTTAGAGAAACAAGGTCGAGTTGACACTGTACCCATCAGCTACAGCTCATAAAACCATGCCTTCTATCTCTGTGAGCTGCATGCACTTGGATATTAGGGGAATAGCAGTAAGAAACCTCTAACCTTTGATGCATGTTCATAAAGGTCCGGTGGCACCAAAATCAATCAACAGAACCCCAGAATCACATCACTGAGGCACCAAATAGAGAAGGACAAAAGGAAGTATTTTAGAAGACATGTTCTTTAGAGGGTTTTCACATGAGGTTGTGGAGAAGGGTCCACTTGCTTGTTCTCTAAACCAATAACAAAAATGCAGGGGTGGTGGTGGTGAGAGAACAGAAAAGCAAGCAGACAAACAAATACTAGAAGAGGAAACAGTAAGAAGAGGAGGTTTTGAAGGCCTACCTGCTCCAGAGATAAGAGTCAAGCATCATCCCTGGGGAAACACAATTCTCAAAGGACTTCATGTCTGAGCTGACCTTGGCTTGGAGAGAAACTGAATGTGGCTATGGTCATTAAGACAATGAGTTAAAAATCATGTTGGCAGAATGTTTTCATCTCTTCTTTCCTCCAAATTTCTAAAAAACAAAAAAAAATGCTTTTTGTTTCTGTGATGAACGACATGACCAAAGGGAATTTAAGGAAGAAGGAATTTATTCTGGTTTACATTCTCAAAGGCTTGCATCCACCATGCCAGGCATTGCATGGCAGCTGGCAGGATCAGGAGGCTGGCAGATCACATTTTATCTGCATACTGGAAACACAGGATGAGAACAGGAAGTACAGCGAAGACATCAACTCTAAGGCTCACCTCCCTTCACCAAGGCTGCACCTCCTAAATGTTCCGTAAGACTCCCAAAGGCTCCCACCAGCTAGGGACCAAGTGGACATTTCTCATTCAAACCACAACAATGGGGCAACTCAGTACTTAGAAACCATGTGAGGGGCTGGACTGATGGCTCGGCAGTTAAGAGCACTGGCTATTCTTCTAGAAGACCCCGGTTCAATTCCCAGCACCCACATGATAGCTCAGAACTGTCTGCAACTCCTGTCCCAGGGGATATGACACCTTCACATAGACATGCAAGCAGGCAAAATGAATAAAATTAAAAAAATTACTCTAAGAGAAGAAACCGTGTGAGAAAGTAGAAAAGATCATAATTTAAAATTTTAAAATAGTGCATAAACACACTATTTTTATAGTATTCTATTGTACAGAATGCTTGATAGCTCCCATTCAATTTTTTTTTTTTTTGCAATTTGCAAGAGGATTTTAATTTCCAGAGCTCTGGGGGGAGGTCATAGTCTCCCCATGCAGGGTAAAAGAAGTGAGCCTCCCCATTCAATTTTTTAAAAAATGTACTTAATTTATCATCAAGAATAGATAAATGTGTGAGATATAAAGTTAACGTTTGGAATTGAACAGTATTATCAAATGTCTATGTTTCTTTTGGAAACATTTGATTCTTACCTTTGTAGTTATCACCCCATAGACAAGCAATGACCCTTTGGTAGCCTGACCCGAGACCACAGGATTCATAGAGAAATTAATTTTAAAAAATGAAGGGTCAGGAATTAAGCTTCATACACATCCTGGACTAAGGTACAAAAGTGGATAGACCTTGGGGGGGGGGCTATGCAATCTCCATCCCATCTCCCTGGCTTGAGTATTCCTCAGTGGCACTGGGGCTCACAGTAAGCTCTTTGATGTCACTGGTTTGCATGCTGCTGAATTCCACGGTTCCCTGCTCAGATAATGTGGATTTGTCTCTGTCCTCGATGTATTGCACAACAATTGGGAACCTTCTGGCATCTTATTTCCTTTCATTGCTGTTACTGTTACTCCCAAGAACTGATGTAGATGGGGATGGGGGCAATTTTTTTTCCAAACTATGACTGTTTTTCTTTACTAATTTCTTTCTCCTCTAAAAAGGCTATGTGACTTATAAACAATAATGAAGTAAGGCATAAGGAGATGAAATACGGAAAAGAAAAATGACTATATGACACGCATAGGATAGCCAGCAGCCAATCCTGGTCAGGTTCTGTGCAGTACCCCTATCTCCCTACCCTCTCTGTCTGAACAGTGAGAGACATGTCCTGGGACACTCGCAGGTAAAAAGTTGTTCTGATTCTCCTACATGGCATGGCTGAATTTTCTTAGGGAACATACCGTGAAGCTCCTTCTGGTCCTTTGACATCTAACCAGCAAATCTAACTTGTGCGGTTTCCATTTTTGACTGTTCATGTATTTAGTTTTATCTCTCTTCTTAGTTCCTATTAGTGTATAGCATATGATGGTTCAAATTTTCCTTGAATCCATTTAATTTGCAAACAATCTGTTCTATTGAAAAGTTCCATGTAGTGATGTCAGCAACAAATACTTTATTCACTAAAGCTTCTCAAGTAAGGGCATACCATCAACAAGTTTTAAGCCACTGATAAAGATAATATCTGTAGAAGTTTGGTTTGGTTCTTCCTCCCAGCCCCATGTTCTCAGAAATAAGACTCAGACTCAAAATATATTTACAAATACCTTAGCCATATAGCTAAGCTCTTCTCTGACTAGATCATAACTTAAATTAACCCATTTAGTCTAATCTGCATTCTGACACCAGGGTGATACCATCATCTTGTCACATCTTCCCAGGTGAATCCCCACCCCACCCCCACATCACTGATTGGCTTCATCCCAGAATCCTTTCTGCTTCCCAGATGTCCCACCTTCTATTTCCTGCCTAAACCATAGGCCACCGGCTTTATTATTGACAGATACCACATCCATACACAAATAAGATTTTTTCTCTACGAATATCCAAGTGCTTTCTGAAGAAAGAAAACTTTTATTCCATAAACTAAAGATTATATTGTACTTCTAAAATTATAACTATATGTGGGTTCTGGAGAGATGGTTCCATGGTTAGCAGTGTGTCCTGCTCTTCCAGAGGAAACTGGTTCAGGTCCCAGTGCCCATGTCAGGTGGCTCACAACTCCTTGAAACTCCAGTGCAAGGGGACTATGATAGCCTCTTCTGGATACTGTAGCCAGTCTCACACATATGACATTTATGCAAGCACACACACACATACACACACACACCACACTACTCTTCCCAAGAGTCATAGATTATCTAGCAATAACCCAGTGCCAGGTATGGGAAACTGTTCTTGGAGTCATTGGTCAGAGGAACCCAAAGGACTTCAAAACCAATATAGGTTATTGCTATTCTCCTTTGTTGCTTACTAAAGATACCACCCACTTTGGACAAAGGACTTGGGAGAATGGAGTTAACGCTGACCTGAAACCTCTTCTCTTAGGATTAACTCTTAAGAGTATCTGAAGGCACTATTAAGCTGCTAATGGAGAAAAGTGGACATTGATCCCACCCGACTGTGAGGTCTGTGGACCACAACAATGACCAGCAGTGAGATATTTCTGATGGTGCAATAACACTTATATCTCAGGGTAGCCCAGTACTATCTAATTGGATGTAGTGCCCTTTCAAGAGCATGAAATTCATGCCTCATGATACAAGCCAACTACTCTGATGAGGTTATGGACCCTGGAAGAAAACCTATTATTGACACTTTCCTAAGCCAGAAAAATTTCATACTTCATTCTAAATATGTACCCTATATTTATTGATAAGAGTAGATCTCATTCATCATCAAAGATACATTTACTTTTATAGCAAAGAGAGCTGATCACAGAAAGCTATATCTGGTCAGAATTCAGAGAACCCAACATGGGGTCCTCAACCCCAGTGCTTATTTCTAAAGCAACACACACATCTATGGCTCAGAGACCATCGCAGAAGAGGATGTGGGAAGATTGTAAGAAACAGATGACTATGATGTAAGCTGTGAGATACTGCCTTCCATACATGACAGGGAAACTATACCCATGAAATCTAAACAATATGGCTGCCTAAACAAGACTTAAAATGTGACAACACTAAGGACATGCCAACATACATGGGATAAGTTAAATACTCAAGGACTGACCACTAATGGGATTGATGGGAAATCAATCAATGGCTGCTGAGAGAGAGAGAGAGAGAGAGAGAGAGAGAGAGAGAGACCCCCAGTGTTCTCCAGGTCTCCAGGGACAAGGACAAGCCCACTGATAGATCTAATGCCACAAAGTCAGCCATACACACATATATACAAATGAGCCCAATGTGTGTCATGAGTTTGAGAGGAAGCCGCGGGAGACACAGATGAGGTTAGATGGCCACAGAGGGAGGCATGTGGCTTATGTCAATACTCTTGTGTATGAAATTCTCAAAAGAAGTTCAAAAGGAAGAAATAGTATGAATCCCCAAATCCTGTATAAAACCTATTAAAAAAACCTATATAAATCTATAAAAATCCTCCAGAAGAAAATACAAGACAAAGTTTTGAGTACTTCATTTTGGGGGGAGTCTTCTTAGTTTCTCAGTCAGGCACAGAAGGACTTCACCAAAATTATATACTTCCTCAGTGTCAGATGTTGTAAAAGCCAATGAAAACCCAAAGGAACAGGCTTGGAGAAAAAAAATTGTACAATGAACAGCTGATAAAGGTGCTGTCTCTAGCATGCATGAAGGGAATTCAAACAATAAGAAAGATAATGCCCAATTATAAAGAGGTTGTAATATATGATCAGACATTTTGCTAAAGCTACACAGATGGTAAATTAGCCCACAAATAAAAATGCGAGATCATTAGTCATCAAAGAAATGAGGATTAAAATCATAATGTGATGCCAAGAGAATATTTAAGATTTAAAACAATGAAGAATATGAATGCTGAGGAGGATTTGGAGGAACTGGAAATATCATGCATGGCTGGCATTTTGGTCTTTGTGAGGAATCTAGCTTCCTTTTTATATCTGCTCAAAAAAAATTTTTTTTTACCAGAACAGACTTCTTCCTGTGTATTAATCTGAAGAAATGAAATCCTATGTTCACCTAACATATTTGTGAATGTTTATCACCACTATATTCCAACTCATCCAAAACTTTAAATTTTTGACTGACTTTAGCCCGGGGAAAGAATGACCAACTGGCAGTGCATGTATGCAGTGGAATATTACTGATACTGAAATGATGCTAAGGGCATGTGCAGAACTGGCGAGGCATGCACAGAGAGGCGATCCCTAAATGCGTTCCACCGACTGAACGGGGGTAGTTTTAAAAACCTCCCCAGCTGTTTTATTGTCCCGCGCTACCGTCTCGCCAGCAAGAACCACGCGGCACACTCAAGATCCTTCTGCAGAAAAGCTTTAATGCTCCTGAGAGGCAGAGCATAAGCCTACAGAGCAGAGACCCAGATACCCAGAAGCCCATCCCTTATATAGGCTGCAACCCCTGCCTCGGACGTGTCATCCCCTGATTGGCTGCAGCTCGGGAGAGGCGGAGACCAAGGGATGGTAAACTACCCAGCACCTGCGCACTGACTTGTTTACTTCAAGCCAGCAGGATGTTTTGGGCCGGCAGGATGTTTTGGGCCGGCAGGATGTTTTGGGCCGGCCATCGGCTCCCCACATTTTATTTCTACAATAAATCTACAAGTCCCACATTTGTACAACCTCAGCACTTAGAAGGCTGAAGCTAGAGGATTATGAATTTGGGGCAAGCCTGGGCTATGAGAAATTCTGAATTTAGCCTGAGCTTCAAGTAAGCACCTGTCTCAAAAGCCAAGCAAGCAGAACCAAAACAAACAAGCATGAAATTAAACAAAGAAGCACCCTGGAATGACCATATAGATGTGCTCAGGAAAGCCGGAACCCTGGCTGTAGGAGCCCACACAGGAGCGCACCACACACAGTGGAATAAAACCTTGCTTGTTCTCAAATACTTGCTGTTTATGCTTTTCACCTCCCATCGTGTTCACTTTACCATTTTTCATTAAATGTTTTACACCGTGAGAATGTCACGCTTGCTCACTTGCTACCCTCCTATACCTCCACTTCTTCCCACCCCCACCCCCCCCTGCCCCGGCTTTCTATATGCATTTACAGACTCTGGGATTCTGTGTTTACAATGCCAATGACATATGCTGAAGATAGTACCCCATTAATCTCCCCTCATCCTTAGAGCCCTCAAATCCTTCCAACTCCCTTTATCTAATACTCCTGAACCTCCAAATGGTTGGCATCGATATCACGTTTAGGATTGGACACTCAGCATTCACCATTTCTTGTCTTTTTGGCTGGTTGTAAGTCTCCATTTTGACTGTTAGAATGATGTTAATTTTTACAGTTTTATGCCAGGAGTGATGATTACCGTAATATGTTAGCCACTGAGGAAGACAATTGAAAAAATCAATAGTGACATACAACGGGTTCTCCCACTTCCTACCATTCATAACTGGATTGAATAAAGCCAAGTGAATTAAATCTGTAATTCACAGTGGCCAAGGAGATACCATTAGAGAAGGAAACAACCACCCATAAAACTCCTAGCATGTTTGAGCAATGAGCTATAACAAGATGATTCAATGAAGTATATAGGAGCACTTGCCAATGTTTGCATTTAAGCCTGTAAGCAAAATTCAAGCCCCATGTATGCCCAAAAGTGGGCCTGTCTATATGAAAAAGTAAAGCAAAATATAGCTCATTGGAGGACATGGAATTTTGGTTTGTGGAACCAAGGCACCAAATGTTGGTAGCTTATGCTACCTACCGATGGCTGAAAATCACTCTGCTGGTTGTATTCCAGAGGAGCAGAAAAATATGACTATGTCCAGAGTAGCATAATTAATGGTGCAGGAAGCAGAATTCATATCCTATAAGAAGCAGTTCAATCACTGGGAGACATCAGCCTAAATGATAGCGGGAATGTTCATACTTTGTCATTTGTGCCTCCAGCAATGCCCAACAGGTGCTTGTGAAAAGACCCAATGTGCTGTGTATAAACTGCCATATACCGAACTAATTGTTTTCTCCTGAGATAAATTAGACTTTTTATTATTAATTAATTCTTTTATTTATTTACATCCCAAATACTGCCCTCCTCCTGTCCCTCATCTCAAAGTCCTTCCCCCCCACTCCCCTTTGCATATTACAGGGTAACCTGCTGAGTATCCGCCCACCCTGGGAAATCATGTCTCTACAGGGTTAGACTCATCGTATCCACTTGAGGCCTGACAAGGCAGTTCTCTGGTACGCATGTGCAGCCGGGAGTGGATAGGGATTCAGACCAGCCCGTGTGTGCTATTCGGTTGGTAACTCAGTCTCTGTGAGCTCCCAGGTTAGTTGACACTGTTCCTCTTCCTGTGGGGTTGCCATCTCCTTCAGCTGCTTCAGTCCTTCCCCTGACTCTTCCATGGGGTCCCGGACCTCAGCCCAATGGTTGAGTATCTGCATCTGTCTCAGCCGGTTGCTCTTAGAGTCTCTTAGAGGACAGCCGTGCTGGGCTCCTGTCTGCAGACATGACATGGCATCAGTAATAGTGTTAGGGTATGGTGGCTACACATGGGATGGATCCCAGGTTGGACTTGTCACTGGATGGCCTTTCCTTCAGTCTCTACTCCATTTTGTCCCCACATTTCATTTAGAGAGGAGCAATTTTGGGTCATAAGTTTTGTAGGTATGTCCCCTGGCAGTCCTCTCTGACTACTGGAGGTGACCTTTTCAGGTTCCATAGACCCACCGAGGGCATTTGGACATCCTCAGTCATCAGGGAAATGCAAATCAAAATGACCCTGAGATTCCACCTTACACCAATCAGAATGGCTAAGATCTAAAGCTCGATCGACAGCAGATGCTAGCAAATATCTGGAGAAAGGAAAATAGTCCTCCATAGCTGGTAGGACTGTAAACTTGTACAGCCACTCTGGAAATCAATCTGATTGTTTCTCAGAAAATTGCAAATAGTTCTACTTTGAGACCTAGCTATATTACTCCTGGGCATACACATCAAAATTTACTACTCCATGCCACAAGGACATGTGCTCTACTATGTTTGTCCAGCCTTATTTATATAGCCAGAAATTGGAAACAACCCAGATGTCCCTCAACCAAAAAATGGATACAGAAAATGTGGTTCATTTATACAATGGAATAGTACTCAGCTATTAAAAGCAAGGACATCATGAATTTTTCAGACAAATGGATGGGACTAGAAAATATCCTGCAATGAGGTAACCCAGACCCAAAAGATATACATGATATATATTCATTAATAAGTGGATATTAGTTTAAATGTACAGAATACCCATGATACAACCCACAGACTCAAAGAAGTTAAACAAGAAGGAAAGCCTATCCTGAGATGCTTGAGTCTCACTTAGAAGAGGGAATAAAATAATCATGAGAGGCAGAGGGAGGGAGGGAAGTGGGTGGGAGAAAAGATGGGAAGGGTAGTAGGTAGGCAAGATCAGGGCATGGTGAGAGACAGCAGAGAGGAGCAGAAGGCCAGGAGAATGAAAATCTGTAGCTGCACAGGGTGGGGGTGGGGGTGAGGGTGGGGATGGGGGAGCATCTTTAGGAAGTCCCAGAGACCTGGAATGGGAGAGGCTCCCAGAGGTCAATGCAGATGGCCTTAAGTTAGATCTTTTTACACATAAATGTGTCACATCAATGGTGAGTTTTGTTGTTTTTCTTCTTCTGTTTGGTCTGGATTGGGCTCTGTACTTTTGCCTTGGGATATTTGGTCATGAACCCTACAAACCCTATAAACTGCATTCAGGATTCTCAGTGGGTAAACTTTCAGGAAAAATGACCACCTTGAGCCAGTTGTTTCTTGATCCACATAGTGTTACTCAAATTAGCTTGTCAGAAAGTACTTTACTAAAATAAATGCATTTTTGAGCTTGAATTTCCATTGCCTTGTCCTGTATCTAGATACCTAACATGTAATGAAGACTGTCTCTTTCAAGTGATATCCCGATGAACTCTTCCTTCTCTTCCTCTTCCTCCTCATCCTCATCACGATTGCCATCACCATCATCATCATCATCATCATCACCACCACCACCACCACCACCACCACCACCACCACCACCACCATTCTTTTTATTAGGTAAAAGCCTGGGCTTAACAACAGTGTATTTTCCTGGGGCCAGAGGCTGTAGACCAGAGAGGTGGCATAGATTTCACCAGATGGTAGGATCATATTTTACATTTATTTTGATGTTTAAGAATGGATGAGTGATTAGTATATTAACTGTGTGTAGGTGTTTATTACAAAACCTAGGTGCAAGGACATAGCTGTAAAGTTCTGGATTCTGTGACAAGGTTACTGTTTTTGTTGCTATGTGACAGGTGTAGGAGCAGACATCTGCTTAGCAGAGGAAAATGGATCTCTGTAGACTATGCTCTATCTCTGTAGCTGTTGGACATCCAGAACCAAAACCAGGGAGCATCTGGATATCCAGACTGATATCTCCTACTACCCTACCATGAGTGTAATAGGCTCTGCTCCTAGAACTGTCAGATGCTAAACCCATAAAGTCTTACCAACATGACTGCCTAAACGTGAACAAGGAGAGCAATAGTCATGTTATGAGAGATGGTCAAAGCCCAGGAGGCCTCAACTGTACCAAGATAACCAAGCAGTGGTGAGAGCAAGAGAAATAATCTTCCCTAGGGTACAGCACTCCAACTGATTATCCTACACTAAATTTTCAGCCATAAAAACACACACACAAGTAACATTATACAGGCTGAGAGGGTTATGTTTAGAAAAATATGCATTTATCAAGACACACACACACACACACACACACACACACACACACACAATGACCATTAATGAAAAACAAGGCTGTGCATTTTCAAGACGACAGAGAGAAATAAATAGGAGGGCTTGGAGCAAGGAGAAGAAAGGGGAAACTGTATAATTATGTTACAATCTCAACATTAAAAATAAAAGAAAGGAATGGAGAAATCCTAACATCACCACCTTAAGTTGGGTAAATGTTTTTATTACTTGTTAGGTCTTCACATGGATTAGTCTCTGCGACTCTGTCCCTTTGATTTGTTCTGAGAATGTGATGCCAGTTTAGTCTCTCTGTGTAATCATCCCTTGAGATGCAAACACACAAAAGAGAACCACAGAAGCTGGCTTTTAAAAACAAGTTTTTGTCAAAATTCTATGTTCTGCCACTGATAGTAAAAACACTAGATAATAGAGCTATACCTGACATATGATTGGTACTCATTTGACAGGGTTATAGAGTTTGATTACTCCAAAGTGATATTTCCTTAAAGTTAACATTTCAAGAGTACATATGCAGAGGATCTAAAGTAGAACACGTATTAAATTTTGATTACTCAACATAAAACTAAGAAGTTAATGGAGTGATTGTGTACTGTCTCTCCTTCCCCAGAAGAGCTTTTGCTGTTATGAACAGAATCGATACAGGCTCAGGAACAACATTTGTTGCCACTAAGTTTTCTGTATATTTATTTCAAAAATCACCATTTCCCCTAAATCATAAGTTTATTAATTTGAATACAGTATTTTGTATGCTCTAGCAACTCCTGAGGCACACAGTGTCTACTTGGGAAAATTCATCTAAATTTATTTTTGGATAGTCAAATTGTTAGGATAAACACACAGAATTGGTGGTGCCATTCATGTAAAACCTATTCTCCATATCTGGTATGTGACATATTTTGCATCCAAATGATTTTATTAGTTGTTTTGAATTTCATAAAGATGTCCTTGTTAATTTAAAACAACATGCAGTTGTAATTTGTGCACCTTTTATCTATAAGCAGTTTAACATTCCTCAACAGAGCAAGTCACTCAAAACAAATGAGAAGTACAAATCAGATCTTCTACTCCAAACAGTTTGCCTTTCCCCCCTTAATTTGCATGTGGTTTTGCTCAGATTCTCTCTCAGACATGATTAGCCTCAGGTCCTCCAGATTGAACTTGACCCTCCAGGCTGACTTTGACAGTTTTAGTTGACTCTGAGCAATTAACTCATGCTCTTTTGGATGCCTAGGGAAGATGACTTCTACTTTCTCTCAGTCAGGGTTATTGCCTGGACTGTTGCAAAGACACATTTGCTTGTGCTCCCTTCTTGCCTCCATCCTGGAATGTCTTCTCTTTCACACAGGAAGATTCTGTGTCTTCCCCATTGTACTCGCTGGTTTTGTGTGTCAACTTGACACAGGCTGGAGTTATCACAGAGAAAGGAGCTTCAGTTGGGAGGTGTGCCTCCATGAGATCCAACTGTGGGGCATTTTCTCAATTGGTGATCAAGGGGGGAGGGCCCCTTGTGGGTAGGGCCATCCCTGGGCTGGTAGTCTTTCTATAGGAAAGCAGGCTGAGAAAGCCAGGAGAAGCAAGCCGGTAAGAAACACCCCTCTATGGCCTCTGCATCAGCTCCTGCTTCCTGACCTGCTTGAGTTCCAGTCCTCACTTCCTCTGGTGATGAACAGCAGTGAGGAAGTATAAGCTGAATAAACCCTTTCCTCCCCAACTTGATTTTTGGTCGTGATGCTTGTGCAGGAATAGAAACCCTGACTGACACCCAGGCTTCCCACTACTCCAGCTTCTTTGTATTTCAGAGGATCTCTCTTTGTGTCAGCACTTGACCATGGATATTCCCTTCTGTTGAAAGGTTAAATAGCACTTTTTTTTCCTTTTGAGACACAGTGGCTTAGATTGTAAAACATAATGGGAATTTTTTATTATTCAGTTGAAATAATAGAAAACATTACCTCTAACACTAAGCTGATATCTGCTAAATTCATCCTGCTCTAGTTACTGTTTTATTGCTGTGAAGAGATACACTACCAAGGCACATTATAATACAATTAATTGGGGGTTTGCTTACGGTTTCAGAGGGTCTGTTTATAAACATCACAGCAGGTCAGCAGGCAGGCATGGCACTGGAACACTAGTTGAGATTTTACTTCTTGTTTTCAAGTTGGGGACAAAGAGAATGTGGGGAGACTGAGAATGGCGTGGGTATTTGAAAACCCAAAGCCCACTCCCAGTTAGCCATCTCGTCTAACAAAGCCACACCTCCTAATCATTCCCCAAACAATTTCATAAACTGGGGAACAAGCATTCAAATAGATGGGGCTATGAGGCCCATTCACATTCAACCACACATCTGATGATGCACTTCATTATTTGACATCAAATCAATACCACAATAAAGTGAGTCACATGCCCTTTTATATCCCAGATTTATATGTTAAGGATACACTTATACTGGCCAGTTTTTTTGTTTTTTGTTGTTTTGTTCTTGTTTTGTTTTGTTTTGTTTTCAAATTGACATCAAGTAGAGTCTTCTGAGAAGAGAGGACATCAGGAGATAATGCCTCACTTAGGACCAGACTATAGGCATGCCAGTGGGCATTTTCTTGATTAATGATTGATGGGGGGAGGGGGGATCCCATTGTAGGTTGTGCCACACCTGTACAGGTGGTCTGGGTTCTATAAGAAAGCAAACTGTGTAAGCCATAGAGACTAAGTTTGTAAGAGACAGGGAAAAAGCATTCCACCATGCCCTATCCTTCCTTTTCTACTTCCATGTTCCTGTCTTGACTTCTCTTCTTGATGGTCTATAGCTGTAAGCTAAAAAAAAAAATTTCTCTTCAAGTTGATTTTGACCACAGTGTTTCATCACAGCAATAGAAACTCTAAGACAAAACCCATTACCAGATTGTGGGATATTGCTGTAACAGACCTGACCATATGTTTTGGGGGAGTGTTGTGGAAGGACTTTGGGAATTTAGTCTAGAAAAGTCATTGAGTGTTTGGAGCTTCAGGAAGTATCACTGGATATTTAGAAGACAATGCTGAAAGCAGGGCAGATATGGTGAGGCCAGCTTGTCAAGTGTTGAGGAAAGCAAAGATTCTTTCAAGGTCAGCTATGTGATATTTTGAATGAACAGCAACCAGAGTGAAACCATTGTTCGCTCTGACAATCAATAGCTGGAGCTGAGAAATTAGTTGTAAGATGCCAGCATCATTAAAGTGCACTCTTCTGTAATTCCGTGGGATCAACACCCAGAAGCTGTGGTTGGCGGGGGGGGGGGGGGGGGAAGGCTGCATCTCATGCTGGCAGCCGAACTTGGTAACTTAAGTGTTTCTCAGGTAGAACTGGTTTTGAAGGCACAGAGGCATTGTCATGAAGGGGTCACCTCAGGCTTGGTGCCCTGTAGTAGGGATGGATTCCCAGAAGAGAGACTGGGGAAGACCACTGGTGGAGTGCAGCTGCTGCAGGGGAAGGCTCAGGATTGAAGGAGTTGTGAAAAGAAGTGGTACCATGTAGCACAGTCAGAGTCCCTGAAGAGAGCCCAGAAAATACAATCAGTGAAACTGAAGTTATGTTGATCTCCCTGTGTCAATGAGAGATGTTCTCAAGGGTACCTAGGTTGGCCAAATTCTTTCTAAAAGGTTCTTTTTTTTTAAAAAAAAAAGTTATTTATTTATTTATTTATTTATTTATTTTACACTCCATATTTTGTCCCCCCCCCATGTCCAGTCCACTCCATGACTGTTCCACATCCTGTATCTCCTTCCTGCACCCTGTCTCCATATGGATGTCCCCACCCCATCCCACCTGACCTCAAAACTCCCTGGGGCCTCTAGTCTCTTGAGGATTAGGTGCATCATCTCTGAATGGACACAGACCCAGCAGTCCTCTGCTGTATGAGTGTTGGGATCCTCATATCAGCTGGTGTATGCTGCCTGTTTGGTGATCCAGTGTTTGAGGGATCTCATGGGTACAGATTAATCGAGACTGCTGGTCCTCCTACAGGGTCCTCCTTCTCCTCAGCTTCTTTCAGCCTTCACTAGTTTAACAACAGGGGTCAGCTGCTTCTGTCCATTGGTTGGGTGCAAATATCTACATCTGACTCTTTCAGCTGCTTGTTGGGTCTTCTGGAGTGCAGTCATGCTAGGTCCCTTTATGTGAGTGCTCCATAGCCTCAGTAATAGTGTCAGGACTTGGGACCTCCCCTTGAGCTAGATGTCCCATGACAGAAGAATGGATACAGAAAACGTGGTTCATTTACACAATGGAATACTACTCAGCTATCATGAACGAGGACATCCTGAGTTTTGTAGGCAAATGGGTGGAATTAGAAAATATCATCCTAAGTGAGGTAACTTAGACCCAAAAGGGCATGCATGGTATACACTCACTAATAAGTGGATTATTTGCCACAGAACTCAAAAAGGTCAACAAACTGAAGTGCCCAAGTAAGGACACCTCAGTCCCACCTGGGAAGGAGAAGAAAGTAATCCCAAGTGGAAAGGGAGGGAGGGATCTGGGAGGGAAAGTGGAAGGGGTAGGGTAGCTGGGAGGGGCCAAGTGGGGAACCTGATCTGGTATTGGTTGAAGGAAAAGGATTGAAGCTCTGAGGGCCAGCAGAAAGAAGGGAAACAGGCAACCTCAGGATATAGAAGGTTGGGGGCCCTCCAGAATGAACCAGAGACCTGGGAGGAGAGATGCTCTCAGGACTCAAAGGGAGGGACCTTAGATGAAATGCCTGACAGTAGGGAGAGGGAAACTTGTAGAGCCCACCTCCAACATGAAGACAGGGCATCAGATGAGGGAAAGGGGGACCATTCCACAGTCACAACTCTGACCCATAATTGTTCCTGTCTGGAAGAATTACAGGGATGGAAATAGAGAGGAGCCTGAGGAAAAGAAGGTCAGCAACAGGCCCAAAGTGGAATCTAAAAAGGTTCTTGCTTTACTTTTTTCCTCTGTCCATCAGAGCAACCATGATAGCAGTACTTCTTCAATAATGAGACTTGACATTTGAAATCACTCCTCCATCCATGGGTTGCAGAATGACTGTTGTGTGAACAGTACTGTTAACAACATTAATCTTGTACTACATCTCTCCACCAGAGCTCCTAAATAACCAGGTGTATTGTCAACGACAGTAATATTTTGAAAAGAAAGTTTTTTGTTTTGTTTCATTTTGTTTTGTTTTTTGAGTGCTAAGTCTCAACAGGGGGCTTAAAATATTTAGCAAACCATGTTGTAAACAGATGTGCTGTCTCTGGGCTTTGTTGCTCCATTTATAGAGCACCAGCAGAGGGGATTAGGATAATTCTTAGGGGCCCTGGTTTTTGGAAAGGTAAATGAGCATAGGCTTCAATTTAAAGTCACCAGGTTCATTATCCTCAAACAAGTCAGCCTGTACACTGGAGCTTTGAAGCCAAGCATAGACTCTCCCTAAGTTATGAATATTTGATACTGTATCATCTGAGGACGCTGGTAAGGCTTTCTTTCCCACAAAGCAGTCTTTGCTGCTACTTTGTGTTGAGGTTTGGTCTGTTGCTATGCTAATGCTAAATGCTGGCCCTTAAGATCCTCATGGATGAGGGAAGTACACCAAGTGGTGCTGTGTGACCTTGCTCCTTAGTTAAAATCTATTGGTTAAATAAAGATGCCAACAGCCTGTAGCTGGGCAGAAGAGAGGTGGGAGGGATTTCAGTTGCAAGGCTTGGGATCTGAGACAGACCATAAGGCAGTAAGAGAGAGAGAGAAGGGAGAAGACACCATGAGGTATGTAGACTGTGAGAACATAGCCACGAGAGCCAGCCCGTTGGTGCAAGAGTGGCCCATGGGGAACATGGCTAGTTATATCTCAGGGTGATTGACAGGGAAGTAGACAAAACAGCACAGAGGCTGATATCTGCCTGCTGTGCTCTAGTGCTCCTAAGGCTTATTATAAATATAGAGGTTTGTGTCTTTTATTTGTTTACTAAATGATATAAGGTAGGGCAAATACCCTCCATTAATTTTAATCACCCTGCTGGTGCTGGTGGTGAGTTAGGAAGCTATATCTTTAACGCAGATCTTTTGAACCGGGAAAAGACACACCTTAATCTGGATCTCTTGAAGTGGGAAAACACAACCTTAGTCTGGGCCACACTGTCAGCTGAAAACCTTTATTATAAGGACAGGTAGAAGTAAGATTTTGTTCTGCCTGCTTGTCCTCACCTTGCTGGCATGTTCATTCCTCCATTGGCATTTGAGCCTATTTTATGTGATTCCAGCCTATACTGAAGGTCCTCATGGACCTAGTGACTACTGGATTCTAGGATTTGCATTCACAGACAATCACTGTTGAACTAGCCAGACTGCAGCCTATGAGTCATTCTAATAAGCTGAGTCAGTTGGATGGCCCTCTTGGTCACACAACAACAGTACACTCTACTTTTATATTATCCTGAAGTTAAAATATCCAAGATCTATTCATCTGTGTAGATGGTGCTTTGGCAAGAACATCCTAGGCACATCTGGGAACTGGGAAGGCTTGGCTTTGTTCTTTAGTCATGTGGTCTCAGGATTCTACTCCCTCCCTAACTTTCTATATCACCTCTATATATCGTCTCTGACAAGATAGAGTTCTCAACTGATGGATTGGAGCTAAGTAAGAAGAGTTAGACGTGATTAAGCCTCTTAAGAACTAAACCTAGGAATAGTACATGACTTCTGCTGCATAACATGAGTTAAAGTAAATCATAGGAGTGGTTCTATTCAAAGGGGCAACAGAGTAACAATAGGCTAAACAAAGTTTATTGGAAACAATACTTGAACACTTGATATCACACAGGTAATTTTAAAGATGGTATTTATTGGACAATGGTTTTCTTCATTAGGTAAATTTTATTTTGCTCCATCAGAGATGTGTGTCTCATTATTTAAGAAACATTATCTTTGTGGTGTTAGTGCTGTGTCATGAATTTATCTGAAATTACCAAAACTGTGATAAACAGTCGATACAGTTTCAATTATATAATGTAGCACATAATTCTTAAGCTATTTCAGAGATTTTCATGTATTAAAGAATTGTTTTCCTTGTTCTTTCTAAAAATGCTACCAACACTTCATATTGTAGTCAAAGTAGTGTCATTTCCAAGAAGCAATGTAGTAAAGTAAATCTGTTCAGACAGATCATCACAGCATTCTTCAGGAAAGGTTAGAGGCATTTCACAGTCTGAAGATATAAGGAAGGGCTATCTATTAGATAACAATAAAGTAGGAAGTACTTAGTAACTATAACTTGTCAATTTGTAACAAATCAATGCCCATTTTTACAAAGCTATGGGATAGGCAGAAAAATGCCTGAGGACTACTTATTCTGCTACATGGAATAAATTATCATGTTAAAATATGCTTCACAGAGTCAGGAGAAATGCTACGTGATATAGAGTTTAAATTTTAACATGCCCTGCATATTTATAATTAAATTTCACTGAAAATGACTTTTTGTAAATAAAGTTGTCAGGTAATCTGTTACTTTTTCAAAATGTTTCTTTTCTGTAGATCTTGTATTGACAATCTTGGGTAAAACATTTCTTGCTGAATAATAGTTACAAATATCAATTGTACTAGATGTTCTTTCTTCAAAAAAATCAAGCTATTTACAACAGGATAACAAATAGGTACTTTAAATTCTGTATAGTTATATATTTAAATGTCTCTAATTTGACTATTTTACATAATTGTGTTCTTTTCAATGGAAATTGTCTAGTACAGAGATAGACTCAGTTTCTAATGCTGATACCAGAGCCTCCTTATGGACCAGTGTTGGAAACATCTTCATTTTAAAGTGGTGAGATTTCCTTTCACTATCCTCAACTGTTAGATAGGTAATCTTAGTGATGTACATCAAAATTTAGTGGAAAAAATTAACAAGAAAAGTGAAGAAGGTGTGCTCTTGCTTCTTCTAGTTCCTTATAATAAAATCAGAAAGCAGTAAATTGAGGAAAGAATTAATAAATGAAAAAGAAACCAAACTCCATGACTTGAAAACCCTGCCTGTTTATCTAGATTTCTCTGGTAACATGGTCAAAGGATACCTGAGCAATGCTTTTCATAAGACTAGCCATGTGATGAATGAGTCAACCAGCCATTTTATTAAAAGCACTGCCATGTGGTGGATAGCAGTTGTTTCATTAGAAACACTGCTGGCTTGGATCAGAGGAGAACTGACAGAGAATACACTGATTACAGCAACTCTACTTATCCAGTCATAAACTTGGTGGCACCAAGAATTGGAGATTACCACTCAGAAAGAGCTTGGGATACCCAGTACCTCATCAGAAACACTATGGGCTAGGGGTTGACGAGGATATATTTCAGAGAGGAGATGACCATGTGAAGAATCAAAGGGCAGACATTTGTATAATAGCAGAGTGGAGTGAGTGCTATGAAATTCCTAAAAAAATGAATGTAGAGAGTCTAGTGAAGGTGAAGAATGCTAACTTCTTTAGAGAAATAGGTGTTTATCTGTGAGCTACCAAACTAATTTCCCACAGGACAACATTAGAGACCAGAATTTAATGATCATTTGAAATTATTTCCTTTTGGTTGCATGTGATGATGACAGTTGTGAGAAACGTACTTTTTATTTTTTCAAAGTAACTCTTATCACTTATGAATCTCTTCTACTTTATTCTGTTCTGTCATGATAATGCTGACACAAATATGGAAGTCAATTTTGAGACTCAACCACAGAAATGGTTGCATATAGAGAACATGGCTTTATAATGCCTTATTTCATAGTGCTACTAGCATCCAATGTAGCATTTCATCAATTTATGCTTATTTCATGCACTTATTTTAATATTTTAGGATTTCTTAGAAAAATTAAGAGTATTGATCAAAATAGCATAAGATTCACAATGCTTTCCATGAATAATGACATGTGTCAATGTATTTTCTTGTTATATAAAGAGAACATAAGATTTGTTCATCTGTCTAATTATTTGTGGATAAATATTAACCATTTTCATTATGATAAGAGAGATAAACAGATAGCCAACTCTATTGATGTATATCCATGGAGAAGATTCAGGTCTTGCTCATCAGAACAGGGAGAGGAGTCACTGAAGTCTGGAAGGACTTGCCCTGGCTTCTAGATAGCAGTGATTGGTGGTGGCAGGACCTCAGTAGGGATCTACTTATTAAGAATGGATGTTACCATGGACACAAGTACAGTACAGCAAACCATGATTAGGGGAAAAAAAAAAGAAAATGATGTAAACCAAGAATAGTTTCTTTGCATAAAGGATGTGTTTCAGAACTTAACCCTCTTGTAATTTTCTTACTGTATTTTTTTGTCATCGTTGTTTTAGACAAAAGAACCCAGTTGGGCTGAAATGAAGCTCAAAGGTCTTCATAGTAGAAGCAGAAGGGAAAGATGCTGATTGAATTTCACTAATAGATATTTCTGTTCATTTGTTTTGATTACTGCTTTTGATCACTTTGTGATCCCATTTAGTACTACCAAGAACAGTTAAAAGATACATGGTTGTCCTCCAGATTAAGCAATGTTACAGCCTTTTGAGACTCTAGGTAACATATGCTATGGTAAACATACTAAAGCCCTGTCTTGAGTAAATTATTTCAAATGGTTATGTGCATCTACTTTCAAATTTTCTGCCCATTCAGTTGTCTGTATGGTTACTTATCTCAAAGATCAGCTATAATTTGAAGTGATAAGGAGATTCTGATAAAAATGCAAATGTCTGCATGGTACAATTATTAAAGATTTTCTGTCATATTTGGAGACACCTATAGGGAAACTTTCACATAATCATTTTCACCAATTATGTATGCAATTATGAGAGAAGATGTCCATCATGCCCTGTGAAAAGAAGTCACAACACCGTAAACAGACTATGTTATCACGCAAGGTTGTATCAGAAAGGAATCAAGTATTAAAGTATGTGTGTGTGTGTGTGTGTGTGTGTGTGTGTGTACCTGTTATATGCATACTGGCTTACCTGACTTGGGAAGTCATAAAGTCATTTCTCTAGTAGTTATGTCTCATTTATCACTTAGATCTTGAAATGCATAGGACAGAAAGGTAGAAAAGAAACCAAATATAAAATAGATCAGATAAAAGACTTCATAGAATCTATTAGCATAAGCCAGAAATTCACCAGAATAGACTGGAAGAAAAAGAAATTTTCCCCATGAGTCTGTGCCCTCCTGCCTTGGGCCTTGATCTTGAAGGTATCCTGTTGAAACTCCTGTCCTGGTGGGGCAGCTAAACCTGCATTGAAGTCACTGTCCTGGCAGGACAGCTAAATCCATGCCTACAGAGGCTAGGAGTAATCAGAGCCAGAGAGAGGTCCAAGGGCAGCTAGAGCAACCTGAGCACTAGCTGCTGCTTCATACCTGGAATGTGCATTATCAGACAAACAACAAGTTTAAAGCACACACATTGGTGCTTACATTTTTGTTGTTGTTTTGTCTTTCTACCATGAGAAGATTCATTTAAGCCAGGCAGTGGTGGTGCATGCCTTTAATTCCAGCATTTGGGAGGCAGAGGCAGGAGGATTTCTGAGTTTGAGGCAAGCCTGGTCTACAGAGTGAGTTCCAGGACAGCCAGGGTTACACAGAGAAACCCTGTCTAGAAAACAAAGAAACAAAAACAAACAAACAAACAACAAGAACAAAAAAAATTCATTTAATAACAAATTTCTGAAAGATAAATAAAAAAGATTCATTTAATAACAAATTTCTGAAAGATAAATACAAGCAATTTCTGATTCCAGTTTGAGGTTGCAGAATGACTATGCACCTTGCTAGGACTTCTGAACAACACAATCTGCCCAAACCACCCACACAACACAGCTGATGAGTGCCTTCTTGGGAGTGGAGCATGTGTCAGGAAAGGCATGTGACAGCATTAAGTCCTATCCAGATCTTACCTTAAACTACAGATCAAATGAGCACCTCACATATGGCCACCCTCGTGTATAAGCTGCCTTTTTAAAACATACTTAAATTGTCTTTGTCTTGACATCTGGTACCCACTTCCATAATCTTAGCACTCTTGGGGATGATGAGTTTGGATGGTCTTGGTTTACATAGTGCAATCTTAGCTTTAAAGATCTTGTTCGTAGTCTTTGAGCCCTGCACAAATTTCAATGGTAGCAATCAAGCAGGGGGCATTTGCTCTGCAGCAGACTTGGCTATGGTCCCATCTCACCCTCATAAACTTCCCAGGAGTCAGTCTGTTAATAATCTAAGTTTACAAAAGAAAAAATACCTATAGAGAGATTAATAAATAAATTATTAAAGTCTGGTGAGATGGCTCAGATTTTAAAAACACTAGCTGCTCTTCCAGAGATCCTAAATTCAATTCTCAACAAGCTCACAACTGTCTTTAATGAGATCTGATGCCTTCTTCTGGCAGATAGGTGTACACATGGCACTCATATACATAAAATAAGTAAATAATTTTAAAAAACAAAAATTTAATTTAGCTAATTTATTATAACATATAATCATAAATGATCATAACTTATTAATAAATAGTAAACTGTGATATATAGTATATAAATATGATAAAATAATTAATAAATTAATAAATTATATGATGCTATAATGCTAAATTACAGGCCAAGTAGGAGTAAGCCCTCGCTGGCATTGTGCTTATGTTTTAAATCTCTTAATCATATTCATTTTTAAGACCAACAGATTAAAAACTTGTGTCTCATATAAACATTCTTTACATCCTTTTATGTTCTGAAAAGGTCATATGTTTACAATGTATCTTAACCATACGCCTAATTCTCATATATGTATGCAATGTATCTTAACCATATCCCCATTGTTCATATATGTATACAATGTATCTTTATCATATCCTTCCCTTCCTCCCTCCCACTCTCTCTGTCCTACCTCCCATCTCCCTTACAACTTGATGTGCTTTTAAAAATAACCCAGTGAGTTCAGCTAGTGCCCCCCACATGTGCATGGCTATAGAAACATCACTAAGGCATTCTCAGCCTCTTAGTAGCCACAATCCAAACAAAAGTAACTCTCCCAGAGAAGGCCCAGTTGCTAATCACTCAGCAGTAAGAGATGGGGCCTTGGCAAGCCCTCGATGCTCAATGCTGTCATTTCCAACATGTTTGACTTTGTGCAGGTGACCATGACTGTTGAGAGTTCATGAGTACTTGTCCAGGGGACAGTGTTCCACAGCTCCTCTTCCCAGAGGTGTCTTTACAAGCATGTACCTCCATGCCTCTGTGTATATGTGTGTGTGTATGTGTGCAGTGTGTGTGTGTGTGTGTGGTGTATGTATGTGTGTGTTATGGGTGGTGTGGTATGTGAGTGGTGCTATATGTTGTATGCATGTGTGGATCAGTACAGTGTATGCATGTGTATGTGCTTATGTGTGTGTGGTATGTGTGTTTTGGTGTGTGTGTATGTGTGTGGTGTATGTAGTGTGCGTGTGTGTGGTTTGGTATGGTGTGTGTATGTGTGGTATGTGTGTGGTGTGGTATGATGCGGGTGAGTGTGTGGGTATGGTGTGTGTATATGTGTGTGCAGTGTGGTATGGTGTGTGTGTGTGTGTGTGTGTGTGTGTGTGTGTGTGTATGTGTTAGGGTTAAACTTAGGTCCTTATGTTTGTGTGACAAACACTTTATCTTCCCAGCCACCTAAAAGTACTTTAGTTGTGATGTTATCAAAAACTTATTTTCCTACCTGCTTTAAATTGTGTAGCTGACTTTTACTTGGCTTTTGTAGCTAATCCTGTTTTCTGTGCCAAATCCGTTGTTTCACTTTTGCTGTTATTTGTAGATCCTAATTGGTATTTTTGAAGATTATCATCGAAGTTAAGAGCATTTTATCTCAGTCTGTTATGGGAACTGTATAAAGAGGCAATGTGTTCATTAAAGTTAGTGAGCCAATGTCCTGTCAAGCCCACTTTAAAAAAATCCATAATGTTTGCTGTTTTCAGTATTAAGTCCTTTTAAGATGATTGGCTTTGTGTTTGTCACAGTAGTGGCCAGGAGTAAAACACATCAGCACACATACTCTTTCTACAAGTTGCCAATGCTCTATTTCTCTCTCTTCCTTGATTGAGTAGCACCCATGAACTCTGTACCACCGACCAAGAAGATGCTCTTGGACTCCACAATAGTGACTTATAGAGGTCTTTTTTTATAAATTATCTAGCCTCTGATACTTCATTACAAGAACAGAAAATGACTATGATTTGGTCCCTGTACGAATTCAAAACGGAAATGTCAAGGTGGGAAATGAGGTATTCCAAATATTGAGCCTAGGAGGGAAGCTAAATCATTTTAAAATGTGAATCCAAATAAATGTATGCCATTGTTCATGGAAAATAGGATGACAGTGCTGTGGCCTCATACATTTTATAGTCAGGAACACTTGCAGAGAAAGAAAAAGCAATCATAAAAAGGAGATTAAAAAAATACAGATCAGTTCCCCCATGTTCCTAAGAAGTCAACCAAATGGGATTTCTTTTAAAGGAAGTGCTCATCAGTGTCCTTAAAATCAAGTGGAATAATGACCCAATGGTGTCCACAGGAAAGAAACAACATGGATATTAATGAGCCCAAAAGCTCTGAATACTCAAGGCACAATTAGCAAATCAAAAGATTCCCAAGAAGAAGGAAGGAAAGGACCCTGGTCCTGAAAAGACTGGATCCAGATTTGTAGGAGAGTATCAGAACAGAGAAATGGGGGTGGGGGGTGATTGGGGAATGGGTGGAGCAAAGAGGACTTATGGGACATATGGTGAGGGGGGAACTAGGAAAGGGGAAAGCCTTTGGAATGTAAACAAAGAATATAGAAAATAAAGGGAAAAAAAAGAAGTTAGACCCCAGAAAACCAAATAATCCTATCCAAAAATGGGGTACAGAGCTAAACAAAGACTTTTCACCTGAAGAAATTCGGATGGCTAAGAAACACCTTAAAAAATGTTCAAAATCATTAGTCATTAGAGAAACGCAAATCAAAACAACCCTGAGATTTCACCTCACACCAGTCAGAATGGCTAAGATTAAAAACTCAGGAGACATCAGGTGTTTGCGAGGATGTGGAGAAAGAGGAACACTCCTCCACTGCTGGTGGGACTGCAAGCTGGTACAACCACTCTGGAAATCAGTTTGGTGGTTCCTCAGAAAAATGGACACAATACTTCCGGAGGACCCAGCCATACCACTCCTAGGCATATACCCAGAAGATTCCCCAGCGTGCAATAAGGATACATGCTCCACTATGTTCATAGCAGCCTTATTTATAATAGGCAGAAGCTGGAAAGAATCCAGATGTCCCTCAATGGAGGAATGGATACAAAAAATGTGGTATATATATATATATATATATATATATATATATATATACACAATGGAGTAGTATTCAGCCATTAGAAACAATGAATTCATGAAATTCTTAGAGAAATGGATAGAACTGGAGAACATCATACTAAGTGAGGTAACCCAGTCTCAAAAGAATATCCATGGTATGCACTCTCTGATAAGTGGATATTAGCCTAGAATCTTGGGACACCAAAGACACAATCCACATACCAAATGATGTCCAACAAGAAGGAAGGAGTAGACACTGGTGCTGGAAAAGATCAAAGCATCAGTGTAGGGGAATACCAGAACAGGGAAGTAGGAAAAGGTGGATGGGGGAACAGGAGGAGGGGAAAGGGCATGTGGGACCTTTGGGAGGTGGGGAACCAGAAAAAGGGAAATGAAATGTAAATATAGAATATATTTAATAAAAATTTAAAAAAAGAAAAAAAAAGAAAGAAACAACATAAAGATAGTTTCTAATGTTGAAGTGTGCCATGAGATCCCAGAAGATTGAAATAAGCTTAAATTGCTTTTCTTTACTGACAGAAATGGAAATGAAAAGGTGAAATTAGTAACTGTTCAAGACGTCTGATAGTAAATATGGAACAAAGGGCACAGAGGGGTTTGTCCAGGAAGGTTGTTTGTTATCATTAGAGTCACTGGGATGTGTTTAGAAGCTGCTACAAAGAAGCCATAGCCTTGGATTCTTACAGCTGCACTCTCTGCACAGCTTTGACTCCTGACATTTGCTCTGTCACAGTAACAAAGTGATGTTTTCTCCATCTTTTCTAAACCAACTCATCTGGGAGCTGAGATACACGCTGACAACTGATATTTGGAGAAAACAGGAATATTTTGCATCTCATTTTCTCCTGGGTAGTATTATTGTCCAAATTAAAGACACAGCTATGATCTATGCTAACCATGGAGACTATAGACGAGGCTCCCTGTTGATTTGCACTCATTGGCTATGAGAATTTTCAGTGAGTATAAAACATATGTTTGGCTATGGCTGCCTGTCATCATTAGCACAAGAAAAGGAAAGGATGGGCAGGACTTGTGAGTGTGGACTGGGCTGGATGCTATTATTCCTTCCTCTGGTGATATCCATGTGCGACTCATAAAATCACAAAGTGAGACGCACAGTGGTATTCATCCAAGCTCATCTCTAAAGTGGTTATCTCAGGGCAGCAAAGCATGACGCTATTGTCTCTGGAGATGGATCATGGCAGCTTCTGCTTTCTGTGTCTTACATCCAGGCTGTGAGCCTACCCAAAATCCTTCACCCAGTGCTTTGAGCCTACCCACAATCCTTCATTTTCATTCCTCTAATAACTCATAAACTAGATGTAGGCTTTGGGATTACTTTTAGATAATAATGTTCTTTTTTTAAGTTTTAAATGCAACTTACTATTAAAGAAATTTTATGGTAAGTAAATATTGAGACAAAAATTAAAATGTCACTCATTTAAACTAATTACAGACAAATGTTAATTCTATTATAATGCAAGCATGCTCTAGGCTTAACTTTGCATATAAAAATTATTCCTCAACTGACTTTTATAAACAGTTGATCCAAATACATTATTCTACCTTTAAAATAGCATTATTTTACCTATTTTTCCTGTAATTGTAATATACAGTAACAAGTATGTAAAAGCATATATATTGAATATTGCATTCAATAACATGTACAAATATTCAGTAATAGAAATATTATAGTTTAAATATTGTATTCTTAGAGACTCAAGAGTATTAAACATAAAGTATTGACTGAAATCTTCATATCTGTAGTGTTTTGTTTTTCCCAGATAGGGTAGATACATCTATACTAAGGCAACATTACATACTAGGTATCATTACAGAATTAACTCATCAGGGTCTCATCATTTAAATTCCTAGCATCAACCCAAGAAGCCAGCATCTCAGTGGCTCACTTTACATCTCTGTATTTTTACAAATCTTTGCTAATTGGAATAAGAACTGTCAATGGTTTAACATACATGTCTTTCTGTAGAATAATCTCCTTCAAATGATTATAATACCCTACAATTTAATGTTAATATTATGAGATTTGGGCTCTGATGCACTAGTTACAGCCCAACATAGTAGTTTATCTTTAGTCAGAAACCTAACCTCAGTCTCTTCTATAATAGAAGTCCAGGCTCAATACATGCACTCCCTAAGCATCCTGCTTTCCTCTAGGAGCATGTTAAATATTAATCTACCAATCCCACTGCATCTCTTAGAAAGGCATTATTAATATCTTTGAGTCTGTGCTGGTAGCTTCTGCACCATGCTGTCCTCCTTGACTCCTGGGCGGTGGCTGTCATTGTATCTCCTCTGCTCCCAAAATAGTTCTACAAATGCTGTTTTATTTTTCTGTAAATTGGCCATGGGTTCTGATCCTGTCCAATCATTTATTAATTTTTAAAAAATTTTCATACTACAATCCCATGGGCTTCTTTTCTAATAATATCACAAAATTATTTGTATCTCCTACATGTAAGCTTCTACTCCCTGGGGAACTGAAGCAAAAGCAATGATGTCATTGCTTTCTCTCAGAAGTATGAGTGATGAAACAAAGGAAAGTGAGAACAGTGAGGGAGGGGAAAGCGAATTGCTTGGTGCCTTGCTTCATTATAACAGGTAAGATTTATACACAGTGTGGGATGGGGAACAAATGAGAAGCAGCTCTGTGCAGTGGGGGACAATGAGAACGACAGGCAACTACTCTACTTTTTGTAAACAAGCTACAGCTTGTCTTCATTAGGAAAATTTTGGCTGCCAAGCATAAAGCATACATATTCAAAGATGGTAAGTGCTAGTTAGATTTTACCTCACCTTGAATGAGAAATTCGCTTAACACGAAGGCAAAGGGGATAGAAAGGGCAATCCAAAAGAAGATATATGAAGAGTAAATCCAGGGAGCTTTTCATACATAGGATAGCACATTTTGTGAGGGGTGTTTGGATACATGTAGTTCTATACACAGTGGCAGGTACCATGGAAATAAATTGATATATGATGCAGCATTGATCTCTAGGCTAAATCAATGGAAAATAATCATACCTGGCTGCCTTAATCTCTTTTCTGTTTTTGTAAGAAAATATCTGTGTGGTAGAAAATATTCAAGCTCAATCGGGGTTTCTATCCCACCTTTGATCATTCAGCTCCCAGATAAAAGACACACAACTTGTACAATTATAATAAGCCTCAATCAACACTAGAACTGGGCTAATATTTACCCTCTAAGCTATTATAATCTATTTCCAGTCAATAACCCTAAATTATAATTTGCTGTGTTCCATCAGAGCTGCTCTTAACTCCAATTTGCTCGCACTCATGGCCATGCTTTCAGGCCTCACCTAACTCAAGGATGGTGGCTTCCTTCTCTTCACCTTCTCTTTATCTCTCATGCTTCTCCTCAGACCCCAAGCCTAGGAACCTCAACCCTGTCTTAATTCTGCCCAGCTATAGGCTATAGGCTCCTGTATTCACCAATCAGGAATAATGTTGGGGACAAGGACAGATACTATCACTTGTATCCATGAAGATTCTCTTGCTCTTGGAGACAACCAGGCCTTCATGAGTTAATATGTAGCATAAAATACATAGCAAAAGACCAATCCTCAGCATACCTGAAGTTAAGTAATTATTAATTAGAGGAGTTTATTTAGCTCACTGTTAGAGACTAAAAGTCTAAAAAGGCCTTACCAATATGGTTTTTGTTAAGACATATTTAGTCAGGTTACATGACCAGAGATGTCATGGTAGGAGTACATCCTAGCAAAAGAGATCTCAAAACAGGAAGCTAGAGTGAGGAGTAGGAATGGGCTAGATCTGTTCTTTCTATAACAGCCCTTTAGCAGGATTAATTTAGTGTGTTCTGTCACTGAGGATGACACTCCTGTGTCTAGCATCTCTTCATGCACTCATCATGGAAACTTCTGCTACCTCAGTACTGACACACTAAGAACAAGTTTCCAGAAGATAATCCTGTATGGGCCAACTCACACTAGCATTAATCTGGTGCAATCCATGTAAAAGTCAACATTTTAACTAATTAGGCTGTGTGACAGCATGAATAATTATTTGTGTTTTGTCAGACTCAAAAAAGAATTCACAGACTTTGTGGGAGTGACTAATTTTCTCATCAGAAAGCTAACTACTAGTGGAACAGGAGTAGGTTGATGACAATGTTGAAAATGAGGGACCATGTAAAGGTTAAAAAGCACATGGGTTTTGTCCCTGGGGGACAAAAATAGAACAGAGACCGAAGGAATGACCAATCAGTGATCTGCCCAATTTGGAAGCCATCCCAAGTACTGATGTTATGCTTGTAGATAGGAGCCTAGCATGGTTGTCCTTTGAGAGGATCTACCATCAGCTAATTGAGACATATGCAAATACTTACAGCCAACCATTGGATTGAGGTCGGGGACCCTATGAAGAAGTTAGCAAAAGGATTGAAGGAACTGAAGGGGATTGAAACCCCATAGGAAGACCAATAGTGTCAACTAACCTGGATCACTAGAAGCTCTCACAGACTAAGCACTAACCAAAGAGCATACATAGGCTTGTCCAAGGCCCTTGGCACATAGAGCCAAGGACTCCCTTGTCTAGACTCAGTGGGAGAGGATGTGCTTAAACCTGAAGGGACTTGAAGCCCTAGGGAAGGGGGATGCTAGTTGCGGGAGACAGTCTCTCAGAGGTAAAGGGAAGGGGAAATAGGGTGAAGAGTTCTGGGAGGGAGAACCTGGAGTGGGGCAACATTTGGAATGTAAATAAATAAAACAATTATTTTTTTAAGTACATGGCTGGAAAACATGAGGCGTGTGTCCTGCTGCTGGGTGACAGTGTCACCACAGACACATTAGCTCAAATAAAACTCTGCACATCCTGGACTCACAGTTTGGGCGGGATGGGAGTTGGAGTGGCTCAACTAAAATCTCAGTTTCAGGCTTTCTGTCTTAGAGACCCTCATGAGCTAGATCTTACCAGAAACTTGACCCAGGAAAGATGTACTTTCAAGCTTACCCAGGCTGCAGCAAAGGCAACCAGCCTGCATAGAGTCCTCAAGGCCAGAGACCTTCGCAATTCTTGTCATGATTATTAGCACAAATGTCTATCATGTGAACTTGGATACTTGCTTTCCAGCTGCAATGTTCACTTGTATATATGAGGAGGTGACCACACGAGACAAATGATTTAAAGAAATTTAACTAAAATGATAAACTTGAAGGACATTGACATTTTATGTCATCATATAAGACACACATCAATAAAGTTTGGTGATATATTCTAATTTTTGTTTTAGATAGTTTACTCCAATAGAAGGATGAATTTCTTGTCTTTTAATTATTTTATTATTTATATTCCAGCTGTTGCCCCTCCTCCCGTTCCCCCTCCCACAGTTCCCAATCTTGCACCCTCTGCCCCTTGCCCCTGAGAGGGTGCTTCTTACTCCCCCCCTCTGTGAGGCCTTAAGTCTCTTGAGAGTCATATGCAGCATCTCCCTGTAGGGGAAGGGGAAAGACAAAGGAGGACAGGAGAAGGATGAATTTCACAACTGTAAGATTAGTTAGGAAATCATTCAAGTCTAGATAGAAACAGAATGACTCAATTCCCTTAATAGTATTGAGATCATTGAGAATAAAGAGACACTGCTGACCTACAAAACAACAAGTTGATGCTTATAAGCTGAGATTCACAATTTCCTCTTGTTTTTATGTGAGCCGTCTTCAAAAATTGGCTAAAAAATTTACTGGCTTTGCAATAGAAAAAAAAGTTAAAAGCAACACACGTGAAGTTCTAAATGTTATGAGAAGGATTTCCTAGGATTTTTCTCAAATTAAGGAACATGGCCATTAAAATATAATTAGGATATTTACATATCCAGTAGAGGCACACTTAGCTTCCTGCTGACCAGTCCTCCTATTGAGATTAGCTATAATGGCTGTGGATGAAAAATAAACACCAACATCAAAAAGCCAAGCAGACATCCAGGTCTTGAAGGGTTAAAATCCTATGAGCAGCAGTTTTTAACCTGGTCATCTGACAAAGCACAGGAAGAAGCCAAAGCTGAGTACTGATCCCACACACTTATTGTCTTGACCTACTGAAACTGAAGCTCAGGGCCTAAAAGTAAACAGGTTTTTGCTCTACCTACTATTTTCCAAATCCCATGCTCATTCTTATGCTAGCATCAAACTATAGCAGTCCACCTGGTGCACCTCACTTTCTCTCTGTCCCATCTCTAGCTGATCACACAGATCTTCTCCTCCATACTACCTCCTTACTCATCCCTTTGTCTGAGCCCCTAACTCCACCAGGAATTACTGGGAACCCTCTCATCAAGATTGCCAGAGAAGCAGGTAGATGGCTAACTTCAGATCCTCACTCTCCCCCTTTCCTTCCAAGCCCAATCCTTCAGTTTCATTCCTACCTCAGAAGCAGAATACCTGCTATGGTCTTTGCTTGCTTTTGGTCCTCATTCCCAGGAGAATAAGCAGATTCTTGTGGAACACCCTATATCACTTCCTTCTATGGATTCTCTCAATGCTTCTAGCACATCTCCACACTATGTATCAGTTTCCAATTCCTAGAAGCACATTGCATTAAAAAATCCCAGCAGGATCCCAGAAGCCTTCCCTACCAGGCAACACACAGCTATCATATCATATCATTCCCTCCTAGAAACCAGAGAGAGCAACAGAAACCAAGGAGCAAGACATCCAACAAAGACAAGACCAGATATCAGCACCTAGAATTACAGTCATCTCAAACCTAATGCCTGGACAATGGTGAAAAACTAGAATTGATAGCAGCCAGGACAGCATGCTCACACTACAGCCCAGCAACCCCATTGTAGTAGGCCCTGAGAAATGCAACATAGTGAAAACACAAGACACAGACCTTAAGAAAGCCTTTTTGAATGTGATAGGGGTCCTTGAAGAAGAAACAAATAAAAGTTGGAAGGAAATGAGTAAAAAGTTAAATTCTTGACAGTGGAAATAAAATCAATAAAGAGAAGTAAAACTGGGAAAATTTGGAAATGAAAATTTAGGAACTCAAACACAGTCTCAGAGGAAAGCCTTACCACAGAATCTGAGAGATGGAAGAGAAAATCATGGGCATTGAAGACAAGATAGAAAAAATAGATACCCCAGTCAAGGAAAATGTTAAATCTAAACAAAATTCTAGTCAAAAACATCCAAGAAATTGGGTCACTATGAAAAGACCAAATCTAAGAATAACAGGAAGGAGAATAAAGAATAAAGGAAGGAGAAGAAACTCAGTTTAAAGGCACAGAAAATATTTTCAACCATATCATAGAAGATACCTTCCCAATCTAAAGAAGGAGATGACTTTCTAGATAAAATAGCATACAGAACACCAATTAGGCCAAACCAGAAAACAAATTGTCCTCAGTACATAATAATCATAACACTAAATGAACAGAAAAATATTAAAAGCTGAAGGGGAAAGGGCCAAATAAAATATAAAGGTAGACCTATTAGAATAATACTTGACTTTGCAATGAAGACCCTAAATGCTAGAAGGGCCTAGACAGATGTCCCACAAATTCTAAGAGACAACAAATGCAAGCCTAATTACTATACCCAGAAAAATTTTTGATCACTATAAAAAATGATAAAGAAGGACACTGCATACACATCAAAGAAAAATCCACCAAAACGATATTTCAATTTTTATCAACTATGCCCAATACACAAGGGCAACAAAGTTACTAAAAGAAACAACACTACAGCATATACCACTAATTGACCATCACACAGTAATAGTGGGTGACTTCAATATTCCACTCACTCCAATAGACATGTAATCCAGACAAAAACTAAACAGAGAAATGCTAGAGTTAACTGATATTATAAATCAAATGGATCTAACAGATTTTTGCAGAACATCCTACCTTAAACAAAATGATGTACCTTCTTCTCTGTACCTCATAAAACTTGTTCCAAAATTGACTGCATATTTGAACACAAAGCAAGGTACAAGAAGACATAAATAGCACACTATATCCGTGGATTAAAGGTAGATACCAACAATACAGAAAGCCTACAAACTCATGGAAATTGGACAACTCTCTACTGAATGAAAAATGGGTCAAGATAGAAATTAACTAAAAAGTAGACAGAGAAGATAAAAATTGAGAAAATTAGAGATGATGAGAGGGGGCCATGACAATGTGAACTGAGGAAATGCAGAGAATGATAAGGAGATGCTTTAGAATGTGGTATTTTAACAAATAGGAAAATTTAAGAGAAATGGACAATTTTCTCTATACATACCACTGACCAGTTAAATCAATATCAGATAAGCAATTTAAGCAGACCTATAATTTCTTGTGAAATAGAAGCACTGGTTAAGAAAAAGAAAAGACAAAAAGAAAAAGAAAGCCTAGGGCCAAATGGCTTTAGTGTAGAATTCTACCAGATTTTTAAGAATAATTAATGCCGAACGGGGGCGGGGGGGGGGGAGCTCCAGATCCACAGAGAGCCCTCGGTTAGACAGAGAGACCTCGCGGTTTGACGCTATCCTGGGGAGAACAGCTCAAACAGAGGGAGCCCTGCCTACTGGGAGAGCCACTGCCTAGGCTTCAGCAGCCCAGCCAGGAAGCCCCGCCCCGGGCCTGCAGGGAATCCTGCTGTTAGACAGAGCCCTGAGAACCGCCATGATCTTGGAGCTAGTAGACTAACCAGGCAAACCAGGAGGAGACCACTGGAGGCCAGTTAAGTATCCAGAGGCAAGCAGGGAGGAGACTTGAATCCAGCCCAGCAGAGCTGAGGAGGTAATTCGGAGCCCAGTGGTGGAAACCTTCCAGTTTCCACCTCAGAAGCTCAGATGCCCTCTGAGACAGCAGCCCCAAATGCCAGGCTCTGAGGAGCTTTAAACACCAACAAGTAATAACAAGACCAACTAAGTCCAGAAATAAACAAATGGCAAAAGGCAATCGTAGGAACGTTACTACCAGAAATCAAGGAAATATGGCAGTATCCGAATCCAGTTCCCCAACAGCAGAAAGCCCCAGATACCCCAACACACCAGAAAATCAAGATACATATCTAAAATCATTGGTGAGGATGCTGATAGCAGAACACATGGATAAATCTCTTAAAGAAATACAGGAGAAAATTGATCAAAAGTTTGAAGTCCTTACAGGGCAAACACAAAAATCACTTAAAGAACTTCAGGAGAATATGGATCAAAAAGCAGAAGCCAATAACGGGGAAACACAAAAGTCACTTAAAGAAATACAGGAGAACGTGGGTCAACAAGTAGTAGTCATGAAAGAGAAGACACAAAAATCTCTTAAAGAATTACATGAAATCACAAACAAGCAAGTGAAAGATCTGAGCAAAACCATCCAGAATCTAAAAACAGAACTAGAAAAAACTAAGAAATCTCAAAGGGAGACAACTTTGGAGATAGAAAACGTTGGGAAGAAATCAAGGGCCATAGATGCAAGTATCAACAATAGAATATAAGAGATAGAAGAAGGAATCTCAGATGCCGAAGATACCATAGGAACCATGGATTCAACAATCAAAGATAATGCAAAATGCAAAGAGCTTGTAACCCAAAACATCCAAGAAATCCAGAACACAATGAGAAGACCAAACCTAAGGATTATAGGTATGGATGAGAGTGAAGATTTACAACTTAAAGGGCCAGCAAATATCTTCTACAGAATTATGAAAGAAAACTTCCCCAACCTAAACAGAGAGATGCCTCTGAATATACAAGAAGCCTACAGAACTCCAAACAGACTGGACCAGAACAGAAATACCTCCCATCGAATAATAATCAAAACCCCAAATGTACTAAACAAAGAAAGAATACTAAAGGCAGTAAGAGAAAAAGGACAAGTAACATATAAAGGAAGACCTATCAGAATTACACCAGACTTCTCACCAGAGACCATGAAAACTAGAAGATCCTGGGCAGATCTCATGCAGACTCTAAGAGAACACAAATTTCAGCCAAAATTATTATACCCAGCAAAACTCTCAATCACCATAGATGGGGAAACCAAGGTATTCCATGACAAAACCAAATTGGCACAATATCTTTCCACAAACCCAGCCCTACAAAGGATAATAGGAGAAAAACATCAACCCAAGGAAAACTACACCCCAGAAGAAGCAAGATAGGAACCTCCTCTCGTTAAACACAAAAGAAGTTAACCACTCAAATATAAAAAATAATTTCAAAAATGTCAGGAAGTAATAGTTACTATTCCTTAATATCTCTTAACATCAATGGACTCAATTGCCCAATAGAAAGACATAGACTAACAGACTGGATACGGAAACAGGACCCTACAATTTGCTGCACACAGGAAACACATCTCAGTGTCAAACACTACCTTAAAGTAAAAGCCTGGAAGACAATTTTACAAGCAAATGGTCTCAGGAAAAAAGCCGGAGTAGCCACTCTAATAGCGGATAAAATTGACGTTCAACCTAAAGTCATCAAAAGAGACACTGAAGGTCACTACTTGCTGGTCAAAGGGAAAATCCACCAAAAAGAACTCTCAATACTGAACATCTATGCTCCAAATGCGGGGGCACCCTCATTCATGAAAGAAACTTTACTAAAGCTTAAAGCACACATTGCACCTAACACAATAATTGTGGGTGACTTCAACACTCCACTATCCTCAATGGACTGATCAGAAAACCAGAAACTAAACAGGGACAGAGTGAAACTAATTGAAGCTTTGGACCAATTGATTTAACAGATATATATAGAACATTTCATCCTAAAGCAAAAGAATATACCTTTTTCTCAGCACCACATGGTACCTTCTCCAAAATCAATCATATAATTGGTCACTATGGAGTAAAAGTGGTCTTCAACAGCAAGAAAAACATCAGAAAGCCCACATACACATGGAAACTGAACAATACTCAATGACACCTTGGATAAGGAAGAAATAAAGAAAGAAATCAAAGACTTTTTAGAATTCAATGAAAATGAAGGTACAACCTACCCAAATTTTGGGACACAATGAAATCAGTGCTAAGAGGAAAACTCATAGCCCTGAGAGCCTCCAAAAAGAAACAGGAGAGAGCATACACTAGCAGATTAATGGCACACCTGAAAGCCCTAGAACAAAAAGAAGCTAATTCACCCAGGAGGAGTAGAAGACAGGAAATCATCAAACTAAGGACTGAAATCAATCAAATAGAAACAAAGAGAACTATACAAAGAATCAACAAAACCAGGAGCTGGTTCTTGAGAAAATCAACACGATAGATAAACCCTTAGCCAGACTAACCAAAGGGCACAGAGACAGTATTCAATTAACAAAATTAGAAATGAAAAGGGGGATATAACAACAGAGACTGAGGAAATTCAAAAGATCATCAGATCCTACTTCAAAAGTCTATACTCAACACAACTGGAGAATTTGGAGGAAATGGACAATTTCCTAGACAGATACCAAATACCAAAATTAAATCAGGATCAATTAGATCAGCTAAACAGTCCCATAACCCCTAGGGAAATAGAAGGCATTATAGACAACATCCCAACCAAAAAAAGTACGCGGAACCAGATGGTTTTAGTGCAGAATTCTATCAGACCTTCAAAGAAGACCTAACACCAATACTCTTCAAAGTATTCCACAAAAAAGAAACAGAAGGGACAGTGCCCAACTCATTCTATGAAACCAAAATTATGCTGATATCAAACCACACAAAGATCCAACAAAGAAAGAGAACTACAGGTCAATTTCTCTTATGAATATTGATGCAGAAATACTAAATAAAATTCTTGCCAACCAAATCCAAGAGCACATTATAATGATCATTCACCATGATCAAGTAGGCTTCATCCCAGGGTTGCAAGGACGGTTCAATATATGGAAATCCATCAATGTAATCCACTACATAAACAAACTAAAAGAAAAAAACCACATAGTCATCTCATTAGATCCAGAAAAAGCATTGAACAAAATTCAGCATCCTTTCATGTTAAATGTCCTGGAAAGAACAGGAATTCAAGGCCCATACCCAAGTATAGTAAAAGCAATCTAGCAAACCAGTAGCCAACACCAAACTAAATGGAGAGAAACTTGAAGCAATCCCACTAAAATCAGGGACTAGACAAGGCTGCCCTCTCTCTCCAAATCTTTTCAATATAGTACTTGAAGTTCTAGCCAGAGCAATTAGACAAAATAAGGAAGTCAAAGGGATACAAATTGGAAAGGAAGAAGTAAAACTATCATTATTTGCAGATGATATGATAGTATACGTAAGTGACCCAAAAAACTCCACCAGAGAACTCCTACAGCTGATAAACAACTTCAGCAAAGTGGCTGGTTATAAAATCAACTCAAGCAAATCAGTAGCCTTCCTGTACTCAAAGGACAAGCAGGCTGAGAAAGAAGTTAGGGAAATAACACCCTTCACAATAGCCACAAACAATATAAAGTATCTTGGCGTGACTCTAACCAAACAAGTGAAAGATCTGTATGACAGGAACTTCAAGTCCTTGAAGAAGGAAATCAAAGAAGACCTCAGGAAATGGAAAAATTCTTGGATAGGCAGGATCAATATAGTAAAAATGGCCATCTTGCCAAAAGCAATCTACAGATTCATTGCAATCCCCATCAAAATCATAGATCTAGAACAAGCAATTCTCAAATTCATTTGAAGTAGCAAAAAACCCAGGATAGCTAAAACTATTCTCAACAATAAAAGGACTTCTGGGGGAATCAATATCCCCGACCTCAAGCAGTACTACAGAGCAATTGTGTTAAAAACTGCATGTTATTGGTACAGCAACAGGCAAGTAGATTAATGGAATAGAATTGAAGACCCAGAAATGAACCCACAGAGTTATGGTCACTTGATCTTTGATAAAGGAGCTACAGCCATCCAGTGGAAAAAAGATAGCTTTTTCAACAAATGGTGCTGGTTCAACTTGAGGTCAACATGCAGAAGAATGTGAATTGACCCACTCTTATCTCCTTGTACTAAGATTAACTCCAAGTGGATCAAGGACCTCCACATAAAACAAGACACACTGAAACTAATAGAAAACAAACTGGGGAAGACCCTGGAGGACATGGACACAGGGGGAAAGTTCCTGAACAGAACACCAATAGCTTATGCTCTAAGATCAAGAATTGACAAATGGGACCTCTTATAATTACAAAGTTTCTGTAAGGCAAAAGACAATGTCAGAAGGACAAAACAGCAACCAACAAAGTGGGGAAAAGATCTTCACCAACCCCACATCTGACAGAGGGCTAATATCCAATATATACAAAGAACTCAAGAAGTTAGACCCCCAAAGAAACAAATAACCCTATTAAAAATGGGGTACAGAGCTAAACAACGAATTTTCACCAGAAGAAATTCAAATGGCCGAGAAACACCTTAAGAGATGTTCAACATCATTAGTCATCAGGGAAATGCAAATCAAAACAACCCTGAGATTCCACCTCTCACCAGTCAGAATGGCTAAGATTAAAAACTCAAGAGACAACAGGTGCTAGCGATGATGGCGATGATGGGGAGAAAGAGGATCACTCCTCCATTGTTGTAGGATTGCAAGATGGTGCAACTGCTCTGGAAATCTGAAAATTGGGCATGAAACTTCCAGAGGACCCTGTCATACCTCTCCTGGGCATATACCCAGAGGATTCCCCTGCATGCAATAAAGACACATGCTCCACTATGTTCATAGCAGCCTTATTTATAATAGCCAGAAGTTGGAAAGAACCCAGATGTCCCTCAACGGAATAATGTATACAAAAAATGTGGTATATTTATACAATGGAATACTACTCAGCAATTAAAAATAATGAATTCATGCAATTTGTAGGCAAATGGTTGGATCTGGAAAATATCCTAAGTGAGTCAACCCAATCACAAAAGAATACACATGAATTGCAATCACTGATAAGTGTATATTAATGAGCCCAGAATCTCTGAATACTCTAGAAACAATTAGCTAAGCAAAAGATTCCGAAGAAAAAGGATGGATAGGACCCTGGTTTGGAAAAGACTAAATCCAGTTTTGTAGGATAGTACCGTAACAGAGAAATGGTGGGGAGTGGGGGTGATTGGAGAATGGGCGGGGTGGGGGGAGAAGAGGACTTATGGGACATATGGTGAGGAAGGGGGCCTGGAAAGGGAAAAGCCTTTGAAATGTAAATAAAGAATATAGAAAATAATAAAAAAATGATATGGAAAAAAAGAATAATTAATGGCAATACTCCTCAAAGTATTCTAAAAAACAGAAGGAATTTTGTCAAATTATATTTATGAGGCTACAGTTACCAGTATATTTAAACATAATGAAGACCCAACAAAGAAAGAGAATTACAGACCACCTACCCTTGTGAATATAAATATAAAGCTGCTCAATAAAATACTTTCAAGCCAAATCAAAAATACATTCAAAAGATCATTCATTATGATCTACCAGATATGCACAGGTGGTTCAACACACATAAATCAATAGATGTAATACATCATTTTATTGATAGTCTTATTAGATTCATAAAAGACTTTGACAAAACCCAACACCAATTCATGACAAATAGGGTTCCATGGGAGTCTCCAAAGAATCTGTGACATTGCAAAGGTTCTAGATTTTGCTCCATAAACTGATGACAAGGCCCAACTGCTGAAAATAATACCTACACAACTCCTTGAACACAGAGAAGTTGAGATGGTTCCTATCTAGAGCCTTAAACCATAATGGCTAGTGTTCTTGGTACTGGAACGTAGTTGGATGTTATCAAACGAGAAACATAAACACTAACCCATACTTGATCCCTTTGATTTACAGTGGTGTACTGCCTGCAAGACATGTTAGAGCAATGGACAGTAAAAGAAAGGTTGTGGCAGTAACTAACCAATATCTGATTGGATTTAAGGTATATTCCATGAGATAGAATTTATACTTGATTTTGCTGGGATAATCAAAAAGCTGAGACTAGATAGGCCATGTATCTAGGGGGAAATGAAATATTACTGCTCAAAAAAAGAAATGTTACCACAAAATGACTGTTAATGACATTCTGATATACTCATAAATCAATGTCTTGCTCAGCCATCATCACAGAAGCTTCCTCCTGAAGCAGATGGGAACAAATACAGAGACCCACAGACAAAAAATATGAGGACTGTGTGAGACCTTCAAACACATAATCTTAAATGTGCTACCTTTAGAATATCCTTTCCCTCTGAGCTCTGGGAACCCTACAGAAGATGGGAAAGGGTGCAAGATCCAGAATTGGTGAAGGACACCAAGGAGAAACAAGATCTCCTAAACACAGCAGGCCCAATGCTCATAGGAAGTCACAGAGACTAAGGCAACATGCACAGAACCTGCACTGATGTGCACCAGATGGGGTCCTAAGCTGAACAGAGAAATGGACACACACTTCTATTCCTATCCAGAAGCAACCTCGAATTGAAAACTACTTACAAAGAGAAAACATTATTGTGGGTGCCAAGAAGTGCAGGCTGACAGGAGCCTGATTTGGCTGTATCCTGAGAGACTCTGCCAGAGCCTGACAAATACAAAGGTAGATGCTCACAGCCAACCATTGGACTGAGCATGGCGTCCTCAAAGGGGTCCCCAATGGAGGAGTTAGGGAAAGGACTGAAGGGGCTGAAGTGGTTTGCAACCCCATAGGAAGAATAATAATATCAACCAACCAGATTCCCCCAGAGATCCCAGGGACTAAACCACCAACCAAGGAGTAAACATGGAGGGACTCATGGCTCCAGCTGCATATGTAGTGGAGGATGGCCTTGTTGGGCATCAATAGGAAGAGAGGCCCTTGGTCCTGTGAAGGCGCTATGCACCAGTGTAAGGTAATGCTAGCTAGGGCAGGAGTGCCCTCATAGAGGGAGTGGGAGGGAGGAAAGCATTGGAGGTTTCCAGGGAGAATCCAGGGAAGGGGATAACATGAAATGTAAATAAAGAAAATGACCAATTAATAAAAAGAAGAAAATTAATTTTCTCCGAGGGAGTCTCAGTGGGGAAACTAAGTATTCTTAAGGGTAGACCACTTGTCTAGCAACAGAGAGCCAAAAGAAAACAAATGCAGTGGTATTTTTGGAGGTTCTTTGTCTCATATTGTGATGTCAGAGTCTTTTAATTTTATTTTTACTTTACATGTATCTCTCTCTCTCATCTATCAATCGATCTCTATCTATCATCTATCTATCTATCTATCTATCTATCTATCTATCTATCCATCATCTATTCATCTACATATCATCTGTTTACTTTTACTCAACAAAATTTGTGAATGTATTATGGCTTCTAGTTTTGTGCGTTTTCGGATTCCTGAATTTGTGAACGAGTATGTCTCTGTGTGTAGATCTGTTTCTTGTGTCTCTTTTTGAGTTTTTTCTTCTGTTTATTTTTCCTTCTTCTAAATTGCTTTTTAAATTTTATTTTATTATTATCATCTCTTAGATGCCTATTTGTATTCTAGTGAGAGACAGAAATGGGATGGATCCAGATTAGAGTGATGGTAAGGAGGAAGAAAGAGGAGCAGAGAGATGGGAAACCATAAGCAGACTGTATTGTATGGGGAAAACTATTTTCATTGATAGAAAACTAAAGGAGATTTTTTTGTCAGAATCTTTGGCACTCTAGTAATTGAACTGAATTACAACTAATACAGCTTTCCTCCAAGCTTCAAACATACTATAACATCAATACAGTCTCTGTGAATGTAATCCTTCTCCACATAAATGCTTAACAGAACTAAAAACAAGATTATTATGGTGGGATATCACATTAGTCAGAGCCTAAAATCATCTTTACAGTTATGTTAACTTAAAAATGTCAAGTATTCATATAAACATTACTAGAACTATCAATAAATAAGTCCACTTGAGCCAAGAAAGAAAAAGTAAATGGTATTCAGGAAAGGGAAAAGAGTGAATGAGAAGATGTGTAGGATTAGTTAGACCCATAGAAGTTTCAGAATGTAGTAAGTATCATTAAACGGAGTTTTTTTTTTTTAAGTCAGGAGACTACGTAAATATGTGAAAAAACAAACAAATAGCAAAAACTATAGAATGGACCAAGTGGAAGTTACAGCATTCCAAATCTAAAACTAAGAAAATTGCCCAACTTTATAAAATATAGTTGAAAAAAGAATTAGTAGAATAGAAAATAAGTCAGAATGCCATGCCTGGACAACAGTATCCAAAGAGAAAAGGCATTTAAACCATTTATGAGACTCATAACTCTAAGGCCATTAGTTGGGTTTTATAAGGGAGATGAGAGACTATGACAAGGCCACATGATCAGACATGGGAAGTTCAGTAATTGATAAAACATCAGCTGCAAACCAGAGAGTTGAATGTATCTCAAGTATAGTAAACCAAAGAGAATTGCAAGAAAGTTTATTCAAGAAACACAGTGGGAACCCGAAGCCTAGGAAAGTTCTTAAAGACAAGAAGACTGAAGCCACCCTGCTTTCAGGGCCCCAAATAAGCCTGACCTCTCAACTAAAATAAAAGAGAACAGATAACAATTCAGTTACATTTTCAAATGCTGAAAGTATACAGTTTGCTGACTTAAACCGGTAAGTTCAATCTAGCAAAATTTTCAAAATGGGAGAAATAGTAAAGATAATTCAAACAAAGGAAGAGCTAAGGAATTTTTTGTTAGCCTGTTCATGTAAAAGAAAATAACAAAGAATAATGAAGGATCATGAAAAAGCTCCAGGTGGACACATGGAAGAGCAAACACATGTGTAAATGGAAACAGCCAGGCAAAGCTATGGGAGAAGATGTTAAAATACGCAAAACTCAGCACAGAAATCAAAGAGAGATAAGGAAAGGAATGGACAGAAAGATGATCATCCCCCAAAGTAGTTTCCAAGTAGTCATTGCACATGATGACCTGAGAAACCACATGAGCCATTAGGGATCTGACATTTATTCACCTTACCTACTCTAGAAAATACAAAAATATAATGAATTAAGAAGTTGGTATATTAATGAGCCCAGAAGCTCTGAATACTCAAGACACAATTAGCAAGTCAAAAGATTCCCAAGAAGAAGGAAGGAGAGGACCCTGGTCCTGAAAGGACTGGATCTAGTTTTGTAGGAGAGTACCAGAACAGAACAGAGAAATGGTGGGGTGGGGATTGGGGAATAGGCAGGGTGGGGGAAGAGGACATATGGGACATATGGTGAGTGGAGAACTGGGAAAGGTGAAAGCCTTCAGAATGTAAAGAATGAATATAGAAAATAAAAAAAAATAAAAAATAAGAAGTTGGTATACAGCAATACTAGTTTGGTAGCTCATATCTGCAAGCCATGCTCCCAGGAGATGCTAAAGAAAGATGGCTGGAAATTCAAAATTAGTCTGACCTGTAATGACACAGACTGTTTCAGAAAGCTGAAGTTAGTCAACACGCAAAGAACTGCACAATCTATAAACTATGAGTAGTTAGTTTATATATCCTCATTGAAATAGAATCTCTATTGAAAATATCCTATGAGTTCTATATCTAAACTGTTATAAATATTTGACATATGAGAAGCAAAGAGATATGGCAATTGATTTTAATTTGAACCTCAGACTTATTTTGTTGTTCAAAAACACATTTGTTGGGGGTTGGTGAGATGGGTCAGTGGGTAAAAGCGCCTAAAATCGCTCTTCCAAAGGTCCTGAGTTCAAATCCCAGCACCCACATGGTGGCTCACAACCACTTGTAAAGAGATCTGATGCTCTCTTTTGGTGTCTGAAGACAGCTACAGTGTACTCATATATAATAAATAAATAGATCTTTGCAAAAAAAAAACATTTGTTTTCTGGAAGTTCTTATTTTTCAAATATGTTGTAAATAAGACATAGAATAGCACCAATTCCTGCTGGGATCACTTTCTAGCAAGCAACTTGAGTGATTAGTTTTATGACTAATGATTTGTATTAGGTAAAGCTATAAAAAATAAATTAACATTTAAAACATATGCAAAATAATTTTTACATCTATAGACTTCATATATATATGTACATATATATAACCACACAGAACCTAACCATGAATAATTTTTACAATAAATGCATCATACCTCTCTAGCTTCCTCTAACACAATGAGCTCGATATAGTTAATGTCAGTGTTTCCTATACCAAGGACTGGGAACTGTCAGATTTGGAGACTTTGTCCAAGGACTCAGTACACTGAGCTCTAACAACTTGTCTTCAGAATCCATGTTCTTTCAGACATTCATATTTTTATACATATGACACAAATTTGAAATTATGACATTGTCAAACATTGCTAATGTTTACAAAAGAAATAGCCAGTGCCTTAGGTACTTTAGTAAGTAAACAAGAATATAGAATATGGCCACAAGGCTGGAGAGAAGGCTCAGGGGCTATGAGCACTTGCTGGTCTTCAGGACCAGAGTTTAGTTCACAACACCTACACTGCAGCTTGTAACTGTCTCTAACTCCAATTTCTGGGTATATGATGTCTTCTTCTGGCTTTGCCAGTACCAGGCATGAACATAGGGTACGTATAGAGACGCAGGCAAACCTTCAGACACATAAATATTTAAAAGTAAATAAATCTTTAAAAGAAAGAAGATAGCAGAGAGTAAGTCAGCTGACTGAACAAGGGTCAAGTGTGTGATAAATTGAGTAAACACCAAAAGAAATTCAAAACATCTGCAATGCATGCAATAAGGATACATGCTCCACTATGTTCATAGCAGCCTTATATATAATAGCCAGAAGCTGGAAAGAACCCAGATGTCCCTCAACGGAGGAATGGATACAAAAAATGTGGTCTATATACACAATGGAGTACTATTCAGCCATTAGAAACAATAAAATAATGAAATTCTTAGAGAAATGGATGGAGCTGGAGAACATCATACTAAGTGAGGTGACCCAGTCTCAAAAGAACACTCATGGTATGCACTCACTGATAAGTGGATATTAGCCTAGAATCTTGGAACACCAAAGACATAAATCGCATACCAAATGATGTCTGACAAGAAGAAAGGAGTGGACACTGGTGCTAGAATGGATCAAAGCATCAGTGTAGGAAAATACAAGAACAGGGAAGTGGGAAGGGGTGGATGAGGGAGCAGGGGGAGGGAAAAGGGCATGTGGGACCTTTGGGGGGTGGGGAACCAGAAAAAGGGAAATTAATTGTAAATATAGAATATATCCAATAAAAAAAGAAATTCAAAACATCTGCATGCCAGGAATTTCTTCTTTTGAGATGGAGTGTGTGGAGGTACAGAATTCCTATTGTTTGAATAGTTGTACGGGAACTACCATGAGGTTTGTGATCGATAAATAACCTGTTCTATAATACTATATTAAGCAGTATTGTGGTTTTTATTTTTTCTTTCTATTTTAATAGAGAGAAAAAGATCAAAGTTGGTGAGGTAGGAACAATCTGAGTGAAGTGGAGGAGGGGAAATTATGATGGATCTATATCATATGCAAAAATGTTTTTAAAACACATAAAATATGACCACAGGGGCCTGTTAAATCTGATACCTGTCTGTACTTCCCATCCTGAGATCCCCATTGCTACTGCCTTCCCTATGTCCCTGTCCTGCCACACCTGTCATGCTGCTGTGCACCAAGCACTAACACACCCCACGGCTCTCACGGATGCTCTCTGTCCTCTTCCTGCAGTGCCCTTAGGTACCTCATTCCATTTTCTTTCTTTTTTATTATTTTATATCTATAGAAGTCTTGCCTGCCTGTAAATCTATGCACTATATGCATTCAATGTCTACAGAGGCCAAAAGCGGGTAATGGATCCTCTGGAACTAGAGTTACAGATTGTTGTGAGCCCTCATGCAGGTATGTGGACTACAAGTTAGGATCCTCTCCTAGAGCTTCCAGTGTTCTTAACCACTGAGACTTTTCTCTGGCCCCTCCACTGCTCCTGGTATTGTTAGTTTCTCAGCTCCATCCATAGCTGAGGTCTTCAAATGTGGCATCCACTATTGGAGATTTACCTCAGCCTTGGTCTAACCACAGCTTCATATTGATAATTGTTAATAGACCTAAAATGATTGTCTTACTGGTTTTTTAACCTCTACAGAGGTAGCAATTTGAAGTCTCTTTGTTCAACCACTTGGTTCCCTGTAGCTGGCACAGAGCTAGGTATTATTTATTTTTGTTTTGTTTTCATTTTTGTTTTTTGAGACAGGGTATCTCTGTATAGCCCTGGCTGTCTTGAAACTCACTCTGTAGACCAGGCTGGCCTTGAACTCAGAAATCTACCTGCCTCTGCCTCCCAAGTGCTAGGATTAAAGGTGTGTGCCACCACTGCCCGGCAGTATTCTCTCTTTTTTTTTATTGAATATATTCATTTACATTTCAAATATTTTACCCATTCCCGGTTCCCCCTCCCAGAAAACCCCCAACCTGTCCTCCGTCCCCCTGTGCCCAACCCACTCCTGCATATCCCCCTCCCCACACCCCATCCCTGATTTCTCCACACTGGGGCATCTATTGAGCCTTCATAGGACCAAGGATCTCTCTTCTCACTGATGCCCAACAAGGCATTCCTCTGCCACAAATATGTCTGGAACCATGTATACATTTTGGTTGATGGCTTAGTCTCTGGGAGCCCTGGTGGGGTTCTGGTTGGACCACATCTTAGTTCTTCCCAAGAGACTGCAAACCCCTTCAGCTCCTCCAGTCCTCCCTTCAACTCCTCCATTGGGAACCCAGTGCTCAGTCCGATGGTTGGTTGCTAGCATCTGCCTCTCAATCTGTAAGGCTCTGTCAGGGCTCCTCTATCAGGGTCCTTTTGGCAAACTCCTCTTGGTATCCACAATAGTGTAGGAGTTTGGTGACTGTTTATAGGATGAATCTCCAGGTAGGACAGTCTCTGGGTGGCCTTTCCTTCAGTCTCTGCCCCACACTTTGTCTCCATAACTGACAGGGCTAGGTATTCAATATCAATATACTAGAAATGTGCTGAAAGGAAGAAACAATGAGCTCATGAATGATTAAATGAACCGAAAGTCCTAGTGACAAATGGAATCATTGAATGCACCTGTTTTAAGGGTCAATGCTCACTCTTCAGTGTGAGAACTGTCAGGGAAGATTTCTGCTCTTCATCACACTTAGGATATTACTAATATTTTCTCTCACCTACATGAAACAGACTTGAACAAAAGTTATTGTCTTTCCTTTTTCTATTCAGAATAGGGAACAGTGGAGGTGACATCAATATAACTTAAATGTTAGGAAGCAATGAATAACAGTCTAACAGTTATTCTTTTGACTTGATAGACATTCAATCAATTGCCTAATGTTTTCTAGTGAAGCCCCATGAGTGCACACAAACATAGGACTCTATTAAAAACATAGTAAAAAGGGGTTGTTATAATTTATGGATATAAATTGATTCTACTTTAGAGTCTTAAGACATTCTACATGTCTTAAAACATAAAACACAATGGAGACAGACAGCATCTTTTAGGCATTAAGGCACTTTCGGAAGCACTTGTAGTATTTTAGGAACTCAGTCTTCTTGTCTGAACAATTGTTAATATTATAAAAAAGAAATGTGAGCAAACTGTGGTACTTTCCATAATGACTCATAATGACATCTGTTGAATGAGCTAATTAAGCACTTAGCAACTTTATCTTCCATATGCCTTAAAATGTTGTGTCCTTGTATTCAATATTGATGTAGGCACTGTTTGGGCTCTTGCAGGCAATAAAATGCAGTTAAAGTACATTTTTATGGCTTAATCTTAAATATTTGAGCAAGTTTCTATAGCACAGAACTTTGCAAAGCAAGTATAAAATGTTAGAATGTTGAATTGTACTCAGCTCATCCTTTGATGATTTAATCTTCATAAAGCACAAAGAAGTAACCAATGTTGCGATCCAAGTTCATGTCAACATCACTTGGCTTGGGTTCTTAAAAGCAACAGACACTGGAAAAGTACACTACAGACATGTCAGAGTGTCTTAGGTTTTGCAGAGGAGTAATGGCATTATGGTATGGACTTTAGGTTGGACAGAGTCTAAGAGGGATTTCATCAATTGCCAATGTTGCCTAGAATATCCCACAAAAACTCAAGTAAGACAGACAACCAAGCTACCTGAGAAACCTTATGGATATATAGCAAAGACTTCAGCTCATATCAAAGTTTTGTGAGTACAGAATGGACATGTTCTTTAGTAAGGGCAATAAAAGTTGAATGAGCAGTTGATGAAAGTTTCCCTGATCCAAATTATACTTCAAGTACAGAAAAACATACATTACAGTAAATGAACAGACAAGAGTGGCAAAGTTGTAAATCACATTGAAGAAAAAAGGCCTAAGAGGTAACCCCAGCATCATTAGCCACAGGATGTCCAGTTAAAGCATTGCACAACATGAGCAAACCTAGATTTCACAAGACAGTGGACTGGTATATTTAAAGTGTCAAGGTAGAACTAGATCCACAGATAAGCTGATACTCGTGAGTAAAGGAACAGTACAAATTTTTTCTTTCTTTCTTTCTTTCTTTCTTTCTTTCTTTCTTTCTTTCTTTCTTTCTTTCTTTCTTTCATTCTTCCTTCCTTCCTTCCTTCCTTCCTTGCCTCCTTCCTTCCTTCCTTCCAAATGCTGTTCTCCCTCCTGTTCCCTCCCTCACAGAGTCACTACCCCTACCCAATCCACTTCTCCCATGAGTGGGTGGGGTCCCCCCTGGGTATCACTCAAACCCTGGTACATCTCAAGTCAGATTAGGCACATCCTCTCCCCACAAGGCCAGAAGAGGTATTGATGGAGACTGAGCTACATGTCTGCTACTTATGTGCTTGGGGCCTCATTCCAGTCCATGTAGGTTCTTTGGTTTGTAGCTTAGTCTCTGAGACCTTCCAGGGATTCTGGATAGTTGACTCTGTTGGTCATCCTCTGGAGTTCCTATCCCGTTCAGGGCCTTCAGTTCTACCCCCAACTCTTCCATAAGTGTCCCTGGCCTCCATCCAATGTTTGGCTGTGAGTATCTGCATCTGTTTCAGTCAGCTGCTGGGTATAGCCACTCAGGGGACAGTTATGCTAGGTTCTTGTTTGCAAGTATAACAGAGCATCATTAACAATGTCAGGGATTGGTGCTAGCCCATTGGATGGATTTTGAATTGGTTTAGACAGGACAAATATTGGGTGGAAAGTTTTGTGGATGGGTTGGTATTCTTATCCCTCTGCTTACAAATACCAGAAGAACTGATCACCCACACAGACTCTCATTAAAATAGCCATTAAATGTATATACTGCAGCAGAAGTGTACTGAAGTGTTTAGAAGAAATTTGAACAAAGAAAGAAGCAACAAAGATGTCTGGAGAAGAAAGAGGTGGATAATGAAACATATTAGTTCCTTAGCTGACTAACAATCAGGAAATTTCATCAAATATTAACTGTAAATCTCAGAGGAAAAACACATTAAAATAAGCAGTTAACATTGTTTGTTTAAAAAATCCCACATACATACAAAGAACAAAAGCAGAAAAAGTAGGTTCCATTCAGATATTGTGCATACATGCATGCTATCAATGTGAGAATGAGGTGAATATGAGGAGTTGCTAGGAGAGCATCATGGAAGGGAAGAAGGGAGAAAAGGTAAGAAAGTGATGTAATTCTATTCTAATTAAAATGTATTAAATTAAAACGACATGTTGGGGTCAGATCCTTTTTCAAAATTTCAAGATATTTTCCAAGTTTGATACAAAAAGAAAATAATTGAAGAAAATAATTAAGGGTAGATGTACCAAATATTATTTATGCTTAATGAAAAAGAGATGTTAATGGAGTAAATTGTATTTAGAAATATAACAATATGATTATAGTCAAGCATATCACATATCTGCCTTTTGGTTAGTGTCAGATATAGTATCTGTTATTTATTATTATTATTATTATTAGTAGTAGTAGTAGTAGTAGTATAGAATAGAGTTTATTTAGGGCATGGGGATGGGAGTTGAGAGGGTAGTAGAGACAGAGAAATGCAGAGAGAGAGAGAGAGAGAGAGAGAGAGAGAGAGAGAGAGAAGAGTAGAGAGGCCAGACATGAACATGCAGAAAGAGAGGCAGGTGGAGAATGAGGAGAGGAAATAGAGGGGAAGAGAGCATAATAGCCAATTACCAAAAGAGACATTTACTGTGAAAATAGATTACAAATAAAGCAATGAAATGATTAAAGTAAACCCAGCTATTTCAAATATCATAACTATAAAATATATATTAAAATGTGACTTGGATGTTGAAAATCTCTTCTATAGTACTTCAGACAGAAGCACTTAAAACAAAAATTGCAGAAATAAAAATCAGAAAATGAAAACATGGCAACTTCTGCAATTATCTTGGAGAAAATAATGCTTCTGTAATTTTAACTCAAATTTAAAGCTGAGAAAGAAAAAAGTGATAAATTCAATGATATAAGTATTTTCATATCAGAAAATACCATAAATTTTAATGGTAAGCACAAATCCAAGAAAAATAATTGCAGCATGTGCCATACAGGAGTATTAAGAATTACTGTGTAGCATCAATCTACAATACCTTAGGGAAACACCACACAGAAAGACTCTGACACAAGGGTTTTATAACTGATAGTTCTCCCTAGAAGTAAAAATTCAAGTATCAAAGCCATTCAAAGCCAAAAAAGGTGATTATACACTGATACTGCAAAAATTATTTCATAGCTTAATTTGATATTTCATTTTCTGGCATATCTCCACCTCTACCCACATATTTATAGGAATTTTATATCTATACTTATTCTACAATTTTGAACTGTGCTTGAATTGTGTCATTCTTTTCCAACCTGTCTCTTATCCTTGCCAATTAGTTCTGACAGACTCATCCATATTGCTTCATGAAAATCAAATTTATTCATTTCTACTGGTCTTAAATATCCTGTTAGAGTCTGGTAATGATGAATCTTCATTTTCCTAGAACTTGGCCACAAATGACTTGCAAAATAAACCTAAAATGAAGAATCTGCTTTCTCAATTCGTTTTCTATTGTCATCTCTTTTTGAGTGAAAATGAAAGCAATTTTCATTATCGCTGTGGGCCTCTAGAAATTCACTCTAGCATTATTAGACAGATATGCTTCCCGAAGTATGAATAGAGTCACCATCAGTGGGCAATTGTTTTATTCCAAGGCATTGTCATTTTTCCAGTGGGTGCTCTGAAATGTAAAGTAAAAATTCCCTCATCTATGATAAACTCTCGTCTTGTCTCTTTGCTGCTGACAATGATTCTGGCATTGGTCTTAAATATCACAAACTCAAGCGGATGTTATGATGGGTACCAGGGAAGCTGCTGCAGGTATATCATCAGTTCAAAGGCATTGATAGAACAGGAGTTTCTGAAATAAAACTAAAGGGACATATACTTAATTGCAAGTGCAGAATTCAGTGGAATAGTCTTTTGAAAGTTAAATCTGTAAATTCTATTATTGATCCTTGAGTAGTGCTTAATAGCCACTAATGCTATTTAGGGAAACATTCCTTTACATCTTTATTAATTAATTTCCTACTCTATGGAATTACTTGATCAAAGGTAAATTGTCTAGTCATATGGCTTCTAAGAAATATTTGAAAAACATGTATTTCAGTATGGAACAGTTGATAGTACCAAAGGAGACTTAGGGTTCTCATTTTTAATCATGGGATGGGGGATTGATTTCTAAAAATATAAAAGGGAGACCTATCCCTTCACTACATAGATTTTCTTGCAATGGCCAATCACTGCTTGCTGATATGTTAATTACATCTGTCATCAGTGAGATCTCTGTACAGACTTTCTTTGTTCCCATTCCCTGTAGTCAATGTTGAAATAATTCAGATGGCACATACACAGTAGTGTCAAAGACAGGCCAAGTTTGCTGCAGAGTAAAAAGTTTCAGACTCAAATGGGAAGAATGGACAATGTACAAAGGGACCACGTGTCTATCTGAATTTCAGGAAAGCTTTATACAGTTGCTAGAGTTTACACAACAGTTTTCCCTGAAGATCTTTGTCCTGTCCATGTGTATTGAATCCTACAGAAGGGACAATGGTAGATCCTTGTACTAAATCAGAAAGCTGTTTGATTTATAGCAATTGTACATGCCTTAGGGCTCCAGATCCAAATTTAGATAATTATGTATTAATGACCTTCTGCTCTATTCAGTCTAACATGTTTCCTCTTAGAGCTAGGAACTGGACTCAGCTCTCATTCTTCTGAGCAGTAATTAGAGCCTGCAGATCCAGGCTTGTTTTATAGCCCTGAATATGAATAGCCTTCCAAGTATATCTACTATGGAGGCCCCAATGTCTACCAAGGCTCCTGATATCTAACTAGCCGTAGAACCTGAATTATTATATATTATCCTTTATGCTTTTCCCTTACTTTTCTTGGGTTTTTCTTTTTCTTTTTAAATTAAATTTTATTTCTTCACGTATTCACTTTTTACCCCATTCCTTGTCCCCCTCCTGGTCACCTCCTTCCACAATCCTTTCCTGTCTCCTATCCCCTTTACCTCTGACCAGGAGGGGGCCTCACTGTGTATTCTAACACCTACCCTGGCACTTCAAGTCTCTGGGAGTCTAGGTGAGTCCTCTCCCACTGAAGCCAGACAAGGCAGACCAGCTAGAAGTACACATCCCACATATAAGCCAACAGCTTTTGGCATAGTTCTTACTGTGTGTTTTATAAAAGGGAAAGAAAGAACAAGTATATGTTTGATAGAGATGCAATATGGTGCAGGGGAGAGGATGCCTCTGTGGGCCCATGTTGGGGTATTCCTTCCCTACAAAATAAGGTTTTTTAGAATATGGGAAGGGGAGTTGAGAAAGGGAGAGAGAGAGAGAGAGAGAGAGAGAGAGAGAGAGAGAGAGAGAGAGAGAGAAGAAGAAGAAGGAGGAGGAGGAGGAGGAGGAGGAGGAGGAGGAGGAGGAGGAGGAGGAGGAGAGGAGGAGAAGGAAGGAGAAGGAGGAGGAAGAGGAGGAGGAAGAGGAGGAGGAAGGAGAAGAAGGAGGAGGAAGAGGAGGAGGAAGGAGAAGAAGGAGGAGGAGGAAGAGAAGAGAGACCAGCCATGAACAGGTGGAGAAAGGGGGAGGGGAATGGGGAGAGAAGGGACAGAGACGGAAGAGAGGAAGAGGATAGGAAGAGGATAAGAAAGTAAGAGAATGAGGAGTGGGTAAGAAGCCCCTTTTATAGTGAGTCAGGCATACTTGGCTATGGCCAGGTAGCTGTGGGTGGAGCCTTGAAGAAATACTAACACCTGATCCAGTTGTTCAGGACCCACAAGAAGACCAAGCTGCACAGCTGCTACATATGTTCAGGGAAGCCTAGGTCCAGCCCTGTATGTTCTTTGGTTGGTGGTTCAGACTCTGAGAACCCCAAGGGTCCAGTTAGTTGACTCTGATGCTCTTCCTGTGGAGTTTCTATCCCCTTTGAGGTTCACAACATGACAGAGTAGAATACAATTTATTGAAACCAGAGCAGAGTAGAACAAAAGATTTTCAGGCAGTTTTGGCTATTGTGATCATTTCAATAAATAAAGGTAGAGATTGCAAGATATCCAGGGGTAACTGTGTTCATCTGTGATTGAAAATTGGCCAATCAAGAATGGTGACATATTTTGCAATCCCACCAACAGTGGAGGAGTGTTCATCTTTCTCCACATCCTCGCCAGCACTTGTTGTCTCTTGAGTTTTTAATCTTAGCCATTCTGACTGGTGTGAGGTGGAATCTCAGGGTTGTTTTGATTTGCATTTCCCTGATGACTAATGATGTTGAACATCTCTTAAGGTGTTTCTCGAACATCCGAATTTCTTCTTCTGGAAATCAGTTTGGCGATTCCTCAGAAAATTGAGCATGTCACTTCCAGAGGACCCTGGCATACCACTCCTGGGCATATACCCAGAGGATTCCCCTGCATACAATAAAGACACATGCTCCACTATGTTTATAGCAGCCTTGTTTATAATAGCCAGAAATTGGAAGGAGCCCAAATATCCCTCAAATGAGGAATGGATACAGAAAATGTGGTATATTTATACAATGGAATACTACTCAGCAATTAAAAATAATGAATTCATGCAATTTGTAGGTAAATGGTTAGATCTGGAAAATATCATCCTAAGCGAGTTAACCCAATCACAAAAGAATACACATGAAATGCAATCACTGATAAGTGGATATTAATGAGCCCAGAAGCCCTAAATGCTCAAGGCACAATTAGCAAGTCAAATGATTCCCAAGAAGAAGAAAGGAGAAGACCCTGGGCCTGAAAAGATTGGATCCAGTTTTGTAGACCCAGAACAGAGAAATCGTGTGGGGGGGTGATGATTGGGGAATAGTTGGGGGGGAAAGAACTTATGGGATGTATGGGGGGGGACTGGGAAAGGGGAAAGCCTTTGGAATGTAAACAAAGAATATAGAAAATAAAAAAAATTTAATTAAAAAAAAAGAATGGTGACACATCATTTTCACTCTGGAAGATGAGGCAGTAGGCTTGATAAGTTGGACATCAGTCTCAGCCACATAGCAAAATCTTAAAAATAAGTAAATAAATAACTCAAAAAATCAAAATTAATGTCTACTAATTGTTGATCTTAAAGTGTAATAACGTCCTAAATAGGTAGAATATGAAAGACCTGGAGGTTTGTTAGAAAGATGTGTTTCTTTGAACTCATCATGTTAAGCTTATTTCACATGAAACCAGAAAAATAATTTGGAAATAAGCATAATACCTTTATTTAAAAAAAAAACTTACATTTGGTGGTTAAAATAGGTAACTGTGGGTAGAGCCTAGAAGAAATGCTAACACCTGCTCCAGTTGTTAAGAGGACCCAAACTTTGTCTCCAATACCTTCATTGTGCCTTTCAATTGCCTCCTTTTGGTCTCTGTGGATTCCTGTACACACACACACACACACACACACACACACACACACACACACAAGCATGTATATGTGTATGCATTAGTGTATGTTCAATTACACACTCATAAAAATAAAATTACACAAATATTTTTAAATTATAGCTCCATAAATAATTATTTGTTCTAGACTGCACAATGGGATGCAGAGTTTAAGTGTCTGAAGGTGGATGTGAGCCAGCAGGTACAGGGGAAAGACAGTTTTACGCATTTTAAGTTATAAAGCATGCTTACTTTATGAGAGGATTCAAAGATAGCAAAATAAAGTTTAGTAAAATTTTTCATTTTCATTTACTGGATTGACAACTCATTAATAATTTCCTGTGTTGGCAAGTTGGGAAAATATGTTCTTCCTATATATTGAATGAACCCATTTTAGTCACCTGAGAGTTTGATCTTATGACTGCATATTTTAGAAAAACATATTGTATGGTCTTATATGCTTTTTGCTGCCTAACAATTCTCTTGGACCAATTTCTAAATGTATTTATTTCCATTAAAAAAAAAAGATTGTGACTTATTGTTACTGTTTTCCCTACAGTGACTACTATGTAATTAAAAAATACAGCTTAAAATCTAACTTTTAAGTAAAAAGCTTGTAAATTTTCAAAGGTTAAAAAAAAAAACCAGCTGTAGCTGTTAGAGATTCCTATGACCCTTAAAGCCTGGACATAGAAAACTAATGATAATTAAGAAGAATGTGAAATGTCATCACTAGGTAAACCCAGCAACACAGCACAAGAGAGATAATAATAGCAACTAATTATCAACTTCCTGCTATGGATGCTTAAAGAGCAATTACATAAGAGCAATCCCTAAAAGTCCTCAGACTGTAGCATTTCTGGGCAAACACAGAGTATTGACTAAATTACTAGCTCCCATGACTGTTCCATTGCGTGTGCTTTATCCCCTGGCTTGTCGTTTTCTGTTTTCTCACATTGAACTCAGCAAGTGATGCATCTGCTCCATCAGTAGAAGGAGTCTTAACTCATTTTGGCATAGCACACTATGGTAAAAGACCTGAATTCAGGCATGTGTTTCTCATCAATGGGGAGGTTGAGAATTCCAAGGTCAAATTGATAGACTGGCTTTGTTGTTGTTCTTGTTGTTTTGTTGTTTTTGTTTTGCTGTTTCTTTGTCTTTGTTCTTTTTTGTTCATGTTTTGTTTTGTTTGTTTTGCTTTTGTTTTTTGTTTGTTTTTTCATGAGGACTCTCCTTTTGACTTGCAATGCTATAAACGGAATTCTCGCATGGTGGCAAGGGGAAGCTAGGGCACTGAGCCCATCACAGGGTCTCCACCCTTATGACCGATCTAAACCTGACTACCTCCCAAAGGTAGCATTGGACACAAGGTTTCAACGCATGGCTTGAGAAAGGACAGAATCACCTGGCTTATAAGAGAAAGAGGTCAGAAAATGTCAGCAGGGGCCAGGTCTAAGGAGTAGGTAAATTCTTCCACACATTCCCTTTCAGTTTTTGCTTCTTGTTCCTCTCTTGTCAGACATTCTGGACCAGCCTGCTGGAGGCTTGCTTGTAAGAGACACCTGAAGGAAACCATCATCCCAGCCACTGCAATTTCAGCCCTACCATGATGGCTTTGCCAAACTTTGGGCACCTTTGGCAATAGTGCATTAATTAGAGGTGCCAGGTAAGACCAAGACCGGCAGCTCAGATCTACACAGCTGAATCCCCAAATGTCTGTTGGCTCATGGAAACTAGCAAATGGTCATTGGGTTTTAAGTCACTTGTTTGTGGGGTGGCATGCTAACAAAGCAAGAGCTAGTACTAAACACCTCTGTGGAAGCCAATTTCTCTTTTGGCTCAGTATATATTAGACATTTAAAGTATTTGAGTTGGTCAGATTCTGGGCTATAACTCAACAATTTAGCTTCTCTTAGATAATTATATGTGTATAACTGGCATGCCACATGGAATTCACATTTAAAGATCTAAGTTCTAATCCAAAGTAACATAAAAACCAGACAAAATTTTCGCTTCAGAATTTATGGTCACAGCACACATACCAAGATCAACCTAAAGGAACATTATAACCATAATGTTTTCCAAAAAAGAAAAGAAAAACGAACTTCAAAGGAACTGCTATTATTTCCAGCATAACAAAGGAAGTCGATGGCAGAAACTATCCTTTGATGACTGTTCCGAAATAGCCTCCAGCTGCTCTCCAGCCCAAACCAGCAGAGACAGCGAAAGTGAGCTGAAGCTCAGGGCAGGGAGGGAAGAGCGGGCTTTGCAGGAAGTGACACTGTGTTGGAAGAGGAACATCTAGTTGCTGGTGGCTAGCACTGAGATCTCCAACACACTGCATTATTTGCCACTAGAGGGTGGAACCTAAAACTTTGAATGTGTAAAATTCTCATGAGAGGCATGACCTCCAGAAACAGCCATTGTGTGAAGTCTGTGGTAGATGAAATCAACAGTGTACGAGTGGCGAAGCCTACCCTGCTGTGTAGACTCTAATTCAGACCTGCAGCATGGATATGTTGTTTATTGTTATTTATTTTGTCACATTTTTGTCAACATGATGGAAAGAAGGTTCTTTTTCATTTATTCTATTTTATTCCTGGCTTCTACATAGGATATCTTGATATAGTTCTTCTCAAATGGAAGAAAATAAACTAAACAAACAAATGTAATAGGCTCAAATGCATACACATGAAGTTCACTTGAGACTCTGCTGTTTTAAATACTCTAGACTTTTCCCAATTTTATGGGACCAATGGCATCCTTTGTTTCATTTCTGGAAATAAAGGAACTGCTGCATTCTCTTGCTTATATCAATACATACACCAAATTTTATTGACATTATTACAGTTTCTTTCCAAAAAGTGACTTTTCAGTGAATAGAATCGTTCAAGGAGGAGTGTAGGAAACTTACAAAGTACTGACTCCATTCAGAAGCCCTCTGCCTAATACTGAGTACCTTCCAAGCATGTTTGCCCCATCATCTAGTTATAGGGATGATATTTCAACACATGGATTGTGTACAGAAACTGAATTCAGTCTAAAACAGCCTCGCAGGCTAACGTACTTTATTTCTGCAGCTTGAACTAAGACAAATATTCAGTTGAATAAAGGGATAATCACAGTCAAAGTGTGCTAGGAAATTACATTTCTTGTGATAAAAGTAAAACTACTCCTTTAATTTTAAAATATACTAGATTAGTACATATGTAAAATATCCAGATTGTATATTTTTAAAGCTCAAGAAAATAAAGTCTAAAGTTGTGGAAGGAATAAAAGAAGGCCTCAAACACATGGGCACAGGGAAAAATTTCCTGAACAGATCACCAACTGCTTATACTCTAAGATCAAGAATAGACAAATGGGACCTCATAAAATTGCAAAGCTTCTGTAAGGCAAAAGACACTGTAAATAGGGCAAAATGGCAACCAACAGATTTGAAAAAGATCTTTACCAATACTACATCTGATAGAAGACTAATATCCAATATATACAAAGAACTCAAGAAGTTAGACTCCAGAGAACCAAATAACCCTATTAAAATGGGGTACAGAGCTAAACAAAGAATTTTCAACTGAGGAATACCAAATGGCTGAGGAGCACCTAAAGAAATGCTCAACATCATTAGTCATCAGGGAAATGCAAATCAACCCTGAGATTCCACCTCACACCAGTTAGAATGGCTAAGCTCAAAACCTCAGATGACAACACATGCTGGCAAGGATGTAGAGAAAGAAGAACACTCCTCCATTGCTGGTGGGATTGCAAGCTGGGATAACCACTCTGGAAATCAATCTGGTGGTTCCTCAGAAAATTGGACATAGTATTACCTGAGGACCCAGGTATACCACTCCTAGGCATATACCTAAGAGGTGCTCTAACATATAGCAAGGACACATGCTGCACTATGTTCACAGCAGCCTTATTTATAATAGCGAGAACCTAGAAACAACCCAGATGTCCCTCAATAGAGAAAAAGATACAGAAAATGTGGTACATTTACACAATGGAGTACTACTCAGGTATTAAAATCAATGACTTCATGAAATTCTTAGGCAAATCGATGGATCTAGAAAATATCATCCTGAGTGAGGTAACCCAATCACAAAAGAACACATGGCATCCACTTAGTGATAAGTGGATATTAGCCCAAAAGCTCAGAACACTCAAGATACAACTCACAGAGCACATGAAGCTCAAGAAGAAGGAAGACCAAAGTGTAGGTGCTTCAGTCCTGCTTAGAATGGGAAACAAAATATTCATGGGAACAAATAAGGAGACAGTGTGGAGCAGAGACTAAAGGAAAGGCCACCCAGAGACTGTCCCACCTGGGGATCCATCCCATATACAGTCACCCAATGCAGACACTATTGTGACTGCCAAGCAGTACATGCTGACAGGAGCCAGACACAGCTGTCTCCTGAGAGGAGCCTGACAAATACAGAGGCGGAAGCTCAGTCAAACATTTTACTAAGCACAGGATTCCCAATCAAAGAATTAGAAAAAGTAATGAAGGAACTGAAGGAGCTGTAGGGGCTTGCAATTCCATTGGAAGAACAACAATATCAACCAACCAGACCCGCCCCCCCCAGCTCCCAGGGACTAAACCACCAACTGAATAGTACACATGGAGGGGCCCATGGCTCCAGCCACATACATAGCAGAGGATGGTCTTTTCAGGCATCAGTGGAAGAAGAGGCCCTTGGTCCTGTGAAGGCTCAATGTACCAGTGTAGGGGAATAGGACGGTAGGGAGGCAGGAGTGGGTTGGATAGGTGTGGAAACATCCTCATAGGAGCAGGGTGAGGGGAGATGGATAGGGAGTTTTGGGGAGGACAGGAAAAGGGGATAACATTTGAATTGTAAATAAAGGAAATACCCAATAAAAATAAAAGGCAAAAGAATACAATTCAATTTTAATGCAAATACAGATGCAAAGAAGTAAGAAATTTATCAAAGAACAAATAGAAAATGCAATGAAGTGTACTTTGTGTGTAGGAGGGGTATAATTTGTGGCCAAAGGGCAGATGACAGCACATTATGCTTCTCTGAAATAACCACAGTGATAATTCTTGTCTAATGTACTCTCCCAGGACTGCGACAATCCTTTATCAAGTGTAATATGGTGAGGCTCTGTGGATAGCTTGACAAACGCAATGTGGCAGGCGTGGCAGAGTGTGATTTTCAGTGCTGAATCCTAGAAGGTGACTCACCTTACAGTTAGTTTGCTGCTCTCTGTAGGGACACTTATTCTTGGACTTATGCCTACACTTTCCTAAGCCAGTATCATTTCTAACTGCAGCATTTTAAACATACTTCTATATCCATCTATAGGTATAGTTCTTGCCATATATTAAATAAACTTCTTTTCTACAGCAGATTATGACTGTCACACTGGTCAAAATGCAGAGAACAAATGTCCAGAGCTGTCCTTCCCAATAGATAGTATCTACAACATGATGTTGTAGATGTGTACTAAGGCTTAGGACTGTCACAGAAGAGAAAGTTGAAAGACTAAAACAGTCAGGTGATCAGGATATGTACAGTAAGATGGCGTTTTCCTTATATGAATGACAGGGAGCTATGTCTGTGAAAGCTCAACAATATACTCACCTAATGAGGAACTGTGCAATGACTACATTGGTTGATGTGCCAATCAGATGGAGGACTGTAATGAAGTCCCACCCTTAGGTGAAGAGCAACATGCAATTAAAGTTGCTAAGAGAAGAGAAATCGGTCTTCTCTAATGGCACACAAAAAGTTGGAAGGGAGACAGAATAGGGTAAAAATAAAATAAATTAAGTACTCATGTATGAAATAGTCAAAAAATAGACATTCAAAAAAGAGAATCAAGTAGTAACAAGGTTACAGTGTCAGGAAAGGGTCACTTACCTTCAGGGAAGTCATTGTCTTATAAAAAAAGATACATCAACCAGCACTGAGTACAGAGTAATCTACTCAGAGGGTATAGAGGAAGTTCAGCTGAGTGGACAGCATATCAGCAGGCAGGAAGCAGTCATGTCCTTAGCCAGAAGCATTGTTAATGTGACAGAACATGAGGTTTCCTGAGGCCTCAGTGTGCAGTTTGTTCACCACCATGCTGCTAAATGCAGTAGTTAATCACATGTTTCTGCCTCTGCAATTTAGACACAGGGGATTTGCAGCTCACTACTTTTAAAATACGCATTTATGAACTTTATTTACTCAGATTATCACCGATCAGGATCATCTTTCCTGGTATGTGCTGGAGCCTGAAAGACAGCAGCTAATGCTAGAAATGAAAATGTTGTAGTTACGTGATAAACTGCAGGGTACCTGTTGTATAGAGTTCAGACCTTAGGGCCCTGGTCCAGGAACCAAATGCACAGGTCTCCTCGCAGCTTTGTCAGAGAATTAGAAGGCAGCTACTCTACTCCAGTCTTTGCTTAGTTTTACACATGGAAACAAGGGGAATTCCTCTTTTTATTGGAGCACCCTAGGAAGACTGACCTAGTAAAATTTCTTCTTGTCTTTGTCCTCAACATAGCTACATGACATACATATGCTACTAAAAGTAATTTCACTATAACGAGGAGTAGCTACATTACATTTAACTTTATGTTTGGAAAACTCTGAAAAACATCTAGAGACTCCAAGAAAATAGAGTACCATTCTTTTAAGCACAAAACTACTCTGTTGAGATACGAGGGAAAATGAGTCTATGGTGTCCATGGAAATTCACATAGAGACAAGATGGAGATGCACATACAGACAGGATGGAGATGCACATAAGGATAGGACAGAGATGCACATAGAAATGGGATAGTGCTGCTTCTCAGTGGCAAGCAGCAAGATGAAACATTCATAATCCAGAAGTTGTGATAACGTGTTACATGCTGTTAAGACATGGACTTTGGCTACCAAGAGGCAGAGTGCAATTTTCAAAACTGTGTAAAGATAGACCCCTTTCTGGGTAGTGTTTTAAATAAGATCTCTCTCTCTCTCTCTCTCTCTCTCTCTCTCTCTCTCTCTCTCTCTCTCTCTCTCTCTCACACACACACACACACACACACACACACACACCACACACACACACACACACACACACCTCCATTTTTAGGATTGTGATGAAGGTTTTGTTTATTTCTTTTTATATTTTAATGGATAGTAACCAAGTCAAATGAGGAAAGCTGGGCTAGGAAAGGACTTCTCCAGGAAGTAACTACAAGCAATGGAAAAAAGCTAGGGTCAAGAGAGCTCATCTTCTCCAGGGAAGAGCACAGGAATTAGCTCTCAGTGCCATGTCATCAGACCCTAAAAAATGAGAAGCACCTTAAGAAATGTTCAACATCATTTGTCATTAGGGAAATGCTAATCAAAACAACCTCAAGATTTCACCTCACACCAGTCAGAATGGCTAAGATTAAAAACTCAGGAGGCAGCAGGTGTTGGCAAGGATGTGGAGAAAGAGGAACACTCCTCCACTGCTGGTGGAATTGCAGGCTGGTAAAACCACTCTGGAAATCAGCCTGGCAGTTCCTCAGAAAACTGGGCACAACACTTCCAGAGGACCCTGCTGTACCACTTCTGGGCATATACCCAGAGGATTCCCCAGCATGTAATAAGGATACATGCTCCACTATGTTCATAGCAGCCCTATTTATAATAGCCAGAAGCTGGAAAGATCCCAGATGTCCCTCAATGGAGGAATGGATACAGAAAATGTGTTGTATATACACAATGGAGTACTATTCAGCCATTAGAAACAATGAATTCATGAAATTCTTAGACAAGTGGATGGAGCTGGAGAACATCATACTAAGTGAGGTAAACAAGTCTCAAAAGAATACTCATGGTATGCACTCACTGATAAGTGGATATTAGCCTAGAATCTTGGAATACACAAGACAATCCACATATCAAATGATGTCCAAAAAGAAGGAAGGGGTGGCCCCTGGTTCTGGAAAGGCTCAGTGCATCAGTGTAGGGGGAATACCAGAACAGGGAAAGGGGTTGATTGGGGAACAGGAGGAGGGAAAAGGACTTATAGGAACTTTGGGGAGCAGGGAGCCAGGAAAGGGGAAATCATTTGAAATGTAAATAAAGAATATATCGATTAATAAAAAGAAACATTACACCAACTGAGGAAGCTATATTTAGGAATATATATGTTTATACATTTATGTATGCAGTAGCAATTAGTGAAATAAGAGACCATGGATTTGAAGGAGAGAAAAGAGGCACATAGGGGAGAGCTTGGAAAGAGGAAAGGGAAAGGAGAAATGTTGTAGTCGTATTATAATCCCCAAACTAAAAATCCAAGAAGTTAATTCAAGAATTTGTCTCTATGAGAGGACATTCTACACAAGGAAGACATAATAACTTCTTCCTTCCTAGAAGCCAGGAAGAGGAGAGAGACCATAAGAAGCATGGTCCAGGACAAACTATAACCTTTAAGGTCAGTTCTCCCAGTATCCCACTTCCTCCAATTAAGCCCCAATGGCCCAATTATCCACAACCTCAAATAGAGGCCTCTCTTCCTAATGTTTCTATAACATCCCAATATATATTAAGATGTGACCCTATTAGTGATCAGTTCTTGGATAAGATGAAAGCCATAATCCAATCATCCCCCAAAAGCCACACCTGTACATAGCTCAGTGATGTTAAACCTTCAGTATATGACCTGAAGGAGTGGTATTTATGCTCCAACCTGCAGTGTTATGCTTCCATTATAATTTAGACCAAGTTCAACTTCCCCTAGCCACCTTAATAATAGCATAGCCATTTTATTTGTAGTTTTATTTTGGTGCAGAATCCCATGAAAAATCATCATCATCTTTCTTTTTGTACTCCTTAGTCCATAGGAATCATTGGAACTTTTGTTCTAATTTATTTAATGAAATGCTTCCATCTTTAGTAGCACAAGTTCTAGATTTTCACAGAATAAGAAGCCTAGTAAGGGTCAATTCACAGCTATAAAGTTCCATAGTGTTTAAGCATATAATATACGTGGTTAATTATATGTGTCTATGTCTATATCTATGTCTGTCTGTTTCTGTGTCTGTGTCTGTGTATATGTATATATATATATATATGTATATGTATATGTATATATCAAGAATTTAATAAAGGAACATGAAAATATAAAGAAATAAAAATAAGAGTAGTAGATTAGATAAAGATGAAAATATCAAAATATAAGGGGGATGGGAAAAGGTAACGCACAATGCCATGCAGAGTGGGGATCAGGCTGGAAAGACAGACAGATAAGAAACATCATGGATAAAAGAAAAGACCCTGCATTTTTGAAAACTGTTTCATAAGAAGCAAGGAGGGAGGAAAGAGCAAAGCAAACATACTGATGCCTACTCTGGGAGTTTCAGAAAGCTGAGCATGGACGAAATCCTGAGCAGATCCAACTGGAAAATAGAGCATTTAAAAGGAAATAGCTATAATTTTAGTCAATACTCTCAAAGTTGGGACCATCAGTAGAATCTGGGAACACTTCTGGGGCACTGGTATCACACAGTACAGGATTAAAAATGGAAACTGACAAGATCCCTACCCTTTGGTCAGAAGTCTGTTTTCTTCACTCTGTGAAGAACAAATAGTTATTTTGAAGATGGCATCTGAAATGCACAATGATGATTATGTTTATATGGCCTGCCATTTGATAGAGCTGGAATAAACAGATGAAAATCTTTGAGCTTCAGAGTCACTTTTATCTTTGTGCTTCACATAGCAAGAATGACACTATGTGTAACCTAAATACTGTGCTACTGATAGAACTCTAAGAAATAATGTAGCCTTCTGTCCATATGCAGAGCAATTGCATCGTGAAGCATCTGCAAAGCATAGGTACACCTCGGAACCTCATATCAGATTTAAAGCCCTTATAAGTCAATCACAGCATGATCTTCTTGGTCGCCATCTTTGAATCAGCTATTATGCCTGCCAGGGACAATTCAGCTTTTATCTTATAGAATGAGAAAATACTTGGCATTCATATCTGGAGCACATGAAATGTACTCTAACATACATGATCATTCAAAAAGTGAATGAGGTTATGATAAGTCTAAGACAAAACAACAAAAGTCGCTTCTACATGGGAGAGTAGTTCCTGAACTCTACAGGAGGGGGCATTTGAAAGACCCCACTTTGCAAGCACAATTGCAATAAGTGACTCAGGTGAGAATTGTAATTCAGTGCTGAATCTGTTTGCTGAAATGTGTCTGGGAATAAGAAACACTTGTTCTCAGGATGTCACTTCCTTGATTATTTCTTATAAAAGGAGCACAAAAGCTAACTAATGCTGTAATCTGTCAATAGGACTCTCCCAGAAACCATACATTAATATCACAAAGAAAGAAACACCATGAGCTCCTCACTGTGACACATAGAAAACCTCCATTAATGGTGCCATCTAGTTGGGAAGTTGAGCATGAGTCAGACAAATAGAAATTGAAGAGGACAGATCTAGGGATGTGAGTATGACCTTGAAAGCAGTATCTTAAAGGACAAAGACAAGAAATGTGGGGGCTATCTCTGGATGAGGAGAGACAAAAACAGTAACTGAATTTCTCTGGATTAAGAGAAACAAAGGTGACAGTAACAGCTGACAATTCAACATTTGGGTTCTAGGCCAAAATGAAATTAATAAAACATATATAAACTTATTAGAATGGTTGATGAGATCTGAATAACGTGACCTATGTATCATTTTATGAGCTGAGTGTTTTATAATGAAGATATAAATGGGGGTTTATATCTTCAATGCACCCCCTCCCAAAACAATTGTGCGGCAATACTCATCAGGGGCATAGAAAATTGACAGTTACATATATAAGTAGTAAAACTCAAACATATGATCGATGTGCCAGAGAGATGCAGGCGCAGGCACAGGCTTCCAGTAAAATACCTGCAGGCAGCCGGGGCGTGGTGGCGCACGCCTGTAATCCCAGCACTTGGGAGGCAGAGGCAGGCGGATTTCTGAGTTCGAGGCCAGCCTGGTCTACAGAGTTAGTTCCAGGGCAGCCAGGGCTACACAGTGAAACCCTGTCTCGAAAAACCGAAAAACAAAAACAAAAAAAAAAAAAATACCTGCAGGCACATTAAACCTGACGATGGACTGTCATGCTCTTTAGGACTGAAGGTGAAGAATGTCTAAGCCTCGGTGAAGGAGTAGTGCCCACTGTACTATTCCAGAACATCTCTCTGTTTCAAGTTTATCCAAATACAAGTTGGGGGAATGTGCCTGTGCAATTAAGCCTTTTGTTTCTTGTGAAAATATCATACATGTACGGCTCTGCAGATATTCTTGAAAATAGACAAGGACCTAAGAATGTAAAACTTTATAGTAATAATTATGGTCTTATAACTTGTTATGCCAGATACCTCAGTATATACTTGTATTAGTCTGGGTTCTCTAGAGTCACTATATGGTTAGGGAATTTGTCAGTGACTTACAGTCTGTAGTCCACCTCCCCAACAATAGTCAGCAGCAGCTATGGATGGAAGTCCAAGGATCTAGAAGTTGCTCAGTCCCATGAGGCAAGCCAGCAAGGAAGAATCAGTCTTCCTTCTTCCAATGTCCTTATATACGTAGGTCTCCAGCAGAGGGTGTGGCCAGATTAAAGGTGTGTATCTCCATGCCTTTAATCCCAGATAATCTTGAGCTGGAATCCACTATACTTGAAGATCTTCATGCCAAGATCCCTGTCAGAAACTTGTGTCTCTGAGTCTCCAGATTAGGATCACAAGTGAGCCTTTCAATTCTAGATTGTAGTTCATTCCAGATATAGTCAAGTTGACAACCAGGAATAGCCACTACAATACTCTAAAGCATATGTCAGTTTCCCTTCAAAGAAATGAACTCTACTGATTTCTACCTTTCAGGCAAGAAATCTGGAAAGCTCTCTCTCCCATTCCTCTCTAGCCCAACCTCTCCCCATACTTGGTTCCATGAACCACCAACCAAAGATCATGCAGGGGCGGGACCTAGCCCCTACACAGCTGTAGTAGATGTGCAGCTTGGTCTTCATGTGGGTCCCCTCCCAATTGGAACAGAGGCTGTCTCTGACACTGTTGTTTGCCTGTGGATTCTCGTCCCTGAGCTGGACTGGCTGATCGAGCCTCAATGGGAGAGGATGAGATTAGTCCTACTGTGACTTGATGTCCCAGTGCTAGGTAGTACCCAAGGTGGGCTTTCCCTTCCCTGAGGAGAAGGACAAGGGTCTATGGAGGAAGGGGTTTATGAGGGTGGGACTGGGAGGAGAGGAGGGAAGGGGACTTTTACTGGGATGTAAAGTGAATGAATGAATGAATGAATGAATGAACCAATAAATAAATAAATAAATAAATAAATAAATAAAACCTGATATTTCACATTTATTCTAATACCCTAATATTTATGAAAATCCTTTCCTCTGCTGCTGCTTGTGTCCTATTATATTTGCCCATCTTAATTAATGTAGATTAAAAATAAAATGAAAATAAATTAGACTATTTTAACCACAGGCATGAAGTCAAATTCCCTGAAGATCCTGCATTAGTTCATGATTTGTCTCTGAATGGCTTTTTCTCTGTTCTTTCAAATGACAATACATCCTCAAATAATGCCTTAAAGTTATTTTGATAATTAAGGTAGATAACCTTTGTGGAGCTCTATTAAGATTGCCTGAAATGTTTTTTTTCCTGGATAATAGTTTAGTTGCTTCAGATGAAATGTACAGAAACAGAGAGCAATATAGTAATTAGGACAAGGAGCACTGAGGGCTTTAATACCAAGTGTTGACGGAAAAGCTTTGAAAACATTTGCTTTAGGAGAACTACACTCCAGACAAAAAATTTACCAGAGGCAGAAAAGACCTCATCCTCGTGTAGCCAAGAGAACCACCAGAGAATTTCTTTAAGCCTAAGAGAAAAACATCATGTGACTTATAGATTATTCACTCAATAGCCCTCCCTCAAAGGTGAGTAACTTAACCACACATTTGTTTATTAATGTATTGTCTTAGAGTTTCTAGTCTACCATGGTGAAAAGCAACATGGGGGGAAATTTTCATCTTAACACTTCCACAGCATAGTCCATTATCAAAGGAAGCCATGGCGAAAACTCAAGGTGGAAACCTGGGGAAAGGAGCTGAAGCAGAAACCATGAAGGCATGCTGCTTACTGACTCGCTCCCCATGTATAATGAGATTATATATATTTATTATGACAATATATCAGAATAAGAGGGTCTTTAAATTTTAAATGAATGTATCTATATTAATTATAAACCTATAAGCCTTGTAAATATATTTTGAAGTTAATAGTTTTGTGAGTTTTTTTATTTAGGGTTTTATTGTTGGCTTTTTGTTTTGTTTTGTTTTGTTTTGTTTTTTTGACCCATAACCCCCAAAGAAATAGAAGGGGTCATAGAAAGACTTCCAACCAAAAAAAGCACATGACCAGATGGTTTTAGTGCAGAATTCTATCAGACCTTCAAAGAAGTCCTGATACCGATACTCTTCAAACTATTCCACAAAATAGAAACAGAAGGAACACTACCCAACTCATTCTATGAAGCCACAATTACCCTGATACCAAAACCACACAAAGATCCAACTAAGAAAGAGAACTACAGGCCAATTTCTCTTATGAATATCGATGCAAAAATACTAAACAAAATACTTGCCAACTGAATCCAAGAACACATCAAACGATCATTCACCATGATCAAGTTGGCTTCATCCCAGGGATGCAGGGATGGTTCAATATACGGAAATCCATCAATGTAATCCACTACGTAAACAAACTCAAAGAACAAAACCACATGGTCATCTCATTGGATGCTGAAAAAGCATTTGAAAAAATTCAGCATCCTTTCATGCTAAAGGTCTTGGAAAGAGCAGGAATTCAAGGCCCATATCTAAACATAGTAAAAGCAATGTACAGCAGAACAGTAGCCAACATCAAGGTAAACGGAGAAAAACTTGAAGCAATCCCACTAAAATCAGGGACTAGACAAGGCTGTCCCCTCTCACCATATCTCTTCAATATAGTACTTGAGGTACTAGCTAGAGCAATTTGACAACAGAGGGAAGTCAAAGGGATACAAATTGGAAAATAAGAAGTCAAACTATCACTATTCACAGATGATATGATAGTATACTTAAGTGACCCAAAAAACTCCACCAGAGAACTCCTGCAACTGATAAACAACTTCAGCAAAGTGGCTGGCTATAAAATCAACTCAAGCAAATCAGTAGCCTTCCTATACACGAAGGATAAGCAGGCCAAGAAAGAAATTAGGGAAATGACACCCTTCACAATAGCCACAAATGATATAAAGTATCTTGGAGTGACTCTAACCAAACATGTGAAAGATTTATATGACAAAAACTTCAGGTCTCTGAAGAGGGAAATTGAAGAAGACATCAGAAAATGGGAAAATCTTCCATGCTCGTGGGTTGGCAGGACTAATATAGTCAAAATGGCAATCTTGCCCAAAGCAATATACAGATTCAACGCAATCCCCATCAAAATCCCAACTCAGTTCTTCATAGAGTTAGAAAGAGCAATTCTCATATTCATCTGGAATAACAAAAAACCCAGGATAGCTAAGACTATCATCAACAGCAAAAGAACTTCTGGGGGAATCAATATCCCAGACCTCAAGCAATATTACAGAGCAGTAGTATTAAAAACTGCATGGTATTGGTTCAGTGACAGGAAGGCAGATTAATGGAATAGGATTGAAGACCCAGAATTGAACCCACACACACATCTATGACCAATTGATCTTCGACAAAGGAGCTGAAAACATCCAGTGGAAAAAAGATAGCCTTTTCAACAGATGGTGCTGGCTCAACTGGAGGTCAACATGCAGAAGAATGAGAATTGATCCACTCTTATCTCCTTGCACTAAGCTCAACTCCAAGTGGATAAAGGACCTCCACATAAAACCAGACGCACTAAAACTAATAGAAAAGAAACTGGGGAAGACCCTTGAGGACATTGGCTCAGGGGGAAAATTCCTGAACAGAACACCAATTGCTTATGCTCTAAGAGCAAGAATAGACAAATGGGACCTCATAAAATTACAAAGTTTCTGTAAGGCAAAAGACACTGTCAAAAGGATAAATTGGCAACCAACAAATTGGGAAAAGATCTTCACCAACCCCACATCCGACAGAGAGCTAATATCCAATGTATACAAAGAACTCAAGAGGTTAGACCCCAGAAAACCAAATAACCCTATCCAAAAATGGGGTACAGAGCTAAACAGAGACTTTTCACCTGAAGAAATTCGGATGGCTGAGAAACACCTTAAAAAATGTTCAACATCATTAGTCATTAGGGAAATGCAAATCAAAACAACCCTGAGATTTCACCTCACACCAGTCAGAATGGCTAAGATTAAAAACTCAGAAGACATCAGGTGTTGGCGAGGATGTGGAGAAAGAGGAACACTCCTCCACTGCTGGTGGGAATGCAAGCTGGTACAACCACTCTGGAAATCAGTCTGGCAGTTCCTCAGAAAACTGGACGTGATACTTTGTTTTGTTTTTGTTTTTCTTTTTTGATTTTGGTTTTCCGGGTTTTTTTTTTAAAGAAGTATATATCAGAAATTTATTTTTGTTATTTTGAGTCAGAGTTTTGTGTTGTCCATGTTCATATTTATTCTAATATTGATTAAATTAGACTATTATTTAGTCAAGGATGGCCTTGAATTTTTGATCCCCCTGCCTTGGTCTCTCAAGTTCTTGAGTTAATGGCATGCACTACCATACCATGCTTTACACAAGATTTTGTTTGTAAATTTATGTATCTATATTTCAGCCTGAAATATATGCTTCTTTTACCTGAAGGTAAATTTAGGGCCTAAGGTAGTCCCCAGTGGCTGCTGAGTGTGTAAACCCAGTTCTGCATATCCTTACCACAGTAACAACCCGTCTCCCTAAACAGGCAGCTGCTCCTTTTCTTCCTGCTCTTTATAGACTTGCTCATTGTAGGCACTGTCTGTAATCCAACTAGTAGAGAATGCAGCCCTTTGTGACTGAATTCTACATGGCAAAACATTTTCAACTTTAATCTCAGTAGTACTCTGTATCTATCCTTCGTCATTACTGAGGTTGTGGTCATGAGTATCTCCTAGAGGCCCGTGTGCTAAAGGTTCGGTCCCCAGTTTGGCATTTTTGGTAGATGGTAGGACCGTTAGGAAGTGAAACCTGTGTTACAGAAATGTCTTGTTAGACTGTTCATGCAGAGGATTCAGACTCAGTTGCCAACATGCATATTGTGTGGCTCAGAACACCCCATAACTAGAGCTCCAGGGGATCTGAACCTCCCACCATCTTTTGTCTTTTGCCTTCCCTGTGTCCCTGAACACATTTGATTCACAGAAACTGGAGGAAGTGCATACATGTAAACGCATACTCATGAACATGCACATGGACATATACACACAGATACTTGTACATACACACATATATACATACATTCATACACACACACATGCATACATACCCATACACAGATATGCACATAAACACACAAATATATACACATACACAAGCACACACATATACACAAGCATATATATACACATACACACATACACATACATACAAACACACACATATACACATATACACATATGCACATACAAATAACACAATGAAGTTCCTAGGTACTAGGAAGTGATTTGGGGGTCATAAAAAAAGTTGCAAATATGCCTCTGAAGTGGATTGTGAAGCCTTGGTCTCTTGTTTCTATTTTCAGCTAGGAGCTGAATAGTTTTCTTTGCTACAGTCCCATTGCTACAAAATAATGCCTCAGCTTAGACATCAAAGCTAAATGGCCAATCAATCTTGACTGAACTTTTTAAGCTTTGAGTCAAAATAAGCGTTCATGCTTTTAAAAAAATGTTTATCTAAGATATCTTGTTAAGGCAACCGAGATGCAATGAGCCATACTATGTGGATAAAACCACACTCTTCTGACACGTTCATGGCCTGAACACTTAGGTCGTTTCCAATTTCAGATCTGTTATTGATGCTAGAAATATACACCTGCAGAGCATTGCACAGAAGCGCTCTGGTGTTTATGTCTCATAGACTGTTGCATCAGTGGGAAACTCCACATTTAACCTTTTAGGGAACTGTCCTGATTTCTATACTGGCAGCTTCATTTTATATTCTTATTAGTATTGTCCATTTCACATCTCACACGCCTTAAGATATGATATAAAGTAACATCTCATCCTGGTTTCAATATTTATTAGATAATTAGTGACATCAGTTGTATTTCCACATGCTAATTGGTCATTCATATGACTGCTTTGGGAGGTGAGGACCATTTGCCCATATCTGATAATTTACTTTTTTTTGTGGATCTTTTCATTATTTCCATTTCCAATGTTATCCCCTTTCCCAGTACCTAACCTCCCCCTCGGAAAATCCCTCTCTCATCCCCACTCCCCCTGCTTCTATGAGAGTGTTCCCCCACCCACTCCTGCCTCCCTCATATTAAGTCTCCACAGGCTGCGGCTATAAGTTCCTTATCCAATTAGCATCCACTGGTAATGCTCCACTTTCCTGATTGATTTTTTGTAACACAAAATCTTTTAATTTGTTGACATGCTACTTGTTTTCACTTCCCTGTGTGTTTTTGGTGTCACTGCTATGAAACTATCTCTATCTGAGGTCACAAAGACTCGTGTCTCTCTTTCTATCAAAGAGTCTTATGTTGTAGCTCTGACACGCCAAGTCAGTGGTTCTCTTTGAATTAACTTTGTCCACAGTAAGAAGTAAGGGTCCACTGTTTCCACCTACAAGAGCATATTATACAGTTGTTCCAATGCTGTTTGTTGAAGAGATTTTTTTTTCATATGAGACTCTCTTAAGTCCTTCATCAAAATGTAAATAACAAGTACTGATTTGGGAATCTGAATTTTTCATTGATTAATATGCCAATCCATATTCATTTTAGGTTTCTGGTGTTTGTATTAAACATGGCCTTTAGCAAGAATAAAGCCTGCATGTTTCAGATGAGTGTCAGTGAAGCATAAGACTGACCTTTGCTGGGGTTTGAACAAGTCATTAGTTAACATCTGCGTGTGGTAACTTTCAATCGACTTGAAGATGATGATTAAAAAGTCCTACCCCTTTAATTCTGACCATGCCATTATTACCACAAGGCTGTCTAAACTCTGTGACACAAAAATCCTAACTCAAGGTCAGACGAGAAAGGTGCTCGGTGTTTGTGTGCTTGTTTTTCTGTTATGTAACCGTTTCTTGCCTGTAACACTTTTCGATGTTCTTGTTAACTCGGTTCTTGAATGTAGGTGACAAAGTTAAATTTATAAGAATGGCAACTCCATTTTTCTTTTTTTTTTTTAACTGAAGAAAGTCTTTTGTGACATTTTAGCTTTTATGGTCTATATTATATAAGTTTTTAAAATGGCAATGCAACACCATAGTGCTATCTAAACAACTGGACCATAGATGACATTATATTCTTATTTAACTGTGTACAGGTGAGTCCCATTCCATAAGTACATGGTATCATTTTACCTGTATCCAGAAATGGAGATGGAGGGCCCACACTCTAATGTGTATTCTAAGAAGAGAACATCGAACACAGATAGATAAATAATTTAACCAAAGCCTGGGAACTAGAAAGTTTTTGTATTAGGATTTAAACAAATTCAGACATGGTGAATTCCAGAGCCCATGGCTCAAAAATACCTGCCAAGGAGAGTTGTTGCATAGCTACTCATGGCAGGATTCAAAAGACGGTGATGTCCTTGGACATTTCATAATTATGCACAGTTTTAGTGCTGTGGAACATGGTCATTCATATTGCACACTGCACACACTAAGAGTGTCAGTTATACCATGCAGGTAGGGCTAAAAGGCTTCAACCCATGTTCTTTATAATAGCCCTACGTGTAAATTCTTATCACGTGCATACCAGAATATAATATATCTACTTAGAGATAATATTCCAGATTCTTGTATAGCTGTATTGGACCCAGGTGAGCAGACTCCAATTTCTCATCAGGAAGTCTTCACACTGGCATGCTCACTGTTGTTGCTCTTGTTCAGCTGATGTTTAGGCAGTCATGCCGGTGAGACTTTATGGATGTAGCTTTAGACATTACTAAGAGACACAGACTCACAGCAATCTTCTTCATCATCTGGTGCCTACAATTTTTTGAACACCTCTTTGGCAGCTCAGGAATACTGAGAGTGGGAAAAATAGTCTTCTCTGTGGAAGAGAACAGAGATTGATTATCCAGTACCAAATAGCCCTGAAAGCACAGGTAAAAATAACATTATATGGACTGAGCAGATTGTATTTAGGAATATTTGTGTGTATACATACATGCATATAATAAAAATTAACAAAAATAGGTCATGAATTTGAAATAGAGCAAAGAGGAATATGTAAGAGGGTTTAGAGGGAGGATAGGGAAAGAAGAAACCTTGTAATTATAATCTCAAAAATAAATTAATTAATAGGGTTGTCTCCCTGTCTAATACAATAAAGCTCATGTGTCACAGCCTATATTGTATTCTCATATCCGTGACATTATTTGACTTAGTGATTTTTTTTAATCAAAAGTCTCACTTTTTGTGATGTTCAGGTCAATAAACTGTGACAACTGCATAGAGTCACACACCTATCACCCTAGTATTATGAGGAATACTTTCATTATGTGTCCCCAATGACCCTGATTTGTCCAGAAGGAAGAGGGATCCTGGTACATGCACATTTCAGACTGTTTCAAAGATGAAAGAGTCTGAAATACAAAGATGAATAGACCACCTAATTTCTGTTATCCTTCTAACACACTAAAATTTCATTCTGAGATACTCACACAGCCAGTCCTGCCCAAGACTTTACTCTGTGGTGATCGTGTACCAGTTTTTCCTGCCATGCTTTTAATTTTTATCCAGAATGTCATATAACAGATTCATGTAGTACCTAGATTCATGTCGAGCTTTATTTCTTATGATCTATGATAGGTTTGAAAAAAGTTATCAGTTTGTAATTTATTTTGTGTTTTCCATGTTAGAGTGGTAGGAATAATGCCCTCTCCAGCTGTGTCCACTTTCGAGCTGAAATCAGTCACCTACTTTTTGAAGGGAGGAAAAAACCTTGAACAATATAATACTCATTTATATACACATTTATAAGTTGGATTTTTAATAAGAGTAGGTGACATGTATGTAATGGTCAGAGCTTTCCCAAAGGAAAGGATGGACCATAACAAAAACAAAAAAACATAAAAAAATGAGAAAATGTTCAAATGTTCAAAATTGCAGAGAACACAAAATACAGTTCTCTGCTGGCGGTTATTGTACTCTGGTCTTACCAATTAAGAACCAGCATCTCAGGGAAAGCCAGTGATTGCATCATAACTCTCTTTACAGAGCCATAAGGAATGAACATGTGGTGACTTTTGTTTCCTAATGGACTCATCTTCCAACAGTAATCATAAAATGATTACTCTGCAACCTTGTAAATGATTACACACAAGTTACTAAAAGGAAAGGCATCAGCCTCTCAGTGCACACTCAGGGAGTTCCCACGTGGGCAGAAGAAATTGGGTGTGAACCTGGGAGGCTTTCTTCACACCAGTGGAAAGTGAATATGGCCCTCTGTATACTGCATCCTCCTTGTGGGATTAAAACATAAAGGTAAATTATGTTCCTCCCAAAAGATCGTCACTCACCATATAGCTCTTAATTCTTATGTTTAAACATCTCTCCTTGGACATAAGAGGGATAATATTATATAAGCATTTAAAGGGACAGATTGTTTTCTAAGAGACAGCAAGAAAGGGAAGTGACAATATTGTACACTGAAAGCCTTCAAGTAGCTTTCAGAAATCAACACACAAGCACATATGTATACACACACATACATATATATACACACATATACATAGACACACATATATACACACATATCTGTATACATATACATATACATGTATACACACACATATACACACATACATACAAAAACATATGCATGCATACACTCACTTCTTTAACAATATAAGAAGCACACAAAATCCTACAGTTGTTTTGGTGAGAGAATGGCAGGGCATGGTGAAGTAACTAGAAGGAGCAAGAAGAACATGTCATCTGTTAGGACTTTCCTGAAGACAGGGATGGGGTGGGGGTGGGGAGGAAGAATCAGCCACTGCCCTGGCCTCACTTCCTTCTTGCTGTCTCACTAGTGTTCCGGGAGCCATCTTAGATCTAATGTCCTGTACAGCAGACCAGGACTCTTGAGGACTCACAGGAGCCTGTGGCACCTCGCTCTCCATCCCATTTTTTCCCTCACAAGGTTGGCTACCACATCCCCCACAGATGCTTAAAGCCTAATATAGGGGTAAGAAAATAACACAAGACTGTAAATAGTGCACCTGTGTGTATATACAGAGTCAGTCAGTCATTCAAAACAAATATAAACTGTGCATGTCAGAGCATGTATTTGGAAAAAAAAGGTAAACATTTAGCTGCCCAAATCAGCACACTATTCAGAGCCAAGAAGCTCTAAAAGTTTCTGACCTGGCAAGGTACTTAGATGCTGGAGGAAAAATGTGATATACCTGAAAAGCATGCACATCACAGCTACTTTCAGGAATTATCTGTGCTAGCATAAACATCCCAAGCATCCTTTGTGATCTACCTATTCTTTCCTTTACCACTAAAACAACCCAATATAACTGAATTATATAGAGAAAGGTTTATTTCAGTTTTGTTTTGGCAGTCCATGGCCTGGAAGGATTGGCCCTTACAAAAAGACAGCAGAGCCTGGCTGGAAGACATGCTACAGCAAGGCTGCTCACCCCATGGTTAGGAAGAAAGGGAGAAGAAAAGACAAATGGTCCCTAACACCCTTCAAGAGTAGGTCTCCAGTAGCCCAAAGCCCTCCCGTATGCCCAGCCTCTTAAGGTTCCTATGCTTCCGTGAGCCAGGCCAGGGATCAATTCCTTAATGCCTGGCATTGAAATGATACTCAGTGTTACCCTGTAGCATGTCACTAAATGCTTTAAGGTTCACTGTAAAGCAGATGATTCTTGCCCTAACATCTACTTTTCTTTCCTTTTCAGCATCTCCCATGGTGCTAAGTTTTCATCTGAAAGCAAGAAGTGCACTCTGCGCTCCACTTTGTAGCTGTCTGTGGCTGTGTGTGGACAACACTAGTCACTGAAGCACAGACAAAAGGTGCAACTTCCAGGAAGACCATTAAAGGGGAGAGGACCAGGATTTTCTGCCTCTTGCCCTTTTTATTGCTTAGACAACAGGAGCAAAGACACATTAAGCTAACCTTACTGATGGAAGAGATCAGCCTAAGCAAGTAGAGCAGAAATATGCCAGAAAAATAAGACTCCAAGTCACTGATCAGAGAGCAGCTACTGAGCTACCCCAGTAGTCTATCTTCAAGGTGATTTCATGGAGATGAGAAATGAACTTGTGCTTTCTAAAGACAACTTTATCTTGGGCTGAAACCAATCCAAAAAAAAAGGTATACTAAAATTGTATCAGACTATAGATCATTGTCGTGATATTTTATTTGTTGGTTTATATGTAGCATGCGTGTGTGTGTGTGTGTGTGTGCATATTTTCTGAGCTAAGTAAGTTTTTGATTGACTGTATTATATCTATGAGGCATTCTGAATATGTCTGTGATTTTGAACTAATCAAGTAACTCTTAAGGGAGCCACTTCTCAGTGTCCCTATATACACTGAGCTCTCTGTCAGCTACTTGAAAAGCCTCAAAGGAACCTCAAGCTTCTGAGGTAACAACTCCACTTATATCTGCTCAGACACAAATCTTAGCTTGCCCTTCACCTCACTGCCCTATGGACACATTGACAATCTCCCTTCCCTTCCCCATAGTCATGTGAGCGACTTTCTTCATGAAACCTCTTAATATGTGTCAGGATTGATTTCATTTCTCTGGCTCAGCTTTGACTGATACATCTTGAAATAAAAAAGAGTAAAAATAGCACAAAAGGATGATTGGGAGGGGAAAGCAAGTTCTATGAATAAATTAAGCTGTGATTTCTTTTCTCATAATTATGTCAAAGTTCCAAATAAGGAAATGTTTATAGTTTGCTTTGTCTGTATGTAAGCCTTAGGAAAAAATTTCCATTTTCAACACACAAAAACAAGACAAAACAAAAAAAAATCATAACAATAACAAAAAGGCCACTCTGTGGTTCTTTCTTTTCATAGTCTGTTTTTTAAGATGATAACATCTCACATCATTTAATTGAATTAATGTTATTCAACTTTCCCCTACTATAGCCAAAGTCAGTTGGAAAAGTCCAATTTGTTCCAGGAAGGAGTGTTTATGACAGAACACATGCCTCCTTTTTTTATTCTGATATTTCATAAATTTAATCAGTTTCTGTTTTTATTTGTCTATTTTTTAAGAGTCTGTTAATGGTCTGTGACTTCCACCAGTTGTCTGTATTCATCATTTCCTGATATGTCTCCGGGATGTTTGTCTCCATCTATGCTCTTTGTTCTGACATATAAGAGAATAAGTTGCACAGTACTTGTCTTGAGTTTGATAAACTAAAGTTTTGGGTACACTGGTTAGCTGGAACTCACTGTTTTCAGTAGTCCCCTAGTATCCAAGAATGTTCTGGCATTGCTAAATGATTCAAGGATGTTAAGCAGCTAGTGACAAGATGATCCTTCACTGGATGGATGGAAATTCCACTGACAGGAATTTCCAAGAGTGAGTTTTGGAATATGTATGAATGGAAATTTTGTAGGCAAATAAAAAAGTTCATGGTTAAACCATTTTGGAACATGGTCATCATAATATAGAACTTCTCAAACTCTTGACATGCTGAATGGAAGTAAAACCAGAACATGGCATTTCCCCTTCCATTATGACTCAGATTTGAGCAATCATCCTGGGTAAATGGTTTGCTGTTGAGTAGAACCATCCTTCTTCCCAAAGATTGACTCTGAACAGTATTGGAATGATCTAACAAATGATCACCTTATAGAATTACTTTAAGTAACACAACAGAAATACTATCCATGCCCTGAGCATCATGGGTGCTCTACACATAGCATAGAATGGGACACTGAACATGCTTGATGAGTGGTAACACATGCTACAACTACAAAGAGACCTTGAGGCTTGAGAGATTTTATTCCTGCTTCTAAGTACCACCGGTTGTTTCCTTATGTGTTCCCCAACACCCATGATAAGCTGTAGTTGTCATTAATCTTTAACTACTTTCTTCTTGGACAAAGGTATTTCTCATGATACCTCACAGATGGGCAGACATCTTCCAGGTTTTAATACCAGCTCTGCTATAGTCATGTGATCTAGAACTTCTTGCAAGAACTTGCTCCTGACTTTTAACATTTGATAGCTTTGCATTAACACTAAGAAAGTGGGCCATAGATTATACCATTGTTGTACCACTCTGTGAAATGCAATAATAAACTGTCCAAAGTTGACACAACCCAGAACACAGTCCATCCTTACCCCTTGGTTTCATTTTGATTCCTTAGGCAGCACGCTTAGCAAACACTTTAGCTTCGCTGAGATGATTATGTGCATTAAACATGAATCTGTTGAATAATATCAGTGCACACACATTTAGCATATCAGGCTGGAATGGCAGCTCTTAGGGATATATGGGTTATCAGTTTTCATTGTGGGAAGTCTGCAGAGAAAGTGAGAGAGAGAGTAGAGTTGTCATGAGAAAATCTAAGACAAATTCAGAAAAGAAAATTAAAGCAGATTTAAATGATACAGTTTAAAAATTATCTATTAAAAGATTTTTCCCCTTTATTCAATTCAAAGTTCTTAATAGCTACTACCTACACCTAAGAAACACATATATAAATTTTTATTTTTCACTGGACGTCCCCCCCTCCAGAGCTTCCAGGGACTAAATCAGCAACCAAAGAGTAGGCATGGAGAGACCCATGGCTCCAGATGTATATGTAGTGGAGGATGGCCTTATCTGGCATCACAGGGCCCTTGGTCCTGTGGAGGCTTGATGCACCGGTGTAGGGTGATGCTAGGGCAGTGAGGTGGGAGTGGATGGGTGGGGTGAGTACCCTCCCTCATAGAGGCTGGGGAAGCAGAGATGGGATGGGGAGTTTGTGGAGGGGGAAAACAGGAAGGGGGACATTTGAAATGTAAACACATAAAATAACCAATAAAAACCAAAAAATTTTTTTCAATATTCTGAAGCCAAAATGTTGGAATATGAGTCAGATAGATTAAACACAAAAATCAATACTGAAAAAGATTAAGGTTTGCTTTTCAAATGTCTAGAAGTAGGTTATCTTATACACATAGCTCTCCCAATTTTGTCTATTAATATACATTGTCAGAGCCTCTAAAGAGCCTCTATAAGATGCTTACATAGTGTCTTATATTGTCTCCATAATTTTCTATGTTTTTCTGAGTGATGTTATAAAAGTAACTATATGATATTTAGAATATATGATAGTATACTTAGGCAACCCCAAAACTTCCACCAGAGAACTGCTAAAGCTGATAGACAACTTCAGCAAAGTGGTTAGATATAAAATTAACACAAGCAAATCAGTAGCCTTCCTCTACTCAAAGGATAAACAAGAGGAGAAAGAAATTAAGGAAATAACACTGTTCACAATAGTCCCAAGTAATATTTCATACCTAGGTGTGACCCTAACGAAGCAAGTGAAAGATCTGTATGACAAGAACTTCAAGCCTCTGAAGAAAAAAAAAATCGAAGGAGATCTCAGAAGATAGAAAGATCTCCCATGTTCATGAATTGGAAGGATCAATATAGTAAAAATGGCCATCTTGCCAAAAGCAATCTAGAGATTCAATGCAATCACCATCAAAATCCCAAATCAATTCTTCATGGATCTAGGAAGAGCAATTCTCAAATTCATCTGGAATAACAAAAAACCCAGGATAGCAAAAACTATTCTCCAAAACAAAAGATCTGGGAGAATCACCACCACTGGCCTCAAGCTTTACTACAGCGCAACAGTGATAAAAACTGTTTGCTATTGGTATGGAGACAGGCAGGAAGATCAATGGAATATATTTGAAGACCCAGAAAAGAACCCACACACATCCAGTGGAAAAAGGATAGCATTTTTAAGAAATGGTGCTAGATCAGCTGGAGGTCAGCATGCAGAAAAATGCAAATCGACCCATTCTTATCTCCTTGTACAAAGCTCAAGTCCAAGTGGATCAAGGATCTACACATAAAACAAGACACACTGAAGTTTATAGAGGAGAAAGTGGGGAAGAATCTTGAACACATGGGTACAGGTGAAAAGTTCCTGAACAAAATACCAATGGCTTATACTCTAAGAACAAGAAATGACAAATGTAACCTCATAAAACTGCAAAGATTCTGTAAGGCAAAAGGACACAGTCATTAGGACGAAACGGCAACCAACAAATTGGGAAAGATCTTTACTAATTCTATATTTGATAGAGCTAATCTCCAATGTATACAAAGAACTCAAGAAGTTAGTCTCCAGAGAGTTAAATAACCCTATTAAAAATGGTGTATTGAGTTAATAACAGGGAATTCTCAACTGAGGAAACTCGAATGGCTCTAAAGCTTCTAAAGAAATGTTCAGCATCCTTACTTATTAAGGAAATGCAAATCAAAACAACACTGAGATTCCACCTCACATTGGTCAGAATGGCTAAGATGAAAAACTCAGGGGATAGCAGATGCTGGAGAAGATGTGGGGAAACAGGAACACTTCTCCATTGCTGGTGGGACTGCAAGCTGGTAAAACCTCTCTGGAAATAAGTTTGGTGATTCCTCAGAATATTAGACATAGTACTACCTGAGGACCCATACTCCTGGCCATATACCCAGAAGATTCTCATACATGTAATAAGGACACATGCTCCACTATGTCCATAGCTGACTTATTTATAATAGCCAGAAGCTGGAAAGAACCCAGATGTCCTTTAACAGAGCAATGGATACAGAAACTGTGGTATATATACACAATGGAGTACTATTCAGCTATCAAAAACAATGACTTCATGAAATTCTTGGGCAAATGGATGGAACTAGAAAGTGTCATCCTGAGCGAGGTAACCCAATCACAAAAGAATACACATGGTATGCACTCACTGATAAGTGGATGATAGCCCCAAAACTCAAAATAAACAAGTTACAATTCACCCAGCACAGTAAACTCAAGAAGAAGGAGGACTTAAGTGAGGGTGCTGTGGTTCCTCTGAGAAAGGGAACAAAATACTCACAGGAGACAAAGTGTGGAGCAGAGACTGAAGTAAAGGCCACCTAGAGACTGCCCTACCTGGGGATTCATCCTATAGACAGTCACCAAACCCTGACACTACTATACAAGACAAGAAGTGTATACCAAAAGGAGTGTGCCATGGTTTTCTCCAGAGGGGCTCTGCCAGAGTCTTACAAATACAGAGGCAGATGCTAGCAACCAACCATTGGTCTAGGCGTGGGGTCCCCAATGGAGGAGCTGGAAGGTGGTCCAGAGAAGCGGAAGGGCTTTAGAGCCCCATGGGAAGAACAATGATTTCGGCCACCCAGATGCCCCAAGACTCCTAGTGGCTGAACCATCCACCAAGAGTCACACATGGTTCCAGCCAAAAATGTGGCAGAGGAAGGCCTTGTTGGGCATCGGTGGGAGGAGTGGTCCTTGGCCAGTTGAAGGCTCAATAGATGCCCCAACAAAGGGAAATCGAGGGGGGAAAGGTGGGACTAGGTTGGGTGGAGGAGCATATAGTGGAAGCAGGGGTGGAAGGAGGGTCTTTGGGGAGGGGGGAAATAAGGAAAGGTTTTACCATTGGAAATGTAAATGAAGATGATATTCAATAAAGAAAATTAAAAAGCGTAACTTTAAAAAATATGGTGAGGGGGGAACTGGAAAAGGGGAAAGCTTTTGGTATGTAAACAAATAATATAGAAAAAAATCATTGAACAAAAAACATTCTTGTCCCCTTTCTTCCTTTATCACCTTAGTTTCTTCCTTCCTTCATGTGACTACTTACTACTTACTACTTTTAAGATGAGCATTCTCTGTCTCTCAGCAGATGTGTCAAATATATAAGGATCTCACCCATAGCATTTGCTCCAAGAGCAATGAAGGCATCAAAAGAAGTAAGCATAGGCAGCTAATTGAATGGATGAAGTCCCCAGCAGGTCCCATCTCTTTAAATAAAACCTTAGAGAAGCTGTCCCCACCTTTGCATCCCTCCTTTCCCACATGATGAATTCTTCTCAGATTGTTTCACTCAAACTTAACAGAGACACCATGTAAATGCTATCCCAGGTCGACATGCCCAGCTCTCTCCCAGTGCCTCATTTCCTCGCATGGATGAAAGACACTGAGCATAGATGAGATTGTGCGCCATGACCAGGTAGATATGAAAAATGCCTGGGAAAATATAAAACATCGATCATCACTTTCCATACACTGCATCCATATATATATATATATGCATATATATGTATATATATACATACATACATACATACATATAATAGATATGTATTATATACCCATAGTAAGACTGCCCCTAGTCCTGCATTTCAGGAGATATAGACAGGAGAGCACAAATCAAATCACTACTTGAGAGTTATCTCTCCAGCAGCTCTCCATCCCTGTGAGTGTTCAACCTTCCCATCATCAATGCTTATGAAAATTCTCCACTTAATAATTGATGCACCACAAAAAATATTTTTCCTAATTTATAATTCACATTTCAATTGAATCTACATTTCCTTTGCTCACTTATTTAATTGGATCATAGTCGTTTAAAAGATTTTTTTTAATTCTTCCTCAGGTATATAACCGAATGTGGTTTGTATTTTCTTTCTTTTTTTATTATATTATTCTTTATTTACATTTCAAATGTTGTCCCCTTTCCCGGTCTCCCCCACCCCTCCGGAAACCCCCTAACCCATCCCTCCTCCCCCTGCTCACCAATCCACCACTCCTCCTTCCCTGTCCTGGCATTTCCCTATACTGAGGCATCTAGCTTTCTCAGGACCAAGGGCCTCTCCTCTCTGTGAGGTCCAACAAGGCCATCCTCTGCTACATGTGTATCTGGAGCCATGGGTCCCTCCATGTGTACTCTTTGGTTGGTGGTTTAGTCCCTGGGAGCTCTCGGGTTACTGGGTGGTTTGTATTTCCTATTTCCAATTTGAAAAACTGTCCTGTGTTCAAGTCCACAGTCCTTTTCTACCTTGTTAATTACCTTGGAGTTTCCATCCATTTTTGCTTATACCAATATCAACTTATTATTTTTCCAGCACTTTCAATGCATTTAAAATAATTGGAAAAACTGTTTCTTTAGAGTTTACACAGGGCATGAACTATACCAGATGATATAATATTCTCTAGTTTATCCACTTTCGTTAGGAATATGTAAGATAATTTGAAAATGATTATTTAGTTTCTATGCTCTTAAAAAAGCCTGAACCAGCTGGGCAGTGGTGGCACATGCCTTTAATCCCAGCACTTGGGAGGCAGAGGCAGGCAGATTTCTGAGTTCGAGGCCAGCCTGGTCTACAGAGTGAGTTCCAGGACAGCCAGGACTACACAGAGAAACCCTGTCTCGAAAAACAAAACAAAACAAACAAACAAACAAAAAGCCTGAACCACTGAAGACATACCTTTCTTAAATATTTGAATGAATTTATTTGTCAATCAGTTCTGGCTTTCTGAATGTTCCCTGGAGAACATAGTTTTGATGACGTCCCCTCTTCTCCTTGCTTGGTTTTCTAACCTCCTCCATTAAAAAAGCAAAGGCTTATAATTGATTTTAAATGGGGGAGGAAACTATTGAGAGAGAGAAAAAGAAACTAGAAAAGATAGACCTTTCAACCAGGGTAGACAGCACTGTAAAATCCAGCAAAATTTCAGGATAGAAGAGTCTTCAGCCCTTGGAAGATCTCACAAGCAGGGTGGGTCTCTCTCCACTGCTGCATCTATGGCTCAGTGCTTTTTTCTATCTTGTACCCAAAACCAATAAGTGTAAAAGCAGACAGGGCTTATTTGAACTACTAGGTAGAAAGTATCTTTGGCTCAGTACCTCAACCTGAATATCACCTATAGCAAGCATCCCACACACTACAAAATCCTCCAAAATGTTCAGCTCACAGCAATTTGACTCATTCACATACCGCCATTCACAGCAGCTCTATTCATTCACTGCGCCCTACAAAGTTCCCATCCCATCCAAAAATTAGAGCAACTCAGCCATGCAAATTAGCGCAGAAGTAGCTATTTACCGAATAGGTCCCTTGTGGTGTGCAGAGAGCTTCTAAAACCACCTAACCAAGTCTGTTCAAAGTTTAAGCTCTGGAAGGGGTTGGCTCACTATAGACTAGGACTTCTAAGTACTAAGTTTTTAAGAAGAGTTATGTAAGCAGCTGGGCAACAATGCTAAGGGCTTTCATAGAAACTTTCTCAATTCAACAAATATTAATTGGATAGTTAATGTAAGGTGGCACTGACTTAATGTACCTCTCTACACTAGGGGAATAAGCATCTTCATCCCGGGGCTAGAGAACAAAATGGAGAATTATAGATTTTTCATACTATGGGGAATAGCAGCTGTCTTGGGTACATAGTCTTCATGTCAACCCTTGAATGAAAGGAAGACTTAGGAAAACAACCCAGAAGACAAACTCCTAGGAACACCTTAGGACAAAGGTTTAATTTGTTTCTCGCGTCGATACCTCAGTACTATAGTAATAACAGCTTGGCTCAGACATTTGCTGTCATCATGGAGTAGTCATCTACTCTCTTAATTGAAATTCTCAAAAAATATTCCAGTAAACTAAAATTATGTATTTGTAGTATTTTATGAGTTTGCTCCATTTGCTGTACATTTGGAGACAGTTTGCACTTGTAAATTCCAGCATCCAATGGCATCTGACAAGTGAAATGATCACATTCTTCATGTGAAAAATTGAGACATGTCATCTGATGAGTTGTGAATCATTTCAGTTTCCAACTTGGGCTCATGTGGAGCCACTGTGTAAAATAAGAGCGGCTCCTCTTAAAATTAATGCAGGTATCGTTTATCATCTTTCAGTTCTGGAATGTTACCCAATAGCTAGCTCTATTTTGTGAGACATTTTACAAAGAGAAGTGGTACATTACTTGTTTGGATAAGGCCGGTGCTATTCTTTCAAACAAGTCTAATTGATGTTACACTAAATAGGCTTCCAGGAAGGATCCTGGATACTATGGGACAGGGCATGTCATGAAGTGCCTTTAGAAGATTTTGAACACCATGAGCTGCTGTTGTGGGCTATAGAGTCATCCAGGGACCATAGCATTTTGTAAAACAGGCAAGAGAAATGCCTAGAATAGAATTCTGTGGGAGAGTTTTTCTATTTAATGAATGGACTCTGGTCAAGAACATAACACAACTCTTCACTTTCTGAAGAGAAAAAGAAAATGTTTCCATAGAAATTAACTACTGTAACAAGAATAATGAGAGATGCCCAGGAGAGAGTCCAGCTTGAGGACTGTCCTCTGAGCCCTGGCAGGTTAATATTGATCAGCCCTAGCAGGGAGTGAGGGGGAGGAAAGGGAAGCTGAACAAGAAGGGAGCTGACTGTGTGTGGACAGGTCTGTTGTCCCTATGGGCTTTTATCTGGTAACCAAGAGAACATTGTGAGCCTTTAAACATCTTTGATATTTTCATATAAGAATTTCATACATGCATATAATACGCCTGACCCTTTCCCCCTCTCATCCAAATCCACCCCCCTGCTGTCCCCTCCCAACTTCAGCTGCTCTCTCTTTTTTTTCTCCAAATCAGTTCCTTCCACTCAGTGGTCCCTGTATGTGGTGTGTATAAGATCATCTACTGGAATCTCAGTAGTCCCTCAGGGGCTGACTTCCAGCAGAAAAAAAAAATGATTCTTCCTCCCCCAGCAGCCATAAACTGTCAATAGTTCCTAAGTTAGGATTGGTAGTTTGAGACCTCCCTCATCCATGCTGGAATTTGAGGTGGCTTGATGTTATGCAGATATTTTTCAAGCCATCAGAGCTATTGTGAATGCATGTGTTCAACAGCCCCATCATGACCAGGTAATACTGGACACCATTTTAGTGAAGACACTCACTGCTTCTGGCTCTTAAAATCTTTCCACCCCCTCTCACAAGATGATCTGAGACTTGGCAGGAGTGAGGGTTGTTCCATTTGTGGCTGAGCGCTCCAAAGTCTTATCATCTGTATGTTTACTATTTCAATATTAATCACCATTTACTGTGAATATGGTCCTCGAGAGAGAACAGGTAGACACGCTAATTTTTGGTTATAAAGATAAGAAAATAGACCTGACTTTTGAGTATAAAATTCTAGCAATAGGAATAAATAAACACAGAATATTCCATAATTTTGGCATATTTGACCCAATTTTTGCCTTCCATGGAAAGGCTCAAAAGGATTCTGTTTTTAGAAATAATATTCTGGTTCATTTCCCACTGTTGATTAGATTGTCATCGAGTGTTTGAGTTCTTTTTAGTTCTTTGCTGAATGTGCAGGCTGTGTTCTGCCCAGGCAGTGTTTGTTGTCACACCTGCCCTGCTGTGTTGCATGGGCATGATCAAGATGACTCTTTATCAGTGCCCTTCTACGCGGGATCCCTATTAAAGTTAAGGCTAAACCTGAAAAGATGTTATGATCATTTAAATCCTCCATTTCCCAAAGAGTTTTTCTTGAAATATTGCTCAGAAATAATTTACCTTCCTATGCAGTAGTCCTAATTAAAATGTAAAGTTCAATGGCTTGTAGTCTACTGGGCTTGTGGGATTAACACTAAAGCTTTGGGCTGTTTCTGTTGCCTCTATAAGGAATCCTATAGCCTTGGCTGCCAGTCACTTTTACCTTCTACCCTAGTCCTAGAGCAATGACAAGTTGGTGTTCAGATGTGTAGGTTTCCTAATTTAGGGCATTTCCTGTTAATGGAATTCATAAACTGTGTGGCCTTTAGTAGCTGACTTTATCTGGTGTTATATTTTCAAGATTTATGCACATAGTAGCAGTTATTAGAATTCTGTGGCCAAATAATTTTTCATTGTACATATATACCATGTTTAGTTTAAGTTAGACATCTATTGACCTTTGATTTGTGGCTATCACAGATAATGCTGTTACCTATACATTTTATTTCCCAAACTTTTGAAAAGGTTTATTTTGTAATTTTTTTAATGAGTGCAGGTATCTGGAGACCAGAGCTATTTGCTTCCCCTGAGCTAGAGCCACTAGATGCTTGGAAACAAACGTGTCTTCTGCAAGACCAGTACATTCTCCTAATGATGGATGTATCGCTCCACTCCAAATAACTACATTTATAATTATTTTGAGATGGTGGTCTCACTGTGTAGCTACGGCTGGCTTGAAACTTCATATGTAGACTAGAATGTCCTTAGACTCACAGGATCCTCCTGCCTGTTTCTCTGTTACTGGGATTAAAATCATGTGCCACCATGCCCGGCTTATGTAAAAAGTTTGTGTGGACATCTTTTTATGGTGTGTGTGTGTGTGTGTGTGTGTGTGTGTGTGTGTGTGTGTTATGCACACCTATGTGAGGGTGTGAAGCTGTATACATCCATGAGGAAGCCAAAGGGCAATTTTGAATGTTCTAGTTTATCACTTTCCTGTTCACTGAGACAGTCTCCCCCTGAATCTGTGGCTAGGTGGTTGACAAGCAAGCCCTAACAAGTTTCCTGTCCCTGCCCACCAGCTCAGCAGGGTAATAGGTACAGGGAGCCATGCCCAAGTTTACCATGAATGCTAGAAAGTCAAACTCAGGTTTCCTTCAAGTTTTCCTGTTATCCGCTGAACTATCTTCATAGTCCCCTTTTTCACATCTCGTGGGTCAATGTGTCCGAGAAGAATTACGTTAAGTACATAAGGTAGCTCTACATTTAGTATTTAGTGAGTTTCTAGACCATCTTCAAAAGGTCCTACCATATTTTATTATATTACTAACAGCATAGAGTGTTGGGATATCTGTGGTTTCTCACCAATGTTTGTTTCAATCTGCCCCTTTTATTCTGGCCACCCCAGTGGATGTAAGTAGAAGCTCATTGTGTTTGTTGGTGGCAGTTTCCTGGTGACGAATGACACTGGCTATCTTTCATGTGCTATTGGTCATCTATAATATCCTTTGCCCAGTTGCCATTGGCCTGATTTTCTTTTTATTACCCACAGAGTCCCTATAATGCCCCCTGATGTCCTTTATTCCATGCCTTCTTGCTTTTCTCTCTAAAAAGTAGTTGAGCCAGAAGTAAAGGCCTTTTTAAAACTTTGTTTTCCTGAGGTAAGCTTCTGCCTTTCTAGAGAGCACTGGGGGTTTTATTGCCTTCCTCAAGACTCGATGTCATGACTAAATAAACCCAACACAATTCTCTTCTGCACTGCTAGTTACAGCTTTTCAACCAGAACTGGTTTTATGGATCCCTACGGACCGGCTAACAGAGAATTACAATGACTTGGAGAGCTAGGTGAGTTCCTAAAGAAATTACAAAATTTTAGTATTTCCTTCACATTCTTCTGATGGTGATATAGTTTTCACGTTGACTTTAAAAGTCTGCCTTTTATGTTTTGTATTAAGACAGAAAAATAGTTCATTTTAGAGACTTGCAAAGTCATTTTAATAATAGTGAGCATTCATTCTCCTCTGATTTCTGTGAGCTTGGCGCATTTGCAAAGGTCAATCTTCATAATAAAGATAAATTTTCCACAATGGTTTTTACATGATAATCTTATCATTCAAAAATATAAGAAATTGATGAAAGTGTGAATATATTTACATATTCTAAAATATCATCCTCAGTATTTTATTAGTAAATAAAACAAATCAGAAAAAGGAAGCCAGAAAATATGAATGAAATAATATTTAAAAAATACAAAATTAACAATTATTCTAGAGTTAGCTGTCTGAGTATTGATGAAAAAGCCTAGAGTATTCCTCTTCAAGGGCTTGGGTGTGGCTCAGAATGTACAGAATCTGCACAGCATGCAAAAGAGACTGGCTTCACTTTTAGTGCTGCATACAAAATCACACAGTTGTTCTTCTCAGCACAGTCCTGGGGCCTGTCATTTCAGTGCTGGTGAAGCTAAGACAGAAGAAACCAAATCTCAAGGCCTGAATGGCCCAGGTGAGCTAGAGCTGCATAGCAAGACTCCATCTCAAATTGCATGTATGTGTGTGTGTGTGTGTGTGTGTGTGTGTGTAGATAGATGTATAATTTTCTCCATTCAGGAGGCTAATAATAATTTTTGCTTACCTTGCAAAATATCCATTCGCTTATCTTAAGACAGAATTTTAAATATGGAATCAGGTATAATGGGGGAAGCCTGTATAATCCAGGAATCTCATAGCCTGTAGGCCTGGCTTTCTCCTTTCCCCTGGATCTTTGAATTGCAGCCATCATAATCGAATTAGAGAAATGTATGGAGCTGCTTTACACTAAAACCCTCACCCCTTTTTAAAAAAAAATCAGGAACTGATGTAAATTTTCTTTTTCATTAAAAGGTATTACCACTAAGAAACCTAGAGATACGCACTCACTAATTCCATAGAAACTCTTTCACAAATTCTTCCAAGGAAACAATTACCAAAGGGTAATAACAGAGAAGCAAGAGTCACAGCATTCTTCCAAAGTTTTGTCCCATGTCTCTCCTGATCTCTGTGAACTAGAACATGTGGGCTATGTTCATGGGCTTATTGGCCTCAGAGTTTCTGCAGACAAAAATCCCTGAGAGTTATGGGCAAGAGACAACCAGGACGGAGTACAATCAGTCACTGTGGTTTTCTGATGCCTTCTTGAGAAGAGCCAAGAGAAGATGAATAGAATAGTGGAATGGTCCTGGAGAGACTGGCTGCTCTTCCAGAGGTCCCGAGTTCAATTCTCAGCAAACCCATGGTGGCTCACAACCATCTGTAATGGGATTTGGTGTCCTCTTCTGCTGTGCAGGTATACATGCAGGGAGACTATTTTATACACAATAAATAAACAAATCTTTAAAGACTAGCAGAATGATGAAGAGAAAATAAGAGGACAGCTTTCCAGAATTTAGGAAGGAACTGAAGAATTTAGAGCGTTTATGTGTCCTTTTAAAAAATGATTCTTGTTTCCTTCCACATAGCCACATCTAGCTGCAATAAAAATTGAGGCATAGGGTAACAAGTAAATAATCATATGTCTTGTTAAGATGCAGTACATTCTAAGGGAGTGTGCCTGAGAGCATTTGCCCAATACATTCAAAGTTTTGGGTATGATCCCCAGAATTGCAAGAAAACAAAATTTGGTGAGCTGTTGGTTTTACAAGGGAGTGCGAGGAATCATGCAGATGAAATAAACCTGAATATGGTGTCAGTGACATAGCCCCAAGGTAATCAAGTCTGAGCCTCAGAGACCAATGTTGTGTAGGTGATCTGTGTGTTCTTAAGTTTTACAGAAGAAAAAAAAGAAACAACAGTGAAAGTCATACAGAGAGAAAATCATTCTTCTCTAGCATAACTGGAGCAAATGAGTGATAAAAATGGATACAGAAATAATAGGACAGATATGAGGTGACAGAAGAGAAGATGAGGGCTACCTCTGGGCAGCCTTAAGGTCTGAAGAGAACAGAGAGAGCTTGGTGCTTTTCGGTATTGATATCTCAGTTTAATCTTATTATTATCTAACTTTGATGACATAAAAAAATAAAAGGTTAATGCCCGTGAGTGTGTGCCAGGATTCGGGCAAATTGCTTCCACTTATCTCTAAAGGCCGCTGACGATAGCACCATGTCTCTAAAAACTCTCTAAGGAATGCCCAGTTTCAAGTCATGATGCTATTTTGAAAATACACTTGATGGAAACTTTATTTTGTCACCTGTAACCAAGTTCTCAGCACTTCTGCACCAGCCATTCACGGAGGATTTGAAGACTTAACGGGAGATGCACAGGCGACTCTGCTGACTATCAGAGCTTCCTACTGCGTTCTGAAAGGTCTTCCACCCAGGTCTGTTAGTCTCAGCTGAGGAGCCCCAAGAAGAAGTCTGGAAGCATTGAGAGACCAGTGCAGTTCCGGCAATCCCTGGAGTGTGTCTAGAACAGCCTGCTGACCTCGTAGGTGCCCCCATGCAATGGGGAGTTCACCACCCCATATCTCATTCCTTCCCTCCCATAAGCACAAACTGCAACCCTCTGCCCTTTGCTGCCCTCATGAATTCAGCCTGTCCTTCCTCCATTTTTACAGTACATTTAGAATACTCATCTTAAGAATGGGTTTCTGATTTCAGTACGTTTCTGCTCTCAAGGATTGCTCACATCTCTAGAATGAAGCCAAGGCTTTCTAAATATCATTCTTTTCTGAATGTTTGTATGTGCTCTTGTCATTGTTTCAAATACCGTGGCCACTTCCTCCATGCTCCTGGATCCGTTTGTTTAGTTCTGTTTAGTTGCCAGCTCAATATCAGCTGCTCTGAGAATCCATCTCATATTCCCTGACCTTGGGGAGGGGTCCTCTGTGTGTTCCAGCCACATCCCTTTTTCCCAAGAACACAAATCACACAGGGTGCTTGTGACATGTTTGCCATTGCCTTTGAGGAGCAGGTATGATGGAAGGGATTCTTCTAATCAGGTCTGTGGTCGCTTCAGTGTCTTGTATGTGGTGGATTCTTAAGAATAAAAAAATAAATAATGTTGCTTCTGGATGTTTTTCAATTGTCACCTATATTTAAGAAAAAATTGTTTCTCTTTGAGATGACATGGAATTATCCCTATGTTACAAATACTCTTCATATATTTGAGTCATTGCTATTTCTTCTCTTTACGCCTTCCATAAACTACATTAAACATTGACAATTTTTAATTTCTTCACAAGAAATGTACATGTGAACTTGAGAGAACATAATATTTTTGCCCACGTGACCTTGGAAAAATTAACATACACACACACACAAACAAACACATACACACACACACACACACACACACACACACACACTGCCTGAAGTATTTATAAATGATACAAGCAATGCCATGTTGCTCAACTGTAGGACACAGTGCATTTAGTATTCATTATAGACAGGGATCATGAATCAAAGAATCTTAAGAATATAATCACGACAATTTTAATTCTGTAGATTAGTAGAACATACCATTAATCACTGTCAAACAGTCCAGAGCAAATAACATTAATACACATCTGTTGAAAGAAGTGTGGTCAATTTATGAGCTCTTAGAACCATTTTGTAAATCTTGGAATTAAAAAACAACAACAACAATGAAAACAAAGAATTTTGCCTTTGGGGATGTTTCTCCACATGGAAAAATAAACCACAAAAGGATGGCATCTCCTCCAAAACTAGCTCAGACAGTTTTTCCCTTATTGTTTTATGAAAACAATTTGACTGTAGTGGAGAAATTGTTTCTTCTCATTACAAATTTTACTTTTTTACTTTTAAATGTCAATAAAATATTATTACATGATTGATTAAATATAAATATTCTAATGATATATACCACTTACAAAACTCTATATTGTACTATTAATCTACTGTTCAGTTTATCCACTCTTGAGTTTAGCTTTATATAACTATGCATTTGATTGTCTTCATTAAAGTGTATAGTTGTAATTTTCCAGGGAAATGATACATGGTCATCAGAAATATTTGACTGATATGAAATTTGGCCAGAGAGGATCTTAAACAATGTATAATATGTCCGTTTCTTTTTAATATAATGTTTAGTTAAGTTTATTTGCCTCTCAAGAAGCATGTTGTGTTTCGTTAGTGATAGCCCCTTAATTATAGTACCATAGGAAACACGTTTACATTACATGCTTTCCTTTCCTTATTACAAACAATGACCTATTATCACCTTAGCCTTTTATTCTTTCTTGAAAAAGTATTCATTGTGTACTTTATAGCCACAGGATATGTTATACTACAGGGCTAACTCAGTTTCTTTATTTCCTCTTTTAAAGATCTGTCAGTGCGGTGAGGAAATTATCATGTGGTTTGTTTGAGGGTCAAAGCATTCCAAGTGAGATGGGGCATTATTGCTTCGTGGGATGGTGACATTATTGCTGTGTCATCTGCAACTCCCTTATATTTGCTACTGAGCAAACAAAATTAAACTGCTTTTATCATTTGATGCCAGAAAGGTTTTTGGTACATTTAGAAAGCATTATGATTTAGAAACATTACTAAGTAATGTAGGATCTGATTCAATTCTACTTCCTTTTTCTTTTCCCCTCTTTTAAAAAATTATTAAGTTTTGTTCCTTGACGATTTCACACATGTATAATGTTTTCTGATTGCCCCACCTCTTATTTCCTTCCCTACCCTGCACACCTCTTTTTCCTGCTAATCTTGTTCCTACCCTCATGTCTTGCTTTTGCTCTTCTAGCTCTGACCAGGGCCTTCTGTGTAGCCAGGGGACTAGAACTATTTACTGGAGTGTAGTGGATCACAACTGACAAATGTGTCTCTTCCTCTCCCAGATTCTATCTGTATCCTACAGTTTTATTTGAAATGTAAATGAAATATCCAATAAACACCCACACACACACACACACACATGAAACAATGAGGGCCCCACCAGTCTGTTAATCTGATATTCCACTATACATCAGATATTATCATCTTATATGACATCTCAATATGCATGTAAGCACTACTTTATGTATTTAATAAAATTTTGTTGTACTTGCTTAAAAGAAGGAGGAGGAGGAAGAAGAGGAAGAGGAGGAGGAAGAAGAACAAGAAGAAGAACAAGAACAAGAAGAAGAGCAAGAAGAAGAAAAAGTAGTAGTAGTAGTAGTAGTAGTAGTAGTAGTAGTAGTAGTAGCAGTAGTAGTCCTACACTAGGGTATCTATCAAGTCTTCATAGGACCAAGGACTTCTCCACCCATTGATACCTGACAAGGCAATCCTAAGCTATATATTCAGCTGGAGTCATATGGGAAGCTATATGGGGGTCTGGTTGGTTGACATTTTTGTTCTTCCTATGGGATTGCAAACCCCTTCAGCTCCTCAGTCCTTTCTCTAACTCCTCCACTGGGGACCCTGTGCTCAGTACAATGGGTGACTTGGAGCATCCACCTCTGTATTTATAAGGCTCCAGCAGGCACTCTCAAGAGACAGCTATATCAGGCTCCTTTCAGCAAGTATTTCTTGGCATCCACAATAGTGTTGGGTTTTGGTGACTGTATATAGGATGAATCACCAGGTGGGACAATCTCTGGATGACCGTTCCTTCAGTCTCTGCTCTACACTTTGTCTCCATATTTGCTCTGTGAGTATTTTGCTCCCCTTTCTAAGAAGGACCAAAGCACCCACACTTTGTTCTTTCTTCTTCTTGTCAATGTTACCTGACCCTTCCTCAGGCAGGGGGTACAGATAAACAACTGGTTTGGGGGCTAAGCTCTTATCTGTGTCACTTATTCTTAGCCTTTGGGCAGCCATGAGCCTCTGCATTCACTGCAGATAGAAATTTCTTTGATTAGGGTTGAGAACAGCCTTTGTCTAAGAGTGTTAGCATACATATTTAGAAAGGAATTTGACAGTAGGTATACTCAGCCACCATCAGTACTAATTATCTTTAAAGTGCATGTGACTTCCAGAGGCATGTTTAAGCAGGCTTACAGCACCAGGATGAGATCCCTTTCACAGACCAGTCTTCAAACTCAACCAGAGAGCAGTTGGTTGTCTCTGGAATAGCCATGCCACCTTCCCACATGTGGGCCCAAAGGTTTCTGTGGCTCATGGAGCTCAGTAGTAAGCAATTCAGAGATTTCTTTCCCATCCCAGCTATCTGCATGGCACCTTAGAGTATGTTGAAATCTAACCAGTAGGAAGGAGATCTTTAGACCAATTCCAGCTTGATTTCTCTACAGCTTTCAGCCATGGTATGTGGTGTCTTTGGCAATAAAGTCTTATCATTCATTTCTGGTAATCAACCAAGAGGAAAAGCAAGAGCTGTGTTGTTAGGGGTTGTTCTTGGGCCTCCATGACTAAACTCCTATAGAGGTATCCCACACTTGGCATGATGATTTAGTTTAGCGATTCTCTGCTGCTAGGAGCACCAACATTATGCAACTCTATAGGGTATTTCTCTTCAATGTTTTCTTTTCCATTGTTAATTTGGTGTGGAAGGAAGGAAGTAGGTTTCTGTGCAGCTTTACTATGGTCTATGCTCTTTCCCTGTCACCCCACTCTCCTGTATCCTAACCACTCCCTTCCATCATCAATAAGCCTGTCTCTGCTTTCATTGACTTCTGTTCCATCAGCCCTATGTAGGGCTTAATTCCAAGTTTCTATTTTTATTCAAAATTAGCACATCTATGACAGACATCAAATATAGATTGTGTTGTTAAGAACTAATCAAGACTCACCAATAGTTTCTCACTAGAGTTATAACAGAATTTTATGTCATTTCAAGGTATTCTGTTTTTTCTTATATCTATTTTTAAATTTCTTAAAGTTTTCATAAAAGAATATAAAATTCTACCTCTGAAAATGTTTGATTATTCTTTTGGATCAGTGTTCTGGAAATAAAAATAATTCCTCTATTCTTTGCCCATGAGCCTAGCCATCCTCTTCAACAAGGCATGATTTGGCTCCTTACTATGTAGGAAGGTTTCCAGATATGTGCTTCAGTGGACGCTATGTTATCATGTGGCGTTCCTTTTAAACATGAAGTTGAGATCCTCAAAGACTCGGAATGCTAAGTCAACCCAAGTATAACCACCAGTGCAAAGCTGCTGGGCAGAGAGTGGGCTGCAGCATCTGTGGGTACCCAGGAGCAGAGCACAGCTGAGCCAGCTGCCACCACTTGACACCCACATTAGTGTCTTCCTCCAATGTGGTGCCAACAGAGACCCCACTGCCTGTTGAGGGAGCAGTACGCTGTGCTTTGGCTCCAGGCAATTGCATACTCTACAGGGCTTATGAAACAGGGCTGCATGTGTCTTATCTTACAGTGATGTTGAAATCATAGAATTCAACCGATAAAGTCACATTGGGTTTGTTTCTTTGGCTCATCCATGCATATTTGCTTTCTACCTGCTTTCACAATCTTCTCAGAAGTCACATCTGATCTTGTCCATCACTTCCTTCATAGTCTGTCACATGTGTCTTCTTTGGCAGACACACACACACACACACACACACCTTTTTTGGCAGGACAGTATCATTACAGAAAAGCTATGCAGGTTACTAAGTCATGATTTGTTCACTGAGCGGGAACATTTTGAGAATATGATTTTAGTTTTATCCCTTGACACTTTAATCTGGAGTTAACTTTAGAAGAGCTGAAATACACTGGAAGACTCAAGGAGATTTAGCAAGGACGTACGTAAAAATAAATACAGAATTCCTAAGAAATCGGTTTCTTCTATGACTCAGAAACACTGCACTGCATCCAAATGCTGAGATCTCCTTACTGGATGCCAACGGTGGATGGGCTGCTTCTGCACACTGTCACCATCTCTAATGCCTCCTTCTGAGCTGTTTTAACATTTACTCTGGATGCAGAGACAGTTTCTACTCACACAGAACATCTGCTTAGGGTCCCAAGATGCTTAGATACCTTTTCTCAAACTGTCAAAACAATTTTCTTTTGAAATCAAGAGAGAGATGTGCGGCCTTCAGCGGGAGAGTATTAATAATTCCTTCTCCTCTGAGGAAGGTGAAGTGGGATTTACTGTGGTTGTTTTTGGACTTCATTCTGCTTCAGGGTTGCCTCTGAAAACATTGCACAAAATGCAGATTCCTAGAGCTGGTACACTGTAAATCCAAGTCGGGCAGTTATATATGGGGTTCTAATGGAGGCATTTGTAAGCTTCCATGTTTCTTCCATACACTGGGATTTTAAAACTAATATTTACAGAAGAGAAATGCTTCGAAAAAGGCAAAAATAAGCCAATTCTGGCTTTGTCATTTGCTTTCAGTGCTTTCTCTAACTTTCTGAACCTTGTTTTATTTTATGTAAGACAGATTCTCACCGTACATATAACAAGATACCCTTGAACTTGCTGCTTTGGCCTTGAACTCATGATTTTCCCAATCTCAGTCTCCCAAGTCCTGGGATTATAGGCTACACTATCATACCTGGATCTCAGTTTATGTTATAATTTGTCTCTATAATCACAAATCTAGCTGAATCAAGATGAGTCTAGTTAGAAGAGTGCTTATCTATCATGTTCAAGGTATTGGTTTGATCCCTAGGATTTAGGTACTGGTCAGGGAGGCACATACCTCTAATAGCAACACTTAGGAGTGGGAGGCAGGGAAATAAGTTCAAAAGAATTCATGTCCACTATACAGATTTATATGCTCCAATACTAACCTATGTCTTAGTCAGCTTTCCACTATTATGACAACTGCCAGAAATGATCAAATAAAATAAAGAAATTACCTTGGCAAAGAGTTCTAGTCCTTTTGCTTTGGGGCTTACGGACAGGTAGGATATATTAGAAGGGAGTGTTATGGGTTAACTCCCTTGACCAGAGCGCCTGGGAATCATAGAGAATAGAGGCTGGAGAACCAGCATCTCCTTGAAGGGGATACTGTCCCTGACAATGTGCTCCTAAGAGATCCTAGAACTCAAATGTTCCTAATACCATCATGGGGTGCTGATCAGAGTAACGCTTATTCAAAGAAGTTGAGCCTCCAGTAAAAATCATGAATGGGACAATGTCCCAGCAAGAGGCCTCAGTATGCCACCTCACTCCCATACTGTGTGAAGACACAGGGAATGAATGGGGAAATACCAGTAGGCACAGATCTGCTTGCACCATGACTTCAGCTATTAGCCCCTCATCTGTAAGAAGTAAAATTCTGTTCAAGCCATTCATGCTATGACACTTTGTGATCAAAGCATAAACTAGCATGGACTATTCATTCAAACTGGGTCTGGTGTATTTCACTTAATGCTGTGTCTTTAGAATTCATTCATATGTTTCTAAAGTTCATTTCTGGTGCTATACGTCCCAGATTTTTACTTGGGGTGTAGTGTTTTATCTTTTCTATTATTGCTGACTACTATTGCTGGCTACTCTTTGAATATAATCTGGTACCTGAAAGTAAATATTTCTTGGGGGTTACAAAACTATCAATAGAAACAGTCGCATGGCTCTTCATGGTTAATCAATACTGTTAGCTTCTGTTGAAGAGGGTTTACAAGACAATCTTTCCATTAATGATATATAAAAATCTTCACTCTCCATTTTTTCCAACTTTTGCTATTGTCAGACACCCTGACTTTTACCAAAGTGGTGACCCTATGTATGACACTGCCATGTCATAGTCATTGTGACTTCAAATATGGACTTCACTGGAATGAAGAGATTTGATACTTTTGAATCCCTGCTGGACACCATGATGTCTTATGTAATTCTACTCAGGTTATGAGCTATTTGTATGAGTCAAGATTATTTTTGTTTTCTTACTGAATTTGGGGATATTTTCATGTTCTGAGTGCTGTCTCCTTTCTGGCTATATGTTAAAATAGATTTTTACAAGCTGTGTATTTCTTTTTATCTCTGACAAAATTATAATTTAAATTTTAATGTAGCAAAAACTACCAGTTTTTATGTTGTAGTTATCGCTTTCCGACTCCCATTTCAATATTTCCTACCTAGAGATTATAAAGCCATTCTTTGTAATATTCCAATGGCTTTATTATTTTGATTTTCACATTCAAGTCAACTATTGACATCAGTGGGTTTCTGTGTGTGCAAGAGGCATGGTAGACGTTTGTTCATTATTTTAGCGTAGATAGCCATACTGCTCAAACATTCTTCTGAGACTCCCACTTTGCAATGTTTCTTTGTCTTAAGCCAGATACCCTTCACGTCTATTTCTGCTGTTTCTCTCCTTAGGCTTCTGTCTTGATTACTGTATTAATATTATACTCTTAATTCCATAACTTAATGCTCTATTTTGGTGCCCACCATTGCAGGTTTTCTCTAGTCGAGTCTTAGGAGAGTTTCTTTACTATTTTATGATATCATTGTGCTTCAATCACATGTCAGAAAAAAAAACGCTCCAATTTCACTCAAAATAAAACAAAATGGAATGGTTCAGAGATTTTTAAAAAATCCAGATTTGATTAAAGTAGATGGAATCTATACATTGGCCAGCAAAAAAAAAAAAAAAAAAAAAAAAAAAAAAAAAAGATTTGACACCTGCATGGCTAATTATTCTCCCCATTTCTTTGAGTTGTGGTGTGTGTGTGTGTGTGTGTGTGTGTGTGTGTGTGTGTGTGTTGCATTAGCCTGTGTGTGTATATCTAGAGTCCAGAATTTGGCATGTGAACCTTTGTCCATTATTCCCCATTGAACTTCCTGAGAAAGGGTCTTTCACTAAACATGTGCTTGCTGTTGCAAGACTGGCTGCACAGAGCCCCAATGATATGCTTGTTTCCTACTCCACTAAGATCGCAAACCTGTGTCTCCTTACTGGCTCTTATATGGGTGGTCAGATCCAAACTGTGGTTCTCAGTGTTTTATCGACTGAGTAGCTTAATTGTATCATTCCTTCAGTATCTTTTAGGGCATTTGCTATCTCCAGAGTCTTTCTAAATATACAATGTATATTAATACTTTTTGTCTTATTTTTTCTTTTAATCCCCTAAAACTTTCTATTTCTTGGTTGTTACTCTCTGGCCCACAACCACTACATGATGCTATAAACACTGGCCACAGCAAGGGTGATATTTTTACCTAATCTCAAAAGAAAATGTTGGTGTTTTTCTAAAATATGTTACATTTCAAAATTATCTTTTATATTCATCCATTTTGTTTAGTTATTCATGTGTATATGACATGGTGTGTGTGCATGCATATGTGCATATGTATGTATACCCATGCATGTGCACATACCCACATGTGCTTATTCCTGTGTGTGTATGTGAAGATGCAGGTGTGAACATGCTACAGGGCACAGGGCAACACAGAACAACCTCTAGCATTGCTTCTTATCTACTTTGTCTAAGACAGAGTTCCTTTAGTGTTTGAGACAGAGTTTCTTGTTTTACCAATGTTTGTACCATACTACCTGGCCTAGGAATTTCCGAAGTTCTTTGGTCTTTGACTTCCATCTCCCCATAGAAGCACTGAGAGGATTACTATTATAGATGCCTGAGCTGTGTATCTGGTTTCTCAGGTGGGTTTGGGGGGATTTATCTCGGGTCTGCATACTTACACAGCAAGGACTTTCACTTGCTGAGCCATATCCCTGCCTAACTATACATTGATAGTTAAGCATTAATTTAAAAGATACAATAATAACTTCTTTGCGGGATTATTTTATGTAATGAGCAAGATTACTTATGTAACAAGTAAGATTACTTACATGTAGCACATGGAACATTGAAAATGGCACCTTCTTGGGGATAAAATCATCAATCTGGGGAGGAGAAGTATTGAGTATCATAAGTGTAATGTATATATTACATTATGTAAGTACATATAAGCAACCTCTCTGGGAGATGGCAGACAGTCTCTAGTTTTCTGCAGGTCACAGAAAGGAAGATACTAAGTTGTGAATACAGAATTATTACCTTCATAGATGCCCTCAGAAGACAGATTGAAAGATTAGAATGAAATAGTTTGTTAGAATGCCCTGTACTGTGTATACTTGGTCACATTCTCTTTTATCTAAATGGGGGGGGGGAGAGAGAGAGAGAGAGAGAGAGAGAGAGAGAGAGAGAGAGAGAGAGCTGACATGAACAAGATGCAGAGTCTAGTAAGTCATTTGTGATTTACCAAGCTATTTTGAAATACTGTTCTCATATAAAGCTATCATGCTTCAGTGGTCCCCAACCCTGTGATGACCATCAAGGTGAGGACGGAGGAAACAGGGTTGGGTTCTGAATTCAGGGCAAGTGGCTTGTCTTTGGGATCCTCCTACACACATTACTTTCTTCCTGGGGCCTCTTTGATCTGCCAGGACAATGAGAAGGCAAGGTGGGTGGTGACCTACATGGAGTAAGGGAGGCAGGAAGAAAGTTCCTAGCAGGGAATGAAGATTCTGAAGGTTTTTTTCCCTCCTATATAGGTGATCTCAGACAGGGATGCTTGTTGTACTAAGAGTGGGCAGGTTCTCAAAAGAAAGCAGAGAATAAAGAGACGGAGGCTTCTATTCTAGGCTAGATGGGAGGCTTCTGGGTGCTGGGTTTTGTGTGTTCTTCCTTTTGCAACCAATAGATTCCAGAATAAAGACAGGCTTCAAACAGCTGCTCCCTCCTTGTGTCTCCCTACCCTTTGCATTTCTTTAAAGTAATGTGTATTCCCAATGCTTTGAGAAAGTTTGTGATTAGTTACTAGGTCACATGAAGCCTTCACACACCAAACCTTTAGTAGAGACCAAACACAAGGTTACAAAAAAATAAAAATAAAAAATAAAAAAGGCTTACTAACACCATAACACCACGGGAGGCAATCTACTCCACGTGACCATGGGAAGCAATCTACTCTATGCAAGTGAATATATGTGCGGCTAATCCTGATACCCACGGTCTTCACACTTTTCTCAGATTAGGCCAGGGACTTGCTGTCTGTCTATCTCATTGCCTCTCAATTTTGAAGTCACATCCAGGAGCACTCTCCTCATACAGAAACAGTCCTTCACTTTGACTTTTGTTCCCCTACTGGGGACCATTATTTGAAATTCATGCTTGGTTCTGACTGCTTACTTAGAGTCATTCTAAGCACTGTTCATTGCTTTTCTCTGTAGTATTACAAGTAACCTTATTCCCAGCACACTCCACTTTAAAACAGCTAATTGTCACTGTCTTGCCTTTATAGACCCAGTCTACTGGTTTACTGAATTATGGTAATCCCTTCTCTTACTAATTAATCACAAGTATACTATAAGTTAGTCATATTGAATCCGTTACCATTACCTTCCCTCTGTCATCCCTTACGATATGGTGAAACTATGAGGTTATTCAGAGAAATATCAGCGACACAGTGATCTAGATAGTCTTTGCCACCTAGTACCTGACAACCAGATTAAAGAGACTGAGAAAATAGGTCACTGACACAAAGCATACTTGACTTCTATTACATGAGTAAGCCTAGAACCCAGGGATCCTCTATGAACTCTCGTCAGTTGAAATAACCAAGGGTTCTTTGATTCATACAAAAGAAATCCTGTATACCGGAGTGTCCAACTCCCAAAACCATAATTTTGGAATCAACTTTTCACTATTGAAAGTTATTTTAATGGTAATTGCAAAATACTTCTTGTTTTTCTGTGATAGAGTCTATGATGGTTTGCATATGATTGGCCCAGGAAGTGAACCTACTAGGAGGTGTGGCCTTGTTGGAGTAGGTGTGTCACTGTGGGTGTGGGCTTAAGACCCTGCCCCCGGCTGCCTGGAAGTCAGTCTTCCACTAACAGCCTTAAGATGAAGATGTAGAACTCTCAGCTCCTCCTGCACCATATCTGCCTGGATGCTGCAATGTTTCTGCATTGATGACAATGGAATGACCCTCTAAGCCTGTAAGCCAGTCCCAATTAAATGTTGTCTTTTATAAAAGTTGCATTGGTCATGGTATCTGTTCACAGCAGTTAAACCCTAACTAAGACAGAAGGTGGTACCAGGAGTGGGGTATTGCTGTAATAGGCATGACCATGCTTTTGTTTGGAAGAATGTGGATTTCGGGACTTTGGATTTGGAAAGCCATGAAATGCTTTAAGTGGGGCTTAATGGACCAGCCTAGTAGGAATATGGAAGACAGTGGTGCTAAGGGTGATTTGAACTGTGTAGGCCTGCCGGCCCAAGAGCTTTCAGTGGAGAAGAACTTTAATATGTGGCTGAGAGACTGTTTTTGTGGTGTTTTGGTGAAGAACAGGGCTGCTTTTTGCCATTGTCTGGAGAGACTGCCTAGGGCTAACGTAAAGATATTTATATTAATTGCATCTGCAAAGGAAGTCTCAAAAAAGCCCAACAAAGACTTTGTTCTCTGGTTAAGTCTGATGAAGAGAATTTTGAACAAACATAGCAAGCTGAGAAAAGAAAAGTACAAAATATATAGTTTGAGTATTAAAGGGACTCCAGGAAGTGAAATAGAGCTTAATTCAAGGATATTAAATTTAATTAAAGAAGTGGTGACCTTGGGGGTGAGATTCCACCCAGGTAAATTTAGGTGGAGGCTTTGCCCTGAGGCAAAGATAAGCAGATCTCTGAGTTCAAGGCCAGTCTAGAACAGAGCAAATTTTAGGTGAAGAAAAACTTTAATCCAGGCTTGGTAGACCACACCTTTAATCCCAGTGCTTAGGAGACAGGCATGCAGATCTCTTGAGTTCAAAGTCAGTCTAAGGAGCAAGATTCAGGACAGCCAACTTAGGCAGTGAAGGAGCTGGGAAAAAGGAAGCTAGTAATAATGTAATAGAACAAGGGGACCAATGATCCAGCTCCTGCAAGCAGCAGAACTCAGCAGCTTCAGCCATGTGTCTCTGGCTTTGTATTCAAGAGGAGAAGGAGACTACTGGGACAATTGATGCTGGTTAGCTGGAGCTAAGAAATTAGTGGTGATTAAGAAAAGACCAGCACCACTGAGGTGAAATATGGGAAGTGTTTTCTGAGAGCACTAAGAAGCTGTATTCCAGAGATAGCCAAGTGTTCCTCATGCTGCAGCTGTACTTGTTAATGTGTAAGAATCATCCAGGTGGTACTGGTTTTGAAGGCATGAAAGCATCATGAAGAACATCTGAGGTTTGGCACTGTGAGAGGACTTGGAAGGCCATTGGTGAAAGTGCACCCTCAGTTGTAATTGACAGCCCAGGACTGAAGGGGTCATGCAAAGGAGTTGAGGCTTGAAGAGAGCCTATGAGAGACTTTGGTGAAGCATAGTTGCAGTGGAAGACCCTAGCACATTGGAGATGGCAGTACCATGGGATGACCACCAAGAACAGCAGTGGCAGCAAAGTGGATTGACCTGAACTTAGAGTGCTACAGAGGGCAGAGCAGAAGAAATGACGCCAGCTCTTTGGAGTTGTACAGAAGACCATGTGTGGATCTCAGACATTGGAACAAGAAGCTGTGAAGCTGAAATTAACTTGGGGACCCCAAGATGTTAAAGATGCCAGAGCCACAGGATACCTGCCAAGGAAAGCTGCTAACAGGGAGTGGAACAAGCCCAGGAAAAAGAATCTTGTTGCAGTCAACAAAGATGAAAAAGGAGTTGGATATTTGAAGACTGCTTTGCTATCAGACATTGAGAAGCAGTTTGGATTTTGCCCAGCTGATTTCCTGTCTTGCTTGGGGGATTACAGTTAAGTGATTGGATGAATCTCAAAAGAGACCTTGAACTTTGGACTTTTAATACTGTTGAGACTGCTGTAGCCTACAGAGACTTTTGAAGTTGGACTAAATGTATTTTGCATTATGCTATGTTTAAGTATGGCCCCCCCCATAGACTCATGTTTGAACAAGCCTATGGGAGTCAGGGAGTGGAATATGAGATTTGTATATGATTGGCCCAGGAAGTGAACCTACTAGGAGGTGTGGCCTTATTGGAGTAGGTATGTCACTGTGGGTGTGGGCTTAAGACCCTGCCCCTGGCTGCCTGGAAGTCAGTCTTCCACTAGCAGCCTTCAGATGAAGATATAGAACTCTCAGCTCCTCCTGCACCATATCTGCCTGGATGCTGCCATGTTTCTGCATTGATGACAATGGACTGACCCTCTAAGCCTGTAAGCCAGCCCCAATTAAATGTTGTCTTTTATAAAACTTGCATTGGTCATGGTGTCTGTTCACAGCAGTGAAACCCTAAGACAGGGTCTCTCCTTGTAGCCCAGGCTAGCCTCTCACTCATAGCCTTCCTGTCTCTGTCTTTGAGTGACTAGATTATAGGCATTTGTATTCTGGCATTGTCCCTAGCAAATTCTATGCTGTTTGTTAAAGACGTGATACTTAAAAGGAAAGCAACATTTTAAAATATCATCCTAAGTTTTTATGCTGAAATTTAGATATGAATATTATCTAAATTCTAAGAGGCAAATATTGATAGTTTTTATGTATCTTTTCAGACCATTTTCTATGACCAGCTCACTTCCCCCATGTATGAATGTATATTAGCATGCTTTATTCTCTAAATAATACATTATATATAATACATTATAGAAACTTACAAATAAATTTACACTATATTTTATCTTTTTATGATGCTGTCAAGGACAAATTTCATTGTGTGATGATTTGTATAGAGGAATATAGAAAAAAATCTTAGTGTACTTGAAGATTATCTAGCTCTAGTTATAGCTAATACCATAACCTCTAACAAGATAAACAACCAAACAAAACAAAATGCCTGAAGCCTTCCTGCCCTCATGAAGTTCCCCAGTCAATGAATTCCTTTCATGTATTTTTACTGTTCACCATAGATTAGCAAATTCAAACACCAAATATGCTACCTTTTATGTTGCTCATCTGTTTAGTTCTTCATTAAGAGATTTTAAAATATTTCAAACTATAGGTGATTTAAATGTAGTAGAATAACAGAGTTTACTGCTTGTCTTTTGATCTGGAAACTGAATCTTTTTGTGTATTTGCCTTTCTTTGTTTTAACATGGAATGCAGCCCTTGCCCCACACTCTGGGAAGCCTCAACAATGAGTCTCAAACCGACCTAATAAAAGAAAGCTACCCTTTTAGACTTATCAACAAGCCGGCAAGTAGAAATAAGAGATCTGAAAATTTTGTTAGTATAATGAAGACATTTTAGAGGCAGAAAATGTCTCTCAGAATTGACAAGGGAAATGCTCATCTAGATTTCAGGGCTGTTGGAGGATTTGAGAGAGCAACACAAGCTACCAAACCCTGTCAGGCAATAAGATGGCTACCATAGGAGAGGCATTTTCTGTGATGAATAGGGTGAGTGGGACCAGGTAGACCCTGGCCTAGGAGAGCCGCAGTGCATGCTGGGAGGCCTAGGGGAACTGCGTCTGTGAAGCTCTGGTGTGTTTACTTTCCTATTTTAGGGATTTATTTATTTATTTATTTATTTATTTATTATTTTTATTTTAATATAACATTTAAGCTTTGCAGACATACTATAACACTTTCCTTCAGTAGTGGTGACTTGAATTGCGTCAAGTCAAGAATGAATCAAGGTGTCCATGGAGACACGAAAATGAAAAGATGGGCTGAGAGGAAATGATTTCATGGATGGTTTGGGATCTCAGTCTGTTTTCTCGAGAGATGAGAGATGACCAGTTTCTGAAATTGAAATAGGAAAGACTTGGGCAAAATCTCTCAGGAAGAGCAGTCTGCAGAGTTTGAAGATCACCCTGGAGGAACCTTATGTAACTGCAGATCTCTTAGAAACCAGTGGGAATTTAGATGGGTGTGCATCAGCTCCAGGGCTGGGCACTGGTGGGGCACAAGAGGGTCTGTTCACCGCAAGTGGGGTGGGATGTTACTGTAATAGTCAGGAAAAGTTCATGACCTCACTTCTAATGGGAGGATTACAAGATTAGCCAAAATGGAACTAATGGGACTCTCAAATCCTCCAACAGCCTTGAAATCTAGATGAACATTTCCCTTGTCAATTCTAATAGACATTTTCTGCCTATAAAATGTCTTCATTAGCCGGGAAGTGGTGGCACACACCTGTAATCCCGGCACTTGGGAGGCAGAGACAGGCAGATTTCTGAGTTCAAGGCCAGCTTGGTCTACAGAGTGAGTTCCAGGACTGCCAGGGCTAACCAGAGAAACCCTGTCTCAAAAAAAAAAAACAAAAAAACAAAAAACAAAAAAAACAAAAAAACAAAAAAAAACCAAAAAACAAAAAACAAAACAAAAAAAACAAAACAAGTCTTCATTGTACTAACAAAATTTGCAGATTTTTTATGTATACTTGCCAGTTTGTTGATAATTCTTAAAGAGTAGCTTTCTTTGGTTCGTTGATAATTCTAAAAGGATAGTTTTATTAGGTTGGTTTGAGACTCATTGTTGAGGCTTCCAAGAAAATACTTAGGAATAACGCAGAAAGGGGATAGTGGAGACTTGGAATAGTATGGAGTGAGGAGGGTTGGTAGTAGAGTTTAAGGATGATGCAAGGAATTCCAGAGAACCCTTGTGATGGAGGCAGTCCAGAATCATAACCAAAGGTGGCAGGAATACCAGAGTGCTCACTAGCATTGTAAGGCTCAGAGGCTAAGGAAGTACGGGGCGCTAGACCAGTGCCCCATGAAAAGGGCTCAGTTAAGCCATTATGGCTCTGAAGTAGCTGTTGACAGATACATTTATCAAAAGACTGCAGAATCTATTCCTTATTTGTTGCTTTAGGTCTTGGCACATGAAAAGGAGCTCTAGGAATACAATGATGTCATTGATAAAGGATATGATGCAACTGGCTACCCATAAGCCTGATAATTAATGTAAATCTAGGTTTCTAGTCTTCCACTGTTGTTTCTGTTCATCTGTAAGTCAAGGTCATCACGATCCCTTAGTTATAGACTTGGAGCTATAGATTAAATGTCCTAGGTGCAGACATTTTTTTTAACACCTGCCTGGTGCCTTCAACAGGAACACCTTACTTACATTCACCTCTCTTCCCCTTTGAAATCCTCAGAGCTCCAACTTTAAGCCATTATATTCTGAATGTAGAAGTTTAATCGAAAGAGAAAGAGGTGCCAGTTTCTATTTCTTTAAAAACTATTTTTATGCAACTCATGGCTTAGTTCTTTAAATGGCCCCTGGCTTCGACAGCGTAGAAATCAAATTAGGCAAGTTTCTACAGCTCTGATGAGCCTGGGAAAGCCTAAAGTCATCCCAAGGACAATGAGTATGATTGCTGGTGGAATTTATGATGTTGGGGAGGGCAATAATATAATGCATATTAGAAATAGTTTGTGTGTGCTCATATATGTGTGTGCATGTGCATGTATGCATATTGTGTATGTGTGTGTGTTTTCATTAAATTCCCATAAATCTTACATGTTTTGTACATAAGATTTTTATATGATTATCCTTTCAAAGTCAAATTGCTATCTTCTCAGAAAGAAGATTCAAAACAAAAATCATACGGTTTTTACCATGCAGCTTTAATTGATACTTTTCTTCTCCCATAGAGCACAGGAAATAATCTTAATCAGACGGTTCTGGTACACTATGTCTACAGAGGTCCTGATTTTAATCTGAGCAAATCATCCTATTCAACTAAGCCAAAGAAAATTTCTTGAAGGAGCCTTTTAGCCTGACAGACTTGGAAGAACAGGAAATGGCAGAATCTGAAGGAAATCAGGGTGTTTTTATAAAAACGGAACTAGAGGTAACCAGAATGAGATAAACTTGGCTTCAGAAAACAAACAAAAACAGGCACAGTATAAAGAAGCCTTGTTCCAAGACCTTGCATTCCAGACAGTGGGAGAAACTGAGTCCCAAAGACTGAAACAGATGACAGAAGACTCAATACCACCACTTTACATTCTCAAGTCGTTTAATTTTTAGTCATTGGCTCCCAACATGTCAAAAATAAAACAAAAGTTTTGTTTTGTTTTTAAAGCATTCTACAGTCCTTTCCCAACTCTTACACAAGACTTGAGTTCCTCCTGATATTTGGCTGTGGGGTCTCTGCATCTGTTTCCATTGTCTGCTGGATGGAGCCACTTAGAGGACAGTTATGCTAGGCTCCTGTCTGCAAACATAACAGGGTATCATTAATAAGTTCTTGTCCAAGAATAAGTTGGGCCAGTCATTGGTTGGTCATTTTCTCAGTCTCTGCTCCATCTCTGTCCCTGCACATCTTGTAGGCAGGAGAAATTATGGGTTAAAGGTTTTGTGGGCAGGTTACTGTCCTTATCCCGCCACTGGGCGTCCTGCCTGGCTACTGGAAGTGGCCTGTCAGGATCCATATCCTTCACTACTAGAAGTCTCAGATAAGTTGCCCCCACAAACTCTCTGGGACCTTCACACCTTCCAGATCCCTGGCATGTCCTAGAGTGCTCCCCATAACACAAATCTTTCTCTCTCCCCTGCTCTCCCCACATTTGATTACACACACTCACTCCACACCTCCTCCTTCCTCATCCCTTGTCTCACCCAGTTCCCTCCTTCCATTGATCTCTGATATCTATTTTGTTTCCCCTTCTGAGAAGGATTCGACCATCCTCCCTTATATCCTCCTTGTTATTTTGCTTCTTTGGGTCTGTGGATTGTATCATGGTTATCCTGTACTTAATGACTAATAGTCACTTATAAGTGAGTACACACCATGTATATCCTTTGGGGGTCTTGGTTACCTCACTCAGGGTGATATTTTCTAATTCTATCCATTTGCCTGTGAAATTCATGATGTCCTCATTTTTAATGGCGGAATAGTATTCCACTGTGTAAATGAATTATATTTTCTTTATTTGTTTTTCATTTGAGGGATATCTGGGTTGTTTCCAGTTTCTGACTATTACAAATAAAGCTGCTATGAACATAGTGGAGCAAGTGTCTTTGTGGGATAATGGAGCATTTTGGGGGTATAAGCCCAGGAATGGTATAGCTGGGTCTTGAGGAAGAACTATTACCAATTTTCTGAGAAACTGCCAAATTGATTTCCAGAGTTGTACAAGTTTTCACTCCCACCAGCAGTGGGGAAGTGTTCCCCTTGCTGCACATCCTTGCTCGCTTGTGCTGTCCTCAAGAGGACAGGGACTCCACAGGAGGACCAACAGAGTCAAATAAATCAGAGGTTTGGAGGCTCCCAGAGACTGAATTACCAACCAAAAAGTGAGCACAGGCTGGACCTAGGCCTTGCACATATGTAGCATATGAGCAGCTTGGAGTTTAATATCATCATTAGAACTTAAGATGTGCCAGAGCTGTTTGACAATGGGAGCATCCTCTGTCTTTGGAGACCCTTTGTCTTGGAGTTTGTTCTCAGCTTCAGCCTCAGCCCTGAACTCAGTGCCAGCTTATAATGGATACTCTGTCAAGACTGGCTGGATAAATAACCGTTTCTAACTCTATAGTCATAATGACTGTATTTTATAAAACTACATTTAAATTTTTTCTGTACTCCATAAGTTTTCTTCTGCAGAACCCACATTGATTGTTCTCTACTCAACCTCTTATTTGTTTTCTTTCTGACATGCTGTCTGATGTTCTATCTGCAGCCTTCATTGCTTTTGTGTTTATTCTCAGAGTAGGTGTTTGTTAGGACCCTATGCAGTAGACTGCAAACCCAAGTCGTACTTAACCGGGAGTACAGCAGTGCCCGTTTTTCACGCCAACTGCCTGGTGCCCTGCTGGAAAGAGCATGAGACTACTGGGTCAGTGACAACGCTGGGAACAATCTCCATTGATTGAGGCACAGATGCTCTTGAGCACAATTAGTCACTTGGTGGTGACCTAAGTTGTTATTGAGTAAAATTAAGGAAGATTTCACAGTGAGTGGCTGAACAGGTCCTAACAGGGACACAGGCTGAACAAATTAATAAGGAAACATTTATAGTGAAGTCTATAGAACCAGAATCTAGGTCATTCAGAATGGATAACCTTCCCTGACTTGTTCTTTGTGCTCTGATAAAATAAACTAATACTTATCTGAATTATAAATGACAACATAAAAGCTAAAATAGCTAGAAAAGCACATGTTTGGACGTGCTTATATTTTTAAAATGTCAAGTATATTTGGGGTGTACTCTTACAAGGCTCATGAAACTAAAATTGAGTAACCGACTTTGGAAATGATTTTGTTTTACCCAAATATCATCTTGAAATGAAGGATAAATGCTCTGGGTAGCTTCAAATAATAAAAACATAGATTATGCTGGCATAGCGCACAGTGGATACGAAAAGCAGTAGGGTAGAAAGGCATCAAAGCTAAACTACTCCATAAGGACTTCCAATAGGTGTACCACAGAATTAAGAAGGGTGAAGGGGCCCCTTGTGGAACTTGCAGCTGGTGCTAATTGTGCTGTGTGGCCACCACTGCCTCCTAGTGGTCCTTTGTGGTTGGTACAATGTCTTCCAGAGCCCCTACCCACGTTGGGTAATTTTGTACAGCTCCAGGAAGAAAGCAGCTCATGGTTGTTTTGATTTGCATTTCCCTGATGACTAATGATGTTGAGCATTTCTTAAGGTGCTTCTCAGCCATTTGAAGTTCTTCAGGTAAAAATCCTTTGTTTATCTCTGTATCCCCACCTCACACCAGTTAGAATGTCTAAGATTAAAAACTCAGTTGACAGCAAGGTATTGGTGAGGATGTGGAGAAAGAGGAACACTCCTCCACTGCTGGTGGGAATGAAAGCTGGTACAACCACTCTGGAAATCAGTCTGGCAGTTCCTCAGAAAACTGGACATGACACTTCTGGAAGACTCTGCTATACCACTCCTGGGCATATACCCAGAGGATTCCCTGGCATGCAATAAGGACACATGCTCCACTCTGTTCATAGCAGCCTTATTTATAATAGCCAGAAGCTGGAAAGAACCCAGATGTCCCTCAATGGAGGAATGGATACAGAAAATGTGGTATATTTACACAATGGAATACTACTCAGCAATTAAAAACAATGAATTCATGAAATTCTTAGGCAAATGTTTGGAACTGGAAAATATCATCCTAAGTGAGGTAACTCATTCACAAAAGAACACACATGGAATGCACTCACTCATAAGTGGATATTAGCCCAGAAGCTCTGAATAACCAAGACACAACTCACATATCAAATCATTCCCAAGTAGAAGGAAGGAGAGGGCCCTGGTCCTGGAAAGGCATAATGCAGCATTATAGGGGATTACCAAGACAGAGAAGTGGGAGGGGGTTGACTGGGGAATGGGCAGAAGGAAGAGGGCTTATGGGACTTATGGGGAGGGGGGAACCACGCAAGGGGAAATCATTTGAAATGTAAACAAAGAATATAGAAAAAAACAAAAGAAAGCAGCTCATCTAAGTGCATCCAAAAAGAAACTGGAGAGAGCATACACTAGCAGCTTAACGGCACACCTTAAAGCCCTGGAAGAAAAACAAGTTAATTCACCCAGGAGGAGTAGAAGACAAGAAATCATCAAACTCAGGTCTGAAATCAATCAAATAGAAACAAAAAGAACCATATAAAGAATCAACAAGACCAGGAGCTGGTTCTTTGAGAAAATCAACAAGATAGATAAACCCTTAGCCAGACTAACCAAAGGACACAGAGACAGTATACAAATTAACAAAATTAGAAATGAAAAGGGAGACATAACAACAGAAACTGAGGAAATTCAAAAGATCATCAGATCCTACTACAAAGGTCTATACTCAAAACAACTGGAGAATCTGGAGGAAATGGACAATTTCCTAGACAGATATCAAATACCAAAATTAAATCAGCATCAAGTAGACCAGCTAAATAGTCCCATAACCCCTAAAGAAATAGAAGGGGTTATAGAAAGCCTCCCAACCAAAAAAAGTACGGGACCAGATGGTTTTAGTGCAGAATTCTACCAGACCTTCAGAGAAGACTTAACACCAATACTTTTCAAACTATTCCACAAAATAGAGACAGAAGGGACACTGCCCAACTCATTCTTCGAAGCCACAATTACGCTAATACCTAAACCACAAAAAGATCCAACAAAGAAAGAGACCTACAGGCCAATTTCTCTTATGAATATAGATGCAAAAATACTAAATAAAATTCTTGCTAACCGAATCCAAGAGCACATCAAAACGATCATCCACCATGGTCAAGTAGGCTTCATCCCAGGGATGCAGGGATGGTTCAATATGCGGAAATCCATCAATGTAATCCACTACATAAACAAACTGAAAGAAAAAAACCACATGGTCATCTCATTAGATGCTGAAAAAGCATTCGACAAAATTCAGCATCCTTTCATGCTAAAAGTCTTGGAAAGAGCAGGAATTCAAGGCCCATACCTAAACATAGTAAAAGCAATCTACAGCAAACTAGTAGCCAACATCAAAATAAATGGAGAGAAACTTGAAGCATTCCCACTAAAATCAGGGACTAGACAAGGCTGCCCTCTCTCTCCATATCTTTTCAATATAGTACTTGAAGTTCTAGCAAGAGCAATTAGACAACATAAGGAAGTCAAATGGATACAAATTGGAAAGGAAGAAGTCAAACTATCATTATTTGCAGACGATATGATAGTTTACCTAAGCGACCCAAAAAACTCCACCAGAGAACTTCTACAGCTGATAAACAACTTCAGCAAAGTGGCAGGTTATAAAATTAACTCAAGCAAGTCAGTGGCTTTCTTGTACTCAAAGGACAAGCAGGCTGAGAAAGAAATTAGGGAATAACTCACTTCACAGTAGCCACAAACAACATAAAGTATCTTGGCGTAACTCTAACCAAACAAGCAAAAGATCTGTACAACAGGAACTTCAAGTCCTTGAAAAAAGAAATCGAAGAAGACCTCAGAAGATGGAAAAATATTTCTTGCTCCTGGATTGGCAGGATCAATATAGTAAAAATGGCCATCTTGCCAAAAGCAATATACAGATTCAATGCAATCCCCATCAAAATCCCAACTCAATTCTTCATAGATCTAGAAAGAGCAGTTCTCAAATTCATCTGGAGCAACAAAAAACCCAGGATAGCTAAAACTATTCTCAACAATAAAAGGACTTCTGGGGGAATCAATATCCCTGACCTCAAGCAGTACTACAGAGCAATTGTGTTAAAAACTGCATGGTATTGGTATAGCAACAGGCAAGCAGATCAATGGAACAGGATTGAAGACCCAGAAATTAACCCACAGACTTATGGTCACTTGATCTTTGATAAAGGAGCCACAACCATCCGGTGGAATAAAGATAGCCTTTTCAATAAATGGTGCTGGTTCAACTGGAGGTCAACATGCAGAAGAATGAGAATTGACCCACTCTTATCTCTTTGCACTAAGATCAACTCCAAGTGGATCAAGGACCTCCACATAAAACCAGACACACTGAAACTATTAGTAAAGAAACTTGGGAAGACCCTGGAGGACTTGGGCACAGGGGAAAAGTTCCTGAACAGAACACCAATAGCGTACGCACTAAGATCAAGAATCAACAAATGGGACCTCATAAAATTACAAAGTTTCTGCAAAGCAAAGGACACTGTCAGAAGGACAAAACGGCAACCAACAAAGTGGGAAAAGATCTTCACCAACCCCACATCCTACAGAGGGCTAATATCCAACATATACAAAGAACTCAAGAAGTTAGACCGCAAAGAAACAAATAACCCTATCAAAAAATGGGGCACAGAGCTAAACAAAGAATTTTCACCAGAAGAAATTTGGATGGCCGAGAAACACCTTAAAAGATGTTCAACATCATTAGTCATCAGGAAAATGCAAATCAAAACAACCCTGAGATTCCACCTCACACCAGTCAGAATGGCTAAGATTAAAAACTCAAGAGACAACAAGTGCTGGCGAGGATGTGGAGAAAGAGGAACACTCCTCCACTGTTGGTGGGATTGCAAAATGGTAAAACCGCTCTGGAAATCAGTTTGGCGGTTCCTCAGAAAATTGGGCATGTCACTTCCAGAGGACCCTGGCATACCACTCCTGGGCATATACCCAGAGGATTTCCCTGCATGCAATAAAGACACATGCTCCACTATGTTTATAGCAGCCTTGTTTATAATAGCCAGAAATTGGAAGGAGCCCAAATATCCCTCAAAGGAGGAATGGATACAGAAAATGTGGTATATTTATACAATGGAATACTACTCAGCAATTAAAAATAATGAATTCATGCAATTTGTAGGTAAATGGTTAGACCTGGAAAATATCATCCTGAGTGAATTAACCCAATCACAAAAGAATGCACATGAAATGCAATCACTGATAAGTGGATATTAATGAGCCCAGAAGCCCTAAATACTCAAGACACAAATAGCAAGTCAAATGATTCCCAAGAAGAAGAAAGGAGAGGACCCTGGGCCTGTAAAGATTGCATCCAGTTTAGTAAAGAAACCGAGGGGGTAGGGGGAATGATTGGGGAATAGTTGGGGACGAGAGGAACTATGGGAACTATGGTGGGTGGGAACTGGGAAAGGGGAAAGCCTTTGGAATGTAAACTTAGAATATAGAAAATAAAAATAAAAAAATTCAAAAAAAAAAAAAAGAAAGCAGCTCATGACATTGAGTTGCAAGGAAGGAGACTACAATTAAAGGTCAATAAGGCTGTTGTATTAAGAGAAGCCAGGCTTTATTTTACTTAAAAATAACTGCATTGGGAGTGTAGTAGGATGGAGAAAGGGGAGCTGCTCTTTTAACCTCAATGAGAAGTTGTGGCCACAGGCAGAAGCCAGCAGAACCAGACAGGAGCTGCACATACAACACAGTGCCTTCCCTTTGGCACAGCAGTGACTTGTAACAGAGTCAAACGCAAGTTGTGAATGTTGCCTGATATACTGTTAGGCTACCTTGGATAGTATCCCCTCTCTAGGTAGGTAGCCTGGGGTGCAACCTTGATAACGTTTTGTAATAATTCAAACACACTTCTTAAGTGTGTCCATTTTCAAAGAGAGTCATGTACCCAAACTGTTCCTCCCATTTATGACAGACTCAATCGTGCCTTCCTCACATACTAGGTGGGAACTCTCACCACAGTATGACAGCACTGAGGAAAAGGTTTAAGGGATACAGTTAGGTTCACATCAGCTCACAAGAACAGGGAGATATTGCAAGCTTGATCTCTCTCTTTGTCCACTTACTAGAACTAAGGAATGGCCATTTGAGACCATGTGAGTAGGTGACTCTGTGGTGAGGGAAATGGCTCAGCTGATAAAACACTTCAAGTATGCCATGATACAATGAACATAAGAACCTGAGCTCAGATTTGTAACACTGAAGTACAAAATCTGGCTGTGATGCTGTGTATTTGTCACATTAGAACTGGGAAACACAAAGGATGACCCGTGGAGTTTATAGCTGAAAAGTCTGGCCAACCAAGAGCTTTAGAACTCAAGACCCAGGTTCAGTGAGAGATCCTGTTTTACAAAGTTAAGTAATTTAAGGAGTAATAGAAAATACACCTATTGCTAACCTTTGGCATCCAAACGCATGTACAAACACACACACACACACACACACACACACACACACACATGCATGTATGCACTCACACACACACAAACACACAGGCACATGCATACACATACATGCACACATGCATGCATGCATGTAAGCACACAAACATGGACACACATATATATACACAGATGCATATACACATACACACACCTATGCAAGCCCACACAAACACATGCATGCACTCAAGAACACATGGGCATACACACACACATGCACACAAATACACAAGTACACAGGCACACGAGCACACACACACACACACACACACACACACACACATACACACATGCTTTCAGTAGACACCAATGCTTCTGCCGCTTTGATCTTAGACTTTCAGTTTCCATTGCTGTAATGAAAATTTTCCTGTTGTTTATGTTTTTTTTTTTTGTGACCCTAGCTAACTAAAATAGCCTCTGCCCCATGTCATCAAAATATGTTAAGTTATAGACTGTTTTTTATTAGATACATTTCTTTTATACTTGGGAAATTGAACAAGTCAGGTTCTGACAAAAATAAGTCATTTGGAGTTGGCAGCTGTACTTAACTACTCTTCCTCTCTCCACAAAATGAGGGGTTTCGCTGGATGATCAGAGAGAGTAGCTTGGAACCTCCCATCTGACAGTATGCAAGCCTTGTTGAGGGCAACTCATTTGCTAAAAGCAGGGTGTTCAGTGCTGATAGTCACGTCTTCTGTGCCATTATCCCCATAGAAATGATAACAAGACAAAGGTTGGCAGATAGAGCCTCTTCTTGCACAGCTGCTAACCTCTGAGACAAAAATGTCACACCAGAAGCCTGCCAGGTCTAGAAGCCTGGATACGTTCCACCAGCCATAAATACAACTTGTTCCTGGCCGGCACCCTCCACTCAGAAGGAGATGGCCCCATGGTCACTGCCACTGAATGCAATGACACCCTGCCCATGCCCCCTCTGCTCAGCTAATCCTGGCTGTACTCCAGCAGAGGAAGAACTGAGCCCCCTCGGGATGTTCTGTGTAGCGTTGGATAACTGGGCCTGAACCTAGCTGTGATTATGACCAGGATGACATCTTCTCAGGGCTGACCCACAGGCAAATAAATCGGTTTAGCAAAACCTGGAAGCCAAATGTCTTTGTCTTATCATTGCCGGTGCTGGTGCATGCCTTTAATCCTAGCACTTGGGAGGCAGAGGCAGGCGGATTTCTGAGTTCACGGCCAGCCTGGTCTACAGAGTGAGTTCCAGGACAGCCAGGACTACACAGAGAAACCCTGTCTCAAAAAAAGGAGAGAGAGAAAGAAAGAAAGGAAGTAAGAAAGAAAGGAAGGAAGAAGAAAGGAAGGAAGGTAGGAAGGAAGAAGAAAAGAAAAAAGAAAGAAAAGAAGAGAAAAGAAAAGAAAAGAAAAGAAAAGAAAAGAAAAGAAAAGAAAAGAAAAGAAAAACCATCCGAGACTTCAGACTCATCCATACAACTGTATTCTATGGTGTTATGAAAATTACTCCAATGCATTTAAAAAAAAAAAACTGGCTCAGACTATTCCGGGTTTCCAGCACTCTATTATTTCGATCCCGACAAAAATATAAGTGGTATATAACATCGACATTGTACTAAAAAAGGGAGACTTTCCCTCACACAGCAGGTGAAGGAAGGCAATTTAAATGACATTCCCTTCAACTTGTTCTCACCTTTGCTGGCGGAGCTTTGTTCTTGAGAGGCTGCATTCTAACAGGAGGATGGAGCTAATGTAAAAAGGAACTCTTAAAACCAAAGACAAAAGGGCGTGACTGACAGCCGAAGGGCTCCTTCCTTCAGGAGTTATTTGAACCAAAAATAACTCCAGTGACTTCCACAGCTTTCCTGGGATGCAACGGAGGACTCAGCCAGCAAGCATTGTATTCCTAACAAGCATAAGAACTTTGGCTTCTAAAACTACACTCTTAGAGCATTAGGAGTTGGTGAAAGGCTTGAAGAGATGGCAGGTAACATCGGTGGGCCCTGGAGAACGCTTCTACATCAACTTTGCAAGACAATGGTTAAACCTGCTTAATTCGTTGTTACCAAAAAAAAAAAAAAAAATGCCCCCCCAAAATAAATAAAATATGTCCCTTTAAATATTCATTTTAGAATTGGCTCCTTTAGAATTCAACTGTATGGAAAATAAACAAGTATCATATCAAATTCTAGCTATGACTGTCCTCCTTGTCAATACCTATAGAGTAACAGCTATGGGTATAATTCCTTGTTATGACTCTTGGGGGAGGGGTTGCTGAATTCTAAAGAGCAGTGGTCAGAGATGTTGCTAAGCAACTTTCAATGCACAGGACAGCTCCAGAGCAAAGCATCACTCTCAGAACCTGATTTAAAGTCAGATTGTAATGCACGGCGGCCAGAATGTTTGCTAAATCTGTCTTCTCTAGGAGAAAGCATTTTTAATGACTGAGATAAATATTAACAACATTAAAGAGCTTTCATTTTTAGTGCTGAGATCTGTTGCTTATATTTAAAATACAAAGCATATACTAGGCTAACAAATCATAAAGATTATATATGATGCATAGACATTTAATTTTAAAAAGAGACAGAATGAAATACAATACCACTTATATTTATCGGGGCTTAAATGATTCCTACATTCCAGAGAGCTGATGGGAAATTTCAAATTTGAAAACTTAGTTTTTTCTTTAAAGCACATGAGAAATGTTTATGTTCTGGAAGTTAAATTTTGTACTAAGTATAAAATGTTACTGCTGCTCTCAAGGGGCTCCTGGTGTGGGCTGGAGGCGGGAGCAGATGAGTAACCTATCACCATTTATACATTTGTTAAATGAATGCCTATGGTCTGTCTTCTATGCGTCAGCCTGGGGATGCCACTGAACACACAGCGATTGCTCATCCTACTGCGGTCGGACTGAATTTGGAATGAAGACGAGAAAACAGATGGTATAGAGCTGCCGCAGCGAAGCCTGGAGCTGTGAGTGTGTAAGTCGGAACCTCAGCATCATCTGTGGGCTTCTCAGGAGGAGATTTGAAGGACAGGTGTTTTGACCCCGGCTAGGAATCAGAATAGAGAAGTGGCTTAAACAAAACGTCATTAGTGTCCTCTTTCCCTCCCTACGATTCAGGAAAAACAAACCCAGCATATATCATGAAAACGGAGATTTTTCTTCCTTTCCCCTGATTCTTCAACATTACTTCCCCAGTTGGCTTTGTGCTTCCATAGCAATCCCTAAACCGTAACATAGAAGCTGAATTACTCTTTCTCTGGCTTCTGTCCATTTGCTTAGAAGTCTAGAGATGTCTATATAAATGAGAGAGCCAACTGCCAAGAAACTCACTAGGAAATAATTTAAAAGAAAAGGTCCCATTTCAGTAAGTTTACAAACCAGGGATATAAAGCCTTCTCTACCATGGTGTGCTCTGAAGGGCAAAGAGATGGATTAACTTGCACATGGGATGTTCCCACCCAAGTTCCCTTGCTGGTGAGCTGGAAATGAACATTCCAAGCCTGGTCCTTTTGAATGAACTGGTGTTAAGAACTAGCTGTTAGGTCACAGTTCATTCATCAAGTCCAGGTGGGTAAATGGGACACTTGTGGCAGCTCTTTCTTTACTAGCTGGAACTAGTAAGAGTGATAGAGTTCAACGTGTGGTTTTTCCAAAGAACATAAATCATGTTCGTGACACCAATGAGCCAGGGGCCACCAATTAGCTCCCAAGAGTCCTTCTGAAGGCTGTGTTTTCTTAAAGTTCACATTTTACATTCATCTTAAACATCTCAAAAAAATTAACCTGGAATTGTTTCTGTATAAAGGAAAGGTAGGGACAAAAAAAATACAAAAAACGGAGCAGAGACTGAAGGAAAGGCCAGCCAGAGACGTTCCTACCTAGGGACCCATCCCATCTGCAGACACCAAACCCAGACACTATTGTGGATGCCAAGAGGCTCTTGCTGACAGGTGTCTGGTATGGCTGTCCCCTGAGAGGATCTCCTAGTACCTGACCAATAAAGATGCAGATACTCACAGCCAACCAGGGACCTACAGCCCAAGAACCCCAGTGGAAGATCTAGGGGAAGGACTGAAGGGGATGAAGGGGACTGCAACCCCATAGGAAGAACAACATCAACTAACTGGATCACTCAGAGCTCCCAGGGACTAAACCACCAACCAGAAAATGCACATGGAGGGATCCTGGGCTCCAGCTACATATGTAGCAGAGGATAACCTTCTCTGGCATCAGTGAGGGGAGGCCCTTGGTCCTGTGGAGGTTTGATGCCGCAGTGTAGATGTTAGAGTGGAGAGGTGAGAGTGGGTGAGTGGGTAAGCTAACCCTCGTAGAGGCAAAGGGGAGGGGAGATGGTATGGGGGAGTTCTGGAGGGGACTGGGAAGGGTGATATCCTTTAAAATGCAAACAAATAAAAGAATTAATTTAAAAAAATTGACAGTGAGGCCAGCAAAGCCCTAATGTTAGAATGGAGGACATGCAGTAGCTGTTATGCTCTCAGTGTCAACACGGAATGGAAAGAACATTGTCTCATGGTGACAGCATCTTGTCATAGCTAAAAGTTAAAAAAAAAAAAAGTTCCAGTTGCTAGTAACAACACGGAGAAGAGAATTTGGATTAAGATGCCAATAACTAAAGTAATTCATAAGCAACCTTGATCTTTTAGCAAATCCTGGGCTGACATTCCTACCTTGATATAAAGTAAGAGTGAATGCCTAATCCAGTTTTATCTTATTGCTACACAAAGCCATTACTGCTGTGATTATCATCACTAGAACACCGACCCAGGCAAGGCATCCACCGACCTTAGTGTTTTGAACATTTATATGTGATAGCAATTATTTAACAGTGGCACACACTTGAATGTACTTCTGTCTCAGAGGAGAGAGGAGATCTCAGGTTGAGAAGTCAGTCTCCCTGACATGATTAAAGCAAGAATGATATTGTTAGCCGTATTTTGTGTGAGTTTTAACTGATGAAGACCATGATTGTCCTGGACTCCAAGGCAATGGGAAAGGAGCTCATAGAGAACATTATGGTTAGATGTCACGTTGAATAGATCAAAGGCCATCCAAGGAAACCATGTGTTTTGACCAAGATTTTGAAATATAATGGTGTGTGTGTGTGTGTGTGTGTGTGTGTGTGTATGTGTGTGTACATGTACATGCACATACCAGGGATTAAACCTACAATTTCCTGCATGCTAGTCAAATGCACTATCACTGAACCATATCCTAGCCCCTAATGTTCTGATGTTTCACCAAAGGCCATAGTTAACCAACTTATCTTCTCTGTCCCATTTGACACTAAGTTAGAGTTACATGATAAACAATCATTGTACTAATATTTAATGCAAACTCCTCAGATAAATAAAGACCTTGCAGGTTTTATTTGTGTAATTTGGGGAGGGAGTGTTTGTTTGTTTGTTTGTTTGTTGGCAGAGTCTCACTATGTAGTCATGGATGGCCTGAGCTACATAGACTATGCTGACCTAGAACTCACAGAGACCTACCTGTCTGTCTGTCTCTTCAGTACCAGGATTAGAAATACATGCCATCATGTCCAACAACCTTATAGTCTAAATAAGAGAGAGAGAGAGAGAGAGAGAGAGAGAGAGAGAGAGAGAGAGAGAGATTATATGTTCCTTTTATATTCACCAAAATCAACAAGAACTGGTTGAAAACATATAGCTAATTTTTGTTTTGTTTGTTGGTATTGTATGTATGTATGTATGTATGTATGTATGTATATGTACAAATACATATATGTACATAAAATTTCAGAAAAGCTGCACATAAAACATTTCACAAGTATTTAGAGTTCTCTCTTATAGGCGATCTTCTCAGAAGAGCCAATAGCTATAACACAGTGGCATATTTCACTAGAATTTAAGCAATCATGTAAAGGAATTGGTAGCTTTAAAATACTGGAAATTTTAGGCTAGAGAGAAGGCTCAGGAGTTGAGAGCAGTAGCAGTAGCTGCTTTTCCTGAAAGGTTAGATGTGATCCTGGACAAAGGGCATCTGTCACCCTCTTTTGTCTTCCACAGGCAATGCATGCACATGCTGCATAAACATATTGCAGGCAAAATATTCATGTGCATAAAATAAAATAATAAAAAGAAAATTTTAGGTCAGAAGAGTGAACAAGTTTACACAGAACTATAAAGCTTTTACTTAGCCTAGGTAAATGGCTGAACAGGTTTTTAAAATGTTATTTGTCTATAGGAACCACCCCAGCAGTATGAGTTCTGTCTTTAAGCGTTGGGGGATGGGGGTGGGTGGGGAGCAACAATGTCAGCCAGCTAGACCTCCTGGAAACTGGACCACCAACCAAAGAGTACACATGGAGGGACCCATGGCTCCAGCTGCATATGTGGCAGAGGATGGCCTTGTTGAACATCAGTGGGAGGAGAGGCCCTTGGGCCTGAGGGTGTTCAATGCCCCAGTGTAGCAGAATGCCAGGACAGGAAGATGAGAGTTAGTGGGTGGGGGAACACCCTCATAGAGGCAGGGGAGGGAAATGGAATAGGGAGTTTCCGAAGGGAGACCTGGAAAGGGGGAAACATCTGAAATGTAAATAAAGAAAATATCCAATAAAAAAAAAAAGAATGTGTCAATTCCAGATTTGGCACGTAACTAGAGAGTTACGTTTAGGTTTGCTCATACTATGGTATAGGACACAACTGTATTTCTTAACGTAGAGCAACTTTCTAGTGTTTAGTCCCTACATTTTGTTTATCCATTGTCTGTTAGTGGACACCTGGGTGGTTTTTGAGTTTTCACTCTTATAAACAAAGCTACCATGGGCATGGATGTTGAAGTATCTGCTTTTATTTCTTTAGAGATATACATCCAGAAATGAACTTGCTAGCTGAGATGGTAATTTTTCCCTTTAATTTATACTGTTTCCACAGTGACTGTGCCATTTCACATTTCCATTAGCAACACTCAAGGGTGCCAGTTTCCCTAACATCCTTGCCAATGCATGGTATTCCCACTTTACTTTTACAATAATAGCTATCTAATGAATATGAAGTGTCATTTTGCTGTGGTATTGATTTGCATTTCCCTAATGATCAGTGGTGGTAACAAATATACTTCTGTGTGCTTACTGACCATGTGTTTACTTTCTTTGTAGAAATTTATTTTCCAGTCATTTCCCCATCTTTAAATTGGCTATTTGCTGTGCTCTTATGTTTTGTAAAATCTCTTTATAGGTTTTATATTTCAGTATCTAATCAGGTACAAGATTTTAAAATGTTTTTCTTGTTGTGTAGTTATTTTGCATTTCCTTAACAGTATCTTTTGTTTTTTTTTTTTTTTAATTTTCATGCCATGAATTTTTCTTTAGTCACCTGTGCTTTTGGTGCCTTAGCAAATATATGTATGTATGTATGTATGTATGAATGTATGTATGTATATGTATATATACACATACATACATATATATGTATATATTAGAATATAGCATCAAATCTTTCTTCTAGCAGCTGAATTATATTTTAATTAGTTATTTTAGAGGTGTTTTTTCTTTACTAATCCTAAAATTAACAATCCTCATGAAATACAATTTTTAATTTGCGCTCTCATAGTACCAAACATACTGAAAGAAATGAAGATATTCTTTTCAGTCTAACAATAATTTCCCAAACCACCCATGTTTGCTTTGGGGTGTGTTCTCTATAAAGTGTTTGAAGTTCTTGAAGAAATCCACTTGCTATTGGGGACTACAGTTCATGGTATTTCTCTTTGTCATGATCAAATCTTATTGCAAATGAATGTGCTGTGTCTGTGGCTCATGAACAATATGAGGACTGTATCAGGCTGCTGTGGATTAAGTGGTTGTGAGGAAATGAGTTCCATCTGTTCCTGCAGAATGTCTGAGAAGTCATTCATCACATTTATCTGCATTCAGTGGACGTGGACATAATGGAAGCAAATGATGGGGATGATATTATGGCATCAAACACTGAAGTGCTTATGCAACAGGCCACTTACCAAGCTGCTCTGTGAAAGGCTGCCTGCATTTTGTACTCAAGAGCAAAGACAACGTTAAATACTCCAATAAAAAAATTGGCTTTTTATTTGAGTCTTTATTCTATTTATTGATAATAAAGCAATTTACATTCTCATTTTAGAGGGTCTAGAGTTATAATAGCAGCAATTGGAAAAGAGTAGAGAAATTAGGTACTTTATATCACTGCCCTGATCAAGAATATTCTCATGCTTGAGTGAAATTATTCTGCATTTAATAAAACATGTATTGGTATTTAGGTTCCAGGAACATTGAAATGAGTTGAAATTTTGTTCCTTTAAACAAACGTGTCAGAACAACCAGAAAGAATGGAGTCACAACCCTTCCAATCATCAAAAATTAAAAAGCAATTCAAGTTGGGAAAAGGTTACAATGATACAGTATTCTTAGAATTAAACCTTAATGACCTTGAGTTGGGCAAAAGCTTCTTAGAAACAATCAAAAAAGTACCAGGGATAAAAGAAAACAAAAGTAAATTGTACCTCATTAAATGAAAATGCCTTCTTCAAAATGGAACCATTAAGAAAGTATGAGACAAAGCATGGAATGTTTGTAAAGCATAAATTCAATATGGGATGTATCCAGAACACATAAAAGACTCATCACCATAATAGCGACACTAATAGCTTATTTTAAAATGAGCAAAGGATCTAAATTCTCCAAAAAGATATATAAGTGGCCAACAAGCATATAAAAAGGTGTCCAAGAGCATTAGCCAACATGAAAATATAATTCAAGTCTACAGTGCAATACCAATCACTCCCAGGATGACCCAAGAATGGGGATGATGACCCAGGGATGGCGATGATGACCCAGGGATGGAGATAATGACCCATGGGATGAGGATGATGACTCAGGATGAAAATGATGTCCCAGGGGATGGGGGTGATAACTCAGAATGATGATGATGACTTGGAATGGGGTTGATGACCCAGGGAATGGGGATGGGGATGATGACCCAGTGGAAGAAGATGAGGACCCAGGGGATGATGACCCAGGGAATGGGGATGATGACCTGGGGATGGGGATGATGACACAGGGGATGGGGATGATGACTCAGGATGGGGATGATGACCTGGAGATGGGGATGATGACCTGGGGATGAGGGTAATGACCTGGGAATGGGGATGATGACCCAGGGGATGAAGATGATGACCTGGGGATGGGGATGATGACCTGGAGATGGGGATGATGACCTGGGGATAGGGATGATGACCTGGAAATGGGGATGATGACCCAGGAAATGAGAATGACCTGGGGATGGGGATGATGACCTGGGGATGGGGATGGTGACCTGGGGATGGGGATAATGACTCAGGGGTAGGAATGATGACTTGGGATCAGGGGGTATGAATACTTATGGAACTGCACCTGTTTGTAAGCTAAATAACAATGTTCTTTATTAAAAGAAATTGTAATGGAAGATCCCTAACATTTATGAGCAATGCTTCTTCTAGAAGTTGTATGTTATTAAATGAAAATCTCAGTGCCACTCAGAAGATCCCTCCCTCTGGGTTTTTAGTTGGAGAGGCCCTAATATGTGTGTATATGTTATAATATATAATGAATAATATGTATATTTCTACCTCAAATATTGGAAGTTTCTTCCAGAGCTAAATGGCCTAAATGCTGTATTTTTTCTCTATGTGGGCATGTTTATTATCCATTTCTATGTCATTTCTGTAGCATACCTGGAAGGAAAGCTGCCAGGTTATCTCAGGTCTCTGGAAGTTGCATTTTGATGAAGTCTGAAATATGACTGGATAGTAGAGAACAGATCCATCAATTCTTATACTCTATTTTCACTGGGGTCAATTTGGTTTCTCAAAAATAGAAGCACATAAAGTGTTTCTTTTTAATGTAGATATGCAGAATAGAAGACACATTATTACTATGAATACAAGGTCCTGCCTCTCCAAAGAATGGTCTTCTTTTACAGAGTCCCCCTTTGTCCAATGGCTTTCTTTCTGTATTAGGTAGAATGTTCCTTGAATGCCCTTCTTTTGAATAAATGTCATTATGTACTCGCTGCATAATTTCTCCAGTCCTACTTTTATTTGGAAAAGAACCAAATATTTAGATATTATTTTGGCAATTTTAAACACGAGCAAGCTGGAAATTAACTAGGTAAAGACACGATTCTTGGGCATGATGTTGAAGATCATGACTTACTCATTATGCTGCTCAGGGAATCTGGACTAATGATTAAAAGACTTATCTGATAATATGAGAGAAATATCATGTTAAGAGTGATAAGGAAATTTCAGATGATTCCATCTCAAGTTCACTCTTCTCCCCACACAGACAAATCTATACTGAGGTTATCAATTTTCCTGGGAACATTTGATAAGACACAACATGCCAGTCTGCTTCACTGTAAGTGGTCACACTCTCTGCTTAAATTTCTGGCATGAATCATATTAATACAATGATTTATTCTCATTATCAGAACAAGTCATTACCTTGGGATTCTTTTAACAGATCAGAAGCATAATTTTTTGTTATTCTTTAGTTTTATCCTAATTTTATTAATTTTCAAAACATAAACCTTGATTGAATTTTCAAGTATTGTGTCTTTGGTGCTTGCTAGATTCTGATTCTTTAGAGCAAATCAAAGCATGTCTTCAAGGTGTATGTAATCTTTGTGGGGGAGATAATGTAGATTTTAATTATTCAGAATCAACAGCTGTCAAACATTGCTAACTCTGATATTTGACAATAAAAACATCTTCAGGAAAAACATGAGCTAAGACTCCTTATCTTTGGATGAACTTATGTGAGCATACATGTCTAAATGCTACATTTTCTTACTGTTCGCTGCTTGTTTCCTAGTAACACATTACTGATTGTTGATAGGAAGGGTCTTAGGTTAAAATTCTTCACAGCCTTTAAAATCTAGTATCTCCTCCCAAGGTCAAGGCTACTCTGATGCCTGACGTTCAGCTCAGATGTGTGAGAAATGTGCTAAGTGCTTTGCATGCTTCCTTGAATTGATGGAAGGCAAGCAGCCATTCTCACCTTTTTAATAGATGAGTCACATAGACACAAGGTTTCTGAGGATGCCATTGCCAGGACACAGTATGCACAAGGTCATGTGGCACAGCAAGATGTTCCCATTTCTGGAAGATTGCTGGAAGCTTGTGATGGTAAAGGTTTCATTTGGCTTCTTTGAGACTCTGAAAACAATAGTGAGCAAAAATAAAAGTAATGGTGTAACTCCTCTAGACTCAAGCTATTCACCTTTCATGTGGCTGATGAGAAGAATCTTTACCAAAGTGCACAAGAGTTCTTGTTCAATTTGAAAGAACTGCAGATGAAAGAGCAAAGAACAGCACACATTTTAAGCCAGTTTTTCAGCTGATTTAAATTAAGTATCAAATTTGATTTCTTCTGAAAATAATGTGTGTGAATGTGTGTGTGTGTGTGTGCGTGCATGTTTGCTGTGTGTATGAGGGAAAGCATGCATCTTGAAGTTAGAATAGAATCTCAGGTTTAGGCTTGCTTTCATCTACTTTTGAGACAGTATTTCTTCCTGTGAACACAGACTAATCATCCATCTTCCTACTGGCATCCTCCCATGGAACTTCTGGAATTTATACTACTGAAACTGATTTTTCCACAAGTTCTGGGTATCTGAATTTAAGTGACAACTTTGAATGATAGAGCCCTTTATGGTAAGGACCCCATCTTCTAAGCCATCTCTTTAGCCTCATGTTTAAATTTTTAAGAGAAAATTTGATGAACACTTATTTCTTGATGATGGAAGAATGATTTCTTCCCTTCAGATAAAAACCCAACACTTATAATATTTATATTTCTTTAGCTGAAATATGTAAGTGACTTTGTCTCAGGCAAACTTGTATGTATCAATAAAAATAAGAAATATGTATCTTATATATTTGCAAATAAATATAACACACCCTTGAATGTCATAAACATAGTATTTTACATTTTTATGGTCTTAACTTGGGAGAAAAGATGATTATAAAGTCATAATTCTATATAACAAAATCTAATGCACTAAAACTCAAGTTATTTAAGTTCCTTCAGTATTTGATAAAATGTTTACAGATCTTTATATTCTTGTGATCAAAGCAACTCTTGTTCAAGTTGCCACCAACTTTGTATGATTTGTTAGTTAACATTGTCCTTAAAATTTAAAACTTTTCAACTTAGAATGTTGAAAAGTATCACCAGGTTCTACAAAAACTAATTTCATTTACAAAGGTGTTTGAATCAATATTTGATTTCTCACCCATGAACTAAGAGGTGCTCCTTATTTATTAATAATATTATCTTCTCCCAAAGAAACAAAACCATTCCTATGTCAAAGAGCACAGGGAGATGAGACCTGAGGAATGAAGGGATGCCCTCCTTGTGTCTACGTACCTTATATAACCAACAAGAATAGAGGTGAGGTGACATAAAAGCTGAACAGGGTCCAGCTAGTCAACATTCCCATGGGGATGGGGGAAGGGAGAGACTCAGGAACCTATATCCCGGGCTGAGAGGTACTGATGGTGGATGACTCCTTAGAGAGGAAGAGACAATTTCTCTGGGAAGCACAAATTGGATATGGTAGACTATGTATGAGGTTAGGAGGTAAGGAATGGATCTTGGAGGAGGAGTAGATAAGATCAAAATATAGTATATGCATGCCAAATTCTCTAAGAATTAAAAATACTATTATAAATATTTAGGAATATATATGTATGTACATATATGCCACCCTTGTACATATATGCATGTAACAATGATTAATTTTAAAAGGCTATAAATTTGAAAGAGCACAGACAGGCCATAAGGAAGGATTCAGAGGGGGGAAAGGGAAAGGGAAATGATATAGTTTTATTTCAAATTTCAAAAGTAAAAGAAATAATTAAAACCTAATAATGGTAATGTTATCAGTATGAATAATGTCACATTTTGAAAAATCAGTTAAAAGCACAAAACAAAAAAAGGTATTAATCCAAGAAAAAAATAAAAACTTATCACAAAACCTGTCATACAATGGAAGCCTGAGGTAACAGGGCAGCTTCTGCCTCAGATCTCTAGAACCATTAAACTGAAATGTTTTCAAACTCAACTAGGAGACAGATCTAACTTTAAACTTGAATTTGAGAAAGAAAGTTCTGTTCCTAGACTTATCATGTAATATTTTAGTCACAGAGGATTTTATTCGCTTAGGAGATGCATGAAACTAGAAAATAAATTCTGTTATCAAACTTAGAGCTTAGCTTTACAAAATAAGTCCTAGTCTCAAGATATGATTCAAAACAATAGCAACCAACTCTTGTGGTTACCTCATCAGTTCCTAAATCTGATTCCAGGTGAGTTGAACAGGAGACTAAAGAATTTCTAGTATGAACTGACCACCATGCACTTTGACAGCCTGTGATAGGCTCATAGATGCATAGCTAACTGTAAGTCTGTGCAGGATTTATTGAATGTCTAGCCAGATCTAAAAAGAGTGGATTCTAGTTACTTATTTAATGATTGATCTTTAAGCTGTTACAAACAGTAACTGAAAGTTATAGTTAACTTTTATAATGCCTGAAATTTATGGCTGTTTACACATAAATCTCTTAGGGGTAAAATTTACTAGGTCAAGAAAAACTTTGACTGATTCTTAGAGGATAGTGAGATAATGATAATTCAGGACAGAACCCTAAGAAGCCAGGCTTAAAAGTACAAGTCAGACTATTAGGAGAAAAAGAACATTGTGACTTGGGTAGGCTTTGACTATGATCCATGAAGATTCCTGGGCTCAGAACCTGGTTAGAGGGATAGTGATGAGGTGGTGGAGTCTTTCAGCTGCAGAGCCTGTTGGATGTTTATGTCATTTGAGTCACTAGGAGGGATTGATGTAATCTTCATGATGGAACTCATTGTTCCCAAAGCTGTTATTTAAGAAACAACAAAAATAACAAAGTGCAAGCCTTGTCTGATTTCTTTTGATTTTGTCTTACCATCTGACTCTTCTCTACATGTCTGTTCCCCCCTCCCTTTTTCTTTCTTGCCCGTATTGTTATACAGCCAGGGAATTATCACTAAGATGGTGGTCCCATACTCTTTGGATCCTCTAACCTCTCTAGTCATAAATAATTACCTTTATAAAGTAAAATATCCAGCTTCAGATTCTTGCCATTAGCATATGAAACAAAGGGTTCATCAATCCTACTCTGTGGAGGATAAGTGATATAAGACTATTTAAAACCCAAGTGCTGAGGAAGAAATCAGGTTCCAGGGTTGCTGCAGCATATTATCTAATGTTTTTCTCTTTATGCAACATGATACAAGACAGAAGTGAGGGCACAAAAGTTCTAGTTCACATACAAATGGGAAAAGGACCCAACCCAATCAAAACGCAGAGTTATGGAGCCTAGTTCCATCTACAGAACACTCCTCAACCCAGGCCAGAGGAATATTGTAAAAGATGGAGCAGAAATACCATAAGAGCTAGGGGACCAGAGGGTTTTCTGTAAGAGTGTGTCTTCTACTAATGTCAGAAGCTACACCCATAAAGTCTTGATAGCATGACTACTCAGATGTGAGCTGAATAAGGACAATATCAATGGATAAGACAAAACAGATGACAAAAAGCTGACAAGGACTGAACTCTGCACAAAGAACTACAGGCAATTGAGAAAAACACAGAGTTAGAGAGGTGGTCCTCCCCATGGTAGAATACATCAATTGGTTGTACCATGCCAAGTGGTTAACACTGAGACCATTCAAACAGGTAACAATAGACAAATTGAGCACATTATATTTAAAAATATATTAACTGATGCATGTAATAACAGTGAAAAAAGAGGCCATGGATATGAAGGCATGTGAGGAGGGTTTAGAGAAAGGAAAAGAAAAGGAGAAATGTTAGACTTTAAATCACTATTATAAACATGTTCAAAGAGCTCAAGAAAACAATAGAAAAAGAAAGTCAATTTATATTTAACTGAATAAATAGCATGATAAAGATACAGAAAATAATTAATGCTACTAGAAGTTCCGAATTTGAAATTAAAAACCTAAGCATGACGTTAACTACATAGGCTTCATTTTATATTACAAAATCAGTAATATGCCAACCTGAGGATGAATCCATAGGAATACAGAGATTACACAGTCTCAGGGAAAAGGGGGAAAAATGAGGGGAAGGAATAGGACAAGGGTAGAGAGGACCACTAAGGTGAGGAAGAAAACAGGACATAGCTTCAGAAGCCTGGAGGATGCTGGTTTATATGCTAAAATATACACATGTGGAGTTCAAGGATGAGGGGATATAGTGGGGGAAAATATAGAATAAATGCTGCCAGAAGGTTCCAAAATTTGTAAGAATCATATATATGTATGTATGTATGTATGTATGTATGTATCCATGGGACCCTACCAACTTTGTGCAGGGCAAATTCAGACATGTTATAATTAACCTTTGAAAATCTATCAAAAAAACGGTTTTGAAATCATCATAAGAAAAATAACTCAGCACTGTATAGCAAGTGCTTCAATAATATCAATCACAAACTTATTTGAAACAATGGAGTTATTTGGAATGACACAATCACAGGGCTAAAATAAGAATGGTATCCATAAAAATTCTACATTAATCAGTATTATCTTCAAAATATGGAAAGAGAATTAATCTACCTGTAAAGAGAAGTAAGAAAGGTTAATGGGAGTATTACCAACTGAAAATAAAGGATTAGAGTCTCCTGCCACCTCTCTGCCCACCTTCATCAGTCCTGCTGACCCGGAACCATAAAGGTTAGATTCCCTTCTTCCACCCATCTTCCCTGCCAACTAAGTTCTCTGGGACACGCCCAACTTGAGCATCCTGTTTTCACCAGTGGACTACCATTCTCCTGCCACCTCTACAACCACCTTAATCAGACCTGCTGATCTGGGACCATACAAGTTAGATTCCCTTTCTGCACCCATCTGCTCTGGCACTGAGGTCCTCTGGGGCACACCCAACTGCCCTGAGCAGCCTGCTATCCCCGCTGCACCTCCATTCTACCCACTTCTCTGCCCACCTTCATCAGATATAGAACCATACAGAAGGATATGCACCACAGGCCTGCCACACCAGGATCATTGAGCTTAAGCTCCCTCCTAATACCTACCACAGCAGCAATATCCGGGGATCAAAGCCATCTAGATGGCTAAAGGCCTGCAAACGAACACAACTCAAATCAGGGCAATATGGCACCATCAGAGCACAGATATACTAGTACATCAAGCCCTGTGTATCCTAACACAACCAGAGCACACAAAAATAACCTTAAATCCAATCTTATAAAGAGATAGCACATGCTGGTAAGGATGTGAGCAAGGAGAAAACTTCTCCATTGCTTGTATAGCGAGTTTAGAAATCTATTTGGTGATTTCTCAGGAAAACTGGGAATAGTCCACCTCAAGACCCAGCTATTCCACTCCTGGGCATACACCTGTCACAGGGACACTGGCTCAATTATATTCATAGTAGCTTTGTTCATAATAGCTAGAAACTGGAAAGGATGTAGATGTCTCTCATCTGAAGGAAACTTGGTATATTTACACAATGGAATACTCTTCAGCCATTAAAAACAAAGATATCATGAATTTTGTAAGCAAATGGATAGAACTTGAGAATATTATCCTGAGTAAGGTGACCCAGGCCTAAAATGGCATGCATGGTATGTACTCAGCAGTGAATATTAGCCATAAAATATAAGATGCTAAACTCCACAGACCCAAAGAAGTTAAACAAGAAGAAAGCCTCTTACAAGGGGAAATAAAATAATCATAGGAGGCAGAGGCAGGAAGAGACCTAGGAGGGAGAGGGAACAAGAAAGAAAGGGGCCTTGGGATCAGGTGTAGGGAGAGACAGAAGAGAGAGCCAGGGGCCAGGAGAATGAAAGGAAATCTGGAGCATTTGGGGCATCTCAAGGTCATGCCAGAGGTCTGAGATTGGGGAGGCTCCCAAGAATCAATGTGGGGGACCTTAGTTAAGACTCACAGCAATGGGGATATGGAATCTGAAGAAGCCACTTCCTGTAGCCAGGCAAGAACCCCACTGGAGCTCAGAAACCCAACTCACTCGGAAAACTTTTCACCCGACCTGTCCAAAAAAAAAAAAAAAAAAAAAAAAAAAGCAGGGATAGTGGATGGAGCAGAGTTTGAGGAAACAGCCATCTAACCACTGGCTTGAGACTCATCCCATGGACAAGCACTAATCCCTGATACTATTAATGATACTCGGTTACACTTACAGACAGGAACATGTGCTCTGAGAGGCTCCACCCAGCAGTTCACTGAAATATATGCAGACACACAGCTAAATACTGGATGGAGCTTGGGGATTCTTATGGAAGAAATGTGGGAGAGAACTGAGGGCCTGTAGGGAATAGGGACTCCACAGGAAGACCAACAGAGTCAACTACTCTAGACCCTTGAGGTCTCTCAGAGACTGAATCACCAACCAAAGAGCAAACACAGGCTGACATAGGTCTCCTGCACACACTTGCCTGAACTTATACATGCAAACACATGTATATAAACATATTACATATAATATATAAAAATATAAACATTATGGAGAGAAACAGAGAGAAGACAGAGATGAAGAGAGACAGAGGACAGGCAGACACATAAATAGACACATACTAAGAAAACCTCCAGTTGAAAAGACTGATAAAAATTCCATCCAATTATATGTTGTTGCTGAGCACCACACTTCAGTTTCCAAGACACGGGAAAACTGAAGTAAACAAAGAAATGCAGACACTGAAGGTAGTCTTAGACAATTCACCAGTAAACACTGGAAATGCTCACTGTCTTAGGTTTCCACTCCTGTGAAGAGACACATGACCAAGGCAACTCTTATAAAGCACAACATTTAATTGGGGCTGACTTACAGGTTCAAAGGTTCAGTTCATTATCGTCATGGTGGGACACATGGCAGTGTCCAGGCAGATGGGGTAAGGAGGAGCTGAGAGCTCTTTATCTTCATCCAAAGGAGATCAGGAGCAGACTGTTTCCAGGCAGATAAGAGGATGATCTCAAAACCCCACCCCCAGAGTGACACACTTCCTCCAACAAGGCCACACGCCTAATAGTGCCACTCCCTGGGCCGAGAATATTCAAACCACCACACTTACATTTTCTAGTCACTAAACAGAGCAGCACTAATAATATTAGAAAACAACCATGACAGGATTTTATCCATATAACCTGAGTGAGAACTATAGACTGTTCAAGCTAGGGAATGCAGTCTTAAGTGTGCACAGTGAGTAATTCAGGATAAAACAAATACTAGAACCCAAAGCCAATCTGATTAAATTTTATAAGGTTAAAAATCATTCAAACAGATCACAATGAAATTTTATTAGATTTTAAAAAGAGAAGCAAACTTGGTAACCACATAAATACTTTTAAAATTGTTTAAAAATTCCGACATTATTGAAAGTCTCTATGGAAGGGTTTAGAATCACCTTGGAGATAAGCCTCTGGCAGGCCAGTGAAGGGTTCTTCAGATTGGGTTGCCATGGGAGGAAGCATTCTAATTGTGGATGGAACCTGCCATGGTGTGGGATCCTTTAATAAAAAGAGGAAATCAGTCACAGTCAAGGTTCTGTGCTTAATGTCTTCTGGTGCTGTGTGAGACACCCTGCCTTCTCTTTCTCCTGACAGTGTGACTTTCCTACCATGACATACTGTATCCTTACACTTTGAGCCTGAATAAACACTTTTCATCCTTAAGCTATTTTCATCAGGATAGTTTAAATACAAGAGCAAGAAAAGTAACAAAGACAGAACGTTTGTATGAAGAAATTAGCTGTTGTTGTGATAAACATAGCCATACCAGGTGGTTCCCAAGCCTTTGGGACTGGTTTGCAGAATGAATGAGGAAGATGTTGGAACATTAGGCTAGGGAAGCCCTTGGATAGCACAAGCAGAGAGCTTAGTGATTCACTCCTTCCATAATTTCTAAGACCAGAAGGCTGAGACAAATGCATGCAGAGGAGCCTGACTCAGGAGCTTTCCAGGGTAGAACAAGGAGTCCATTGGAAAGTGTGCCAGCAGCTGTTCTTAACTACATTCTCCCAATGTCCATAGAACTTGATAGAGCCTGTATTTCAACGTAATAGACTGACTTCTTTACAGATGAATTTTCAAGGCAGCATTGCAATTAGTCTTCTCTGGGCTCTTATTAGGCAGCTCTCCCATAAGAGAGCAAAAGGATTAGAAAAATTTGAAGTTCAGCGTGGAAAGTTGTGTAGCAAGTTGAAGACTGAACATAAGTGGAAGGCAGATGACAAAACCATCAGTGGCCAATAAAGAGTAACCTCACTCTCCTTATTGCTCAGTAGACAAGGTACCCTAAAGGCAAGACCCCCACCTCCAAGGCTCTGACTGCAAAATGCAAATGTGTGAAGTAGGAGTAAGTTCCTGCTGAGAATGTCCCTAGAGGGGTCCCTGCTGGAAAACAAATGCCTAGGAAAAGAGACTTTCCTGATCAGCCAGGACACAGAGAGGCATACAGAGATTGCTGTAACTGGGGCCCAAAGGAGACAGGCTCCATGTGAAACTCACAGAAGAACTTATAGCACTGCTTTCTATACAATACTAGATTGGCATGAACGAGATATGCAAGACTGAGGGAGTTATTTAGTCTCGATCCATGACTTCAGAGGACTGCTGAGGCCAGCTACTTTGTAGCACAAAGTTTCTACAAGAAAACACAGAGAAGTTGCAGCATGAAGATGTGAAAGTGGAGCCTAAATTGAAATAGAGATATCAAGGAGTTGGAGATGCCATGGTCATAGGATGGCCACCAAGGGAGGATGCAAGCGCAGAGTCAAACAAGATAAAGAGAGAGGCTGTGCATGCTCATAATGTCAGGGAGGGGGGACGGGAGTGGGGGTAGGGACAGGAGTGGGGATAGGGATGGGAGTTGGGGTAGGGGCAGGCTACTGAAGCCTTTGAGGGTGCACATGATTCAATCTCAAGCCCAAGATGCTTGACATGGAGTTTCAGAATTTGGAATTTGCCATGTTGGGTTTTGATCTGTCTTTGTCTGGATCATTCTCTGATATGACTAGCTTCTTTTCTTTCAGGGTGGAGCTATATGTCTTTGTATATGAGAACTATGGACTATGATATTCAATAATAATAGGGATCACTTAAAAGATTATCTTGAGTTTCAACATTAACTTCTAGATTCAGAAGAGTTGAATGTTTATTGACTTGTTAATATTTTTTTATTTTATGTATATGAGTATCTGGCTGCACGAGAGTATGTGTTCCTTACACAGGCTTGGTATTTGTGCATCATGTGCAAACTTGGTGTCCACAGAGGCCAAAAAGGACATTGGATTGCCTGGAACCGGAGATACAGATGGTTGTAACCTGTCATGTGGGTGCCAGGAACTAAACATGGGGCCTCTGGGAAAGGAACCAATGCTATTAACCACCAAGCCAGCTCCAGCTCCAAAAGCTTGAAATTTTAAATAGTCCTGGAAGTGTTAAAGACTAGGGAGGGTTTTGAAGTAATATCAAATATGATTTGTATTATGGAATAGTCATAAGCCTAAATGAACATAGGAAGAAGGTTATGGCTTAAAAGTAGTATCGGGGGAGGGGTCTCAAGTTGATAAGAGGGGGAGGCATAATGGTTAAAAATGTCAGCTTGGTAGGATTTAACTTCACCTTGAACATAAACATATGCATGCCTAAATGGGACTGTGTAGATTAAATTAGTCTCTGGGCAAGCCTGTTAGGGAATAAGCTTAAGTAAGGTAGGAAGAAGCATTCTAAATCTGGGTAGATATTACATGGAATGGGGTTCATGACTGAACAAAAAGCATGAGCTAAGCTGTTCTCTGCTCCTTGACTTCAGAAGCAATGTGACCATTTATCTTCTTTATCTCTTCTACCACAACTTTCCCCACAATGGACTGGATCTGTTGTCTATGAACCAAAATAAGGGTTTTTTTTATGTAATAGGACACATGGCTAAGATGCCATAGGCTTCAGAAAAAGCAAAAGGACTACAAATAGGGAGGGGTGTGGTCTACTGGGTAAGGTGATTGTCTTGCATGTACTACTGCTACGTTTTATCTGTAGCCCCACATCAACCAAGGATGCTGATGCAGATCTCGGCACTTCAGAAGTAAAGGAGGGAGAAGAAAAAACAAATAAGCAAACAAAAAATAGAGAAAATAAAAAATGGAAGTTACAGAGCACAGAAATCATACTCTGTGCTAGTTTCCTAAGGAAAGGGATAGGAACCACGCTGATGAAACCCTGGAAGACACAATTGCCAGCTCACAGACAGGAACACTGATGGCATTCACCCATCTCTTTGTGCCTTTGAGATACTCCATCAAGAAGCAGAAGAATCCTGCTTTTGAAAAGTGTGCCTCTTGGTTTGCCTTGGCCAATAGACACACAAATGTCAAATGTCTTAGAGTGCAGGATTCAGACAGTCTGCCTCACAGAGTCTTCACTGCCAGATGAAAGGTTTGTAATATCTGGGACTGGGAGTCCCTGCAAAGCAAGTCCCAGAGAGTTGTCCTGGATGAAGATGTCAAGACAAGCTACAAACATGGGAGAGCCAGCGTGCTGGAAGAAGAAGGTGACCATGCAGGAGCCTGTCCTCAAGGAATACATTCCTGGGGACTGAGAAGACTTCTAAGGTCTTCTTTGTAGACTAATAATGAAAACAATGCACATTTTAAACATGTGAATATGACCAAGCCAATATATCCACTAGCAAAATTAACGGTCATCTGATCTCTTAGCTGTGTGCAACACTGAAATGTGGCAAAGGGGGAAGGGAAGCTAATGGCAAAAGTAGCCGGGCTGACTATATTATCGGAAGTGCAGAGGGCGGGGGTAATAGATGCGGTTTGTATCTCCAAGCTGCTCAGGGATAGATCCTAATGCAAAATAAATCCTGGAAACTAAACTAGAGAATAAGAGTGTGGTGGTGAAACTCCTTTAAAAGTACCTTAAAAACTAAGTTAAAGTACCTTAAGAGAACTAAGCAAAAGTACCTGAAGAGAACTAAGTTAAAGTAACTGAAGAAAACTAAGTTAAAATACCTGAAGAAAACTAAGTTAAAGTACCTTAAAAGAACTAAGTTAAAGAACCTTAAAAGAACTAAATTAAAGTACCTTAAGAAAACTAAGTTAAAGTTAGCAGCCTTGTTTATAATAGTCAGAAATTGGAAGGAGCCCAGATATCCCTCAAAGGAGGAATGGATACAGAAAATGTGGTATATTTATACAATGGAATACTACTCAGCAATTAAAAATAATGAATTCATGCAATTTGTAGGTAAATGGTTAGATCTGGAAAATATCATCCTAAGCGAGTTAATCCAATCACAAAAGAATACACATGAAATGCAATCACTGATAAGTGGATATTAATGAGCCCAGAAGCCCTAAATACTCAAGGCACAATTAGCAAGTCAAATGATTCCCAAGAAGAAAGGAGAGGACCCTGGGCCTGAAAAGATTGGATCCAGTTTTGTAGATCCAGAACAGAGAAATGGTGTGTGTGGGGGGAGATGATTGGGGAATAGTTGGGGAGAGAGGAATTTTGGGACATATGGTTGGGGGGAACTGGGAAAGGGGAAAGCCTTTGGAATGTAAACAAAGAATATAGAAAATAAACAAAATGTCAAAAAAAGTAACTTAAAAGAACTAAGTTAAAGTACCTGAAGAAAACTAAGTTAAAGTACTTTAAGAGAACTAAGCAAAAGTACGTTAAGAGAACTAAGCAAAAGTACCTTAAGAAAACTAAGTTAAAGTACCTGAAGAAAACTAAGTTAAAGTACCTTAAAAGAACTAAGTTAAAGAACCTTAAAAGAACTAAATTAAAGTACCTTAAGAAAACTAAGTTAAAGTACCTAAGGGAACTAAGTTTTCCTGGCAGACTTTCTTGGATGAACAAAGAGACTGAAAAATTTAGGGTATAATGTCACAGATGTCTAATATCAAAGGGATGATAAGGGAAAATTAAAGACATTGTAGAGTTGATATTTGAGGATGAAACTGTTATGCAGAAGGTTCATAAGATTTTCAAGTAAATTGGCAAAAAAGAAAACATTTCCAGATTCAGAAAAAAACAGAGTATTTAAATTGCAACAAAACCCCTTGAAGCCCAGCTTTCTAAGGTCAAAAGCTAAGCTGAGAAAACTATTCAACAACCAAGCTAGAAAATTTTTAGAATTGGTTGAGAGGTTCAAGTAAACAACTATCTCCAAAGAAAGATATAGGAGACCAAAGAACATTCCCATTAGTAATACAGATTTATTTTCTTAAGAGAAAGCTGATTTTCTTGAATCATCATTTTTAAGATCTAACAGGGTTGGTAAATTAGGCATTGACATAATTTCTAAATGATAATGCTGAGGTATTGTAATAAAACCTCATGGTTGATTCATTTATTTATACTGTTATTGCTGGATGAGAATAATCCATCAATAACTGTGAATGCCTTTACTGAAAATGTGAACAATGTTTTTATGTTGAATAACTATGGACAGAAGCTACTGTCTGTCTTAGTCTGGACTTTGCATCCAGTATACCCCAAGTTGCCTCTGTTCCTACTGGATAATACTGTCAATGAATAAGAAGGTCTTGTTCTTGTCATGTGAACTAGAAAGGAAGACAGGTTGTTCTATTGTTAATGACACAAGGCTTTTCTAGTTGTAGATTTCATTAGTATATATTTAATCATACATTCATATCTTATATGCACATATTTACATATTTATATATCTTATACACATATATATTTATTGTGTATTTTGAAGTTTCCTACTATACATATTGTTTTTAAAGTGGTTATATTATTTATTTACATTTCAAATGTTGTCCCCCTTTCCAGTCTCCCATTTGCAAACCTCAATCACCTCCCCCTTTCACTTTGCCTTCTTTTTTTATAATTTTTTAATTAGATATTTTATTTACATTTTAAATGTTATCCCCTTTCCTGGTCTCCCCCTTTGGAAGCCCAATATCCTCTCCCCCTCCCTCTTCCTACCAACCCACCCACACCTGATTCCCTGTCCTGGCATTCCCCTACACTGGGGCATCTAGCCTTCTCGGGAGCAGGGACTTCACCTCCCAATGAAGTCCGAAAAAGCCTTCCTCTGCTACTTTTGCGGCTGGAACCATGGGCCCCTCCATGTTGGTGGTTTAGTCCCTGGGAGCTCTGGGGGGACTGGTTGGCTCACATTGTTTTTTCTCTTATGGGGTTGCAAACCCCTTCAGCTCTTTGGGTCCTTTCTCTAGCTCCTCCATTAGGGACCTTGTGCTCAGTCCAATGGTTGGCTGCGAGCATCCACCTCTATTTGTCAGGCACTGACAGAGTTTCTCAGGAGAGGGCTATATCAGGCTCCTGTCAGCAAGCACTTGTTGACATCCACAATAGTGTCTGGGTTTGGTAATTGTATATGGGATGGATCCCCAGGTACGGCAGTCTGTGGATGGCCTTTCCTTCATTCTCTGCTCCACACTTTTTCTCTGTAACTCCTCCCATGGGTATTTTGTTCCCCTTTCTAAGAAGGACCGAGAAGTAAAGGCCTTTGCCTTCTTAATGCTTCTAGTAAAATGTCAAACTCAGTAATTGCAAAGGAAAGCGGTCAGGGCCACGGACTTGCTTATCTCAGGAAGGATCTTAGACGTTGACATATTCCTTGCCCTGAGATTATAACATAGAAAAGTTATCTTTTTTCTTACTGCAAACATTTGTTTACAATATTATTCTATGAAAGTATAACCAGCAAATACATATCAAATCTGTTTATACAATGGTGTTACTAAATCAGCAGCAAAATAATGATGGGGTGAGGAGCTTGCTCCTTCAAATAATTAAATCTACAAAGCATTCTAGTTATCTGAAGGCCTCTGTGAAATCAGAGTTTACATGGTAATAGCTGCACATTCTTATCTTTTGCTGGAAGTCTTACTGTTTGATTGATAGTTCAATAGAATGAATTTAACAGTTGAGTCTCTCTTTTCTGGAAGAAAAGTGTTGAAAACTACACACTCATATTTTGGACCTTACCCAAAGTAACACTTAGAATTAGGATCAAACAGGTATGGTTGTTTTTAATAGAAGTCAGCATAGTTCAGAATAAATAGCACTTGCTCAACAGCAAAAGCAGTGTCCCAATACTGGCTGACACTTTCTTAAACTGCAAATTTCAGGTTCATAGAGGAAGACTATACTGGTATAACTGGAGGTCATTGTGGTGCTTAAATGGGTTGGTGTTTGTAAAGATGTCTCAGTTGCTCTAGGAGACAAAAATAGGAAAACTATAAATCACCTTTGTTATTAGTGGCCAGTTGTACCCAGTGCATGGACTCACTGGATGTAGAGCAAGGGAGAGGAACAGGATGCTGAGAATGAAAGAGAAAGAGGAAGTCTACTGTGTGGAAAGCCTCCAGGAAGCTCTCATGGAGAAGAACATATCCAGGTATAACCTCAGAGGAAAAGGTTTGCAAGTCTGAACAATCAAAAGAATATCTATTAAACTTTCCCTTTTTTCTTCCAGTACTAAGCATCAAATCCAAGGCCTGTGTGAGCCAGAAAATGTTCTACTGCCAAGCCTCCTTCCAGTACCAGACCCACACTTCCTGAAGATAAAAGCCTGAAACTTTTTGTTTCTTTCTTTTTTTTAAAAAAATGCAGCTTAATAAAGCATTACATGTTGTATCACAAATTCTCTTGGAAAAAAAGTTCATGTTTTATTTGAGAACTGCACATTTAAGGCTTTATCATATCTTAAATTTTAGTTTTAAAAATCTGAAGATAAAAGGATTGGTTCTCCTAGAAAGATTGTCTCACAAAAGGCCTTACATTGATGCTTAGTACCCAGCCCATGTAGAGGTAATGTAAACTTCCTCATGTGCCGCCTATGCCTTTAGGGAATTTGGGACCACAGACCCTTCTTCCTCTCTTTTGTGTCCCATCCATGAGGTGAACAATTTCACCACATGCTATCACCACATTGTCTGGTTTGACCACAGGACACAAAGCAATGAGACCAGCCAATCATGGACTGACCCAAAAGCAGGAGCGAAAACAAATCTCTTCTCTTTATAAACCAATCTCAAGTATTTGGAGTAGAAACAGAAAACCAGCTACATGCCATCAGCCCATTCTAATAATAGACTTGTAATTATGCCACCCCCATAAGGTCAGGAATCAATTGCTTTGCTCACACAATCCATGAAATACTGTCACATTATTTAAATTTACCTTAAGTCCCCCAGATTTCCACTTGGCCTTGTCTCTTTTCTTGACCAACTGACCTCCCAGACAATTATTCCTGGGGCCTATGTTTATAGAAAACAACTTTGAGGTTTTACTCCATTTGCACAGTAAGGCTTTTTCTGCTCTTCAAGCAAAGCAGAGCACAAAAGACATTCAGTTGGCACATAGAGAAAACGTGATGATGTTTTATCCTCTATACTGTTGCTATGCAACCACTATATCTACCACACTAAATGAAACAAAATTTCATATTGGGGGATACTTAAACAGAATGTAATTAAAGAGAGATGGTTCTTCCGAGCTGGTATCTCCTGGAATCTCTTGAAAGGAGAGACCTGGAAAAGACAGTAAAGGCTTTGTAAGAGTTTGTAAGATTATTTTAAAGGAACTGTAAATACAGATGCATGAGTCTGTTCCTTCAATTTTATAATTACCTCACACTGTTTATCTAAATGCACACCTGATTTTAATCAAAGCAGAAGTGGACTGCTTACACTATGATGCAAAAGAGACAGACTACCAACTTGAGTTTTTCAAAGTTCCACCTGTAACTGAAATATAAAGTAGGTATTGTAATGGGGAAAACACAGTCAGGAGGTAGGAAAAGAAACATTGCTTCTCCCTGGAGATGAGGACAAATCCCTGACATCTGAATATTTTCAGGATTTTTTTTTAAATAAGAATGTATTGTTTTAAGGAATGCTGAGGGATTTGTAATGCCACTGTGAGTTACAGAAAGTATCCCCTACAGATACCTTTGCTCAGAATATTCTGTCACTCTGGTCTTCCCTTTCCTGTAGAGTGCTGAGTGGTAGCCTAAAAGTTCAGGTATGAAGGAAGACCTACATTTTGTTCAGAATGTAGACTTGTTAACTAGGTCTGCATGCACCAGGGTTCTCTAGAGAAATTAGACATTAGGAGATACCACCAGAGACAACGTAAGGAATTGGTTCTCACCATTTGGGGACCATCAAATCCTAAAATCTGTAAAGTGAGACACAGGCTGGAGGCCTGGAGCACAGATTACTCACTTCCTGTCTAGACCCTGAAGGCCAGGAGAATTCAACAAAGCCCCACGGACAGGCAGGGGGAGATGCTCAGGGGAAGGGCTGCTTGCTGTGCAAATAATGTGTTTGGATCCACAGCATGCACATAAGAAGCCAGATGTACACATACAGTCCTGGAGGTAGAGAGGATTATCTCAATGAATAGCTCACTGGACATCTAACCAGACAACCAGTGAGCTCCAGTTTCAGTGAGCTACCTTGTCTCAAAAGTAAGGTAAAGCACAATAAAGATAAACACCCAAAATCAAACTCTGAAGGGTAAATACACATCAGATTCCTAATTGCATAAATGGCAGCTTACGAATCTTAACTAAGGATTCCATGCATGGGTGCTAAAGGGTGGATCTGCAGAGATGTTCCAAGGTAGGGAAAGGTATCAGTCTGATTCTCTCTCTGTACACAGATCAATTTGCTTCTCACTTTACTCATATGTTCATACGTGACACTATCTTGATACTTCTGAAGGGCAGAGGTCTATGACATTCCTAAGCCAGTCACCAGACAGGACACCACTTCTCCCAAAGTGATAGATGAAGCTCAAAGAAAATTTACATATCTGTGAAAGCAAGCAATTTCTCCCCAATACAGACTGTATAGAAAGGCATGCTAAGCCTCTGAGGATTCAGGACATCTTCATGTGGACATCTATAGGACAGTCAGCGTGCTCTGTATGAGGACTCCTCTCCCTCATCTGTCTTTTTGTTTTGTTCTCTGCACTTATGTATATATACTGTGGTTTATATTTGAAAGCAGAGATGTAATTATTCCCCTGTACACATGCTGAACAAGGCCTGGAATGACTGAACAAGTCAGTGAGTGAATGAATGGATGGATGGATGAACACTAGATACAACCTCTGGTTGCAGAAAAGCTTTAACCGCCATGAATTAAAAACATTTTCTGGATTGGAGACCATTTCATGTCTATGAAGAGGGAAGGGTTAGAATTGATTTGAGGAGGAAATGGCAGTGCAAAGGCAGTGAGGGGAACAGCAAGGAACTATTTTGGGACAATTAGAATGTCTCTTCGAGGGGAAAGGGTCAAAGTAAGAATGGATTGGCTTGACTCAATTTTCAGGATGCTTAGGTCATCTATTTTTGTCTTCCTTGTCTAAGAGTTAAGATTACTCTACTGTTCTGCATGTATGAGTCTTTGGCTTCCACCAACCTTTGTCCTGATTTTTTTAATGGATATCTTCATGAAACTTTTTTTGTTTTCTTTTTATTTTCCATTTGTCAGAAGCCATAATGGGACAAGCTAATAACTAGCAGGTGGCCATCCTGAGATGGCCTGCTTTGGATTATTATATAATCTGCAACAGGTGTGCCCTTATTAAGCAAGTCTCTAAGAGATTCATTTTAGGAAAGATTCCTGCTATTAATATTCTTTTCCTATTATTATTAAACATATATAAAAATCGCTAAGTAATAGCACATCCCTTTGGAGCAGTTCTCAGCAGATCCACCAAGGTACACAGTCTTGTAGTGACCTATATAGACAAACAGATGACTTAAGTCTTAATGATGATCTTATAAGAAGTCCTAAAATTATATCAGTGATTATTAAGCTCTTTTATAGTGTGACTGCTATTAGATCCTTTTCTGATAGTCAAAATTGCAATGAGAACTCTGCCAGTCTCCCAAGTGTCACCAGTTAATTGCTCTTAGATAGTAACCAGACTTTCTCCTCCTCAGGACATATTCCAAAAGGTTGTAAAAAAAAGCCCTAAATACTCAAGACACAAATAGCAAGTCAAATGATTCCCAAGAAGAAGAAAGGAGAGGACCCTGGGCCTGTAAAGATTGCATCCAGTTTAGTAAAGAAACCGAGGGGGGAGGGGCAATGATTGGGGAACAGTTGGGGGGGGGAGAGGAACTATGGGAACTATGGTGGGTGGGAACTGGGAAAGGGGAAAGCCTTTGGAATGTAAACATAGAATATAGAAAATTAAAAAAAAAAACAATTAACCAAAGGTCATAAAAAGGGAACTAATGATTTATTATAGGTTCTGGGATAGAAGATAGAATATTGACTAAACAAAACTTCACTGATAACTTAGTTATGTTTTTTAAACCTTCAGTGAACCTGTGGGGCTGAGACAGGTGATAAATGTTTAGCCAGATAATTACTCTTAATGAATATGCATGTAAACATTCTCTGTTGTAAACTGATATTTCAATTTATGATTTGACGTTTTGTGTGTGTGTGAACTTGTGATGAGCTTTGTAAAATGTGATCATGTATTCTGAAAGTTGTATAAGTACTGAGGACAGAGAGATGCGAAGCAGAGAAAGAGGAATTTTTTGACTTCCCTCCACTTACACTAGAATTTTTTCCCTTTTCCCACTTAGAAGAATGTTTCCCTTTCCCCACTTAGGATCTTTCTGCTTTTTCTGTTAGACAGCTTTCATAGAAAACTTTTTACAATTTAGTAATAAATGCTATAATCATTTTCTAAGTGTCCCTTTTTCTTCCTGGAACTTCTGACTTGCAGGCTGAGAGAACCCAGCAGTTCCTGCTGGGATAAGAACAAATGCCGCACTGCTTAGTCCTCTGCTGTTAGGCTACAAGTGTTAATCACCTAAGCCAGCAGTCTTTTTCCCTCAGAAAGCAAGAAAGTTTTTAGGACTTTTTAGAAGTTATCACCAGCATTTCAGTACAGTGTGAGAGCTAGAAAGCTCTGAGACCCTCAGACTTTAAAGCCATCACCAGAGTTCTACTCTGTGACTCCACCACTACTCTCACCAGACTGGAAGGCTCACAGCAGCCATTAATTTATTCACTTTACATCCGAATCACAGGCCCCTTCCCCTCCCAGTTCCCTCTCACATATCCCAGCCCCACAACCTCCTCCCCTTTATCTCTGAGAACAGGGAGGTCCCCTTGGGTACCAATCCACTCTAGCATCTCAAGTCACTTCAGGACTAGGAACATACTTTCTCACTGCAGCAAGACAAGCCACCCCACTTAGAGTAATGGGATCTACAGGCAGGCAACAGTCAGGGTAAGCCCATGCTCTAGTTGTTGGGAGACCAGAGTGAAGATCAAGCTGCTCATCTGCTATATGTGCGGGGGTGGGGGGAAGCTAGGTCCAGTTCTTGTATGCTTTTTGGGGTTCAGTCTCTGGGAGCCTCCAAAGGTTCTGTTAGTTGACTTTGTTGGTCTCCCTGTGGAGTCCCTATTCCCATCAGTGCTTTCCCTTATTCCCCCATCTCTTCCATAAGAGTCACTGGGCTGCAACTAATGTTTAGCTGTGGGTCTCTGCATCTGTTTCAGTCAGCTGCTGGGTGGAGTCTCTCAGAGGACAGTTATGCTAGGCTCCTTCTGCAAGCATAGCAGAGTATAATTAATAGTGTCAGGGATTAGTTCTTGCCCATGGGATGAGTAGGGCCAGTCATTGGTGGGCTATTCCCTCAGACTCTGCTCCACGTTTGTCTCTGCGCTTCTTTTTCTTGTAAGCAGGACACATTTTGGATCAAAGGTTTTGTGGGTGGGTGGATGTCTCTCCCTCCCTCCATGGTGAGTCCTCTCTGACTACAGGAGGTGGCCATTTCAGGCTTTATATTCATTAATGCCAGGACTCTCAGCTAGAGTCATCCTCATGACTGCTTGGAGTCTCCCCCATCCCAGGTCCCTGGCACATCCTAGAGATGGGCTCCTTCCAGCCCCAGTCCTATTCACTTTCCTGGCCCTCTCCTACAGCTGATTCCCATTTCTCCTCCCCATCTCCTCTCTCACCCAGTTCCCTCCATCCATCCACCTCCAGTGACTAATTTGTTTCATCTACTGAGTGAGATTCAAGCCTCCTCCCTTACACCATCCTTGTTATTTCACTTCTTTGAGTCTGTGGATTGTAGCATGGTTATATTGAACTTTAAGGCTAATATCCACTTATGAGTACATAACATGCATGTCCTTTTGGGTCTGGGTTACCTCACTCAGGATGATATTTTCTAGTTCCATCTATTTGCCTGCAAAATTCATGATATCTTTATTTTTAATGCTGAGTAGTATTCCATTGTGTAAATGAAACACATTTTCCATTTGGTTTTTTGTTTTGTTTTTTGGGTTTTTTGGGGGGCTTTTTGGTTTTTGTTTTTTTGTTTTGTTTTGTTTTGTTTTTGTTTTTTTTCTGTTTTTTTATTTAATTTTTATTTTCTATATTCTATGTTTACATTCCAAAGGCTTTCTCCTTCCCCAGTTCCCCCCCACCATATGTCCCATAATTCCTCTCCCCCCCAGCTATTCCCCAATCATTCCCCCCCCCATGATTTCTCTGTTCTGGGTCTAAAATACTGGATCCAATCTTTACAGGCCCAGGGTCCTCTCCTTTCTTCTTCTTGGGAGTCATTTGACTTGCTAATTGTGCCTTGAGTATTTAGGGCTTCTGGGTTCATTAATATCCACTTATCAGTGATTGCATTTCATGTGTATTCTTTTGTGATTGGGTTAGCTCACTTAGGATGATATTTTCCAGATCTAACCATTTACCTACAAATTGTATGAGTTCATTATTTTTAATTGCTGAGTAGTACTCCATTGTATAAATATACCACATTTTCTGTATCCATTCCTCTTTTGAGGGATATCTGGGCTCCTTCCAATTTCTGGCTATTATAAATAAGGCTGCTATGAACATAGTGGAGCATCTGTCTTTATTGTATGCAGGGGAATCCTCTGGGTATATGCCCAGGAGTGGTATGCCAGGGTCCTCTGGAAGTGACATGCCCAATTTTCTGAGGAACCGCCACACTGATTTCCAGAGCGGTTTTACCATTTTGCAATCCCACCAACAGTGGGATTTTTTTTGGTTGAGGGGCATCTGAGTTGTTTCCAGTTTCTGGCTAATATTAAAAAAAAGTTACTATGAACAGTGGAACACTTGTCCTTGAAGTTTGGTGGAGCATCTATTGGGTATATGCTAAGGAGTGGTATAGCTGGACCTTGAGGTAGAACTATTCCCACATTTCTGAAAAACCTCCAGATTGATTTCCAGAGTGGTTGTACAAGATTGCACTCCCACCAGCAATGGAGGGGTGTTTCACTTTCTCCACATCCTTGCCAGCATTTGCTATCCATTGAGTTTTTGATCTTAGTTGTTCTGATGAGTATAAGGTAGAATCTCAGGATCATTTTGATTTGCATTTCCCTGATGACTAAGGATGTTGAACATTACTTTCAGTGCTTCTTGGCCAGTTGAGATTCCTCTGTTAAGAATTCTCTGTTTAACTCTGTACCTTTTTAATTGGGTTTTTTGATTTGTGAGTGTCTAACTTTTTGAAGGGTTGGTGAGGAACCTTTCCCAATCTGTAGGCTGCCATTTTGTCCTATGGATACTGTCCTTTGCCTTACAGATTTTCAGATTCATGAGGTCCCATTTATAAGTTATTGATCTTAGTGCCTGAGCTATTTGTGTGCTGTTCAGGAAGTTGTCTCCTGTGCCAGTGTGTTCAAGGTTATTCCCCACTTTCTCTTCCATATATGCTTTTATGTTGAGGTCCTTGATCCACTTGGAGTTGAGTTTTAGGCAGAATGATAAATATGGATCTATTTGCATTTTTCTACATGCAGAAATCCAGTTAAACCAGCATCATTTGTTGAAGATACGTTCTTTTTTATCCCACTGTATGCTTTTGGCCTCTTTGTCAAAAATCAAGTATCTTTGGTATGGGGGTTTATTTTGGGATCTTCAATTTGATTCCATTGATCAACCTGTTTGTTTTTATACTAATACCATCCAGATTTTATTACTATTGCTCTGTAGTGTAACTTAAAATCAGGAATGATGATAACTCCAGAAATTCTTTTATTGTACAGGTCTATTTGAGCTGTTCTGGTCTTTTGTTGTTATTGCTGCTGCTGCTGCTGCTGCTGCTGCTGCTGCTGCTGCTGCTGTTGTTTTTCTATATGAACTTGAGAATTGGTCTTTTAAGGTCTGTAAAGAATTGTGCTGGAATTTTGATGGGGATTGCATTGAATCTGTAGATTGCTTTTGGTAAAATTACCATTTTTACTAGGTTAATTCTACTTACCCATGAGCATGGGAGATCGTTCCATCTCCTGATAGTTTCTTCATCTTCTTTCTTGAAAGACTTAAAATTCTTGTCATACAGGTTTTCCCTTTCTTGGTTAGAGTTATAGCAAGATATTTTATATTAAATTTGCAGTTAATTTGAGGGGTGTTTGCTCTAATTTCTTTCTCATTGTTTATCATTTGTATAAAGGAGGACTATTGACTTCTTTGAGTTTAATTTTGTTTCCAACTACTTTACTGAAGGTGCTTATCAACTGTAGGAGCTCTCTGGTAGAATTTTTAAAGTTGCTTATATGTACTATTATATCATCCACAAAGAGTGATACATTTTGTAGACACTTCCTTTACAATTTGTACCCCCTCAATCTCATTTAGTTGTATTATTTCTCTGGCTAGACCTTCAAGTACTTTGAATAGACAGCAGAGAGTATACAGTCTTGTTTTGTCCCTGATTTTAGTGGAATCGTTTTAAGTTTCTCTCCAATTAATTTGATGTTGGCTATTAGCTTGCTGAATATTGCCTTTATGATGTTTAGGAATGCTCTTTGTATCCCTGACCACTCCAAGACTTTTAACATGAAGGAGTGCTTGATTTTGTCAAAGGCTGAGATGCTTTTAATGTGTGAAGAGTAAATTCAAATGAGCACATATACCCTCATGTCTCTTGCAGTGAATTCTAGTGAGCCTTTAATGCTTCCCAAAGAGCCCATGTTAGGTTTTGAATGCTATTATTTCTGATGGAAGCTGAAAGTTTGAGAAAAGCTCTTAAAATGCATTGCCTATATCTTTTTGCTACAGTTACTTACTGCTGTATACATTGAATTTTTCCAACTAAAGTAATATATGAATAAAATGAGATCATTAAAACAAATCCATGAGTGCTTCAGGCTTCATTAGCTATACATGGTAGCCTGAGTAACAACACATGGCCCCAAATAACAGAAACAACAAAGTTGGCTCATCACTGCTGTTGACCAGGATCTTTAAAGCTGAGCTGTAATTGACAATTTCAAAGATCTATTCAAGTTCAGGGCACTCATTGAACTTGCTCAGTGTGTAGCCAATTTGGGAGAATATTTGTGTAGTGTTTTCTGAAAGTCTGAACAGCCTTAAAATTCTGATGCTATGTAAGTGCTTTAAGCACAGTAGGAATGGAGGGAGACGGCATGATGCAGTGTTCTTCCCATGGTCATCCTTTGTTTCCTTTGTGAAATGTAATTTTCTACAAGCAGTGTTTTATACTATATTCCTGAATACAAATTTTCAGTATTTCAGGACTGAAAGTGAGATAGTATAAGCAAAATGCTCACCATTGTCTACCATTTAGAAGTCATTGATTGGCTTTCCTAGATAAGAACTATATGTAAAATATCTACTTGGGGGCCTATTACCTTATCTATTGTGTGAGAATAACTCTATGCCTTTTAAAGGCAGTAAAATGGTACTATATAAAGAGTAATTTTGAATCTAGTCTTGGACTTTAAAGGACTCCAGGAATGCTATGGACCTATCTGTACCACCATGGTTTTATCCAAACAGGGATGCGTGTGGTATCCTTCATAATGACCACTTGGATTATTCATATTTCATATACCTTTAGAGAACTCTGATTATTATGTAGTGGGAATAACTTAACTTTGCATTGAGGTGTTTTAGGCCGAGAGCCATAATGTAATGAGTACCTTCACAGGATTTTCATAAGGAATGGACAAAATACTATGATAACCAACTCTCGATATGAACTTTAGAAGTTATTAGAGTGGAGAAGCCTAGTGTTGATTTAAATTTGTTTGCTTATTTGAGAGATGAATAACCTAGGTGTAAAGGATTATATTACTCATTCCGGTAATTGGGGAGATGCAAGCTTCTGCCTCCCTCTGCGGCTTTCATTGTGCCATGCAATTAAGAGTATAGTGTACACAAAAGTTCAAGAATGTTGTCCAGAGAAGGAACTTGTGAAAGTGTCAAGGAAAGAAACAGGTAGATGAACTCAAAGGTCTGGCCTCGTGGGGGTCTGCTTGTGTTAAGAGAGTAAGAACATGGAACAGCTTTATTCTGAAACAGGAAGAAAGCTGAAAGTCAAAAAAAAAAAGAAAGAAAGAAAAAGAAAAAATGTAAGTTGAAAGATGCATGCTGGTTTGTTTCCATTGTTTAGATATAGCACAGATATGTCCAATAGTGGTCAGAAGAAGAGGCTTATAGTTGTAGCTGAATTTGAATTCTGAATCCACCACATCCTTCATATTATCTGAAAACTGGAAGCCAAAATAAATCAACTTCTGATTTATGAATAGGATGCCTTCATAGAAGCCCTCCTTGCAGGGCTCAGGAAACCATGAAGAAGAGGAGGTAGGAAGAATGTAAGAGTCAGAGGTGACAAATGACTTCAAAGAAACAGTATCTCACATTGGTGTACATATGAACTCACAGAGACTGTGGCAGCATGCTGAAGACCTGCACAGGTCAAGCCAGACGAGGCCCCAACACTGAGTAAGGGTGGTGGGTGGACATGGAGTCCACCCCCTAACCAAGAAGCTATTTGCAATTTATGCTTGCTGGCAAAGGGACAATCAGTGTCTTCAAGTGTAGTGTCCTTGGGTATATTGACAATACTTCGGAGAAGGTCCCATGCCAAAGAGTAGTTGGTCAATACAAAATAAACTCAGCAGATTTTTGTTGTTTCATTTTAATCTCTCTTTTTTATTCTTTTTGTTTGTGTTGGTTTGTTGTTGTTGTTGCTGTTGTTGTAGAGAGAAAAGAGAGAAAAAGAAATTGAGAGAGAATATAAAAGTGTATAGATAGGGAGGTAAGGAAGATCTTAGAAGAGTTAGGGGAGGGGAAAAGATCAGAATATACTGTGTGAAAAACTAACTAAAAGAAAAAGATTTTAGCATTGCTGGGCACTGCATTTGTACGTCCTCTTGCTTACATTCCTTCCACCCATAAATTGCCCAAGTCTACATTTCACAAAATGTGAACTTGGAAAGGTTTAACAAATGCACACACTTCACAATGTCAGTCAGTAGGACAGTTTGAGCTAAAACTTATCTCAACCAGGGTATAAAATAGAGTATTTCATTAGTAAATATGATGGAGCCACAAGATCATACAAGCCATTAACAAAATAAAGATATGTTTTAAAAGGGTGAAATGGAATTTTCTATTGTCATTATAGCAACCAACTTCAAACTCTATGTCTAGAACGCTGTCTTTTCTTTGGAGTCATCCACAAGTATCAGTTTATTGGGAAGGGCCAAACTCATGTGACAAACCACAAAGGCACTGTCTATTGCCCATCCCACTACCCACGTGACTCTTCCCCATGGCTTTCCGTCTTTGGTAACCTGCCTTAGAGGCTTCTGCACTCAGGGTGCTTTCATGCCTGGCTTCTCTGTATACTCTCTCCTGGGTCTGAATAGTCTCCCATCAGATATACATGCCTCAAAGGTCATGCCTTCACAACCTTAACTGAAATTCTAAGCCTCAAACCCCCATCTTATGCTTGACTTCCTTGAAGTGGAAATTAAGGGTTCTTTGGATAGTCGGTTGTGTTGGATGGTGTTTTGCTGGGGCAAACCCATGAAAGAACATTTAGCTGATGTGGAAAAGGTGAAAGGCTAAGGCTGACTCACAAAGGATCACTTCACTGAAGCAGACACAGAAGAGAGGATGCTCTGCTAAAGTAAGCACATGAAAAGGCATGATGAGGATTCTTTGCTAACAACGTGTATGCATCGGTCCACCTTACACTGTGTAGTTGAGCTGCATTTGTCAGAACTCCATAGAGAGAAACACAAGAAAAAGTGTAGATACCCCAGTGTGGGGGAAATCGAGGTGGGGATAGGTGGGAATGGGTTAGGTGGAGGGGCATCTTCTTGGAGGCAGGGGGTGGGAGGATGGGTTGGGAGTTTTCTGGGAGGGGGGAAATAGGGAAAGGGTAAAACATTTGAAATGTAAATGAAGAATATATTCAATAATTTTTTTTAAAAAAAGCTTCTGGTGGTGTGTATAGTATCTTGCTACTTCTGCAGACTTGGGCTGAATTACAGAGTGATGCCAGCTGAGACAGATGCATGTGCTGAGGGAAGACCAGTGGAGGAAAGATGTATAAACAACTCACCATGATGAAGCTGAGCTCGACTTGCTTGTAAAGCTATCTGTGCAATGCTGTTGGTCTCACATCTTCCCTGACCTTTGCTTTGCTGAGAGAGGCACAGCTATGAACTTTTCTTGGAGTCCCTCCACATCCCACCTGCTGACTTGGGCCAAAGGTGAGGCCTGGCTGTCTCTGCTAGGTCATGCCACTGCTGCTGATTCCTATTTGCAATCCAAACTTTACTGAACTGGACTGCCATTATATCCATGAAGTGTTTGTAAGTGGATCAAGCTGCTGCTGCTAACTTGTGAACTGAACTACTGATTTCCAGACACCAGATGGGAGTTGCTCCAAAGAAGCTTTCTAAACAGGTCAACTTCTCTTGTATACTTTCTTTTTCATTACCTCTGGTGGGTGGTGGGTTAAAAGGGAGGTTAAAGTGTTTAAGAACCATCATTAAAAATAGTTTTTGAGCATCTTTTGGATATATGTCCAGTAGGGGTTTAGCTGGGTCTTCAGGTAGATCTACTTCCAACTTTCTCAGGAACCACCAGATTGATTTCCAAAGTTATTTTACCAGCTTGCAGTCCCACCAGTAATGGAGGAGTGTTCCTCTTTCTCCACATCCTCACCAGCATCTGCTGTCACCTGCATTTCTGATCTTATTCATTTTGATTGGTATGAAATAGAATCTCAGGGTCTGGTCATTTTGATTTGCATTTCTCTGATGACTAAGGAAGTTGAACATTTCTTTAAGTGCTTCTCAGCTATTTGAGATTTCTCAGTTGAGAATCTATGTTTAGCTCTGTACCTCGTTTTTAAAATAGAGTTATTTGGTTCTCTGGAGTCTAATTTCTTAAACTCTTTGTATATTTTGGATATTAGCCCTCTATCGGATGTAGGGTTGGTAAAGATCTTTTCCCAATCTATTGGTTGCCGTTTTGCCCAGGGAGCATCTTATTTCCCTGGTATCTGGAACCCCCTCTACCTCATCCCCCACTGCTACATATTTTTATTTGATATCCTGACCCTCTGTACCTCTCTCCTGTCCCCTCCAGTACCTGATACTTTCCCCCCATGAATTTCCCTGCTCTCACTCTCCCAAGTCCTCCCTCCCTTCACCTGTGGTGGTCATCCTGTCCCCCCTTCCTCAATGTAGGACTGAAGCATCCACACTATGGTCTTCCTTCCTCCTAAGCTCCATGTGATCTATGGGTTGTATCATGGGCATTCTGAGCTTTTGGGCTATTATCTACTTATCAGTGAATGCATACCATGTGTTTTCTTTTGTGTCTGGATTATCTCACTCAGGATGATATTTTCTAGTTTCATCCATTTGCCTGTGAATTTCATGAAATCATTGTTTTTAATAGCTAAGCAGTACTCCATTGTGTAACTGTACCACATTTTCTGTATCCATGCTTCTGGCTATTATAAATAAGGCTGCTGTAAACATAGTGGAGCATGTGTCTTTAGACAATAAAAGGAGATCAAAGGGATACAAATTGGAAAGGAGGAAGTGCATATTTGCAGACGATGCGATAGTATAAAGTGATCCAAAAAATTCCATCAGAGAGCTTCTACAGCTAATAAACAACTTCATCAAAATGTCTAGATATAAAATTAACTCTAACAAATCTGTAGTCTTCCTCTACTCAAAGGATAAATGGACTAAGAAAGAAATTAGGGAAACAACACCATTCACAATAGTCACAGACAACAAAGTATCTTGGTGTGACTCTAACCAAGCAACTGAAAGATCTGTATTGCAAGAACTTTAAGTTCCTGAAGAAAGAAATCGAAGAAGATCTCAGAATATGGAAAGATTTCCCATGCTTATGGATTAGCAAAATTAGTATGTAAAAATGGTCATCTTACCAAAAGCAATCTACAGATTCAATGTAATCCTCATCAAAATACCAACTCAATTCTTCATAAAATTAGAAAGAGCAATTCTCAAATTCATTTGGAATAACAAAAGAACCAGGATAGTGAAAAACTTCTCAACAATAAAAAAACTTCTGGGAGAAATCACCATCCCTGATCTCAAGTTATACTATAGAGAAATAGTGATAAGATCTGCATGATGTTGGTACAAAGACAGGCAGGTAGATCAATGAAATATAATTGAAGACCCAGAAATGAACCCACACACCTATGGTCACTTTTTCCCATCATCCAGTGGGGAAAAAGGCAGCATTCTCAACAAATGGTGCTGGTTCAACTGGCAGTCAGCGTGTAGAAGAATACAAATTGATCCATTCTTATCTCCTCGTACAAAGCTCAGTCCAAGTGAACAAGGACCTCCATATAACTGAACCTAAAAGAAGAGAAAGAGGAGAATAGCCTTGGACACATGGGAGGGAAAGTTCATCAACAGAACAGCAATGGCTTATGCTCTAAGATCAACAATAGACAAATGGGACCTCATAAAATTGCAAAGCTTCTATAAGGCAAAGGACACTTGCTGTTGACCAGAGATGCTTGCAGACAGGAACCTGGTGTGACTGTTCTTTGGGAGGTTCTGCCAGTAACTGACCAATACAGATGTGGATGCTTGGAGCCAATCATCAGACTGAGCATGGGGACCTCAGTGGGGGAGCTAGCAGTACTGGAGGAGTGAAAGGGGATTACAAATCTATAGGAAGAACAACATTGGCTAGCTGGACCACCCAGTGATCCCAGGGACTAGGCCACCAACCAGGTGGGGAGGGATATATATATGTCAAAGAACACACAGGGAGGGACCTGTGGCTCCAGATACCTGTGTAGGGGAGGATGGCCCTGTCTGACATTGAAGGGAGGGGAGGCCCTTGTTCCTGTGGAGGTTTGATGTTCCAGAATAGAGAGTGTAGGAGTGGTGAGGTGGGAGAGGGTAGGTAGGTGGGAGGGGAGTGCTCTTACAGAGGCAACGGGGAGAGGGGAGAGGGGGAGATGTGGGATTGGGGGTTTGTGGAAGGGTACCTGGGAAGTGAGATATCCATTTGAGATGTAAACAAATGGAATGGTTAATTAAAAAAAGAAAGGAAAGTTAATTGAAACTGAAAAAATTGGTTTTGAAAAAATTAAAGCTACATTTCCTCATTTCCCTTATCATAGAAGAGACTTGCTTTTTATTGTTCACCTTGTAACATATATTTTCCATTGTAATGCTCCCACCTACTAGAATACAGGCTCTAAAGTAACAATGATTTGGTGAGGTCTTCCAGGCCCTACAATACCAACTTACTAAATGAATTTTTACGTTCTGTGCCAAAGAAAGTATTGCAAGAGGATGTTATAGTTGATCTTAATGATAGATCAGAACAAAAGTTGTGTTCCATAGCTTTGCATCACTGTAACAAATACCCAAGTTTGTTAACTAGAAAGGGTTTATAGTTTCAAGGGCTTCAGAACACGATCCCTTGGCTGTGTTACTTTGGACTTCTTGGTGGGACTACATGGCCTCATGCAACTAGGGATCAAAGAGACAGCAGCAACCTGAGCTTCTTTCTGTGTCCAATGATTCAGGGATTATGAGGAAGCTGAGAGTAAAAGGCAATTTGAGGTAATTTCATTCTTGGTACTGAATCATGGTTAAATGTCCATGACTAATGAGTTCATGGGCCCTAGAGTAGAACCTGCTATTATCATTTTGCAGTCAAATTGCCTTCTAAATATATGCTTAGACCTGGAGACCTGAGTTGCTCTCATGTTTGGGCAGAGAAGCTTATTAAAAGTACACTACAGTCAATGGAGAGATGTATAACTAGTCGAATGCTGACATTAGGAACTTGAGTATACTCAGCTCTAAAAGGATGTCCCATGTTTAATCCACCACGAAGTCTCAAGGATAATTACAAAAGAAGGGTCAGAAATAATGCAAAATCCAGTGGATGAAGAGGAGTGTGACGAGGTTCCACCTCCTCACCATGACATGGTTATCATACTCATGAATTTACAGATGCTACATTTGTTATGCAAGAGCTACACAAGACTGGGCAAAAATTCTAGCACAAATAGGGTAGATGCTCTCCCAGGGCTACTTCTTACTGAGGAGTGATTGTCAGCATATAGTTTCTTGGGAAAAGAGAATCATTCCTTTTTGAGGATGTGGCTACTGGTATGTTTTTCTTGTTATAGTAAATGGCCTCACATCCATGAACATAAGGCTCAAATTAATTAGACTTAGTCTATCAAATGAATGAAAGAAGGAAGAGGGATAGAAAGAGGAAGAGAAAGAAGATGATGATGAAGAAGAGGAGGAGGAGGAAAAGAGGAGAAGGAGGAGAGAAGAGAGAAAAGAAGAGAGAAAAGAGAGGAGGAGAGAGAGGGAGAATAGAGAGAGAGGAGAGGAGAGGAGAGGAGAGGAGAGGAGAGGAGAGGAGAGGAGAGGAGAGGAGAGGAGAGGAGAGGAGAGGAGAGGAGAGAGAGACAGGGGAAGGGAGAGGAGAAAGGGGGAGAGGGAGAGGGAGAGGGAGAGGGAGAGGGAGAGGGAGAGGGAGAGGGAGAGAGAGAGAGAGAGAGAGAGAGAGAGAGAGAGAGAGAGAGAGAGGAGTGGTGGCACTGGTGTGTGGACTTTGAAACCTGTGCTCCCCCAGCAACAAGGCCACACTAATTCCAACAAGTACACACCTCCTAAACCTTCTACTCCCTTGTGACTAAACATTCAAATACACGAGCCTGTAGTGACCATTCTCAAAGCACAAAAAATAATGTATATTTTGAACACTGCAGGAAATCTATTTTCAATTTTGCATGCCCACTTTTAGAACTGAGATGTGCTTCTTCTGAGTGATTCTTCTGACATCATCTATAACTGGAAAGAGTTTTACTCATTTATTTATTCCTGAGTGCTAATTGCACTCATGAGTGGAAGTCCACAGAGTCAAGCAACAGGAAACACTAAGGATAATTTTCAGTACTAGCATTCAAAACTAAATAAAACATAATTTCTGTCTTAGTTTAGTAGTTGAATTCCTAAGTGTAGGTATGTGAGAAAAATCATCCTTCACTGTGAAGATGGTAGGTATTAAAATTTTACCGGTTTCTCCGTAAGTCATATCCACCTAAAGAAAAATGTGATATGTGCAGTTATGACATCAAACTGCCTCTATCTAGGTTTTCATCTATCTAGTTTCATCAAACTGCCTCTATCTAGGTATTATTCCTATGCTATTCATTATTTATGTATTTTCCCAGAAGTCACTGGAATGTAGCCAGCACCCTTTACACTTGGTTACAGTTGTGTAAACCTCAGAGAGGGACTCTTGGATCTAGATTCAAGCACACTGCCCACATTCCAAAACCAGGGTTTCCTGCTGTGCTGTGTGCTTTCTTGGTCTTTGACTTGAGTGTTCCCCATTTAGCTGTCCATTTATCCTTACCGTTCACACACGCCCTGCCCCCACCTCCACCCCCACCAATACATGGCATTCTTAAATGTAGAATGGTTTTGTTTGTTTGTTTGTTTGTTTTGTCTTTTGGGGGCAGTGGTGATGATTGATCCAGAGGTCCCAAACATGGTAGGTAAATGCTCTATCACTGAACTACACCCCTGCTCCAGTTCTTAATTTCTAAAATCACCACCACCTGCCCTTTCCCTCACTCTTCTTCTGTCTTTCCTGTCAGCATCTGACCTCTTACAGTCAGAATTAAATTCCCTTCTGACTTTAGTACTCACTTATACTCCACCTCTAGCAGGAAATTCTTTCTTCCTTCTATAAATCTTCTAGTAAAGGCATATGATGCTAGAAATGTTCGTTGTAATCTTCATTTTCATTGGTGTTTTTTCTCGTGTTATATCACTTTTTGAACATGTTCTCACATCAGCAAGTAGAGCTGACTTTTTTTCTTTCATGGATTGTTTAACCTTAGAGGACTGGTGTCACCTTAACAATGCTTCTGTCATATTTTATTCCTTCTGAGAAGGTAATTCTTCTATTGAATCTTTAGGTTGCTTTTCTTTCCCCTCCCCACCCCTGAAAACACTTGATTCGATTTCTTTTCTGCAGCACAAAGACCTTATTAGAATTTATAAATGTTTACAAATTGTTGATAGTTGCATCACTCAAATACTGTTACTTTCTCCATGCAAAACTTTTAGGAACTATTTTTTAAATTATCTTAAATCATTTTTTTATACTCCAGTCATTATCCCTTCCTGGTCTGCCCTCTGACAATTTTATCTGATGTGCTGGCTTACTTTCTGATTTTTATTTATTTATCCATTTGTTCATTTATTTATGTTATAGGCTATAGTTTTAAATAATAATATATTGAGACCTTTATATTGAAGGGTTAAGCATTTTTAAGCTATGGTGACAAACACTTATTCCCATTGATGTGAAATACCACATATTATAAGAATTTAATATCTTTGGGTATAGCATAAAATTACAGTCCTTTATAAGTAACCTTTGCAGTGCTAACTGTGAAAGCTGAAAGCGCTGTTTTCAGGCTATTCTGATGGTAGATCTGTCTTGCTCCTCCTCACTCAGTGATGTGGCTACATACTAACAACACTCACAGGTACATAGCACCTCTCAGAGTTTTCTGAAGAAAACACTCTTCTCCCAGCGGCCAGCACCTATATGGGGAGGAGAACTGCAGCAGAGGGAAGTGGGGGTGAATCCCATCAAGACACTTTGTGTGAATGTGTGAAATTCTCAAATAGTAAAGACACTTTTAAAATAGAGTAAGATAAATTGGTGCTGGGACAAGTGGATTTTAACATGGAGAAAACTGAAAGTAGATCTGTATGTCTCACTATGGGCAATGCTCAACTACAACTGGATCAAGAATTTCAATATAAAATCAGACCCTAATATTCTTTCTTTGTTTAGTACATTTGGAGTTTTGATTATTATGTGGCGGGATGTATTTCTGTTCTGGTCCAGTCTGTTTGGGGTTCTATAGGCTTCTTGTATATTCATGGGCATCTCTCTCCTTAGGTTGGGGAAGTTTTCTTCCATAATTTTATAGAAGATATTTGCTGGCCCTTTAACTTGTAAATCTTCACTCTCGTCTATACCTATAATCCTTAGGTTTGGTCTTCTCATTGTGTCCTGGATTTCCTGGATGTTTTGGGTTACAACCTTTTTGCATTTAGTATTTTCTTTGACTGTTGAATCAATGGTTCCTATGGTATCTTCGGCTTCTGATATTCTGTCTTCTATCTCTTGTATTCTATTGTTGATATTTGCATCTATGGCCCCTGATTTCTTCCCAAGGTTTTCTATCTCCAATGTTGTCTCCCTCTGCGATTTCTTAGTTGTTTCTACTTCTGTTTTCAGTACCTGGATGGATGTGCTCAGATCTTTCGCTTGCTTGATTGTGTTTTCATGTATTTCTTTAATAGATTTTTGTGTTTCTTCTTTCATAGCTTCTACTTGTTGGCCAACATTCTTCTGTAATTCTTTCAGTGATTTTTGTCTTTCTTCCTTATTGTCTTCTTCTTTTTGATCCATCTTCTCCTGAATTTCTTGAAGTGATTTTTGTATTTGCTTTGTAAAGGCTTCTAACTTTTGATCCATTTTTCCTCTATTTCTTTACGAGATTTTTCTATGTGTTCAGCTACCAGCAACCTGACCAGTGATTTTATATCCAAGTCTTGTTTTTCTGTTGTTTTGGGGTATCCAGGGCTTCCTGTTGTTGGCGAACTGGGTTCAGATGCTGTCATGTTGCCTTGATTTCTGTTAGTAACGTTCCTTCGTTTTCCTTTTGCCATCTGGTTATTTCTGGTGTTAGTTGGCCTTGTTGTCACTGGCTGAATGTTTGAATCTCCCATGAGGTTGGGCTCACCTGTTGTTTCTCTACTGGTGATTATGCGTGACTGCTGCTCTAAGGGATCATGAGCTGGCTGCCACCTGCTGCCTCCATGCAAGGCCGGAGGGTGTGGGGAAGTCCTGCAGAGCCTCGGCGGAGCTCAGCCTGCCTGGCAGCGAGAGCCTAGCAGATCCCCCCCCCCCGCCCCATGGTATCCCCGGAAGGAGTCTGTCTACCTGAGCCTCTCCAGCTGTGTCCTGGTTGCAATATGGAGGCCCACCGCTACCGCTGGTCCAGGGGCTCACAAGCTGGCTGCCGCCCGCTGCCTCGGGGACCTCATAAAATTACAAGGTTTCTGCAAGGCAAAGGACACTGTCAGAAGGACAAAATGGCAACCACCAAAATTGGAAAAGATCTTCACCAACCCCACATCCGACAAAGGGCTAATATCCAATATATACAAAGAACTCAAGAAGTTAGACCCCAAAGAACCAAATAACCCTATCAAAAAATGGGGTACAGAGCTAAACAAAGAATTTTCACCAGAATAAATGTGGATGGCCGAGAAACACCTTAAGAGATGTTCAACATCATTAGTCATCAGGGAAATGCAAATCAAAACAACCCTGAGATTCCACCTCACACCAGTCAGAATGGCTAGGATTAAAAACTCAAGAGACGACAGAAAGCTCAGCTACAGGTGCAGACTACCGGCCGGGACCAGCTCTCTGAGCGGACTAGCAGCGAGGGGCCACCTGGCCGCCTCGGGGCACAGCTCAGAACTCTAGCAGCTGGAGTCAGGGTCCTGGACTCAGAGTGAGCATAGTCCAGCACAGACAACGCAGCCAGAAGGGATCAGCAGAGCCGGGTACCAGCAGCTCAGCCAAGGTCACGCGGTGCCTTCAGCTGGGGCAGCCATCTTGCCCCAGACCCCCATGCGCAAACAGCGGACACACTGGATGCAGTGAGCGGCTGGAATCAGGTGCGTGGCCAGAATTATAGCTTAGCTTAGCTCTGCAGGAGATCCGGGCACAGAAAGCTCAGCTACGGGTGCAGACTACCGGCCGGGACCAGCTCTCTGAGCGGACTAGCAGCAAGGGGCCACCTGGCCGCCTCGGGGCACAGTTCGGAACTCTAGCAGCTGGAATCAAGGGCCTGGACTCAGAGCAAGCATAGTCCAGCACAGACAAGCTGCCAGAAGGGATCTGTCTCCTGGGGACAGGCTGCTGTGCTTTCAGCAGGGCGCCATCTACAATAAGACCAAATAATGCCAGAGATAAAGAGATGGCAAAAGGCAAACGTAGGAACGTTATTAACAGAAATCAAGGCAATATGGCACCATCTGAACCCAATTCGCCAACCACAGCAAGTCCAGGATACCCCAGCACACCAGAAAAACAAGAGTTAGATATAAAAGCACAGGTCATGATGCTCCTAGAGGAACACAAAAAAGACATAAACAAATCTCTTAAAGAAATGCAGGAGAACATCAATAGGGTAGAAGCTCTTACAATCCAAACACAAAAAACACTTAAAGAACTCCAAGAGAATATGGGCCATCAAACAGAAACCAATAAAGAGGAAATGAGAAAATCAGTTAAAGAAATGCAGGAGAACTTGAAACAACAGGCAGAAGTCATGAAAGAGGGAGCAAAAAAATATATTAAAGAATTACATGAAAACACAAACAAACAAATGATGAAACTGAGCAAAACCATCCAAGATCTGAACACAGAGGTAGAAACAACTAAGAAATCACAAAAGGAGGCAACCTTGGAGATAGAAAACCTTGGGAAGAAATCAGGGGTCGTAGATGCAAACATAAACAACAGAATACAAGAGATAGAAATAAGAATCTCTGATGCTGAAGATAACATAGTAACCATTGACCCAACAGTCAAAGAAAACGCAAAATCCAAAAGGCTTGTAACCCAAAACATCCAGGAAATCCAGGACACAATGAGAAGACCAAACCTAAGGATTATAGGGATAGATGAGAGTGAAGATCTACAACTTAAAGGGCCAGCAAATATCTTTAACAAAATTATGGAAGAAAACTTTCCTAACTTAAAGAGAGAGATGCCCATGAATATACAAGAAGCCTACAGAACTCCAAACAGACTGGACCAGAACAGAAACACCTCCCGTCACATAATAATCAAAACCCCAAATGTACTAAACAAAGAAAGAATATTAAAGGCAGTAAGAGAAAAGGGCCAAGTAACATATAAAGGAAGACCTATCAGAATCACACCAGACTTCTCTCCAGAAACCATGAAAGCTAGAAGATCCTGGGCAGACCTCATGCAGACCCTAAGAGAAAACAAATGTCAGCCAAGACTACTATACCCAGCAAAACTCTCAATCAACATAGATGGAGAAATCAAAATATTCCATGACAGGACCAAATTTACACAATATCTTTCCACTAACCCAGCTCTACAAAGGATAATAGGAGGAAAACTCCTACACAAGGAAGGGAATGGCACCCAAGAAAAAGCAAGACAGTAAACTTCTTCCATCAAACTCAAAGGAAGATAACTACTCAAAAACAAAAATAACATCAAAAATGTCAGGAAGTAATAATCTCTATTCCTTAATATCTCTTAACATCAATGGACTCAACTCCCCAATAAAAAGACATAGACTAACAGACTGGATACAGAAACAGGACCCTACATTTTGCTGCTTACAGGAAACACACCTCAGAGTCAAAGACAAACACTACCTTAGAGTAAAAGGATGGAAGACAATTTTGCAAGCAAATGGTCACAGGAAGCAAGCTGGAGTAGCCATTTTAATATCAGATAAAATTGACTTTCAACCCAAAGTCATCAAAAGAGACACAGAAGGTCATTTCCTGCTAGTCAAAGGAAGAATCCACCAAGAAGAACTCACAATTCTAAACATCTACGCTCCAAATGTAAGGGCACCCTCATTTGTAAAAGAAACCTTACTAAAGCTCAAAGCACACATTGCACCTAACACAATGATTGTGGGCGACCTCAATACTCCACTATCCACAGTGGACCGACCAGGAAAACAGAAACTAAACAGAGACATGGAGAAACTCATCGAAACTTTGGAGCAATTGGATTTAACAGATATATATATATATATATATATATATATATAGAACATTTCACCCTAAAGCAAAAGACTATACCTTTTTTTCAGCCCCTCATGGTACCTTCTCCAAAATCGACCATATAATTGGACACAAGACAGATCTCAACAAATATAAAAAGATCGAACTAATCCCATGCCTCTTATCAGATCTCCATGGAGTAAGAGTGTTCTTCAATAGCAACAAAAACAACAGAAAATCCCCATACGCTAGGAGGCTGAACAATATTCTACTTAATGATACCTTAGTCCAGGAAGAAATAAAGAAAGAAATCAAAGAATTCTTAGAACTTAATGAAAATGAAGGCACAACATACCCAAATCTATGGGACACAATGAAAGCAGTGCTTAGAGGAAAACTCATAGCCCTGAGTGTCTCCAAAAAGAAACAGGAGAGAGCATATACTAGCAACTTAATGGCACACTTGAAAGCTCTGGAACAAAAAGAAGCAATTTCACCCAGGAGGAGTAGAATACAGGAAATCATCAAACTCAGGGCTGAAATCAATCAAGTTGAAACAAAGGGACCATACAAAGAATCAACAAAACCAGGAGCTGGTTCTTTGAGAAGATCAACAAGATAGATAAGCCCCTAGCCAGACTTACTAAAGGGCACAGAGACAGTATTCAAATCAACAAAATTAGAAATGAAAAGGGAGATGTAACAACAGAAACAGGAAATTCAAAAAATCATCAGATCCTACTACAAAAACCTATACTCAACACAACTGGAGAATCTGGAGGAAATGGACAATTTCCTCGACAGTTACCAAATACCAAAATTAAACCAGGATCAAATAGATCGTCTAAACAGACCCATAATCCCCAAAGAAATAGAAGGGGTCATAGACAGTCTTCCAACCAAAAAGAGCACAGGACCAGACGGTTTTAGTGCAGAATTCTATCAGACCTTCAAAGAAGTCCTGATACCGATACTCTTCAAATTATTCCACAAAATAGAAACAGAAGGAACACTACCCAACTCATTCTATGAAGCCACAATTACCCTGATACCAAAACCACTCAAAGATCCAACTAAGAAAGAGAACTACAGGCCAATTTCTCTTATGAATATCGATGCAAAAATACTAAACAAAATACTTGCCAACCGAATCCAAGAACACATCAAAACGATCATTCACCATGATCAAGTTGGCTTCATCCCAGGGATGCAGGGATGGTTCAATATACGGAAATCCATCAACGTAATCCACTACATAAACAAACTCAAAGAAAAAATCCACATGGTCATCTCATTGGATGCTGAAAAAGCATTTGACAAAATTCAGCATCCTTTCATGCTAAAGGTCCTAGAAAGAACAGGAATTCAAGGCCCATATCTAAACATAGTAAAAACAATATACAGCAGACCAGTAGCCAACATCAAGGTAAACGGAGAAAAACTTGAAGCAATCCCTCTAAAATCAGGGACTAGACAAGGCTGTCCCCTCTTGCCATATCTCTTCAATATAGCACTTGAGGTACTAGCTAGAGCAATTCGACAACAGAGGGAAGTCAAAGGGATACAAATCGGAAAGGAAGAAGTCAAACTATCACTATTTGCAGATGATATGATAGTTTACTTAAGTGACCCAAAAACCTCCACCAGAGAACTCCTGCAACTGATAAATAACTTCAGCAAAGTGGCTGGCTATAAAATCAACTCAAGTAAATCAGTAGCCTTCCTATACGCGAAGGATAAGCAGGCCGAGAAAGAAATTAGGGAAATGACACCCTTCACAATAGCCACAAATGATATAAAGTATCTTGGAGTGATGATAACCAAACATGTGAAAGATTTATACGACAAAAACTTCAGGTCTCTGAAGAGGGAAATTGAAGAAGACATCAGAAAATGGGAAAATCTTCCATGCTCGTGGGTTGGCAGGACTAATATAGTCAAAATGGCAATCTTGCCTAAAGCAATATACAGATTCAATGCAATCCCCATCAAAATCCCAACTCAGTTCTTCATAGAGCTAGAAAGAGCAATTCTCAAATTCATCTGGAATAACAAAAAAACCCAGGATAGCTAAAACTATCATCAACAGCAAAAGAACTTCTGGGGGAATCAATATCCCGGACCTCAAGCAATATTACAGAGCAGTGGTATTAAAAACTGCATGGTATTGGTTCAGTGACAGGGAAGCGGATCAATGGAATAGGATCGAAGACCCAGAATTGAACCCACATATCTATGGCCAATTGATCTTCGACAAAGGAGCTGAAAACATCCAGTGGAAAAAAAGATAGCCTTTTCAACAGATGGTGCTGGCTCAACTGGAGGTTAACATGCAGAAGAATGAGAATTGATCCACTCTTATCTCCTTGCACTAAACTCAACTCCAAGTGGATCAAGGACCTCCACATAAAATCAGACACACTAAAAACTAATAGAAAAGAAACTGGGGAAGACCCTTGAAGACATTGGCTCAGGGGAAAAATTCCTGAACAGAACACCAATTGCTTATACTCTAAGAACAAGAATAGACAAATGGGACCTCATAAAACTACAAAGTTTCTGTAAGGCAAAAGACACTGTCAAAAGGATAAATCGGCAACCAACAAATTGGGAAAAAATCTTCACCAACCCCACATCCGACAGAGGGCTAATCTCCAATGTATACAAAGAACTCAAGAGGTTAGACCCCAGAAAACCAAATAACCCTATCCAAAAATGGGGTACAGAGCTAAACAGAGACTTTTCACCTGAAGAAATTCGGATGGCTGAGAAACACCTTAAAAAATGTTCAACATCACTAGTCATTAGGGAAATGCAAATTAAAACAACCCTGAGATTTCACCTCACACCAGTCAGAATGGCTAAGATTAAAAACTCAGAAGACATCAGGTGTTGGCGAGGATGTGGAGAAAGAGGAACACTCCTCCACTGCTGGTGGGAATGCAAGCTGGTACAACCACTCTGGAAATCAGTATGGCGGTTCCTCAGAAAACTGGGCGTGATACTTCCGGAGGACCCAGCCATACCACTCCTGGGAATATACCCAGAAAATTCACCAGCATGCAATAAGGATACATGCTCCACTATGTTCATAGCAGCCTTATATATAATAGCCAGAAGCTGGAAAGAACCCAGATGTCCCTCAACAGAGGAATGGATACAAAAAATGTGCTATATGTACACAATGGAGTACTATTCAGCCATTAGAAACAATGAATTCATGAAATTCTTAGAGAAATAGATGGAGCTGGAGAATGTCATACTAAGTGAGGTGACCCAGTCTCAAAAGAATACCCATGGTATACAGTTACTGATAAGTGGATATTAGCCTAGAAGCTTGGAACACCAAAGACACAAATCACATATAAAGTGATGTCTCACAAGAAGAAAGGAGTGGACACTGGTGCTAGAATGGACCAAAACATCATTGTGGGAGAGTACAAGAACAGTAAAGTGGGAGAGGGTGGATGCGGGAGCAGGGGGAGGGAAAAGGTCATGCGGGACCTTTGGGGATGGGGACCCAGAAAAAGGGAAATGAATTGTAAATATAGAATATATACAATAAAAAAAAAAGAAGAAAAAAAACAAAAAAAAACCAAAAAAAAAAAAAAAGAACTGGACACACACACACACACACACACACACACACACTCATGCACATGACCCAGGGAAAAAAAAAAACTCAAGAGACAACAAGTGCTGGCAAGGATGTAGAGAAAGAGGAACACTTTTCCACTGTTGGTGGGATTGCAAAATGGTAAAACCGCTCTGGAAATCAGTTTGGCGATTCCTCAGAAAATTGGGCATGTCACTTCCAGAGGACCCTGTCATACCTCTCCTGGGCATATACCCAGAGGATTCCCCTGCATACAATAAAGACACATGCTCCACTATGTATATATAGCAGTCTTGTTTATAATAGCCAGCAATTGGAAGGAGCCCAAATATCCCTCAAAGGAGGAATGGATACAGAAAATGTGGTATATTTATACAATGGAATACTACTCAGCAATTAAAAATAATGAATTCTTGCAATTTCTAGGTAAATGGTTAGACCTGGAAAATATCATCCTGAGTGAGTTAACCGAATCACAAAAGAATACACATGAAATGCAATCACTGATAAGTGGATATTAATGAGCCCAGAAGCCCTAAATACTCAAGGCACAATTAGCAAGTCAAATGATTCCCCAAGAAGAAGAAAGGAGAGGACCCTGGGCCTGTAAAGATTGGATCCAGTTTTGTAGAGAAAACGTCAGGGGAGGGGGAATGATTGGGGAATAGTTGGGGGGGAGAGGAATTATGGGACATATGGTGGGGGGAACTGGGAAAGGGGAAGGCCTTTGGAATGTAAACATAGAATATAGAAAATAAAAATTAAAATAAAACAAAGACTGCATTGCATTTCACTCTTTACTTTGTTTCCTTTGATCTCTTTTTCTTCCTTCCTTAATCTCTTATTTTTTTTCATCTGTTTCTTTGTCTCCTTTCTAAGTCTCCTCTGCTTCTGTTTTTTTTTTTTCTTTTTGTTTCTAAAACAGCATATACATCTCTTCAACTTCCACTGTGGGCCAAAGTATGTTCTTCAATTCATGATCATCCTGCCCCCACAAAAAAAAATCAGACCCTAAAATTGCTAGAGGCAATATAATGAGCATTTTTCAATTGATAGGCACAGGAAAGAACTTTCTGAATAAGACCCTGATAACACAGAAAAGGAAATAATCCCAACAATCAATAAATAAGATCTCATGGAAGCAAGAAGCTAGAGAAATGTGAAAGAAACAAAAAGGGAGCCCAAAGAACAGAAGAAAATCTCCCAGGTATTCCCCCAATGGAGGATTACTGTTAGAGAGCTCACAAACCCCTAAACAGCAAGAAGATAAAGCACATTAGAAACAGGCAGAGGAAGTAAATGGAAAATCGCCAGAAGTAGGCAAATGGCTAGGAAAAAATTTAAAATATGCACAACAGTTTTAGCCACCAGGAAAATACAAATTGAAACTAATTTAAGATCATATCTCACAGCTTCAGAATGACCATCATCAGGAATACAGAGGATTACATTACAAATAATTTTCCCTTTCTCGGTTCCCCCCTCCCCATAAGTCCCATAAGCCCTCTTTCCTCTGCCCATTACACAATCAATGCCCTCCCACTTCTCTGCCCTGGCAATCCCCTTCAATGCTGCATCAAGCCTTTCCAGGACCAGGGCTCTTTCCTTCCTTCTTCTTGGGAATGATTTGATATTGAGTTGTGTCTTGGGTATTCAGAGCTTCTGGGCTAATATCCACTTATGAGTGACTGCATTCCATGTGTGTTCTTTTGTGAATGAGTTACCTCACTTAGGATGATATTTTCCAGTTCCAACCATTTACCTAAGAATTTCATGAATTCATTGTTTTTAATTGCTGAGTAGTATTTCATTGTGTAAATATACCACATTTTCTGTATCCATTCCCAAGACACAACTCACATATCAAATCATTCCCAAGAAGAAAGAAGGAGAAATGGTAGAGAGTGGATTGTGGAATGGGTGGAAGGAAGAGAGCTTATGGGACTTATGGGGAGTGGTCAACTGGGAACGGGAAAATCATTTGGAGTGTAAACAAAGAATATAGAAAATTTTAAAAAGTATAAAAATGAAAGTATGTGGCACATATAAACAATTGAATAATATTCAGCAGCAAAGAAAAATCAAGTCATATTTGTGACAAATGTATGTTACAGGAAAAATGTTAGTGAGTGGGATAACTCAGGCCCAGAGAGACAAAAGCATTGTATTGTATGGAATATGTGATTAAATGGAAGGCTAGTTAATCTTGGCATGGAAGGAGTGCTGATATCTTCCAAAGGAGGGAACAATCAATGGTCCTACTCAGCTATGCACCTAGGTACCGCAATTACCAGCATGGCACAATAACCCTAAAGATACAGTGGAGGCATATAATAACCAAGAGCTCTCTAATTGGACTTAAGGCTTGATCAACAAGAGGGACATTGTACCTGTTCCTGAAAACCTTTCCAACTACCCTGGGTTCATGAAGTCATGGATCTTGCAGGAGAGCCTGCAACTGGCACTTTACTAAACAAGCATAATCTTGAGTTCTAAATATTTGCCTTCATACACACAGATAAGTGTAGGTCTTATCTCTCATTAAGAAAACTTCTCATTGCAACAGACAAGTGCCGTTATAGGAAAAACAACCAATACAACACAAAGTTATGGATCTCTGTCCTAAGTGATAAATGTACTGCAATATAACTACCATGGCCAATGCTCAGGGATTATTTCATAAATACAGTTAAAAATCATAAGAGGTAGAGGAATGAGGTTTTCTGTGAGATGGTGTCTGCTAGAAATATCAGAAGCTACACCCATGAAGTCTCACCAACATGACTGTCTAAACATGAGCTAAACAAAGATAACAACAGATATGATAAGGCAGACAAAGGGAAGCCTATGAGACCTCATTCTAGACAGAGAACTACAGGTGACTATGCAAGGCTGAGAACAGGAGAAATATTCTTCTCCAGAGTAGATCATACTCATTTATTATCTTAAAACAAATTGTCTGTCCTGACATCATATACATACATGTAACATTGTACAGACTGATCAGGTTGTGCTCATGTATTTAAGTATATTTAACAACATTTATTAAAGGGGGCCACAAATTGTAAAGAGAACAAGGGGGAGTATAAAGGAGAGTATGAAGGGAGCAAAAGGAAGGAGGACATGATGTAATTATATTATAATTTCAAAAATTAAGAAAGGCAGATTTACATGTTCACATTTTAAGATTCTTGCAGTTAGAACTACCTGTTATTCTGCTAGACTTATTGATTTATCACTTTATAGGCTGATGTCAGTACTAAATAGATAAAGTGTTCCAAATGTCAAGCAAATGAGGAATGCTTGTAATCAGAAAATGGTCCCTTCGTGGTTTAGTGAAGGTGGAGTCATGTCAGAACCTTAGATTTAGAATTCTAAATCTAAGGGGAAAGGGTGGTGATAACCATGAGGCAGAGCGAACTAAGTAGTATTGTGGGCATTTGAAACCTCAAAGCCCACCCCAGTGTCACACCTTCTCCAACCAGGGCATGCCTCCTGATCCTTTCCAAGCAGTTCCATGAGCCTATGGAGGCCACTTCCATTCAGATCACCAAGGGGCACATTTGTGTTTTATTGTATGTAATTTTTGTTTAAAGGTTTCAAGTCTGGAATTATAACCGAAAATATTTAATTTAATTCTTAATGTAACTAGAGTATGTAAGTAGAATTATAATGCCCAATGAAGGACTTCAGACCCATGAGGCTTGTCCAGGGTCACGAAGTAGAAAAACGCAGAAAATACCTTCATAAGTTGTGACGATGTGAGTGATCCTATGTGTTTAAGGATGATGTAGTCTTTCTCTGCCTTCATCCCCTCTTTCATCTGGTGGCATTGATATCAAGATGCTAGAAGATGAAAGATGCTGACCAAGCAAATACAAACACAAGAAAAACAAGAAAGTAAGTTGTAACATGCTGATGTGCCAGCACGAACAGAATACTACAGTGCCTTCCATTGTTCTGTGTTTCTGGTAGCCATAGCTCTATGTCTTCTTGAGTACAGAACAAAATCCTAACAAAGTTTCTGTAAGAGAAAAAAAATCCCGCCAGATTAATATCTCTAAATATATAGCAACTGATATGTAAGGGGTTAGAGAAATTTGATATTAAAATCTAACCCATGCTATGTTTATGTTTATGATGTTTATGTTTAACTGGATGTTTTTGATAATTCTAATTCATCCTATATTCATATTAATATTAATTGTAATAATGTTCATATTAATAACTAGATATCATATTTGCTCACATTTTAAAACTTTATTGTTTGGGAATTGAAAACATGGATACAATGCATTTTAAACAAATACAACCCCACTCTCTTCTCTCCAGTTCCTCCCATACCTGCTACGTTCTTCTGCCTGGTGTCATATACTGTTTTTCAAATGCACTTGAGTACGGTATCAGTTTGTACCTGGGTATGGAGCTATCGACAGGAACACAAGTAGCCTTTCAGAGTACATTAAAAAAATCACTGACAAGAATTGCTAAATAATAAAGGGTTTTTCTTTAGCCCTGCCACGTAAAATACAGATTTCTCTGTGTGTCAGCAGCACCATGAGGCACATCCATTGCAAAAACACACTCTTTGATGTTGTAAGATTTGCTACTGCTGGTTTAGATCTAAGAGCATAGATTCTTGGACATAGTTTCATTTTCTGGTGTTTAGCAAAATAACCATTTTATAATTTTACTTCAGATGAAATGTTTAACAGGAGCATGATTCAATTGTCAAATTGCTGGTGATTATTAGTCTCCAAAGGACAGATAGATTAACAAAGAAAGGAACAAGTAGGTAACTCATGGCAATTAATTGTAATCACAGAGATAATCAGTTTTTTTTCAGAATCCTCTTTCTGCTTCCAACTGAGGATTGATGCAGTAAATATTTCAGGTCTACTTTATTGTAGCTGTATAGGGGGAACCCATTTGGAGAAAACATTTGTCTCAGCAGCCAGGCACACAGTTCTGCTGTTTGCACTCTCTGGTTCCTGCATTTTGCTACCTGTGTAGACTAGCACTTTGAACCCTGCATAGGATTCTTCTCGTTAGTTTCTGAAGTGCTAGGATGCAGGAGTTATCAAAGCCCCACATTCATATACACACTCATTAACGATTACATATAAGTTACAGACAACCATTCACACCAGGGTGAAGCATCACCTGCAGAATTCAACAGACACAGACAGTCATATTGTAAGCCATGTTTGTTAAATATGTGGCATATTACAAACAAGGCCTCCATGGTGAAGGAGGAATATAGTCATTGGACACACTACCAAGAACTAGCCCGTCAGTATGTTACCAGAAAACAAGGAATTCCTTTTTATAGAATCTTCCTCTCACAGACAGATGACTTTAGCAGGGTGTGGTGGCTCACACACGTAGGACACAGTGCCAAGGGAAGAGGGAGAAGGGGAAAGAAGTGAAAACAGGCAGAGCAAACACAAGGACAATGTCCATGGGGTCTGAGAGAAAAAACCAATAGGTTAGATAAGCTGTAAATTTTTGTGGCTGTCTAGAGAAGGGTAAGAGACAGGAACAAGTCGATTAAGGTGAACTTTCTATGTTAAACTTCAGAGACTGGAGCAAGCAGTGAGGGTCCCTAGACAGCTGCTTCTGGGAGGGGCTTCTGGAGTTCAAGTCTCATGAAGAGGGATGGTAACTCCCACCATCTTTTTTGCATGACTTGAGAGAGGACAGATAGCTGTCCTGCTGGGGGTTAGGGTTAGGGTTTGGGTTAGGGTTTGGGTTAGGGTTTGGGTTAGGGTGAGAGTTAGGGTTAGGATTAGGGTTAGGGTTAGGGTTAGGGTTAGGGTTAGGGTTATGGTTAGGGTTAGGGTTAGGTGATTGACAGGTGATTGACAGCCTTGTTCATCTTAAGGGAGGGAGCAACAACGGTTCATAATCTTAATTATTTTAGCAGTTTAGAATGCCATGTTTTAGCCAAGGCCAGAGGTGTGATTCAGAACTCATGTTGACCAAAAATGATGTACTATCACAGATTAAATATTTTTAATTAAGAAGAATCTATAAAATACCCATGTGTTATGAGGAAGAGATAGCCTTTCCTTAAGGGGGTCTTAATGAAGCCCTCCACCCCACCCATCTCTCCATAATCCGGGACTTTTTTCTTGAGGAATGGTAGCTTGGGTGCTGCTTTTCTCTGTTCGCGAGGTGTTTCAAGCTCTGTGGAGATCAAATGTGACATATTCCTCTTTAAAAATTAATGTTACTAGGGAAACAAGAGATGGGGGTTCAAAGCCAGCTAGGAAAGTATCCAGTGTCAACAATGGCTCAGTCCCCTAATTTCTGAGAAACTGTTTTGTGATCCCCTCCCTTCTCCTCAGAGACTGTTGGCCGCCAGCTTGAGAGGATAAAGAGAGCAGAGGTAGAGAAGAGGGTTCTTCTGGAGGCCACGAGTATGGCAGAATGACCTCCAGAGACTGCTGCAGAGAGACAAGTGTACTTTATTGTTTCAGGGATAGGGTATATAAGGACCTTTTCAGGGGTATAAGTGGAAAGGGCTGATTGGTTACAGCATCAGTGAGCAGGAAGGGCTGAAAAAAAAAGCTTTAGAAATCTGGTTGCCTTAGAGATTGTGCTTGAAGAAAGTATCAAGCAGTTGTCCTCTGGACAATACAGGTCTAGGGTTATGATCTGCAGGATGTTTGGCAACCAGAGTCTGTTACTAGTTTGTGTGTGTGTGTGTGTGTGTGTGTGTGTGTGTGTGCATAAGCTTGCACACAGGTGTTTGTGACATCTGGATATCTGGAGTGGGATGCATTAGGATTATTTCCCCTTTTATTTTGTTACAAAATACAGCACCTAATTATCATAAAGGCAGGAAGTCAGAGCAGCACATTTGGGCCGAGTTGTGCAGCTTTGCAGAGAACTTTGCACAAGGTCAGCTTTTCAGATAAGGCCGGCCATTTGTGTTCAGGGGCACCCTCCAGACAAAGACACCCTCCAGACAGAGGCAGAGAAAGGGAAGCCCCACTGAGAAGAAGAAGTCTCCCCTTTGAGCTGAGCTCAGATAGCCATCCAGCCAGCCTTGAGTGATAGCTACCTCAATAGCAGGGTTACCCAACATCACCCTAAAAAGTGTAAGTCATCTGCCTCCTCTGTGATAATCGCTGGAGACCACAGGGAGGATACCTGTGTTACAACCATTGAGTCATATAGCAGCTACACCGCTGACTTCCACCAGCAGCTGTGTGTGCTGGAAAAGGAGACATGGCAGCAGTCATATTTTAACTTCGGTTTCTGCAGGGTTTCACAAGACTCCACGTAAGTGGAGAAGGGAAGTTCACCATGTCTCTGTACATTGTGTGATTTATTGAGCCAAAGATCACAAAACTTATTTTAAAACAATTTATTATTATTATTAATATTTTTATTATTACTTATTCACTTTACATCCTGCTCATTGTCCCTCCCTACCACTCCTCCTACAATTTCTCCCCCCAACCCCCTTTCCCTGCTCCTCTGAAATGGTGGGTGGGTGTGTCCCCCTGATTATCCCCCATCCTGGTACTTCAAGTCTCTGAATGGTTAGTCACTTCCCCTCCCACTGAGACCAAACACGGAAGCCCATTGTGAAGAATATATCCCATGGATAGACAAGAGTTTTGGGGATAGCCTCCTGCTCCTGTTGCAGTCAAGAACCCCAGTGACTGACAGGAATACCAACCCACCCACAAAACTTTCAACCCAAAATTTATCCTGTCCTACAGTGACTGGGGATGGAGCGAAAATTGAGGGAATAGCCAACTAATAACTGGCCCAACTTGAGACCCCCATGCCATGGGCAACACCAGTCTTTGACACTATCAATGATACTCTGTTATGCTTGCAGACAAAGTCTAACATGGCTATCCTCTGAGAGGCTCCACCCAGCAGCTGACTCAGACAGATACAGACACACAGCCCAACAGTGGATAAAGTTTGGGGATTCTTATGGAAGAACAGATGGCAGGATTGTGGGCCCCAAAGGGGATACACTCCACAGGAAGAAACCACAGAATCAACTAACCTGGACCCTCGAGCCTTTCAGAGATGGAATGACCAATCAAAGAACACACACAGATTGGATCTGGGTTTCCCTGTACATATTTAGCAGATATGCAGCTTGGTCTTCATGTGAGCCCCAAACAACAGGAGCGGGGACTATCACAAAACTTTAAAATGGAGATATTACCTGGTAGAGCATCTATAACAGGATGTCTTGGTATAGCTATGCCATAGTGGAGCAAATATCAAGAACTATCCTTATCATAAGTAAAGATGTGATATGGCTAATGAAATCACCAAACTCTTGCTGCACAGTAAACTTTTTTATAATTTGGATTAGAGTTTAAAGTCCTCTCTATGCATGAATTTTCTCTGAGTATATTAACCTATAAAAGCCTTATGTGGTTCTTGATCCAGCCTAACAATCTTTTCCTGCTTGGAGAAATAAGTTATCTTTCAGGTTTTTAGTGGATGGATAAATCAACTATGATACATTTACAAAATGGAATATTACTGTGATATAAAGAATATGGTGATCTAAAGAACAAGATCTCAAGCCACAAACACTGATACCCAACTTTAGCCACAAAGACATACAGACACCCAACTTTATGCAAACAAGTAAAAGAAGCCAATACACAAGACTACTATGATGAATTTCCAATACTATGATGTATTTCCAACATGGAGAAGACAAAAGCCTGGCCACAGCAAAGAGATCAGTGATTGACCAGGTATTGGAGGAGAGGGGAGGAAAAATAAACCGACAGTAGACGTTCAGTGTAAACCATGCTGTGTGATATTGTAGTAGTGGATACAGGTCATTGTAGACTTGTCCAAACCAGTATTATTTAAATCAAGAATGTGTACTAATGTAGTCTGTGATCCTGTGATGTGCCAATGAAGTTTATCAGATGTCCTTTCCTCAGAAGGTTCATCACAGCTGTACCACTCCTGCCAGATGTTAATAGGAGGTTCATCACAGCTGTACCACTCCTGCCAGATGTTAATAGGAGAAAATGTTGAAGAACACAGGCGGCTTGCCTCTGCACTTTCCTGCAGAAGTTTCCCTCCCAGCACTCCCTGCTCCTTCCTGCAGCAAGTGTGGGGCTTCCCTCCCCCTCTCTGGCCCCTCAGAGAGGGCCTGGTCTGGCATATTGCTGTCCCTGTTTCCATAGAGGCCCCCCTTAATGAAACTGCCCCAAGGAGCCACAGATGCCAGCTTGAGCAGACAAGTGACAACCTCCCTTGCCTCCGTGTGTCTCACCTAAGCTGGCACTCTCACTGATAAAAGGCTGAGCTCTTCCCAGGGCAGCTCGTTCCTGTCCTTGGGGAAGACACACAAAAGATAAATACCCTTGAGAAGATTAAGGTCCCAGGTTTGGATCATGAAAGAGAAACAATCAGGAGGACATAGACAGCTATAGCCAGTTGTAAAACACACTAAGTTCCTGATAGCGCCATAAAGTTACTCTTTAGGTCAGAAGAGTTCCCCCTTCCAGTAGCACAATTCGGTCTTGCCACCTGAACAAACGATATATCTGATATATCCTGTTTGAAAAATGACTTGCCTCATTGCCTCCCCCATCACCCTAATATCCAAAGAATCCCTAACTATGCTGTATCAAAACGGGAAGCCCTCTAGGCATGGTGCTGCACTCTTCCTTGTGCAGTAGGAAGTTTGTGAGTCTGACTTGTATTGATAAAATAGAGACTCTTTTGCATATTTGCAACAGGCCCTGCATTTCTTGAGCTCTCCTGGGGTTCTTGCGGAATTGGGGACACAACAATGTCAGGTGTATGGGGATAGCATATATATCAGATAGATGTCTTTGTACCTCCCCTCATTTTACTATGAATTGAAAACTGCTATAAGAGGAAATGCTTTTGTTTAAGAGTTTAGGTTCAGTGTGAAAATTAGTTAAAGCGAGGCAAGAGTAGGAGAAAGAGACGTGTAAGATCAGGCAAGGGTAGAAAAGAGCAGGAAAAGTTGGTGGGTGTTTTAGAAATAGAATACACACATTCTCATGAGCACTGAAAATGGCTGTTTCTGGCTGAACTGATGATGTTTCATGCTGTGCTAGTCTACTGTCGTCCACTGATCTTTATTATTTGTACGAGTGGTAGTAGTGGTGATGACAGTCATCTGCTTGTGTATGTTTTGGAGTTGATGTCAGAGCAATCACAAATTAATTAAGAACCTGAACTTCAATCAGACCCTCCAGACTTGAGTTCAGTTTTTATATGTGAAAGCTTTTTGTTTTATTGTATTATAGTTGTATTTTCTTGAAAAGATACCAATTGCAATCTCCACTAAACTCAGCTGACAACTTGTAGTAAAGATGTAATGTACAATATGTACAAATGTATAATACGTACAATCCCATTTTAGACACTTCTTGGACTTCTTTTTATTAGATATATTCTTTATTTACATTTCAAGTGATTTCCCCTTTCCTGGTACCCCACCCCACTGAGAATCCCATAAGCCATTTCCCTCTCTCTCAAGGACTCTTCATACTGCAGAATTTTCCCAGCCCAGAATATGTTCCATGATCAGTGAGTTGTCTTCCCACGTGATTGCATTAGCCTTGAATCAGGAGGGTAGCATGATGGTTTACCACTGGACAATTCAACAGGATAACTTGAAACATGTTTTAAAAAGTATATTTGTATTTGTATTTTGTATATTCCATTGAAGCCACTGCTGGACAACATGAGTATGAGAATTATTGTTTGAATAAATATGTCAAGGTTAATGAAATTACTAAAATATTCATTGGACTTTGTGTCAGAACATACTTCTACGTTTTGCTGTTATTGTTTTCTGATTTTTCTTGGCTCACTGTTTCAATCCTCTCTTCACTTCCTTTCAATGTTCATTTTCTCTCCAAATTTTCCTACAGAAGTGGGTGTCTTTTTGTTGTTTGTTTGTTTGTTTGTTTGTTTTTAAAGAAGCATTTTAGTTTATTTGTCCTCTCAGAAATCTGCACATCACAGCAGAACACCAGGTCACTGCAGACCTACACTTTTCGCTGTTTCCAATCTCCACTCATTTTTTGTCAGCCCCAACACTGGCCTTTGCAGTCCCCCTGACCTTCTTCATTCCGTTCTTGTATTCCTTTCGCTGTTTTCAGGTCTTTTTCTTCTCATAAAGGCCATGTCTTGCAAGTCTGTGTTTAGGCTCATTCTTCTTTGCATAATCTAAAGAATCAAAAATCATGCCAAAGCCAGTTGTCTTGCCACCACCAAAGTGGGTTCTGAATCCAAATACAAAGATGACATCTGGTGTGGTTTTGTATATTTTGGCCAGCTTTTCCCGAATTTCTGTCTTTGCTACTGTTGCTTTCTCAGGATGAAGGGCATCAATGACCATCTGTTTCCTCTGAAGCAGATGGTTTGTCATGAACTTCCTGGTCAGGATGGTTACCATGTCATTCATCATGGCTATGGTGCTGGAGCTGTAGAGGAGGAAGAGAGGGTTGTTCACTTCCCACCAATCATATCAACACCCAGAGTGGGTGTCCTAAGAAGGAAATGACTCTGGTCTAATTTGTTCATTGCAACATAGTATACATCTTTTGAGTACCTATCACTTAGTACACCATTGCTAAGTACAAGGTCTGGTATGCTACATTTTAACCTCACAGTATCTTTGCCAGCAGTGCACTGAAAGATTTCTTGGAAACTAAACGAACCAAGGGATCATCTCTAATGTCTGACGTCACACCCAGGGAGTACTTTCGACGACAGATTTCCTTAGAAATGTCTCCAGAATTTAAATTACTCTAGAAATATGAGTATATCTTTACTTTTCTTGTAACTGAAAATTAGTTATACATATTTCATGCATAAAACTATCAGATAACTAATTTGTGTTATTTGCTGCATGTGTATAACTCAGGCAGCTCATACCTGAGGTCTTTTGTCACTATCTTCAGAGATGTTTCCACTGTGTGGGAAGACATTGTCTGATGCCAAGGACCAGTCTCAACTTGGAGAGGGGTTCTGATAAAAGGGGTATATGCACATGGAGAAAACAAAGGATTCTTGTAGTCAAATCTTGGGGCTAAGCTGGTGGTAACTAAGCAGCTTTTCAGCCTGCTTTCTCTGTGTTCTGCTTTCTCTCTGATCTCCTTTTTCTGGAGATCACCAGACCGCTCTCTCTATATATATATATGTTTTGCTTGAGACAATTCTCCAAGCAGTTCTTTCCTATTCTACAAAATTCTCTGGATACCTCATCTCCTCAGATCATAAGCCCAGTCTTTTATTTTACATACCAATCCAGTAATACACTTCAGGTTTCCTTTTGATTATCCTGTGAATCAGCATCCCATGATCCCAACTCGTTAATTCTTAGGAAACAGAAAACATTTTCTCTTAACATTGCAAAAGAATTCAGAGATCTGCCTGCCTCTGTTGAACACAGAAAATAAGCTAGCTGGGCAGGACACAATCCTGAAATAATCTCCACCACACATAGGCCTGTACTCCTTGTGTCCCAGGCTGACCTTGAACTCAGGAATCTGCCTGCCTTTGTATCTTTCTGAGAAGCTGGCTGATTAATGCAGCTTCCTCTTTTCTGATTTGTGAAACCCTCATATAATTCATATTGGATCCTTAATTTTTACATAGTGAGAAATTATATAGTTTTGGACTTGTGTTTTTAGAGTTCTTTTCCACAGCCTTAAGGACTGACTTGAAGGTCCCAGCATTTACCATTTTGTTGAGACATTAACCCCACCTTCATCTTCTCGACTCATGCTATTTCTGGAGTCATTAATGTTAACAGGGAGGACTTTTCTTAAAGGAGGAATGTAAAATAAATACATTATTATCTGAACAAGCCTTATGCCCATAGCAACCACCAACACTCCTGGAGACCAGTGCCTGCTGGCCCTGTCACAGAGGCAGAAATCATGTGTCTAAAGTAATTTTAAAACTTAAACACAGGATAGCCAAAATGGAATTCATAAACTTGTCAAAAAAATCTTCTATATGAATATTTACAATAATACGTTCTGATTTCAAATTTGTCAACTACTCATCAACAGTGCCCTGGTTTCCTTGAAACAAATAGTCAAAATATCTGGGATGAGTCATAGGGTGAGTTTCTATTCCTCAGTACCTGGACCTTAGCAGACTCTTCATTGTCCTGGAGGTAGGATCCCTTCGTATATAAATGTCAGCCATAAGGATCTTTCAGCACTCTCTTGGAGAGCAGGATGGTCTTGTCCATTTCTCCTGTTCCAATGTGCCCAGATCTCTCATTACTTTGTCTCAAGCTTGCAGTGTCTTGGTCCTCTCTTCACTCTTCAGGTCTGAGCTCCTTTGACAAGAGCTGTATTCTAAGAGAAGTGTATTTGTCTGAGAATTCACTTCAGTTTTTGATTTTAGTAAAGTCCCTATGAGTGAGACTCTTGTGACTCTAATATATACCTGAGATAGCGTAATAAGAAAATATTTGTTTTGGCTCAGAGTTCATAGTTTTCAGGCCATGGGTAGGTGGTCCTGTAGGATTTTCAAGTTGTCCTTTGTTTTGCTGGAGGTAGCACACCCCGGGAGTGCTTATCTCATAAGCAGGGAGCCAAGGAAACTTGAATATCAAAATCTCCTTTAAAGGCATGGCCACATCGTCCAACTTCCTCTCACCAGCTCTGCTTCTAAATGCTCCTCTTTGCTGATAGTGTTATGGCTTTGAAGCAAGCTTTAGCACAGAGGCCTTTGCAAGACACATACAAACCACAGTGCTGCAGTGTAGCAATTAATTATTCCATGGTTTGCTCCTTTGCCATTGTATCAGAAAGGCACTGCCAAACAAGCGCATCTATATTTTCTTCTGTCATCTTGTTTTATAGGTTTCAGTTCTATATTTAGTGCGTTGATCTATTTTCAGTTATGTCTGTAGAGAGCCTCATAGTTTGTCTGCATTCTGCTTAATGTTTACATATGAATGTCACATTGTTCCAGCATTTGCTGAAAAAACCTTTTGTGTTGCCTCTTCCTCCTTTGCACAATTTAACATCATGGTTTGACTTATATACTTATCTCTCCATCTTCAGCAAGGACAGCAAACTCAGAAATGGACAGGAAAGAATTATATGCTCATAGGCACTGTTTAAATATTTCACAATAAATCTTTTATACTGAATATGAAAATAAACTTCCCAGAGAACCATATTATTCCAGAATCACGTGATTTATATCATGACATTTCTATTTTTAAGTGAAACAAATAAAGAAATTCTACCACAAAAAAATATTGTTAGTTTAAAAAATTGCTCTCCTGGATGCTACTCTCTCTTTTTGCCTAGTTGTTCTTTTCTTCATTCCGCTCTGATTCCCTCTTGGATGCTTTGGTACCCAGAGCTGTGGCACAGCAGGGTCAGGGCAAGCATATCACAAAAAAGCACTTAGGATCCAAGTAAGATGCTGTTGATGGACTTGTTTTCCTATTGCTCATAGATGGACCTGGGCTTCTGATGGGGAAGCTATCAGTGGGAGGGCAATGTTCTTGACCTGAGGTAATTAATGTCATGATCAGAATGTCAGGCTTTCTGCTTTCCGGAAGCAGACCAGACATTTTGGTACTTATAACATGGAACATGGGGGAAGGGGTTGATTCCCCAGTTCCAAAGTATCTCTTCATTTGAAGACTAGAGTGGTAAGAATGGCATTCCCACAATTTAGTTAATTTTAGGAAATTATTCGGGAAACTCTTCCATCCCTGCGCCTTACCACAAGGGCATCATTCCAAGATAAGACTTCACACTAAGGAGTCGTTGTTAGGAGTAGAATAAGATTTGGCAGGATAGGCCAAGCAGAAAGAAAGGAACAAAGCCATTTACATAGAGTGAGGAAGATGAGGCAGCCCTGAAATGTCAGAGGGCAAGCTGCCATAAATAGTCACTGAAAGAAAATAACACACGAGAATTCTAATAACAGCACAACTTCTCTAGGGGACTAAACTTACATAAAAGTAAGCAGCACATATGAATTGAGCTCCAGTCCTACCTGAGTTTTTTTTTCTAAAATCAGAGAAGACACTAATAGTATTAATCTGTAATTTAGAGCTTAGCCAGAGGCTGGAGGACTAGAGGCAGAAAGTTAGCCTCACCTACACAGCAAGCTTGAGGTTAGCATGTTTGTACACAAGACCCTAATTTTTTAAAACCAGGAGAAGAAAAAATTAAAATATACACAGTTTTAGTTTTTCAAGCAAATTTCTGAAACCAACCTGGAACACACAAACATCCAGTGGATCTTTAACCCCTAAATTTGACTGTTGACCAAAGCCATGATGGCTTCGTAGGTCACTTCACAGATCACTTCATTGGAAATTTTTATCATGCTTTATTGGCTACTACTTCCTGGAATATTTCAAATGAAGTCAGGGGAAGAATGCTGGCCAAGCTGTGTTCTTCATATATAAAGAGAAATCGGTAGGTAGGATTTGTAACTACACACTCTTGCCTTCTCGCTCTCATTTCCCGTTGTTTTCCAGAGGAAGACTGTTTTAAGTGCAACACTTTAGAGCTGGTGTGACTGAGTTGCAACAGGAGCATCATTCTCAAGCATTTTAATCATCATGTTTTGTGGGTGAGAGAACAAGAAGGCATGGGGGGGCAGGGAGGTGGGGCGCCACGAGTCTCAGTGAGAATGGAAGATGACCTCGTTTTCTCCGGTTGCAGGTGGCTGGCCTGTTTACCAGCTCTTGCCCCATTTTTTTCAGAGAGGAGCACAGCAGCATGGCTTGAGAGCAGGCCACACTCCCACCTGAGTCTCCAATGATCAGGCCAGCCTTGGTGCTACTCAAACACTGGACCTAGCTGTATTCCTTTTAAAAATATCTTTAGTTTTTGTCGTATTATAGTGATATCACTTTCTTCCTTCTTCCATGTATCCCTCTACCTTGCTTCCTTTTCAAGTTTCTTTTCCTGTAATTGGTGTTACAGTCATGCACATATGTATATGTATATGTGTCTGTGTCTATGTGTCTATAAATATGTGTTTCTAAATATATAAATACAACCTGCTCAGTCCATTTGTTGCTTGTATGTAAACTGTAGCTTAATATTTACTAAATACATGTCAATTTTTCCTTTTCTAATTTCAGTATGACCAGATCTATTAACTGGCATATTCCTTTCCTAGAACAAATCTTTAGCTTCTATCCCAACTAGGACAGTTGTGTCTTTCTGTTTCCTGTGATACTGACCTGAGTACATTTCTGTCCTTTAATACAGTAAACTCAGTCTCCTCCTGTTATTCACCCTAAATACTCTAGCTTGGTTGATATGCAGCCAAATCTATTCTTAATTATATTATTATATATCATTTTAATTATATCATAATTAAATTTTTAAAAACTCTTTGTAAAATTATGTTGGTAGTGCTGGGGTGAAAATTATGTTTCACAGATAGTTGGCTGAGACACACACTAGTCTGGAAGTCTGTTTTGAGTGTTATTTGTTCCTTGATTTTAGGACCATGTTCCAGTCACCAGAAGACTCTACAAACAGCATGCCCAAGCTGCACAGCTTTTAAAAACCAATAACATGTCTTGTTGGACATGTCTACCATGAGAGAGCTATCTTGGCTTATTCCACAACACTCTCTTAGGGAGGAGGATAGGTTACGTTATTCTGCCTTATATGGTCTTCCTTAAGCTGCCAGGTAACCATGTACAAGTCAGAGTAAATCAAGAAGCATCCCTCAAGTACTGCTTTCTTTTTTTTTCTTCAAATATTTTTTATTAGATATATTATTTATTTACATTTCAAATGATTTCTCCTTTCCTGGCTCCCCCCTCCCCAAAAGTCCCATAATCCCTCTTCCCTCCCTATGTTCCCCCATCCACCCCTTCCCATTTCCCTGTTCTGCTAGATTAAGTTCTCTCAGTTTCCAAAGGACTAAACGCTGTCTCTTCTCCTCTCACTGCAGCACTCTTAGACTCAATCCCAATGGCTGCTCATGCCGATAGTGCTGGTTTTCACTTCTGAACCCAACAGTCTCCACAGGGAGCTAGAGTGATGGAGGTGTCATTCCCAAGCTCAAGACCTTGGTCACATTGAAACAACATGCGAAATTGCTGTTCTGTAAGGCTATCTGTCTGAGCCTTTGATCTGTCTGAGCCTTCTGTCTGTCTGCCTGATCCTTGGTCAGTCGGTCTGTCTGCCTGTCTGTCTGTCTGCCTGTCTGAGCAGACTTCTACAATGCTCCACACCACCTCATTCATACCATTTAGCCTCCTGTGCTCAGCATTCTCTCAAAATCCAAGTTCTTCCTGCAGCAAAACTTGGACATAGTTTAACAGAACAAAAGTGTTTAAAATGTCTGTTGGATATTGTTAAAAATATTTGAAAGGTCAATATTAGTAGTCTAATTTTATGGTACATAAACAGATCTGGATGTTTTATTTGCTGTTTCAAGACCAAAAAGATGGCAGTTGGAAGAATGAATACTTAAGATGTACATGAATTAAAGTTTCTTCTGATAAATCTCATAAGGAAGCAATATTCTCAAGAAAATCTTGATGAGTTCTTAGTTGGAAACTCCAAGGTAAACTAATGCATTAGAGCAGGGAACTCAATGGTTCTACCATGCCTAATAATAGTAGTGAGTGCTAAGGCTTTGCCATTTAATTTCTGAGCATTTTTAAGTATATTTACTTCATTTAATTCCATACAGCATATTTACCTTCTCTATAATTAAATAAAACATGTAGTCACTATAGTTTAAACATCTCTATCCTCACCCCCATCTCTCTTTATCACACCTTTGGGAAAGAGTTATACTTCTTATAGAGTACAAAATAAAATAATTCAATACATTTGGAGAAAATATTGACACAATACCAACAACTGAATGCAGTAGGTCTTACATAAACCACATCCTAATCTTTTCTGGTCACATCATCTTTTATACACAGTGGGTATAGTCAGATTTAAAGGAGAAAGATGTGAAGACTGTGACTTGGATAGAGAAATTCCTAGGAGATGAGTAAAGCCTGCCTCCAAGTAGGCCTCTGAGAGCTTTCCACACCAGTGAAAACATGAGCAATCTAATCTCATGAATGGACTTGACCCTTGGACTAATTCATAATCCAATGGCATTGTCAGTAAGAAAAAAAAATCTAGGCCTAGATGTGTCCTTTGAGAATACAATGAGCTCAGGCTCTTCCTGTATTGACTTTGTCAGCTTCTTGTCCACCATGAGATGAGCAGCCCCTTATCCTATGGGGCTAAGCCACCATGGTCTGACTTTTCTGACAATATGAGTAGAAATCAATCCTTCCAAATTAAGTTGCTTCTGTCAGACCCTAACCACACACAAAAAGCAACTAATTCCATGATTAGAAAGTGGAAATAAACTAGAGTAATGATAGCAAATGGAGATTTCCTTCATTGAATGAGTCTCTTCCTCTCCCAGCTGGTATTGGTCACCATGTCAGAATCTGTTACTATGTGAAGATATAGTAATCCTTCCCCACAAATCAGAGCTTTAGTCTAATTCTATCATAGATAGATAAGAGTAGCACAACTAACAGGCCACAATGTCACATTTAATGCCAGCACTCAGGAATCAGGGGCAAACAGATCCCTGAGTCTGAAGCCAACCTGGTCTACATAAGTAGTTCTTGGCTAGCCAGGACTACAAAGTGAGACCCAGTCTGGAGTGAGTGGCCTGAGGCTGTGAGGTAGTTACGATGACCAAACAAGCTCTGCCTTCAAATACGCTGGGTTAATTCATAGAAGCATTCTGTGTAATAGCATGATAATATAAAAAAATTAAACAGATATATCACCAAGCAGTGAACAGTTGATAGGGCAGAAAATGCTGCTTCAAGATTCCACTGGAGAATCTCTGTAGTGGGCACACTTTGAAAGCTTGCAGGTTCAGCCCCTGCCTGCCATGGAGTCTTTCTGACATGACAGACTGGGAGGATGGCATTGATGGGGATTCCAGCGGGTCCTTAAGAGCATCAGGAGAAGTTCATGCTGAGTGGAGGGTGTATCTATACTCAGCTCCAGTGACAGAAGTATAAAGGTTACCGAGGCCAGGGCTAACTACACACAGAATCTTAAGTATTACCACAAAAGCTAGAGAAGCCATGTCTTCCTAGAAACACTGAGATCCTAGAGACCATTTCCAAAGTTTCAATTTTCATATCATTTCATAAGGGGATAGCTTTGCACTATCAGGGTTCAGAGACTGGGGCTGGTTCACCAGCATATCAGTGGTACCTTGCGGTTAGTTCCTTGGTATATCAAGGTCTGTCTTAGGCTTGACTGCTGTCTCAGCTACCTGGTGGCCTGCCTTGGGCTGGTCCATTAAGTAACTTATCAGATCTTGCCTTTGAGGTCCAGGCCTTATCAGAGCTGCCTGATGGTGAACTCTTGATTTACAGGTTTCATGTTATTTATTCCCTGTCACTCAAAGTTGTTTGTAAGTTACATGCAATGCTTTTACTTATGCTACTACTTTGTCTAAAATTTTTAAATAAAAAATAATAAATAAAATAGAGCATTGGGACTTGAAAATAGAGCCATAAAAGTTATCTAGAAAGAGGTGCATTTGAGAACTAGTAAACCAGTGGAGATATATGTTTAATAGAAAGAAAGAGATAGTTTGAAACTAATAACTATAGATTTCTCAATTTTTGGTGGAAAACAGTGTGAAGATTCAAATAATGTAATAATAATAAATGTAAAAATAATCACATCTAACACTAGAGATCCAGATTTCTTACATCATAGGTTAAAAAATAATAAAACCCAGGGCAAGAGATCATTTGTATTTATGTACTAAAATTGTTTACAGTTTATCTATGCCCAGTAACCTTGGAGGAAGCTTTATTTAAAGGCAACAGATTAATTAATATGATGGAGAAATTTTCAAGACAGCATAACATTCAAGTTATGGGATGGCTATGTTTTCTCATTTCTAGCCACATTTACAATGGTAACTTGATTTTTTTAAAATTTAAAAGCAGAGCAGATAATTGGGAAATGAGGGCTGGTCAATAAAGGGCAAGCTGAAAAGCTGTAGGCAAGGAGTCTGTAGTTAAAGAAAGTAGCACCTGGAGGAAGTAGAATTTAAAGCGGATCCAGGGGCAATTTTAATTGAAAGGGAATCTGGAATAGCTTTTGAAGTGAAAAAGCTCAGCTTCGGACCTGAGTATAATCGCCCACTCCACCATAGTTTAGTCCCTGACTCTGGGTCTCACTGTTCTCTCATATCAGAATATTATGGAGGATTTTGTAAACTACAAAAGTTAGTTTTTTCTATTAAATCTTTAGCTCTCATATACTGATGTTTTCAGTAAAACTATAACTAATGCTAGAAGTGGAGGTTTTTACTGGAATCATTCAACCTTACTATTGAAAGTAAAGTACTTCCGATGCTAAAATGTTTTTCATTAAGACTAAAAGGAAATTTAAAAAAACGAAAATGAAGCCAAGCCCCTTTCACTGGAACTGGAGGAGAGATAACTCATGATAACCTCGGCCAGACCCCACTAGTGACAGACTATCGGCCTTGAAACTGTGAACTCATTCGAAACTCTTTGTTTTGACACAAGGGGCTGCAGGCTACTTTGTTCACTGGAATCTGTTTGTCTGAAAATACTTCAAATGATTTATCTGGATGTGTCCTTAGTTGGCTTTTAAAGCAGTGGTTCTCAATCTTTGTAATGCTGTGACCCCTTGATACAGTTCCCCATGCTGTAGTGACCACCCAGCCATGAAATTATTCCATCACCACTTCAGAACTGTAATTTACATTATGAGTCACAATGTAAATATCTGATATGTGATCCCTGCAGGGTCATGACCCACAGGCTGAGAACTGCTGCCCTAAAGGATGGCTCTTATTATTGCTTTAATTCTGTATTACCTTCACTACTAATGGGACAGTTCCCACTAACACTTTTCTTATTCCTGTGCTCCTACAACAGTCATTTCCCATCAGGATACTGATCCATCTTGAGGACATTGGAACATCGGGAACCATGCCTACTGCTATTTCATCTAGACTGCCCTCCTTTGTTTTCTGACTTCAGCCATACCAACTTCGTGTTATCCTTCCAATGTGGTGGTGTGCTCCTACCTCAAGACTTTCAACTTGGTAAGTCTCCTTTATGAAGCCACCTTCTATAAAATGTCCATGTGATTGACTTTCTCGCTTTGTTTAGGCTCTTTTCCTCCAATGTCCCCATCTAGAAAGGCTCTCCTAACCTCGTATTTCACTACCAACCTCCTTGTCTTCCCATTTTTCCCTTTTCCCATGGCATTTGTTGCTATATAAGACACCCACTTGCTTTCTATAGGGTGAATGGAATCTTATAGGAAACACTGCACTTTGAGAACTGAGAAAACTATAGAAATTACATAGTCACACATTGGGCTGCTCTTATCCCATTCCCCCCAAACAGGTTATACCCTTAGTTAGGAAAGACTAACTGAGCGGGCTCACACACAGTTCAGAGGTTTAGTCTGTTGTCATCATGGTAGGAAGCATGGCGGCACGCACCCAGCCGGCAGGCTCACCACAGCCTTCACTTACTGTCCTTAGACAAGATTGTTTCTCCATCTAACTTAGACCAGCCAAGACCATCTACTCTTCACCACAAATAAGGAAAAAATAATTCACTGAAAAATTAAGCCCTAAAAAGAGGGTTCACTTCCCCTAAAGTCTCTTGAATCTTGTAAAATGTGTACTCAATAAATGTTTTAGATTTTCACTGGCTTTTTTATTATACTGTCTCAGCCACAAACTTGAGATGGGTGAAGATAGGATATACTTGTTTCTTTTGTTTTTGACTAACAGTATTCTCAATAGAATGTAAGTCCCATAAGATGTTTGCCCAGTTACTTTCTTACTCTGTTTCTTTTGTCCAGTTTTGCCCTGGCAACAGTTATTTGTTAAATGAATAGACAGAACATAATTCAGTTGTTTCTTTGGCTGATTGAATGTCTTCTTTTGGTCGCTCTGTTACCTGGTCCCTTTTCTAGTTTTGTTTTTGAAGTAGTTAAAAGCCACATCTAGCTTGTCCTCTAAGACCACAGGCTACCATTAGTTAAATAGTCCTTCAGTTTCATTTCTTGCTATGTCCACTTATATCTTGTGCAGTTTCCACACTTCATCCTTGTTCTGTTCCATGGTAAGTGTAAGCCTTCACAAATGCTCACACAGCCACAGATGTTCATGGAGAGAAGATCAGATTATATGGCATGCATAGCACAATGCTCTTTGCAGTAAACAGCAACAAAATCAGACTAATGCATGTGCACACAACAGGCTGATGGTTTACACTTCTAACACTAGACCTGGACTGTTTGCATCTACCTATGAGTCCTGTGGCCTTGGGTAAGTGGTCTAGGTCTTTGCTACCCATGCTCCCTGTGTACAAAGTGGAGACAATAACAGGATTAAAAGCTGAAATTTGACACTGTGAACCTGCGTTTCAGTAAGACTCTGTCCCAAAACAGAAAGTGAACGGCCATAGACAAAGACTCCCAATGTTGACCTCTGGCCTCTATCTTTGCAATCATAAGCACATCTAAATGGCACACATACACATACATGTTTACAACATGCATACAGAGAGAGACAGACAGACAGACAAAATCACAAATTTAAAAGCTCTAACTGAAATTCTAGATGAAGGCAGTACCTCGTTTTACAAAGTATATTGAGAGTTCTAATGAGATAAACAAAAGAGTGTGGTTTTAAGGACAGAAATATAGGGGTAAGGAAGAGAAATATAGACCTTAAAGTAGGAGGGGCATCTCGACACTACTTTTCTTATGATAGATAGACCAGCCTAAGCAGCCTGTTTGGAGACTTGGCTTTGATTCACTTTCTGATCACTTAGGAGATAATATAAAAACCTTAATTTTGATTGGCAGCATGGACCTCAAAATGATTAATCCTATTACAGCTTGGGCTGCAGGGCATGGTTCTGGCCATTAGTTAAAACAGAAGGCCTACAATACAACCCACTTAACCACTGTGAGAATACCAACTTTATTGTATCATGATTGAGTGTGTGAAAGACAATGAGAATGGACCCTACATGTGCTTAGCAACTAAAGCAAGTCAGCTACATTGGTGAGCCTCTGTCACTGTGACAACTTTCCTCATACCAATTAACTTGTAAGGAAGAAAGGTTTACTTTGGTCTCATGGTCCCAGAAATTTATTCCATTATGGCTTAGCCTTGGCATTTTATCAGAATATCATGTCAGGACAACACTACTCACTTCATGTTACTCAGAAACAAGTGAGGTCAGGGTCCTCATACTCCATTCAAAGGAATTTTGTTAATGACTTAATTTTCTTCCTTGAAACCTTATTTCCTAAGGCTTGTTTCACCTCTTAATAGTGTTACACATGGATAACCAAGTCTGTACCACGTGGAATTTGGGGACATTTATTAATCAAACTTTAATGCTATCTATTATTAACCATTGCTCTCTCATGACATGTGTTTCCTCATTGGTCCTATCAATACAAAGACTGTCTCCTACCTTTAAGAAAGGGGTAGATGGGGTGATGACCCAACTCCTCAATGCCAATTTGGCAAGATGAAGAATCATCTTTGCCTGTATCTATGAGAGATTTTTAACTAGGTTAGTTGATGTAGGAAAGTCCTATTCTAAGTTAGGAGAGCTGTGCTATGGGCTGGGATCCTAGACTACATATAAAAGAAAAACTAAGGTGATCACTGACCTCCTTCTTCTGATATCTGACTGTGGATGCCATACCTCAGGCTCCTGTATCCGTGATTTCCTCACTGTGATAGACTGTACTCTCAAACTGTGAGCTAAAATAAACCTTTCCTTCTTCCAGTTGCTTTTGTTGGGTATTTTTGTCACAGCGAGGAGAAAAATAATGAACACAAATAGTGTTCATAAAGAGAACAGATTTTATGAAGAGTTTAATTAAAATAGTATAAAGAGAAGAAAGACTAGATGTACAAAACAAAACTTATAGTAACTTCTCTCTGCCCTATGCCAGAGTTGAATAGGCATTAAGAGGAAGCCGAGGGCAGTGGCCAAAGAAGCTGATGCTGCTCAGATCCTGAAAAGCTCTCTATGAGCTAAGACACTGAGACATTTCAACTAAGGTAGTTAGTTACATTTTGAGTTTATATTTGCAGTTGCATTAAAATCAGTAACTTCAAGGGAAGAAGTGAAAGAAGCTGCAGTTTGTAAAGGTGAAGGTGTAACAATGAATCAGTCAAAAGCAAACCTGCTAATGAAGCACCTGATGCACTAGGGAAAAAACAATGTTGCATTGAAACATTGAAAGCAGAAACCAAGCCAGGCTACAACCCAGGCTCTGCTCCAATTCTTTGAGCAAGACTCCACTGTATAAAGTGTCCCTAATCTTCCAAAACAGTAGTGCCAATTGGGGACCAATTGTTCAAACACATGAGCCTAAACATTCTACATTTAAGTCATAACAGATTGACATAATTTTTCTCATGGACACCCCAGGAGAAAGGCAAGAGCTAGAATAGAATGCGAATGGCCGTCTCCCTTATACCACGGGGCCATACTTTGGTATTATGTTCTGACATTTGCTTTCCTCATTGCCTAGTGCTGAGTGGTGCTTAAACAGCGAGCTAGAGATCTTGGGTCTTTGGGTTCCTGTTCACAGTATTTCCAAACAGTGCATAATCCTATCTAGAAATATTTTTGAGAGTGGTAAGACAGGAAAACAATAAAGGGAAAACCAGAAATGACTAGAATCCATGACCCTTCATTTGAAGGAGCTCGGACATCTGAGTCTTGAGAATCAGCCCCTGGCCTTCATGCACTCTGTTGATGAGGGCATCCAGGAGTCTTATGATGCCTTCTGAGAGTATGCTAGCCAGGAGGAGGAGGAGGAACTAGACTAAGGTCTCTGTGTCTTTTCATAATTATGACCAACAATACTTCATAATGATTTGTTTCTCAGGCATGCTGGGTCCCATGTGTTCTTGCTCTCAAAGGGGCCACGTCATTTTCATTCTCTAAACACCAGTTCTGTGATGATAAAACTCCACAATATCACAAGACTTGCACAGGTACTGCCACTGTTCCACAACATCTGGTGCACACAGCTGCCTTAAATTTTTCTTCTAGAAATTAGGGCACATCACACCTCCTCTTTCTCTTGCATTGTGATATAACAACAGACCTGCAAATTATTAAGGAAGCATGTTATATAACACTTCAAGTGGCCAGTGTGACAGATCTGAGACACTTCTGGCTTGTGTGTGTGTATATTACTTTGTTTCATCTTTATGAAACAATCTCTATTTTGGTTCCTTTAAGGTTTTTAACAATTAATTATCTTGAAAACAGTTTTTCTGGAATGTATACAATTTTCAGTCTAAGACTCTGGAATAGGGACAGAAGTGGTGTGTCTCCTCCGGGGAAGGTGACAAATGTTACACTTAATTTTGGTGACACTTGGATGTTTACACAGTGATCTGTAGTGCTTACCCCTTAACTGTCTGATTGGCCCCAACATTCAATGAGATTCAGTACTCTCTCATTTCCTCATTTTTGTACATTATGTGCAGTCTCCAAGGAAGTGCTGTTAAAACAGTAGAGAGAGCTCTCTGATGACCAAAATTATCCTGCTACCTAAAATAACATCCACCCTGCCACCCCCTGCCATAATGTAACAGTACCAAGGGAAGGTTAAAGGGAGAAAGTGGGATGGGGCCGGACTCTATAGGAGACAGCTATAAAAGAAGGCTTTGAGTATGCTTCTTTGCCACTAACCTTACCTGTCACCAGCCTCAGATCGGACATGCCATTTGGGTAGCGTAATAACTAGTTAACAGCCCACTCCAAACACCAGCTCTTGAGAAGGCGTGCTTCTTGTTGCATTTTCTTTCTCTGTGCCCTTGCTTCTTAAACGCGAGTTGCAACTTTGTAGCCCACTGCTGAACCTCTCTATAGCCAGGTCTTCTCCCCTTCCTACCAGAAGCCCCTGAGTACCACTTCTCAGCAGCAGACAGGTGGACGATGCTGATGATTGTGATATTAGGAAGCTAATTAGCCCTGGAGGCCAGGGGCAGCCCTGCTGCTCTGCACACGTAGTCACTGTGCAGAAATTTATCCATTGCAATGTTACAGGCTGTTCTTTTTTACCCTGAGAGGTGAAAACAAAACAGGAACTAAAATTGGAGTTGCAGAGCCATCTGGATCTGATGTAGAACTGACAGGATGGGCTGGCAACTTCTCTAATCCTTGTCATGCAGGGGGAGGCACCGAAGACTCATTAAGCACATTCCATGCAAGCAGATGGAGATACAGAGGAAAGGCTACGCTATAATTTCTTTGTCAAAGAGCCTTCACCTAAAAACACCTAAAGGCACTCAGAACTTCCTTTTAAGTGAGTTTGTAGGGCAAGTCACTGTAAGACATTATGCATGTCTGTCTAATAGGAACTATGGAAAAATTCCTTAAAGAAGTTTATATGTGAATTTTTCTGTAAAAATCAAGAGCTACCAGAACAGACAAAAGCACATTAGTCTGGTTAGGCTCCTGAAGTCATTTTGATACTGCTGGGGCAAACAGATTTTGAAAGAACATAGTGTATGGCCAAGTCTAAGGTTGACTGCTTCTACACATATGCACTGGCCAAGTTCATACTCCATCTGAGCCTCAGGTCTCTTCTCTGCAAAGTGGGTATAACACTATTAATGCTTGCCTTCCTTAGCCACCAAATCAGTAGTGTGAAAGCCGCATAGTCTAACAGCTCTATGTGGAGTTGGTCTCTATTGTTTGAAATAGAAATATTTTACTTTCCTAATTGTAAATCTATTTTTTTTCAGAAAAATGTAAATGTATAAGGCGGTAACAGTGGTTTCTGTTGTCAAAGAATTGACTGTTGCTGTACTTTGATAGTTTGCTTTATAGATGTGATTTGTCCCCATTTACAATAATGACAACATACTATACAAATTGTTTGTGAAATTGGGTTTTTATTTAAGGTCATGTGAAAGAATGTAAGCCACTATTATTTTCACTGCAGAAAAGGAAGCAACTGATTTGAAACCGAAGAAACCACAAATACAAGCAGCATATGGCCTTCCCTCACTGTGTCAAAGTGAATTATTCATGAGCGTTTGTCAGAAATATCCGGCGCTACTGACTTATTCTGGAACAAAGAGTACAAATTCTAGGCAGTGATAACTCTGTGTGCAATTCGACTTGTTTTACTTTCTGTCTGGCCACGAGGCAGAGCTCTCTTTGCTGGAGCGCCTAGCATGTGGAGGCAGTCACGTGAATGAGCTGCAGCCAATGGAGCGTGAGAAAAAGGAAACATAGTTGATCCTCTCAGGTGCTTGGTAAGATGTGTGTCCTTGCTGTGGGATCCCTCTGCTGCCCCATGAATGGAAGGAGCCTGTGGGCCTGGGTCCACCTAGCGCCAACACATGCTGGTCTCAACATGAATAAGAAATGTGCTTTTACTAGCCTACTGAATTTCAAAAGTTTATATTATAGTAACAAGCTGTGCCTGGCTTAACTAACAGAACTTTCAGCACACTTCCAAGTGGCAAATACAGTCATTGCTTAGTACTCATGGGAGATGACGCCAGGACAGCAGCAGAAACCCAAGTCTGCAGATTCTCAAACTCCTATTATAAAATGCCCTAGTATTTGCATAGAAGCTAGACGTTACAACCCTACTTCTATACAATGATTATCTGTAGATGGTGTACAATACTAAACACAGTGTGGAAGCTGTGCATAGTTCCTCCACTGCACTGCTTGAACAACACTGGGACAGAAGAAATGCTGTACATATTCAGTACAAGGTCAATTTCCCCAAATGATTTTGAAGTGCGGTTGGTCAAACCCATAGATGTAAAATGCTTGAGTATGGCTGTGTAGACTGAAACTTGGAGTTAATCCAAAACTTTCTTGACTTATAGAAAGAACTGAAAAATATTGAGCACTTTAATTTCAGAAGTAAAATGAATGAATTTTAATCTCTGGCACAAATAAGTTTCCTTCTACTTCCTTATTAAAACTTCTTAAATTGCTATTTCCAGAGATGAAGTCTGTATCTAAAATTGAGACTGAAAATGCAAATATCTCTACAAGAGGCAACACATTTATTTTACCGTAAGGTGTGAACAATGGATATAATTTTTAGAGTTAAAATTCAGGGAAAGGTGAAAAGAAGCTAAGCGATACAAAGACCCCGGCAGCAAAATGAAAGCATAATGAAGAGAAAGAAAGGGAATGGACAGTTCAAAGGTAAAATATCTCAAAGTGGGTCTGAGAACAACTGGATAAAATGTGTCAATCAAAGGCACAGCTATTAGTTTAATAATGATCATGAGTAGAGAAGTTAATGTTAGAAATTGTGGAGTCTTGAGGTTTCCTCTCACTTGCAACCTAACAAGTTGCCTTGATGGGCATCTTATAGGACCATGCAGAAGGTACGACACTGGCCAGTCAGAAACAAACCACTGTACACAGTGCTCAGCAGACCACGCACTTCATTTTCCTGTTCTAGGCACCAAGAAGGAGGATGCAGGGGAATGCCAGGGGATGCGGTACATAGTAGACTTCATGTCTCAATGCAGGAAAGTTGAGCTTAGGAAATCTTCACATGTTATTATAGGCTGTGACCAAGACCAACAGATCTTCATCCTGAAGAGGGACACCATCTTCATTATACAGAACAGCAAGTGAATCTGCTGCGTGGTCCGGAAAGGGACAGCTTTTCTGATTTACAGAGATGCTTATGCAGCACTAATTCTGGAAAGAAAGCTCAAATGCCAGTTCACGCAGGACAAGCAGAAATGTGGAGACTTCCTGGAGCACTGTCTCAGCTATCCCGATGTGTAACAGCTGAGCATTTCAGATGGGGAAAGCACTAAAGGATGCCAGCAGCTCTAAAGGGAGCTCTTGGTAGAGCCTCAAAAAGATGCTTAGAAATGTGCCATGGAGAAAGCCTCCTGTCTTAGAATTTGACTTGAAATTAGTCAGCACTCTTTCAGTTACTACCTATTTAACTTTAGGAAGGTTGCACGATTTCAGGTTTTTCATCGTAAAGATATAGAAAGATATGTATTATAGAAAGACATGTATTATCTTTGCATTTATAGAAAGATATGTATTATTAGGGAAATAATACATGTTCCAATTACTGCAGGAAACATACATAATGACATGTAAGTAAAGCAGATGAGTAGGTAACACACACTGATGTCTCAGTACTTGATGCACATTATTAATTCACTAAATGTCCATGCCTATTTCATAGTGTTCATAGTTCATTTTCTTATATACATATATACATATATATTTATATATGTATATATTTATATATTTTATATTCCCACCATACTTTTACCAGTTTACTAGTTGTATTAATCAGTTTACCTCAAAAATGTGTGTGTGTGTGTGTGTAGTGTGTGTGTGTGTGTGTGTATGTGTGTGTGTATGCGCCTGTAGCACAATTTCTCCCCTCCTGTTTGAAGTTTCCTCCATGGACTGCTCAAAAAAAGAAAGTCCCTTGTTTTTATCTAAAAATATATCATTGTCTCAAAAGATATAAAAAAACAAATACTTTCATTTATTTCTGTATTTCCAGTGCCTGAGATGGCTGCCTCAGGTAGTGTTATCAAGTTTGATATGGAAAAAGCCGTCTCTCTTATGAAGGAGCTCAAAGGCCAGGTGATCCTTTAGCGTGGAGTGGCTTGTAGAGACAATCAGGGAAAGAGGTCTCAACCAGGAAATTGTTGTACTAGCCAAGTAGGAAGGGCTCAAAACTCTGAACCCAACGAAACATGATACAAAACTGCAAGATTTTACTTAAATATCTATTTTCTTCCATGTGACCATTTTAAAGCTGTTTTTCACATCATTTGGGGAACTACCAAATGTTTTCTTGTCTGCTCACATGTACATATCCATCTGGGACGAGTTTAGCATTAACAAGCAGTCTAGAACTCTTTTTTACATGCTACGATGCCCAGTACTATTGCACCTTGGTGCTATGGTTGTAGTCTGCCTTGTCTGGACAGCTTTCTGGACATTGCAACAAAATGGAGGACTCCCTTCTAGCTGAGCTTCCTCTTCTCCACCTGATGGGAGGAGCCCGGCCCCCAGCCTGAGGAATGTCACACCTTCCTTGGCTAAGAAGTTAAGGGGTTCAACTTCCTGGAATGCCTGCCCATGCAAATGAGGAATTCCGGGAACCTTAAGCCTCAGCCAATGAAACTTCACCCTAAGAACCCCTTCCTACTCTCCAAGGTTCATACACATAGCTTTGATTCACCCCAAATAAAGCATATACACATAAGGTGTTTTGTTGATTATTATCTAAGGGAGCTGTTTCATTAAATATCTTCTGTTACACTGAAGAGCTATAACACTAAAATCCTCAGAGAAGGCCTCTCTCTCCCCCCACATTCACTGCTGGACCGGGATCCTGCAGATCAACCCATTCTCCACATGGGTGCTACAGTGCCTACAGACTCCATGGAAGGAGCAGACCACCGAACTCAGGCTCCTCTCCACCCTTCCCTGTCTGGGATATACAGCAGTACCTGGGCACCCCAAAGGAAGTAGCAGAAAACCGAACTGTACATTACTGCTAGCTATGTTGATGCAGCAGGCTATCTGTGGTCCACGGGCATCTGTTTGCTCTCCTTGGATGTCTCTGCTCATCATTTGTTATCAAACAAAGCATTATTTATTCTCTGGTCACAGTTTATGTATCTCATTTTCCAGGAGGCCTTTTGGAAGTATTTTGAGGTGATTTGCATGCTATGCTAAAGCTATGTTAGAGTCTGAGTCGTCACGTTCCTTCAGTACACGTGAACTATGTGAGGATAAGGACAATACCAAGTGAATATGTGGCTCCTCCTGTCATCCAAGGATGTGGTGAATCTTCAGAAATAGAAGGTGCTTGAGGAATGTGTTGGTTTTCCATGACTGCAATGATAATATGAGATAATTCAGCTTCTAAAGAGGAAGGGTTTGTTTTATGGATTTGAGCCTGTGCTCCAGCAGCTCAGTTGCTTTTGGGCCTGTGGTAAAGCAGCAGCAGATCATGGTATGCTACATGTGACCTGGTAAAGCCATCTACCTTATTACTGAGAAGCAAAGAGTGAGAGACTGGGGTCCCACAATCCCATTAGGATTAAACCTACTAGATGCCATCACTTGATGATTCCATCACCTCCTAGTGGTACCAATCTAATGCTCATCCTGTCAAACACGTGGGATTGGGAAGAATATATAATATTTCAACTGTAGCTGGCAGTATACTATGTAAATTTGTATTAATGGGAAGTTTTACAAATTGTTCTAATTTGTTCAAGAGGACCAAAAATCCTTAGGATCTTTTATTAAATGTCCTCTCTGAGCCTCAGTTAAATTTGGGGACACTTTTTGAGATAATGTTTCATATAGTAGCTCAGGTTAGAATGAAGTTCACTGTGTAGCCCAGAGTGGCCTACGCTAGTGTCTGTCCTTCTACCTCAGGCTACTGAGCTGTGGAATTATAGGCATGAGCCACTATGCCCAACTCTCAGTTCAATTTTGAAAATTAAACATAATCATCACACTCATTATGAATATTCAGTGGGTAAACACATTTAAAAGCTCTTAGCACAGAGCACCTGCCATATAACAAATGCCCAGTAAATGTTAACTATCAATCAGAAGCCAATTAAAGTCCCTGTTGGCCACAGTGGAATGAGCTGCTCAGCTCCTCTATAGGAGCATGTGTCTCCTGGCTACCAGCATTCTGGGTCTACATTGTGTTAGCATCCAAGCTCCTGTTCCCTTAGAGCTGTCCCTTCCCAGGGAATGAGAAGTGGCCATCAGTACAGGGCCACTGTTACAGAGGAAACTGGTCTTAAGGTCTGTGTTTCAGCAGAAATAAAATTTTCTTGAGACTGATCTATGATCTGGCTCTCTGCCTATCTTTCCTTCTGCCCACGTCTCTTCCACAGAATAAATTGAAACCTCTGCTTGGGCTCCTTTCTGTCATTTCCATGACCCTTCTCTGGCATTCCACTAACAAACACAGGCATAATCTTATTGCAAATGTCTTCTTTTAGGAAAACAAAATTAAAACAGGAGGACTAGAATAAGTAGAAAGGTGAAAGACTGAAGAGGGGTCTGAGGGCTATTTAGTCATACCTAGAACACAAGAGAGCCATGTCCCAAGTGAGTGTCCACACACTGGTGATGGTGCGCAGTACAGTCTAGCTGCTAAAGATCTCTGAAGCTTCAAAAAGTGCCTTGGGCAAAGAAACACCCTTCAAGGGCAATGGTTCAGGAACCTGGAAGGTATGGAGATCAAACACTACACGGAGGTGACAACAGAGTCATCTACAATTGTTAAGTTGTATTGAGGTCCTCAGGAAGAATAATGAGAAAGATGTCTCATGAATTAATGAATGAATTAATGTGGGAGAGCCAGAAGAGCTTTCTGGTTTATTTAGAAAAGATTTATTATCTACTACAGTCTGAGAGAACAGAAGCTAGACTCATGATAACCAGAGACACAGAGCTCAGAGAAATTCAGACGCTTATCCAAGTTTTGAGTTTGGCTCGACAAAATCTTCTACCCTGAAGCATGGGACAGATTCTAGGAACAGTTGTTCTTCTGTGGTTAAGCAATGTGGATGTTAACTCTGGGAGCATGAATCTTTCATCCGTATGACTAACAGGTCAGTACGTCATTAATGTGAAAGACATTGTGGCTCCTGCCAAGAGAGTGCCTTCTTTTGGTACTAACCTGTCATTAGAATTAAAACAGCATATTTCAGAATATCCCTGGCTTTACAGTGCAGAAGACATTGCAAAGTGAAGGAGTCATAGAAGTTTAACTTTAACACTGCATTTGAATGGACCTTGAGGGTAAATAATCAGTGGATTGGTGAAAAGCCATTAATAGTACAAAGAAGCTGGAGGAACATTGACAGGAGAGGACACTGTAGAGGCTATGCCTGTATCGTTATACAGATGGGCTCCCTGGGTTTGAAGACAGTATTGTGCAGTTGTATTTGCCCACCAGAAGCCAAAATCTCCAATGCCACTTAAAAATCCAGTAGGGACATCAATATCAATTGACTGATGGAGGTACAGAGCTTAATGCAATACAACATATAGAAAGTCAAAGCATACATGCATTTTCTATTGTTATGGAAAGGAAGAACAAAGAATTGATTGCACGCAGTACATTTTTTACTTATTGCTATAGCAGAATACTAAACAGAATCAACTCGAAGGGAGGAAGTGTTTCTTTTGTTCATTGATACCACTGCATTAGGAAGAGAAGGCATAGCATCTACCATAGCCATGCCTTTGGCAGCAGGACCTTACAGCAAGGTGGGTTCACATGCTGTAGGTTGAAAAGCAAAGACAAGAGTGAGATATAACCCCCACAAACCTGTCCTGGTACTCTAGACCTGTCTGCTATATACCATGTCCCAAATGTTTTATAAATTTCCAAATGATATCACCAGCTCAGGGCCACGTGCTCAGAATCTACACTCAGAGAGGACATTCCACATTCAAACTATAATGGGGTAGAGGCCCTGCTTTAATCTGTGAATGTGCATAGTACTTTGTTCAGTTCTGATTTCCGAGACTAGAAGGGATTTACAAACTGCAGGCAGAGTATACTTCATTCTCCTGTGCCTTCTTTCCAAAAGAGATTAACACCAATATTTTGGTATGCTATTAGAGAAGGAAAGAGTCAGATGTTATGCAGACTATTGGACATAGAAGCTAAAAGGATATTGATTTTAGCAGCCCAAATAATTAGCAGAAGTCATCAAAAATAGAATAATATTTAGCACAGGCTGGACTAAATTGATTGGGTAGGTTGATGTGGTGAAACCTTAGCATCATCATTTATGGGCACTGCAACAGCATCCACAGAGACAAAGATGGAGTCTATATAGGGAACCTCAACTATAATCTAATACATATCTATTCTGATCTAAAGATTGTTGCCTATGGAAAACTAGCCTATCTAGAACAGAAACCATATATAGCTAGAACCTTGTCACCTCTCTTGAGAAAAACAGTTATAACTTGGTGGTAGGGTGACAAACACTAGGTTTTTTTCCCATCATGGGGTAAAGTTCAGCTGCTAAGCCTTACAGCAGTTGTTCTCAATCTGTGGGGTATGACCCCTTTGTAGGTCAAATGATCCCTTCACATGTGTCACATAGCACATATACCGTATATCAAATATTTACATTAACAATTTATAACTAGAAAAATTACAGTTATGAAGAAGAAACAAAATAACTTGATGGTTGTAGGTCACTGCACCATGAGGAATTATATTTAAGAGTCACAGAATCAGGAAGGTTGGGAACCTTATAGGATACATACATTTGTACATATAGATTTATCCCTCATTTGCATAGCCTCTCTCAACATCCTGCCCTGAGTATGAAATTACTAGTTACACAGGCATGGAATCTTTCATACAGAGTCTAAGAAGGACACTCAGAGGATAGTGAAGATAAGGTAGTGGACCCATGATGAGAGGATCCCTTGTATACAAACCATAACACTCAGAATGGGCCAATGTGTTGGAACAAGAGATGTACCAGCTCTAAGACAATCCTGTAAAGGAATGGTGTGTTACCCTGCAGGATGCAGCACAAAATCAAAATCCTCTATAAACATTGTGTCCTGAGTTGGGTGGCAATGTGAATCTGGACATTAAGGGGCATAAAATGGGATGGACCCACTTCTTCTCACTCCAAATATCCTGTATCCCAATGGAAGATGCTGTGTTTTCCAGCAGAATTGCGCCCTGCAGGGTTGGAGGTCCTCCTGGGGATCAGATGTTGAGTGTTCTTTTCAGAACTGTCACATTAGCGTACAAGACTGCCAACAGAGCATAGTGGAGTCTCTTTTCTGTGTCCCAATATGTAAGAGTTGGTATTTCCATTCCAACTGAGATAAATGATTGAGATCAGCAAGAGAAGTTATACAATGAAGGAAGGAGTGGCAAGCCACTTAAGTCTTTTGTGTCCCTTGCTTCTCTTGCTATATTTGCTAATGAAGGCATGTTCAGCCTCAGCCTAAGAATTCAACTCAGACTTCTCTAGATGACAGTTTGAGACAGAAATTCCAAGGAGCCACTGAGACATACCAAAGTAATAACTGAGTGTGGAAGCCATTTAGAATGGACAGCCATCAAACCCATGGATAAATGCCATGAGCTCTGAGACCAACCAGCTTGATAGGTCCTGAAGTTTGTTCTCCTTCCTTGCCCTCAGAAAAATTGCCCAGGCAGCAAGGACAGCAATTCCCTAAATTTTGGGAAGGAAAATATTTGTCTCTGTAGGAGATTACAGGCATGATTTCCAAGCATATCATAGGAATGATATTTTAGGTACCATGGACAGCAACCCCCTAACAGAATTTAAAAGATCTTTGGCTCTCCAGGAGATTAACATGAAAGTCATGGTAGTGTGTTCTTTCATTCTCTTACCAAAGGGAACAGAGTTGATTAGTAATGTCAGTTACTTGCCTTCTAGTGAAAACACCACACAGGTGCTGAGATGACTCTATCCTAGCTGCCACTGGCAGTGACCCCACTAAAGATACTGCTTCAGGCTCATGCACCTAGAATTGGGGCCCTTCTGGTAGGTGATTTTGGCTTGACAACTCATGAATGCATTACTAGCTTTCTGAGATGCACACAATAATCTGATGTCTCCTATCAGCATACATCTTCCTCCCTTCTCTCATGTGTGAGACACATATTGTTCCAAATCCTCTTCCCACACATCTTGCTTTCTCTCCTGGTTCCTTCATATGATCATCTCCAATAAACCCTTGAGTTATAAAGTCAATGTTGGTATCTGAGTTCAAGTGTGCACCAGGAATTTATTTCCTAAGGTAAAACAACTTCTGGCATTTCTAATAGGAGATCTTGATAAGGAAAAAGTCAAATCTACCTCTTTCCCTCACTCTGTATGACTATTTAGAAAAGAAGGTGACATTGAAAAAACAAAATTAAATTTGGAAGAATTCACAATTTAACTTGGGCTTTGTATTTTCCTGCAAGCTGAAAATGGAACACTCTAATATATTTTCTTGGCATTTGGGTGATTTATCATTCTGTTTTTGTAAACATTAAGAACATAGAATAGTGATATTCTATAGACTTTAGAATATGAAATGTAGCCTTTTCCTAGGAGAAGTATCAACTCTAACCCAACTACATTGTTATTGTTGGAGGAGGGGGATTGCCATAAATATGAATGTTCTGTCCACCTCTTCTAGCAGCATCAGGATTTGCATTTAACAAGGACCTTGGGAGATTTTGTCTCAATATCCAGGGTAAGCCTCTCAGAAGATGACAACCTAACTAGTCAACAAATGGCTTAGCATCTCTGAACTTTAGGTTCTTCCACTGCTGGTTGGAAGCAACCTGTGCCCATTAGCCTCTCAGTCCCAGACATTATTCTGACTCCTTCTTGTATTCCTCTTGTCATGATTTAGTGTGTTTCTGGTATGTTAATGTTGAATTTCTATTCTTACAGAGACTGTAATATAATCTAAAAACTGTAGGCATCTACAGCTTGTTTATTTAAGAGAGATGGACATAATAATCTGCTTGGCTCCTCTAGCCTCTGTCAAACTTACACTCTGTAACCACTCCATATAGTTGCCGTGGCCACAGTCCCAGATACCCAGTAAGAGACCCTAGAATTGTCCGTTGACTCCCTACATTTCCACACTAGCATGTCCCAGTTGCTCCATGTTGGACACTTTTAAAAGTGTTCAGCATCCTTAGCCATCAAAGACATTCAGACTAAAACTCCTTTAAGGGTCCACCTCATCCCAATCAAAATTTCTATCATAAAAAATACTGAAGACAACAAAAGCTGATGTACAGGATATTGGGAAAGGAGACCCATACTATTGTTGAACTATAAAGTGATCAAGCCAACCACCTTGGAAATCAATCTGAACACTTCTCAAAGCCCAGAAATAAAAGTACTGTATGACTAACTTGTCCATTCCTGGGCATACAGCTAAGGGTTCCATATCATACTATAGAGATACCTACATATCTACATAACTGCCTACCTATTTATAGCTATCTTATTCCCAGTAGCTAGAAAGTGGAAGCAGATGAAATGTCTATCCTACGTAGACAGCAAAGATGTTGCATGTACTCACAGTGTAACTCTACTTATTTTCTTTTTTATAAAGAAAAATGAAATTTGCAAGTAAATGGGTAGAGTTGGAAACAATTATACTTAATGGGGTAATCTAGGCTCAGAAGGACAAATGTGGCCATCTTTGCTCCTGTGACTGAATAGACAGGTGCAGACAGGTACGCAAGGATCACACAAGTAGAAGATCGCTTGGGACACCACCGTCCAGGGCTCCACCTGCACCCAGGAGCTAGGCAGCACCACTTCCATCTGTGTACCTACACTTCCAGGAGACATCTGCCCTGCACAGTTAGAGGGAGTCCCACCTTTAGAGGTGAAGCACCGCCATCTTTGGTCCTGTGACTGTGTAGACAGGTGCAGACAGTTATGCAGGGATCACCCAAGTATAAGAACACTTGGGACATGGCCCACTAGGGCCCACCTGCACCCAGGAACTGGGCAGTGCCATCATAGCCATCTGTGCACCTAGTCTGCTAAGGGATATCTGCTCTTCATTGAGTCCCGAGATTAGGGGTAAGGCCAACATCTTCACTCCTGCAACTGAGCAGGCTGCTGCAGCAAGGAATGCAGAGAACACCCAAGTGTAAGGTCACTTGGGACTCGGTCTGCCAGGGCCCCACCTGCACCCAGGAGCTGGGCAGCCCCACAACAATCTGTGCCAGGGGAAAGCCGGTCACTCAGGGGTGCTGAGATAGGCATGAAGGCACACAGGAGGGATGAGCACCAGCCAGTGACAGCAGGACCAACTAACACCAGAGATAACCAGATGGCAAAAGGCAACCGTAGGAACGTTACTAACAGAAATCAAGACTATACAGCACCAACTGAACCCAATTCTCTCACAACAGCAAGTCCTGGATACCCCAACACACCAGAAAAATCAAGATTTGGATTTCAAAATCAGCTCATTATGCTGATGGAGGGCTTCAAGAAGGACATAAATAACTCGCTTAAAGAAATAGAGGAGAACACAAGTAAACAGGGAGAAGCCCTTCAAGAACTAAAGGAAACACACACACACACACACACACACACACACACACACACACACACACACCAAAAAAAAAAACAAAAAACACAGGTGAAACAATTGAACAAAACCATCCAGGATCTAAAAATGGAGGTAGAAACAATAAAGAAATCACAAAGGGAAACAACTCTCTGGACATAGAAAACCTAGGAAAGAAGTCAGGAGTCAAGGATCCAAGCATCAACAACAGAATACAAAAGATAGAAGAGAGAATTTCAGATGCAGAAAATACCATAGAAAGCACTGATACAACAGTCAAGGAAAATGAAAAATGCAAAAAGCTCCTGACCCAAAATATGCAGGAAAATCCAGGACAAAATGAGAAAACCAAACCTAAGGATTATAAGTTACAGAAGAGAGTGGAGATTTTCAACTTAAAGGGCCAGTAAATTGCTTGAGGAAAATTATAGAAGAAAACTTCCCTAACCTAAAGAAAGAGATGCCCATGAACATGAAAGAAGCCTACAGAACTCTAAATACATTTGACCAGAAAAGAAATTCCTTCTGTCACATAATAATTAAAACACCAAATGTACTAAACAAAGAAAGAATATTAAAAGCAGTAAGGGAAAAAGGTCAAGTAACATATAAAGTTAGACGTATCAGAATTACATTGGACTTCTCATCAGAGACTATGAAAGCCAGAAGAGCCTGGGCAGATGTTATACAGACCCTAAGAGAACACAAATGCCAACCAAGACTGCTATATCCAGCAAGTCTCTCAATTACCATAGATGGAGAAGCCAAGGTATTCCATGACAAAAAAAAAAATGTACTGTCGCGCGCTATTGTCTCGCCAGCAAGAACCACCCGTACAACCGGATTCTTCTGCAGCAAGCTTTATTGCATCAGCTTCAGTATCAAAAGGAAGACCCCGAGCACGGAAAGAGGCGCTGCTTATATACACCCTAGTGTGGCGTGTTTCTATCTGATTGGTTGCCTCCTCCTCATCTCATTACCACGCCCCGGGCTGGGCTGTAACTTGGCACGAACCTGCTCTTGCGCATGCACACACCACTTGTTTACCGATCTGGCACACCAGAAACAAGTGCCATCTTGTAATGGTGATTACCCTCGGCTCTCCACAATGTACACAGCATCTTTCCAAAAATCCAGCCCTTCAAAGGATAATGAATGGAAAACACCAACAAAAGGAGGGAAACTACACACTAGAAAAAGCAAGAAATTAATCTTCTTTCAACAAACCCAAAAGAAGATAACCACACAAACATAAAAATTACATCAAAAAATAGCAGAAAGCAACAATCACTGTTCCTTAATAACTCTTAACATCAATGGACTCAATTCCCCAATAAAAAGACATAGACTAACAGACTGGATACATAAACAGGACCCAACATTTTGCTACACACAGGAAACGCATCTCAGTTTTCCAAGCAAATGGTCCCAAGAAACAAGCTGGAGTAGCCATTCTAATATTCCATAAAATAGACTTTCAACCAAAAGTTATCAAAAAAGACACAGAAGGATACTTTATACTCATCAAAGGAAAAATCTATCAAGAAGAACTCTCAATTCTGAACATCTATGCTCCAAATACAAGGGCACCCTCATTCGTAAAAGAAACTTTACTAAAGTTTAAAGCACACATTGCGCAACCCACACAATAATTGTGGGTGACTTCAACACTCCACAATCCTCAATGGACAGGGAAATACAAACTAAACAGAGACACAGTGAAACTAACAGAAGTTTTTTATACCAAATGAATTTAATAGATATCTATAGAACATTTCATCCTAAATCAAAAGAATATACCTTCTTCTTAGAACCTCATGGTACCTTCTCCAAAACTGACCATATAATTGGTCACAAAACAGACCTCAACAGATATAAGAAGATTGAACTAATCCCATGCCTCCTATCATATCACTGTGGAGTAAGGATGGTCTTCAATAGCAACAAAAACAACAGAAAGCCAACATACACATGGAAGCTGAACAATGCTCTACTCAATGATACCTTGGTTAAGGAAGAAATAGGGAAAGAAATAAAAACCTTTTTAGAAACTAATGAAAATGAAGGAACAACATAGCCAAATTTATGGGACACAAGGAAAGCAGTGCTAACAGGAAAACACATAGCCCTGCGTGCTTCCATAAAGAAACTTGAGCAGAAAGAAACTAGCAGCTTAACAACACACCTGAAAGCTTTAGAACAGAAAGAAGCTAATACACCCAAGAAGAGTAGAAGGCAGGAAATCATCAAACTCAGGGCTGAAATCAATCAAGTAGAAACAAAAAGAACTATACAAAGAATCAACAAAACCAGGAGATGTTTCTTTGAGAAAATCAACAAGATAGATTAATCTTTAGCCAGACTAACCAGAGGGCATAGAGACAGTATCCAAATTAACAAAAATCAGAAATGGAAAGGGATAAATATCAACAGAAACTGAGGAAATTAAAAAAAATCATCAGATCCTACTACAAAAGCCTATACTCAACACATCTGGAAAATCTGGATGAAATGGGCAATTTTCTAGACAGATATCAAATACCAAAGTTTAATCAGGATCAGATAGACCATCTAAATGGTCCCATAACCCTAAAGAAATAGAAGTGGTCATTGACAGAGTCCCAAACAAAAAAAGCACAGAACCAGATGGTTTTAGTGCAGAATTCTATCATAACTTCAAAGAAGACCCAACACCAATACTCTTCAAATTATTCCACAAAATAGAAACAGAAGGAACACTACCCAACTCGTTCGATGAAGCCACAATTTTGCTGATACCAAAACCACACAAAGATCCAACAAAGAATTTCAGACCAATTTCCCTTATGAATATCAAGGCAAAAATACTTGGTAAAACTCTTGCCAACAGAATCCAGAACACCTCAAAATAATCATTCACCATGATCAAGTAGGCTTCATCCCAGGAATGCAGGGATGGTTCAATATACAGAAAACCATCAATGTAATCCACTACATAAAAAACTCAAAGAAAAAAAACCACATGATCATTTCATTATATGCTGAAAAAGCATTTGACAAAATTCAGCATCCTTTCATGTTAAAAGTCTTGGAAATATCAGGAATTCAAGGCCGGTACCTAAACATAGTAAAAGCAATATACAGGAAACTAGTAGCCAACATCAAAATAAATGGAGAAAAACTTGAAGCAATCACACTAAAATCAGGGACTAGACAATGCATATTTATTCAATATAATACTTGAAGTTCTAGTTAGAGCAATTAGACAACAAAAGGAGGTCAAAGGGATACAAATTGGAAAGGAAGAAGTCAGATTATCACTATTTGCAGATGATATGATAGTATACTAAAGCGACCAAAAAAAAAACTCCTCCAGAGAACTCCTAAAGCTGATAAACAACTTCACCAAATCAGTAGCCTCCCTATACTCAAAGGATAAACTGGCTGAGAAAGAAATTAGGAAAATTACACCCATCACAATAGCCACAAACAATATAAAGTATCTTGGTGTGACTCTAACCAAACAAGTGCAAGATCTGTATGTCAAGAACTTCAAGTCTCTGAGGAAAGAAATCGAAGAAGATGGAAATATCTTCCATGCTCATGGATTGGCAGGATTTATATAGTAAAATGGCCATCTTGCCAAAAGGAATATACAGATTCAGCGCAATCTCTATCAAAATCCCAAGTCAATTCTTCATAGAGTTAGAAAGAACAATTCTCAAATTCATTTGGAATAACAAAAACCTCAGGATAGCTAAAACTATTCTCAACAGCAAAAGAACTTCTGGGGGAATCAGTATCCCTGACCTCAAGCAGTACTACAGAGCAATTGTGTTAAAAAAAAAAAAAACTTCATGATATTGGTACAGCAATAGCCAGGGAGATCAATGGAATAGAATTGAAGACCCAGAAATGAACCCACACACCTAAGGTCACTTGATCTTTGGCAAAGGAGCTAAAACCATCCAGTGGGGGAAAAAAGACAGCATTTTCAACAAATGGTACTGGAGGTCAGCATGCAGAGAATGCAAATCGATCCATTCTTTTCTCCTTGTACTAAGCTCAAGTCCAAGTGGATCAAGGACCTCCACATAAAACTAGACACACTGAAACTATTAGAAAAGGAACTGGGAAAGAGCCTAGAGCACATGGGCACAGGGAAAATTTTCCTGAAGAGAACACCAATAGCTTATGCTTTAAGATCAAGAATTGACAAGTGGGACCTCATAAAATTACAAAGTTTCTGTAAGGCAAAGGACACTGTCAATAGGGCAAAATGGCAACCAACAAATTAGGAAAACATCTATAACCAACAGAGGGCTGATATCTAAGATATACAAAGAACTCAAGAAGTTAAGATTCCAGAGAGCCAAATAACCCTATTAAAAAATGGGGTACAGAGCAACAAAGAATTTTCACCTGAGGAATATCAAATGTCTGAGAAGCACCTTAAGAAATGTTTAACATCTTTAGTCATCAGGAAAATGCAAATCAAAACAACCCTGAGATTTCACCTCACACCAGTCAGAATGGCTAAGATCAAAAATTCAGGAGACAGCAGGTGCTGTCAAGGATGTGGAGAAAGAGGAAGATTCCTCCAGTGCTGGTGGGATTACAAGCTGGTACAACCACTCTGGAAAACAGTCTGGCAGTTCCTCAGAAAACTGGGCATGATACTACTGGAGGTCCCCATTATACCACTCCTGGGCATATACCCGGAGGATTCCCCAGCATGTAATAAGGACACATGCTCCAATATGTTCATAGCAGCCCTGTTTATACTAGCCAGAAGTTGGAAAGAACCCAGATGTCCCTCAACAGAGGAATGGATACAGAAAATGTGGTATGTTTACACAATGGAATACTACTCAGCTATTAAAAACAATGAATTCATGAAATTCTTAGGCAAGTGGATGGAACTGGAAAATATCATCCTAAGTGAGGTGACCAAATCAAAAAAGAACACACATGGTATGCACTCACTGATAAGTGGATATTAGCTCAGAAGCTTGGAATACCCAAGAAACAATTCACATATCAAATGATGGCCAAGAAGGAGGAAGGAGAAGCCCCTGGTCCTGGAAAGGCTCAGTGTAGCAGTGTAGGGGAATACCAGGACTGAGAAGTGGGAGGGGGTTGATTGGGGAACAGGGGGAGTGAAGGGGGCTTATGGGACTTTTGGGGGAGGGGCATCGAGGAAGGGGGAAATCATTTGAAATGTAAATAAAGAATATATCTAATAAAAATAAATTTAAAAAAGGACAAATTCACATGCTTTGTCACATATGCATTTCCTTGACTCAGTGCTTACTTTTGCTTGCTTGACTTAAAGTAACTGTGAAAGCCAGGGCACTAGGGGTATGGGGTAGATTCCCTTAAAGAAAGGAGAGAGTAGAATGCAGACAAAATGAATGGGGAGCAATAATACTGAAGATGGAAGAGGTTAAGGAGGGAGAGGGTTGAGGGGGCTAGGTACAGGGAGAGTTAACCTGAAAGGTGTATGAAAAAGCCAAATGGAAAATAACCATATTATAGCCCAATCTAAAAGCAGGAAAGAAATACTGAATGGAGATTTCAAACAAGGCCAGGTAATGGTCCTCTTGGAGGCAGTGGGCCTCCAAGTATAGGTATAAATGAACTACAAGGCATATCTTTGGATTTGTTGGTCAGAGGACACAAGGGCTCTCAAAACAATATTGGCATTTGTTAGTTCTCTTGGTTGCCCATCAGAACTAAAGAATGTGACTCTATTATGAAAGATACCATACACCCTAGGTACAAGGTAAAAAGCAAGCAAGCTACAACTAGGTTTGGTATGTCCTCCAAGAGCAGGAAGACACATTGTAAACTTCAAGGGGTAGGGAATGTTCTAGATGAAATATAGAGAGAAGAGCTGCAAAAAGCCATCCTCTGGGCATGACACAACCATTGCATTCAGGAAGTGACAGTTTTAACCATGGGGCTGCACATGATTGGTTATGTCACCAATTACTCATGTATAGTGTGCAGGTCATGACAAACTCTGGGAAATGGGGAATGACTGCATTCAGTTGTACATCACTAAAAAGCACACCTATTCCAGTGGATAACTGAAAACCCACGGTCACACAGAGGGCCAGTGGGTCACAAAACAAATGGGCATGAATGAAAGAATGGGATTTATAGGGAGATGAAAAAAGGATAAAAGATGGTAGTAGTGATATGCATTATATATTATATTATATTATATTATTACATTATATTACATTATAAATATTATATATAATATATATACACACATATAAAATGGCTGAAGAGCAAACTTAATAATTAAAAACATTCAATAATATTATTGAGTGAATGATGTGAAAGTTGATTAAATGTTTCTCACTGAATGCCACATCAGACTCCAGACCATGATCTAAGTGAATAAACAAAGTGTATGTGACTGGCTCATGCAAACTCTATATGTACTTTGCTAGTGAAGCACTTGTGTGTGCACCACTGATAAGACATACAAAGCATCCAACTTCCGGTGCCCCCTGCTGTGCCTCAGTTACCTACCACACACATGAAGTCTTGCTCTAAGAGCTCTGCCAACATTTTCAGCCCTAAACCCTTCACATATGATCCCAATTCACTGACTCATTAGACCAAACATTTACTATTACGTATGTAAAGGCAGGGACACATGATTTAATGTTCTCACCTCAGGGCCTCTGTAAGCTGCATCTCACTAAAGAGCAGAACCAGCCTAAAGGCGCTCCCAGATTCTCTCCTCTCACCCTAATAAAATTCAGTCATAGAAATGCAACAGACACAAGGCTCTGGACTGATGCTCCAAAGAAAGATTTCTTTCCTTCTCTTTCTAATCTTTGATCTCCGCCTCTTTTTGACTCAATTATTCATTTCATTTCAGTTGTCTAACATCTCCATCCATTTCCTAAAAATAAATATGCATGAACTCTGGATCCCAAAATTAAACCCTGGGATTTTGAGGTTGATTTTTTTTAAATGAAGCCAGATGATAGCAAATTCAATTATTGAAAATGAATGTATGTGAGTGCATAATTGAATCACTTAGCACTCACCACACTGAAGAAAACTTTTCCATATAAAGCCCTCTCCTATAAATCCTGTCTAATTTTCTGACCATAAATCTTGATGGAGATTGTAATCTTAATTCTTTATCATTATTCATTGTTTTATCTTGAGTTGATTACACAATATTACAAAAAAAAAAAACCCAACACTTCTGGGATTATATTAAAAACCCTTCCTCTCAGAAAGCAGCAATGAATGCCAGCATTTATACACTCAGAAGACAGATCCCAAACCCCCAAATGCCCAGCCAGTGGCTGCAGAGACTTAAGATTTATGACTGCAATAACAGCACATCACATGGAAATGTTAGCTGCTAGCTCACGATTTCCTGCCTGCTTATTTATAGATTTACAAAACCCAGCAGGCTGATCAGGTTTATGGAGTTCAAGGCTGAATGACTTTAGATAAAGCAAGGCTACTTTATCAGTTGACTTTTAATGATCATTTATTATGCATCTGATGTGTTCAAAAGATGTCCTTGTGGTAATTAGCATATCTACAACTTCTTGAAGGCATAGCGAGGAAGTATGTATTGCGTGCAGTCTCACAGAGGGTCCAGCAAAGCCCTGATGAGACTGCATGTGACTGACTTCAGAGTCCACATCTGCAGTGGTTTTGGAGGTGAATGTCTCCAAAGGCTCATGTGTTGGAGACCTGGTGTCCTGGGCAGCACTCCTGGAAAGTGATGGGGTCTTCTAGAGGTAGGGCCAAGTAGGATGTCCTTAAGCTATTGGACAGGTGCTCATCAAAGTTGTCTTTACTTTTCTCTTCACCTCATTACACCCATAAGGCAAAGAAGGGTCAACCAATCATGGAGTGGAATCTCTCAAAGTGTGAGCTAAAATAAACCTCTTTCTCTTCATAGGGTAATTATCTCAGACATTTTGTTATAGTGATTAAAAAAAAAAAAAGAACAATATCATCCTTAAAATTTATGCTTGTCCTAACCGAGTCTAAGTCTAATATGTTTCTCTTTTGGTTTGGTTTGGTTTGGTTTGGTTTGGTTTGGTTTGGTTTGGTTTGGTTTGGTTTGGTTTGGTTTGGTTTGGTTCTTTTTGAGATAGGATTTCTCTGTATAGCCGTGGCTCTCCTGGAATGCCGGTAGACCAGGCCGGCCTCAAAATCAGAGATCCACATGTTTCTGCCTCCCCAGAGTACAGAGTAAAAGCATGTGCCACCACTAATATTTTATTGGATTGGATAAGTTCAGATCCTACTTCATCATCTTGTGCCAATGTGTTAACAGCATGTTATTATATCTTCTTCTGAATGTTATACTTTGGTAGGATGTTAGTACTAATGGTGAGATTGATTTTGTTTTGTTTAATGTGAAACAAAGTTTTGCTGGTGCTAGCTGGTCTTGAATGCCCAGACTGTCCTACTCTAGCCCACCACAGTATCTGTGATACATGTATAAAACATTGACCAGTTTTGATACATATCAGTAATTGTAATTTACTTTCATTGGTCTGTAAAACCTAACTATCTTTGCTATGCCCACATAACTTTAGTTTGAGTCTTGGGTTCATACCTTACCCACATATAAGTGAAATCCTCACTCTTCCTCAAGGAAACTCCTTACAATAATAGATGGAAATCTTTACAGAAAATTAAAACAAATCCATACTCCAGAGTCATGAGTCCAGTTCCAATGGTTATACCCACAAACTACAGAGTAGTTGGGAGCCAATAGATATATCCACAAACTACTGCCATTCTTACATCTGAAGAAACATTGTGAAAGAATGGGTCAAAAGATTTTTGTTTGTTTGTATAAATTTATTTATTTATTTATTTATTTATTTACACTCCATATTTTATTCCCTTGTCCTGTCCACCGTCTGACTCTTCCACATTCCATACCTCCTCCCCACACCCCTGTCTCCATGTGGTTGTACCCACCCACCACACACCTGACCTCTAAACTCCCTAGGGCCTCCAGTCTCTTGAGGGTTAGGTGCATCATCTCTGATTGAACACAGACCCGGCAGTCCTCAACTGTATGTGTGTTGGGGGCCTCATATCAGCTGGTGCTTGCTGCCTGTTTGTTGATCCAGTGTTTGAGGGATTGCATAGGTCCAGATTAATTGATACTGCTGCCCTCCTACAGTATTGCCCTTCTCCTCAGTTTCTTTCAGCCTTCCCTAGTTCAATAACAGGTTTCAGCTGCTTCTTTCCATTAGTTGGGTGCAAATATCTGCAGTCAACGCTTTCAGCTGCTTATTGGGTCTTCCAGAGTGTTGTCATGCTAATTCCCTTTTTGTGAGCGCTCCATAGCTTCAGTAATAGTGTCAGGTCTTGGGATCTCCCCTTGAGCTAGATGTCCCATGACAGAAGAATGGATACAGTGAGAACGGATTTTCACTTTGGGCCTGTCACTGAACCTTCTTTTCCTCAGGGTCCTCTCCATTTCCATCCCTGTAATTCTTTCAGACAGGAACAATTATGGGTCAGAGTTCTGACTGTGGGATGGTACCCCTCTCCTTCATTTGATGCCCTGTTTTCCTATTGGAAGGGGGCTCTATAAGTTCCCTCTTCCTAGTGTCCTTTGATGTCAATTAAATTCATATGGAAAATGTGCATTTAAGTATACATATGAACACATGTGTGCTTATATGTTTACTCATAGAAAAAGAAGCATGCAGAAATACTGGCTTGGTGGTACAAAGTTATAACCTTATGATTTGGAAGAGATAAAAGGATTACTGCCATTATGAGACCATCTTGTTGTTCATAGAAACTTCCAGGCTAGCTTGTTTTTTTTACATTGAGAATCTGTTTAAAAGCAAACCAAAATAAAACAAAACAACAACAGAAACAAAACAGAAGCCAGTAGAAAAGATAGGAATAATATAACTTGAGCTGACCCATGATTTTTTTTATTAATTTATTTATTGAAAAGGGAAGTAAAGGGAAGTAAAAACACTTTATGATAAAATTGAAAATTTACATGGAAAATATTTCAGATAAACAGGTTAAAACTGACAATTTTCATGGAAAGTGATAGACATGTAAAACATTGCTAAATTAATTGAAATATGGTATAGGAATATTTTATGATAGAATTGAAGATTTACATGGAAAATATTTCTACTAAAATTGTAGAAAAATGTAGAAAAACATGTTAGAATTAAAGATTATCATGGAAAATTTTATATAGATATACTAATGGTAGGTATAAAAGTATTCCAAAGTTGATTGAAAGTGAAATTATAAGCATTTTCTGATAAACATGAAGATTTACATGGAAAATATTTCTGGTAAAATTCAAGAAATAAATAGACAAATATGTTAAAATTAACTATTTCATGGAAAATTTTACATAAAAAAATGGTAGATATAAAAACTCTTTATAAATTAATTGAAGGTGGAATTAGAAACATTTGTGATACCACTCAGAATGGCTAAGATTAAAAACTCAAGGGACAACAGGTGCTGGCGAGGATGTGGAGAAAAAGGAATACTCCTACACTGTTGGTGGGATTGCAAGATGGTACAACCACTCTGGAAATCAGTGTGGCGGTTCCTCAGAAAATTGGGCATGACACTCCCAGAGGACCCTGTCATACCACTCCTGGCCATATATCCAGCGGAATCCCCTGCATACAATAAAGACACATGCTCCACTATGTTCATAGCAGCCTTATTTATAATAGCCAGAAGTTGGAAGGAGCCCAGATGTCCCTCAAAGGAGGAATGGATACAGAAAATGTGGTATATTTATGCAATGGAATACTACTCAGCAATTAAAAATAATGAATTCATGCAATGTGTAGGCAAATGGTTGGATCTGGAAAATATCATCCTAAGTGAGTTAACCCAATCACAAAAGAATACACATGAAATGCAATCACTGATAAGTGGATATTAATGAGCCCAGAAGCCCTAAATACTCAAGGCACAATTAGCAATTCAAATGATTTCCAAGAAGAAGAAAGGAGAGGACCCTGGGCCTGAAAAGATGGGATCCAGATTTGTAGGAGAGTATCAGAACAGAGAAATGGAGGGGGGTGATTGGGGAATGGGTGGAACGAAGAGGACTCATGGGACATATTATGAGGGGGGAACTGGAATGTAAACAAAGAATGTAGAAAATAAAGAAAAAAAGAAACATTTGTGATAAAATCAAAGTGATAAAATAGAGGAAGTATATAGAAAGACATATTAAAATTGAAGATTATGAAAAAATAATGCAGATAAAATGGTAGACATAAAAACATTACTAAATTAATTAAAAGGGGAATTACAAACATTTTCTGATAAAATTGAAGATTTACATGAGAAATATTGTTAGTCTATGTCTTTTTATTGGTGAGTTGAGTCCATTGTTGTTAAGAGATATTAAGAAATAGTGATTGTTGCTTCCTGTTACTTTTGATGTTATTTTTATGTTTGTGTGGGTATCTCCTTTTGGATTTGTTGGAAGAATATTACTTTCTTGCTTTTTCTAGGGTATAGTTTCCCTCCTTATGTTGGCATTTTCCATCAATTATCCTTTATAGGGCTGGATTTGTGGACAGGTATTGTGTAAATTTGGTTTTATCATGGCATATCTTGGTTTCTCCATCTATGATGATTGAAAGTTTTGCTGCGTATAGTAGCCTGGGCTGGCATTTGTGTTCTCTTAGGGTCTGCATGTGGTCTGCCCAGGATCTTCTAGCTTTCATCGTCTCTGGTGAGAAGTCTGGTATTCTGATAGATATGCCTTTATAAGTTACTTGCCCTTTTTCCTTACTGTTTTTAATATTCTTTCTTTGTTTAATGAATTTGGTGTTTTGATTATTATGTGCCAGGAGGACTTTCTGTTCTGGTCCAGTCTGTTTGGAGTTCTGAAGGCTTCTTGTATGTTCATGGGCATCTCTTTCTCTAGGTTAGGGAAGTTTTCTTCTACAATTTTGTTTAAGATATTTACTGGGCCTTTAAGATGTAAATCCTCCCTCTTGTCTATACCTATAATCCTTAGGCTTGGTCTTCTTATTGTGTCCTAGAGTTCCTGGGTGTTTTGGGTTACCAGCTTTATGCATTTTGCATTTTCTTTGATTGTTGAGTCAACGTTTTCTATGGTATCTTCAGCACCTGAGGTTCTTTCTTCTATCTCTTGTATTCTGTTGTTGATGCTTGCATCTTTGACTCCTGAATTCTTTCCAAGGTTTTCTATCTCCAGAGATGTCTCACTTTGTGATTTCTTTATTGTTTCTACTTCCACTTTTACATCCTGGATGGTTTTGTTCAGTTCCTTCACTTGATCATGTTTTCTTGTAATTCTTTAAGGGATTTTTGTGTTTCTTCTTTAAGGGCTTCTGCCTGTTGACCCATGATCTCCTGTATTTCTTTAAGGGATTTTTGTGTTTCCTCTTTAAGGGCTTTTACCTGTTGACCAATGTTCTCATATATTTCTTTAAGGGAGTTATTTAAGTCTTTCTTGAAGCCCTCTATCAGCATCATGAGATATGATTTTAAATCCAACTCTTGCTTTTCTGGTGTACTGGAGAATCCAGGACTTCCTGTGATGGGAGAATTGGGTTCTGATGTTGCCATGTGGCCTTGGTTTCTGTTGGTAGGGCTCTTGTGCTTGCCTTTCACCATCTGGTACTAGCTGGTATTCTTGTCTCTGGCTGAAGTTTATTCCTCCTGTGGGCCTGTAAGTCATTATCCTTACTCCTCTGTGCTCAGAAGTGAAAGCACTGCTCAGAGATCACTCTCTCCTGGAGGGCTATGCACAGAAGGCTGTGGAGTCTCCTGGCTCCCTGGTGCAAATGGTGGCAAGAAGACTTTTGTCCCAGCTGCTCCACTGATCCCAGAAGGCTGTGGAGTCTCCTGGCTCCCAGGTGCAAATAGCAGTGGGAAGGGTCAAAAGATTTTAAGAGGCAAATTGGGAGCTTTGCTGTGAGATTGCATCTACTTGTAATGCTAGAAGTTCCATAATTGTCATCAACATAACTGCCTAACATGGGCTAAGCAAGGATGGTATCAATGAGCATGCCAAACTGCATAAGAGAAAGCTCGTCCTCTCCTTAAATTCAATTTCTCAAATCTACCTGACTCCAAACCCAATCTTATCTTGCTCCTGAATTTCAGATCCTAATATCTAACTGTCTCTTAGACCAGTTGTCATTCAGAGGCATCTCCCACTCAGTGGATATGAGAATGGAAACTCTCCCAATCTTTACACCTCCCCCTGAAGTGATTTCCACATTGGCTAACGAAATAACCATTAGGCAGCCACCAAGTGGTCTTCGCTTCCTCATTTATTTTTAACCATATGGACCATATTGGTAAACAGGTCCAAATGAATCTTTTTAAAGATTTATTCATTTTTATGTACATTGGTGTTTTGCCTGCCTTTGTGTGCATGGAGGGCACCATGTCCCCTGGAACTAAAGTTATAGACAGTTGGGGGCAACACTTTGGGTGCTGGTAATTAAACCCAGGTTCTCCGAAAAAGCAACAAGTGCTCTTAGCTAAATCATCTTTCCAGTCCACCAAGTCTAAACAATTCTAATTTTTAATAACTCCCAGCAGTCTGCCGCTTGGGTAAGTTATTTTGTTAAACTACATTATCATTTGACAGCATCTTGCTTACCAGCCTAGGTGATGCAGGTTGTATGGTGGTTAGAACCTAGAGGATGGGATGCTCTGTCTTTGACGATGGTCAATGAAGTTATCTATCAGTTACAATGCTCACAGAGCAGGTGGACAGCCAGGCATTGGCAAACCTATGAACCTGTCTCTCCACCTCAACTATCCCATTTACACACTGTTCCAGAAATCAGCTTTGTGAAATAGAGGTATGGTAAATTTCTATCTTAAAAGTTTGGGCCAGGCATGGCACTATATGCCTTTAATCACAGTATGGGAGGCAGGCATGAAATCATGAGTTCAATATTAGCCTTGGTTGCATGGTAACATGCTGGAACTCAGAAAACAAAACGAAACAAAATGAAGCAAAACAAAACAAAACAAAAAGTCCTTGGTGGTAATGAACTAACTCTGAGGTAAAATTCAAACTCCTTCCTGTGTGTTTGTACTCATCACAACCAGAGCTCCCTGGTACTGCTCACAGCTCAGCTCACACCACTGCTACACTAGCCTGTCACTCTCAGTGCTCAGTGGAATATTCTAGTCTTCAGCAGGTAAACATTGACTCTGAAATAGCAAGGGGGTAAAAGACAGGAGTAGCACTAACTTCTTTATTTCCACAACCGCCTATCCAAATTCCTGCAGAGTGGGATTCCTCAGATGGAAGAAAGAAGAACCCAGACAGAAAGAAGACACTTGTTTCTGTAGGAATAGTGCCCAAACCAGGCTTGCTCCTTCATCATTAATCACTTTTGGAATAACATTTATAACCAAGCATGGTAGGAATTGGAGTGCCACACTTTTTCTACTAAACCAAACTGTTTCTTTTAGTAATAACCAGTATACTAATATTCTAGTCTTCTTTCTGTGAAAGCCACTTGAGATACAGATTACAGTTTGTCACCGAGGGAAACCAGTGCAAGAACTGCAGCAGAAACTGAGGCAGAGGTCATGGAGGAATACTGATTACTAGATGTTGACCAGGTTCCTGTTCAGCTGCCTTTCTTATACAGCCCAGGTTTGCTTGCCTGAGGAATGTTCCGCCCACAGTGGTCTGGGCCTTCCAATATCAATTAGTGGTCAAAAACATGCTCATAGACATGCTAACAGGATGATCCAATGGAAGCAACTGAGTTTCTTCTTTCAAAGTACAATCAAGATTAGCCATAACAACCAGAGTATAATGTGCAACCTTCAAAAATGTGCTTCAATTTATAGAAGATGAACCATTGATTTCCACAGAAGCAATCAATATAGAAGTGTTTTGAAATCTATACTATGCCTTGTTTAATTAAAGCCATATGGAAAAAATAAGACAGTTTTTATAGTTTCAAAATGACCAAAACATCAGTTTATAGGCAGCAAGAATCTATATATAATTAAGCAACTAAATTTTGCAGTTGATTACTGCTAAAGTATATCAGTATGTTCTAGGATTTTTACAATAAACCTACTGAAAAAAATGAAATTGTTTCAAATTACATTTGAAAGCCAGGGCTGGTTTACATAAGGGGAGGAAAGGGGAGGTTTCAGGCCAAAGGAATAATATAAGCAAAACACAAACAGTCTGGTCTATGACTACAGTGGAAGAAAAATGAGATGGAATGTTCGGGTAACTGAAAGCACGCCAAATCCAGAAATCATTCCAAGTGTCTTAATACACCATAAACTTCAGAGAAGGTTACACTGTGTGTCATTTGATTCATGAATTTGCATAAAAGGGACATAAAACCAATATGGAAGGAAGGATAGTCTGGATATTGAAGCCAGAAAATCTGGCTGGACAAATAGGAAGCCAGCCCAGAAGTGAGGTGTGGTAGGTAACTAGCCTGGCACAGAGCAGCAGACATGGTGTAAACAGTATAAACTATGAAGGAAGGGCCAGTAGGGCTACTGAGCACCTGGGTTTCATCAATAGAAGAGGAAAAAAAGAGCAATACCCAATGACTACAACATTATCATCTTGAGTAATACAATAATAATGTTGTTTCGACAGACACAAGATCTAACTTGAATGATTAAAAATAGTCTTTTTCTTAAAAAAAGTCAAAATTGAAGAGCCCTCTTGAGTTTCTCTGGAAAACAGAACTGAAGGCAGTGATTAAGGCATAGGTACATTATTTGGGAGGATGTGGAGATACATGAAAGAAGAGAGTGAAGATTCTCTGTGAGGCTGAGAGCTGTCTAGACAGGTGGGATGGTGGACAGACTGACACAGTCCTGCTTGCCAGGGGCATTCACTCAGCTACAGGACTTTCCACAGAAGCCTTATGAGCAAAGAGATTTCATATGGGCATATGTTCAAGAAGAGGGAGATACAGAATGGCGGGGCTCCCATTAGATTCCTGTTCCTCCTTATCCAAAGATCACTCCATGGATTTCTAATCCTCCTCTTCACCTAGACTTTGGGTTTTAGAGACATTCAAAGTGTGGTGAGAGGAGGAGGTCCAGAACTCCAGGACATGCTTAGTCAGCCAATATCAACCTAGGATGGAAATGAGTGGGGTTGTACTAGAAGAACTGGATGAGGAAAGTTCTGTGTGACAGGCTTTCCTATAGTGCATGTCTCTGCTGGAGAAATGATTCATCCCAGGAGATTGCAGACAAATGAACATGCAGGATAAAAGCCCAGAGGAGCCTTGAGTTGGAGGATGTAGAGTCAGAATGTACAGTTTGGTCCTACCCTGGGAGAATGAGCATGCTACAGAAGGGAAAGGTGAGAATGACTATAGCATTGGACAAACGAAACTTTCGATGCAGTGCTGTGGTGTGTTCAGAGTGGTGTGCACCAAGAAGTCAGAGTACAAACAGGAATAGTGCATCACCTCTCAAGGTTCTGGAAGATGTGGAATCCAAGGCAAAGGCCCCAGAAGAAAGGCCTGGTGTCTGGAGAAAGCAGGCTCTGTTCTCTCGTTTGCAGATCTCCACATGTGGAAGTGCTAAGGCTTCAATCTCAGGCTTCTTTCACAAGAGTGTCCATCCTACTCTGGGGTCTATGTTCTCATGCTCTAACCTCTGAAAAGCATTACCTTCTAACACACCACCTTGTGGGTGAAGACTTCAAGATAAGAACTCAAAATAGCCAGGAACACAGACATCCCAGCTGCAGTGTCCAAAGTTATTCTGTGAGGAGAAACTAGGAATGAGGATAGTTTCAGTGTGGTAGCTATAGACCCATATCCAACAGAGCAGAGCAGTCCAAAGGAATGAGGGTATATAGGGAATTGAACCTAGCATGGGGTTGGTCGTGTTATTTAATGCAGTAAGATATTTCTATATTTTAAAACTAGATATAGGCTAAAACTTGTCTTTGTGATCCAAAAGTCTATGACTTTCACAGCATCAGCTTTGGGGTCTTTTGCAGAGATCTAGAGGTGCCCAGTGGCCAGGTGGGTACACAGCATCAGTATCTCCTGTCTCAGCAGAGTTGTTACTGACAACCACCTCTACAAACACAGTTATCCATGTGCATCTTCCTTACCTAAGTGAACAACATTATGTCATAAATACGATATAAATTTCATTTTCCAGTATATTCCAGGGCCTCATAATTTCTACTATTGAAGAGAACATACTACTTGTCTGTTTCACCAATAAGTATTCTCAGGTCCCTACTTGCAATCACAGAAAAACGAAGTAAACAAGTTATTCTCTGCTGATGCCCTGAGATGTGACAACTAGAAGAATGAATGTCTCATACTCCTTCCTAGATGCATATAGCAGATCTGCATAAAGTTTCACAGAGCTCTCAGAGTGACTGTCAAGATAAGCACCATGAATCCCAGGGCCTGATTATCTGCTCAGGCCTCTCTACCTGTTTTCAGCCCCGCCCCCCATTCTTCCCTCTCCAATCATCTTTCACTTTTTCAAAAAGCATCAACTTCCCCTGAGATGAAGAGACTGACTTACTTAGGTCTCTATTGCTGTGTTAAACACCATGACTAAAGCAACATGGGGGTGAAAGGGTTTATTTGACTTAGAAGGTTGATCACAGTTCATCACAGAGAGAAGCCAAGGAGGAATCTCAGGCAGGGGCTGAAACAGGGGCATGAAGGGATATGGCTTACTCACCTTGCTTTCAGACACCACTCAGAATCACAGGTGGAACTGGACCCAATAAACTGGGCCCTCCTCTGTTAATTACCAATTCCCCTACAGACTTGCCTACAGGCAATCTAATGCAAACATTTTCTCAATTGATGTTCTTTGAAAGTTATTTTAGCTTGTATTGAGTTGACAAAGGCTAAGCATTATTGAGACCTTGTATCTCTCTCTCTCTCTCTCTCTCTCTCTCTCTCTCTCTCTCTCCCTCCCTCCCTCCCTCCCTCCCTCCCTCCCTCCCTCTCTCTCTCTCTCTCTCTCTCTCTCTCTCTCTCTCTCTCTCTCTTTCTCTCTCTCTCTCTCTGAAATGAGAGTACCTTACTGCTGTTCTGCACTCTACCTCACTTTTGCTTTCTGATCAAGGACAACATCTTCTCTGTAGGTCTCACTGTGCTTCTGTCCTTCAGCTGCTGTGCATAGTGATGTTTCTCCATTTTATCCATAAAACCTAATACAATACTTGGCACGTAAGACAAAAATCAATGAGGAGAATTTCCAAAACAGACTGAAGGCTACGTTCCATTGAGCCCTGGGTTGTGCTCTGTGCCCTAATTCAAGTGGGCTGACACTTCTTGCAGGTGGCACCTCCAAACACCAAGTGTGTCCATCCTTGAAAATCTGCCGTGGTTGAGGGGTGGATTCGTTTCACTGAACTACATAAGTGTGGAAACCGTTGAACGGCTTTTCATGGACAAGCAAGCAATCCTTAGTAAAACTAATATGACAATGCCATTTAATTTCATGTAACAGCTCCTATTGATTGGAAATATATGTTCACATTTTACATAAAATGTATACATATATTTGTTTGGTGGTGTTTTACTCATAATAATGCCACATGTATTTTATAAAACCACTGTACAGTCCTTAGCCTTTACTTTATATAATAGCACAAGTTCTTACTGAGGTAAATACCAGCAAAGCAATAATTCAATTCATATGAAAAATATTGGGCAAAGAAATGAGGTAGAGATGGCAAAGAATCGGGGTCCCATCAGTATGCAATGTGAATTATGTGTCATAGCTTATTTTAAATGCCTATGTGTAAGTGAACTCCATTTATTAAAGCCATCAACTGCTCCAAGCAAACAAAAATCACAAAAAATAGGCTTATCCATGTAATCATCATAATTCATAAATTTTAATATTTTTGTGCACAGTTTAGTTATTTTCTACAGTATATAGTGTTTACAGTGGCAGTAAGTGACATTTTTATTGATCTATGTATTTGTTGTGCTATGCTTAGTTTATTTAAGAGTACACTTCTACTTTCATATAAAAAAGTTTATTGTACAGCAGTGTGTTGTGTTATTCTGGCAGCATCTTTGCAGGTCTCCCGTGAACCGTGCATCCTGATTACATCAGTTCACCTTGTGCTTGATTTAATTCTGTGTTTGTATAAGTATGTTCTGTGATGGTCCCTAAGTGCGTACACACACATGCACTCCCACACCATACACAACTGCATCTATAATATATGTTCCTTTGTTAGGGTTGTCATTTCTTTGATAAAACACCATGATCAAAGCAACTTGGGAAGGGGGTTTATTTGGCTTACACTTTTATATCACTGTTCATCATTGAAGGAAGTCTAGACAGGAATACTAACAGTAGAGTCAGGACCTGATGCAGAGATCATGGAGGGATGCTGCTTATTGGCTTACTCAATCCTTTTTCTTATAAAACCCAAGACCTCCAGCCCAAGGATGGAACCACCCACAATGAGCTGAGCTTTCCCCCATAAATCACCAATTTAGAAAATGCCCTTATAGGCTTTCCAATACCTTGATCATGTGGAGGCATTTTCTTAATGGAGATTCCCTTCTCTCAAATGACTTAACTTGTGTCACATTGACATAAAACTATCCAACACATAGTCATCGCTAAATGTGGTGCAGTAAGTACAAGAGAGTTCCAGGCTTCTTCAACTGTCGGTAACCATGTATTGTCACGGAGACCGTTTTTCTCTATTTCAACCCCTTTAACCCTCTGATGCTTCGCCTGAATGACGGAGTATGATTCCATTACTGTATGGACGACTAAATGCAATAATGTAGATCATCTACTACATTGTTCCCAGTGTGCTGTGTGCATGGTATCCAGTGGTTGTTCACATAGTCCTGGCGAGCTGGTCTTGAGTGCATCTTCACACCTTACTGCAAAGGGTTCTTTATTTACTGTTGGTGCATCGCAAGCATACTTCTGTCAGCACATTTTGTCAAGTGACGTTGGCAGAAGATTTGTACCTATTTGTACTTTCACCAATATTTTATATGACTCCCTACCTAGTGAATCTTTCACAAGAATTGTTAAGCATACAAATTTAATTAGCAGTATTTAATCATAATACAACATAAACACATACTTCTTTTATCAAATAGGAACCCAGTTATGATACTCACTTGTCATATTATTTAGAATGAATTTGCCTTAGCTTTTCTATCTGTAAAATGAAAATATGTGTGTCTGTGTTGGGGATAAGGATATATTTGGACTAACGCACAAGCATAGTGCTGCTTTGAGAAGACAGAATGCTAAGGAGGTCATGTGACCTCACCACATGATATGTTCAGAATATCCCAATCAAAATCAAGTATGCATTGAAAGCAAGTTCTGGGCACAATTTAGCTGATAAAAGCTGTCAAGAAGGCACGCTTGTTTCTTTTTAGAGCAGCTGGCTTCTCTGAATTGCTTAAGCTGTACAGTAGCCTTGCAATTATGATGTGTATGTCTGTGAGCTTTATTCTTACAAAATCATCTCCACGTGGATCTGCTTAGTCATTAGTTTTTATGGTGGAAGTTGAATGCCTAACAAAATTGCAGATTTCAAGTGTTTTATGGTCTCTAAGAAAATCTCATTTACCACAGAATAGCTATGAAGTGATGTGACTGACAGATGGAAGTGTGTGCATTATTATACATGGAAGAAGGAAATTGGCTCCAAGGATACGCAGGGAAACAAAGGTGATAACACTTTTTTCCTGCAGTCTCCTTCCTTTTATTCTTTCAGATTATTCACAAATTCAAGCAACCAGCGTTTATTGTACCAACTTGAAGTGAATGGGATATTAACACTTTCCTAAAAAGCTCCCATAATGTAAACAGAGAAGTCTACAGGGCCAATTCAGCTTTAACTACACTACTTGTCTCAGTGATTATTTTCTCGGAGGTTTTATAGGAAGTGGTGTTGACAAAGTGGAAATTCTCCAGTACACGGTTCAAAAGGAGCATGAAATGGAGGCCCATTCTCATGGAATTTAGATTTATGTTGTACTAATTGAGTGGGTCTAAATAGAACGAAACAGACTAGATCAACAACTAGAAAGACAAATCCTCTTCTCTCTCTCTCTCTCTCTCTCTCTCTCTCTCTCTAAATATATATATATATACATATATATATATATGATAGAGATGATAGATAGAGATGATAGAGATAGATGTAAATATAGATAGATATAGATATAGATCTATAGATATATCTTTCTGTTGCCATAATGAAAACTATAAATTCAAGAACAACTAAACTGTAAAACAAACAGGTCATACTCCGTAGGATAATATTTCAGTTGTATTAGAGGTTCTGCTTGACTTTCACCCACATACTGGGGTATATCATGGAAATTACTATCAACAGACCAAGTGATGATGACGTTTTAGAGAAGAAAGTTCTCAACTGGTAACAACTACATTTGCAGTTGGACAAACAGCAGTGTCAATAGTTATTTGTGATTTCATCCAACAATTTTGAGAGATCTGGTGATTTCAACACAGCTTCTCACTCTCCTTCATGTTATGCTCAACCCTACCACCTGTCTTAACTGATCTAGGTAATGGACCTCCTTCCTTCACTTTTGGCTTCTGGTAGCTGTCAGTCAATGATTGGCAGTGATTAATGGTGGGAAATAGGAAGTTCCCTTCCCTCCACCTTTGCCTTCCTTCCTGGGACTGTGGACTTATTTCATCCATTTACTGAAATGTCCACAAACCTTGATATGTGGGCTAGTGCTGTCACTGACTCAAAACCCAGGCCCCCATCATATTTCCCCTGGCATTAGCATGGTGCATTCTCCAGAAAACACAGCATTCTCTACTGGATCACCTTATTTGTGCCCTCTTTTTTTTTCAGAAGCACTTAATTTTTTCTCAGCAGTTCTGTATGAACTACTTCCTGGAAAATCCCCAGTGATGTAATTGTCCTCCTTGGCTATTTGTTTTGAAATCCTGGGCTAAGCAGAAACCTATTTCCTTCCTTATATTGCGTGTAAGATTAGCCATCAGCATCTAGCCTGTGTGGCCCTACACATGTCATCAAGTTCACTCTTTCCTTCTCATACCCATGAATGCAGCTCTAGTTCACATGACCCTTTACATTACCTGTCACATGACTCTTGACATTACATGCCACATGACCCTGTCAGAGAATACATAGAAACAAACCAAAGAATCCTAAATGTCATTCCAGTAGCACTGATACCAATCATCACTGTAACAATTGTAGCCTCTGAATTTATATCTTCTTCTTCTAAGTTTTCCAGTGCATGCCCTGCAAAACCCAGAGATATTATAAACACCCACATCTAATCACATCCCTGCCCCAATCTAAATCCTTCATTGGTCTCTTGGTCCTTTTGAATATCTTTAGTCTTTGGTGTGCATTTCAGGCACTATCAATATGGCTCTAGTATGTATTTATTCCATATTTGCTTTATTCTATATAGATTCAGAACGGATACCCAATACTCCAAGGTGGTTGATAGGTAGCATTCAGCTGAATGCAAACCAGAATATCTTTCCATTTAGAGGTATTTGTTATGAAATCCTTGGCTCCATATGGCCATAATACCTGAAGTTGAAGCTAGCAAGTCCCCACATCAGTGGTAAAGTGGAAGGGTTTTCCATGTTGGCGGGGAACAAGTTACAGTCCACTTTCCAAAGCCTTGTCATGAACAACTGGCCACAAAGATGTCATTGAACTTTTACCTGTCTCTTTGTATAAAACCTGACTCAGCTCAGGTTTTTGTCATATCAGTGGTGAACACATCATCAGCCATGGTTTTATCACACCTACTGAACAAACTCTTATCCTTAAGCAGTCTTATTCAGTACTATTTAAAGTAGTAAGATCAGTTTTACACCTAAAAGTGTACCAAGAGCCTGGGATTACCACTAGTGAAAGGCAAGTCTTTGGAGAGTCTGATTTTTCTGAGCATGGTGTTTATCAGTCTGCAGCATTTGTAAGATCAGCCTTAAGGGGAAAATGTTGTGCTAGCATGTGTGTTTGTGTATATTTTTCATACTATATAGACTGGTAACTTTTCATCTCATGGATATCCCTGCAACCCCTTTTTGCATTAATCATCATTTATGAACCACCCTCATTATCTCACCAACATTATGCAACATTATCAATGGCTTTTACTATCATATAAAAGCCCTATGTCTTATGAGGACTGAGTTATAAAAATAAAATATGGACTCATTTCTCACTGTGTTTAAAAACAAACAAAAAACCAGATCATTATAATCCATTCAATTAGCACTAGCTAGAAAAGAGAACAAGTGTTTGGATTTGTAGGAATGAGGGCCTTAGGAGAAGGGGCCTTTGAGGGACCAGCAAAGGCAAGGGGGGATAGACTTGCTGGCTCAGAACCTCAGGAGCTTTCACACAGATGCAATGAGACTGTACTTCGAGTCCCAAGAAGTTCTGAATGAAAAAGAAAGTAGTAGATGGAGTTGAGAAATTAGCAGTGTTCAATCCTAGTGTCCTGTCCAAAATGTTAGAGAAATCAGATTCTACCTGAAAATTCCTTTGCTAACTTAGGGAATGGGGACTCTGAAAAGCACTGGTTTTTCCCTTGACATTGTGGTCGATATTAGATCAGGAAGAGGCTTCAAGACTTGGAAGAGAACTCAGAAATTTTGAAGCCCAGAGAATCGTTGTCTGTCTATACCTTGCATAGCTCCGCTGTGGTATTCTTGCCAGCATGCCGCCAGCTTACTCTGCATTGTTGTCCGTTTGAAATCTAGAAGGGGTAAACGCAGAAAGGGTACAAGAGGAGAAAAATCATTTTAGACAAGGACACTCAAGGGACGCATCACTGAAAATTCCACCGATTGAAGCCAATTCTTTCAATTGTGGAACACTGGAGCGTTGGAACTCTACACAGGCAGGAAGTCAGGTGGATCCACAGAGGCCAAGCGCGGGCACAGCTGTGTTGGGCTTGTAGTGCCTGCAAAGCAATGACAAAGAAAACACTCTTCCCGCTGTGGAAGAATGCTCTCTGATTGCTTGGGGAATAGAGATGGAAGAACACGCGGAAGATATTTTAAGGCCCTGGCCTTTGAGGAATTATCTTGAGTGTTCTCGAAGGTTATTTTGGGGGTGAAATGCTAACCTTGCAATTTAGGGTCTGAAAACATTGTAGGCTTAGGGATACAGCAGGGCATAAAATCTGCTTCCAAATTTTAGTTACAGAGATACCAGGCACTCAGCCCCTAACATTTCTTTCTTTTGCCTCTCTCTCCTTGCTCTGACTAACCCAGTACCCAGACTAGAAAAATGAAAAGAATGTGTTAGTTCAACTATAAACGTCCAAGTACAGATCCAAGTTTTCTGGGACCCAAAAGAAATGACTGTCTTTCATGCTTTAAAGAGTAAAGAGTTTTTGAAAGTCAAAACAGGAAAAGTGACCTGCTGTTCTCAAAAGCACCGTGTCTAACGCTGTGCCTAGTTCATCTCATTGATTTTTTTTTACAAATAGAGCCAAGAATTCTGTCTCCAGATGTGGTGGACATATCCTGTAGGATGCTTAGTTTGTCAACTATCTGCTGTGAGAGCACACTACAGTGTGTCAACTATCTGCCATGAGAATGACTAGAATGCTCCCAAGGGAAAATAATAAAGGTGCCAGGAAAAGACACTGGAGACTACATAAGGTAATTAATATCCTTAGCAGCTGACCGAGTTCATCAGAAGACAGGTTAGCCCACTAACCTTGCCTAGTCTATTCAGTCCTTAAAGACCAGTTTAGAACATCTGTAAACCCAGATTCAAGGAACACAAGCATTCTCCCCCCAGTGGCTGTGATATAATACCTGCAAACAAGTGCTTGAGTGATTTAAGAAAGAAGCTCCCCCTACAACCATATGCTCCTGTTAGGGCTGGGTTGGATGAGATCACAGGATCAGCCAAGGCATTAACTGCAACACTGTGAGACCTACCCACAATCCCCCAAACAGAGGACCCAGCGAAGCCATTGAAATGGAATGAAAATAGCCTGGCATTTGAACTATGATTTCATGTAGCCATAGAAAATACACGGGGATGCCCTTTGGGCTGGTTCTTTCAACTCCTTTACAAATCTGCTGCTTAAGGAGCCTCTCAGCTATTCCAAGTTCTTCAGGTGAAAATTCATTGTTTAGTTCTGTATCCCATTTTTAATACGGTTATTTGGCTCTCTGGAGTCTAACTTGAGCTCTTTGTATATATTGGATATTAGCCCTCTGTCGGATGTAGGGTTGGTGAAGATCTTTTACCAATTTGTTGATGGCTGTTTTGTCCTTTTGACCATGTCCTTTGCCTTACAAAAACTTTGTAATTTTATGAGGTCCCATTTGTCAATTCTTGATCTTAGAGCATAAGCTATTGGTGTTCTGTTCAGGAACATTTCCCCTGTGCCCATGTCCTCCAGGGTCTTCCCCAGTTTCTTTTCTATTAGTTTCAGTGTGTCTGGTTTTATGTGGAGGTCCTTGATCCACTTGGAGTTGAGCTTAGTACAAGGAGATAAGAATGGATCAATTCTCATTCTTCTGCATGCTGACCTCCAGTTGAGCCATCACCATTTGTTGAAAAGGCTATTGCTTTTCCACTGGATGGTTTCAGCTCCTTTGTCAAAGATTAAGTGACCTTAGGTGCATGGGTTCATTTCTGGGTCTTGAATCTTATTCCATTGATCCACCTGCCTGTCACTGTACCAATACCATGCAGTTTTTAATACTATCGCTCTGTAGTACAGCTTGTGGTCCAGTATACTGATTCCCCCAGAAGTTCTGTTACTGTTGAGAATAGTTTTAGCTGTCCTGGGTTTTTTGTTATTCCACATGCATTTTAGAATTGCTCCTTCTAACTTTATGAAGAACTGAGTTGGGATTTTGATGGGGATTACATTGAATCTGTATATTGCTTTTGGCAAGATGGCCATTTTTACTATATTAATCCTGCCAATCCACGAGCATGGGAGATTTTTCCATTTTCTGGGGTCTTCGATTTTTTTCTTCAGAGACTTGAAGTTCTTATCAAACAAATCTTTCACTTGTTTGGTTAGAGGCACACTAAGATATTTTATATTGTTTCTGGCTATTGCAAAGGGTGTCATTTCCCTAATTTCTTTCTCAACCTGTTTATCCTTTGAGTAGAGGAAGGCTACTGGTTTGCTTGAGTTGATTTTATAACCAGCCACTTTGCTGAAGTTGTTTATCAGCTGTAGGAGTTCTCTGGTGGAGTGATTTTGGGTTACTTAAGTATACTATCATATCATCTGCAAATAGTGATAGTTTGACTTCTTCCTTTCAAATTTGTGTCCCTTTGACCTCCTTATGTTGTCAAGTTGCTCTAGCTAGAACTTCAAGTACTATATTGAAAAGATATGGAGAGAGGGGGCAGCCTTGTCTAGTCCATGATTTTAGTGGGATTGCTTCAAGTCTTTCCATTTAGTTTGATGTTGGCCACCAGTTTGCTGTATATTGCTTTTACTATGTTTAGTTATGGGCCTTGAATTACTGTTCTTTCCAGGAAATGCAAATCAAAACAACCTTGAGATTTCGTGTCACACCAGTCAGAATGACTAAGATTAAAAACTCAGGAGACAGCAGGTATTGGCAAGGATGTGAAGAAAGAGGAACACTCCTCTACTGTTGGTAGGAATGCAAGTTTGTACAACCACTCTGGAAAACAGTCTGGCAGTTCCTCATAAAACTGGGCATGACACTTCCAGAGGACCCTGCTATACCACTCCTGGGCATATACTCAGAGGATTTCCCAGCATGAAATAAGGACACATGTTCAACTATGTTCATAGCAGCCTTATTTATAATAGCCAGAAGCTGGAAAGAACCCAGATGCCCCTCAATGGAGGAATGGATACAGAAAATGTGGTATATTTACACAAAGGAATACTACTCAGCAATTAAAAACAATGAATTCATGAAATTCTTAGGCAAATGTTTGGATCTGGAAAATATCATCCTAAGTGAGGTAACCCAATCACAAAAGAACACACATGGTATGCACTCACTGATAAGTGGATATTAGCTCAGAAGCTCAGAATACCCAAGATACAATTCACATATCAAACCATTCCCAAGAAGAAGGAAGGAGAGGGCCCTGGTCCTGGAAAGGCTTGATGCAGCATTGTAGGGGATTAGCAGGACAGAGAATTAGGAGGGGGTTGATTGGAGAATGGGTGGAGGGAAGCGGGTTTATGGGTCTTATGGTGTGTGTTTGGGGGGGAGGATGGGGAAAGGGAAAATCATTTGGAATGTAAACAAAGAATATAGAAAAAATCTGTTGTTTTTGCTACAGACTTTTCTGGATGCCATTTTCCTGTGGTTTTATTTGTCCGTGATTATTTTGTTTTCCTTCATGGTGTATAAGATTTAAAGAGTTACGTTCACCAAGTAGCTATCCAACTTACCACTTCATGTGTCAGAGAGCCATGAATTTCTTGCTGAAAGCAGAAGCAGTAACTCAAACAGAGCTTAATCTTTAAAAACTCTGTCCTGTTCCGGCCTCTGTTGCCTCTGAAGTCTGTGATCTAGAATGAGAGAATATGCTTTGAAACTCTGGCATCTATGAAACATAGGGATTTAATGTTCAGAGAGAAATTTTGAGCACTAGGGTACCTGCTGTCCTTTTATGGTGTAAACATTTTTAAAGGCCCCTGTGGGACTAGAGGTATAACTGTCAGTAATAGGCTTGCCTTGAAAACATGAGGACCCAAGTTTAACCCCGGAAAAGAGACACATTTTCTCTACATCCTGGTAGGGCTTCCTAATGGGGGTTGACTTTGAGCTTAAAATGCAGTCTCACTTATGAACACACAGGGCTTTTTGAGCCAGGCTGTATTCCAGATCCAAAGTCTAAAAGCCTGACTGGGTTCCTGAATTCTGAACATGTTTTACAGTTTTGTGTCATCTCCCAAAAGTTGATGTAGAAAATAAGATGAAAAGAAAAAGATTCTTGGGGTTTATGTGTCCAGTGTAAGGATACATGTTAATGAAATTTCATGGCTATTTAAGGAGTATTTTGAGATATCTCACTGTCTGTCTGTCTCTGTCTCTGTCTCTGTCTCTGTCTCTGTCTCTCTGTCTCTCTCTCTCTCTCTCTCTCTCTCTCTCCTCCCTTGCTCAGAGGCCCTTGAGTTAATCCTTCTCTATGTTCTTACTCTCCTAAGTGAGAGTGTGAAGTCAGCTGGCAGCAGTGTGGGGTGAACTCTGCCAACATAAAGTCTTGAACATCATAGAAAACTCAGCCAAAAGTGGAAAGAAAGGAACAATGAAAGAAAAGTGATATCATTTAGAGTCACAGAGATACTGTTACATAGTCTCAACCCAAATCCACATGGCTGAGAGGAGTCAGTGACACAACAAATGTTGCCAACAGAACCTTCTACCTGTTGGAACCTGAGAATACACTAGTGACTTACTAACCTAGGGGAGTAAATGGATGCCTGTCTATATATTTCAGCTTATAATAGTGTTTCTTGTTAGACTGCTTTGTGAAAACACGCCGAAGTGTGCCTTGGGGAAACTGAGAAATAACAGAAAGGCAAATAAAGAATACCTCATTCCCTTTGACTTCACACAGCAAGCACATTTCAATACCTATCTGCAGAGAGGACCAACCCTGCATTCATATGTAATTGTTTGGAAACAACTCATACAATTATGTTGAAATAGAGTTTTGAAAACATGGACTTTCCAACCAGATAGCTAGAAAAGTTTTTGCTATAAAAATAATCTAATGGCAAAAGATTGTATCTCTAACAGACACATTTTTATTAAAATTACAGCAACAATCTAAGAGAGAGTGTTCCAAGAATTCAAAGAACCAGCAAGACTTGATAAAAAAAATTCCAGAGGCAGGGAAGACAGTTTATAGTGGATGCATTAGCTATTCTTGATTGTCAAATAGACTAAATCCAGAATTAATTAAAAATTTTAAAATTAAATAAAATTTAAAAAGTAAAACGAAAATACCTAAGCTTCTGGGCACACCTGTGAGGGATTTTTTTTCTTGATTAAATGATTTGAGATGGGAAGCCCCACCCTAGATCTGGGCCACACCTCCTGGTGGCAGCCCGTATAATGAACAGGAAAGAAGGAAACGCTTGCTTTTTGCATGTTTGCCTGTTCTAACAATTATTAGAACCTGCTTCTTCTGTATTACAGTGTATATCAAATTCCATCTGAGACATAGATTATATTCATAGATGGATGGATAGAATATTATAGATGATCGATAGAATATATATAGATAATTGATAGATAATAGATAATAGATAGATGATAGATAGATAATTAGATAGATAGATGATAGATAGATAGATAGATAGATAGATAGATAGATAGGCAGGCAGACAGATGGATAGAGAGAACAGATAGACAGACAGACAGATAGATAGATAGATAGATAGATAGATAGATAGATAGATAGATAGGTAGATAGATGATATAGATGTTAAAATGTGGTCTTTTCTACACCTGTTCTTGATCTGAAATATTAATGGGGAGAACTTTATATTTATTATAAACATCTGGCACTACAGTTGGGCATATTCTGATATATACTAACCTGACAATGCTGGCCTGGTCTACTTCCCAGCCATATGGCCCATTACCTGCCATCTTAGTCATTCTCTGGCACCTCTTTCTTCATTTGTGTCCTGATAGTAACCTTGTTCCCATCAGCAACCCTCTCCCATTCTGAAGACACAGAAGTCTTGCCTTCTGCTCTCCTATCCAGCTATAGGCTATTTAGTTCTTTATTTAATCAATCACAAAATGATGAAGAAAACTGTTTTATAAAATCTTGAGTCATACTAAAATTCAGACCACAGCAGAAAATTCAGCATATGAATACACATTGTACAAAAATATTCCCCAACCATAGATGATAGATTATTGATAGATAGATCTACTTATGTGCAAATATGCATGTAAAACACACACACACATACGTGCTCACATGCACACCTGCACACACACATGCATGCATACACACACAAGCACGCACACATGCACATGCACACACACACACAAGCACACACATGCGCGCGTACACACACATACACACACACACACACACACACACACACACACACACGCATGCATTTTCCACTGAAGCCAAATGGTTTAGTCAGTATAATCATGGCTTGTGTTCATTGTAGGTTGGAGGGTACATATAGAACTTTCTCTACTGAGCTCTACAAGGCATTTCATTAGACTGTATCCTGTAGTCACATCAGATTCAGCCTTCTAAAGCAGATTTTATGCTCTCTCCATTTACCTCTCTGTCCTTTTGAATATAGCTGATTATTAACAAGACTGTTCTCGCCGGGCAGTGGTGGCGCACGCCTTTGATCCCAGCACTTGGGAGGCAGAGGCAGGTGGATTTCTGAGTTCGAGGCCAGCCTGGTCTACAGAGTGAGTTCCAGGACAGCCAGGGCTAAACAGAGAAACCCTGTCTTGAAAAAAAACAAAAAAACAAAACAAAAAAAAAACAAAACAAGACTGTTCTCCCTCCAAAAAAAAAAAAAAAGTTTGCTAAAGTTATTCCTTATCTAAGTGATCTTTATGTTTTCCCTTTTCTTATCCTGGTAATCTATCACACCACCACCAGAAGCAGCTGCTGAGAATGTATACTTACTCACACCCTGCCAGCCCTAAAACCACCCAAGCATTGGGACATGTTATATGAACAGAGATACCATTTGTTTGCTTATTTTTCCCAAGTGTAATTACTATGTAAGTCCCTTCACTACCCAAAACCCTCCTAATTCTGAAAATAATTTGTAACTGTTAAGGACATCTTTCATAAGCTGCTTTGCACTTCTTAGACTTGCTCTCTTTGTGGTGAGTACATTTGAATCACCCCACACCACACCACCAGCTACTTGCTAGTCCTCCTGCCTTCCAATCACCTATTGACCTTGAGCTTTCTCTAGCCATGTCTTTGGTTCCTTTAACATTTATGTTTTGATATGTTTGATATGTTTGATAACAGAGTCAGGGCAGAGAATAACCACAGCAACTGCAACTCTATAAAGTAACAGAAGACTAGATGTGGCCATACATCTCAGAGGCACCGTTGAATCCTGCCTCAGCAAATTCAATATTGTATTCCCACAGCCTATCAAATTGGCCACATATTTCCAATTGTAAAGTAAATGATTAAAATCTCTTCTGTAATTAGGGCCTATGGTTTTAGATATGCTATCACTGAAGACTAATCTGATTTTATACAGTGGTTGTGTATATTCACTGATACATACATAAGCACACAAATAAAATAAATAAACATTAATACTGTTTTAGGAAATGTAATGGCCCATTTAGGTGATCAAATAAAAATGATCTTTAGGGATTTCCTGTCTTCATTCAGGCTCAATATTGGATTCTTACTATGTTCTGTGAGGTAGCTCACACACTGTCAACACTCCATGCAGCTCCAAACAGCAGTGATAATTAGCTTCTCCATTTGTGCTCATTAGCCAGAGCTAAGGGTGTATGTGCTGCCAATGTACAATGACTCCTCTCATTTGCATATTTATAGGCCTGACAACTTCAAAAGCATACTATGTAATATTAATTGAACAAAGAGTTTAATTTTTAACTCTCTTGGAAAGGGTATCAATGTTAGGTAAAAATTAAATTCCACATCCTTTTGAACTAAAAAAAAAAAGAAGTGAAAACATATTTCATATTGACAAAGTCATGTAATATATGTATACTAATCAGCAACACATTGTTGAAATTTTTTCTTCAGTCTGATGAATACTGGGCTTAAAAGGGGTCTGAGGAATTAATGGCCAAGGCTTGACTTAGCATGAACTTCCCACATTCTCTTTCAGTACTGTTATTTTCAGTCATCAAAGAGGGATGTGCATCGTCATATGGTCTAGGTTATTACATCATTTCCCACCACTCAGTGGGTGCATCCAGATGAGCTCACACCTTCAGTGCCTGGCAGTGACTGTGGAGTTGAATTTATTCTAAAGATCTTATAAAAAAAAAAAAAAAGCAGAGTCTTTGTCTTTAAGATGAATGTCCAGCATCTAAGATACTAAGTAGTCAGTTAAATGACTGAAAACCTCTTAGAACATAAATTGCTGATCTTCCATATACTTTAGCATCTGCAGCCTCAGACTATGAACAGAAGACAATGTATTTGTATACATATACACACCCATTTATCTTTTTTATCTAATCAATGAATCATAATAACAATTATTTACATAGAATTTTATTGCATTAAATGCATTACACTATCCAGAGATGACATACAGTATATAGAAGGATATGTAAGGAATATGCAAATATTATATTATTTTATGTGAGGTATTTGAGCATCTGTGGGTTTTATCCTCTACAAGACTCTTAAAAATCATGCTCCATAGTTAAATATAATTATACACCAAATTGTAACAAAAATTTTTTAGAGGAAATGTGAATGGGCAAGCATAGCAATGATATATAGCCAATTATAAGAATAATGTTGGATTATAATGCTTAGATCCCAGTCTAGGATCCCAGTCTAGCAATAACAACAAGATTACCAGTTATTAAATGGTAATGGTAATAATAGTCATGGTTATCAATTTCTCAGTAGTTTGTATGAATCAGAAGACAGGACCTCAGGGTATCAACAAAGACTTCCTAGAAACATTTGTTGGAGGAAGTAAGGACTATCAAGATGACTTGGGGAGAGAAAAAAATATGTTCTGAAACAGAAGAATGTGCCAGGAAGTTTCACATACTTTCAGGGTGTTAACTCTTTAGTCACCAAATCACAAATTTCAGCATGGAAGAATAAAAACTTTTACATCCATAAAATGAAGCAGAGGGGAGATTATAATAGGCCTAGAATCTCCCAGTAAAACAATGTGGAATGTTGAGTTTTAATCATGTAATAAAATATTCAGTCTTGTGTTTTGCTGTAGAGTGCTTAATCTGAGATCTAAAAAGAAACAGGTCAGAGGATTGGCCTAGCCCAAGTTCAGGAATACTTCAGTGGCCTGGAATTGGCAGGCCTAGGAGAGATGGTGAAGTAAAAGAAGTAGGAGTTGGAGTTGGTTCAGTGTGGTGGTGGTACACACTCCTGAAAAAACAAAGAGCCTAAATCCACCATAAGTCAACAGCTAGTTCTGTGCTTTTGCAAACAGAGCAAGAATTAGATCCCCTCATTACCAAAGATAATTGAGAAGAAATCAGTGTTAGAGGATGCATTCTATAAATCACACTGAGTATGAAAGGCACAGGAGACATGTAAGTGCTCTTGTGGGCAAACACTTGGTAGCAGCTTTGGTTATGGTATAAGAGCTGGACTGGAGACCTAAGTATAGGCTTCAGTATTCCTAGGTGAAACTATGCAAGTTGATAAGATTAACCAGAAAAAAATTGCATACAACTAAGAAGAGACAAAATCCCAGACCAAAATGTATGGAAAATACTATATAATGGGAATTTATAATATCATATACTAAGAATATATAGGGAAGTGATACAGGAAAGAATGCTATGTATACATAAGCAAAGAGGCAGTATGGAATCAAGAGGGTATGAAATTTCAAAAATTTCAAAACAAATGAAGTGAAAGGCCATTTAAACAGACAGAAACGTTCTTAGGCCCAGAAAGGTGAACCAAGGTGAACACCTGGAAGTAACTACTGGGTTTTACAACAAGTTCACAGAAGATGTTGGGTGGTAGGGAGGATATGGCATTCCAAAAAGATGTAGAACAGAAGTCAAATTTCACTTCGAGAGTAAAGAAAATAGACCAGGAAATGAGCTCCACTGAGATGCTTGGTGAGGAAGGAAAGATAAGAACAGAGACCACGATCTAGGGAGGAATTAGAACCTAAGGAGGGTACCTTGTATTAAGGTGGAGATGCTGGACATAGGTGCCACTTTTTAAAGAGGATGGTGGCAATGGAATGAAAAGATAAACGACAGAACAGGCTCTAAAGGCCTGAGAGAGGCTGAGATCCCGAAGAACTATCCCTGAGTAAGAATGCCCCATCAAACAAGAAAAGAAAAGAGGGGGAGGATAAGTATAAAGTAGAAGAAATTGAGAAAATTCCCACTATGCTCCCACAACATCCTTATGTTTGTTGGTTGGTTTTATCAGTTCCTAGGACCAAGAGTTCATAGCACATAGAATTTGATGACATCAATAATAAAAAAAATTACAGGCAGGAAAAGGAAAGAAACTTATCTAGAACAGAGAAGGTTGTCATGTAACCCAGGAGACTTACATTGGTTGGATAGAGTCAACTGATAGAGGCATTTCTATGAGTACTTTGATGACATCTCCAGTATTACTCAAGCCAGATGTTGATACTGAGAAACCAGACTGTTGAGCAGGTACCACAGGAGGACACTGGATCATAAGGATACAGTGGCACATCATTCATTAGCTCTTCTTCATACTGTCACATGAAACACATCCTTAGCTGATGTGACACAGGATGAGGTGGAGATTTCTGAATGTCCATGTCTCCAAGCTTATACAGCTGAGTAAGAAAACTGGTCCCAGCCCTTTGAATCAAAGCTCAGCTCTCTCCACTGTAATTCCATGCTCCTGTGAGGGATGTGTTACTCAAACAAACATAAAGAAGGGCTAAATGACATGCCCACACTACAACCACAACTTTACCACCTCTGTTTCCCATAAAACAAGCAAATGAACTGGTACTCCACCCCAGAGCTGATATATCAGAGGTACTCAGAGGACTGCCACTTTAGGGGAAAGCCCATTTACAACATTCAATAAAAATTAGGGTGTATCTTGGGGTATCACTGCTTTTCCAGATTGAAGAGGTTCTATGTCAGGCAAGTGGGAAGCAATCTCTAGTGTGTGAGCTCTAAGGCTTTACCGCTGAGACTGTAAACACGAATCACACCTTCATCAGCAAAGGGGATTCCATCCCTCCTCCCTTCGGTGGTGATTTATGCCTTGGGATGAAATCAGTTCTCTAAACAACAGGAAGCAAGCAAAATATTATTTCATGATAAACCGTGCAACCACATCAAAGAATTTGGAAGAGCTTGACAAGGCCATTTCAATTCCTGTTGCTAGGCAGAAAACTCAACAAAGAAAGAGAGCAGTCATTCACCCTTTGTATCTCAGTCCCACAGTAAAATCTTGGGCATCTCTCAATGTTCTTGTTGCAAGATTTTCCATGTCCAATCATATTAGGGCAGTGGAAGGCCTGTGATTGGACAGAAAAGGGGAGGCGGAGCTAGGAATGGGGGAATCTCTGTGGTCGCAGGAGGAGAAATAAAGGAACCAAGATTGCTGGGCAGTGGTGGCGCACGCCTTTAATCCCAGCACTTAGGAGGCAGAGGCAGGCAGATTTCTGAGTTCGAGGCCAGCCTGGTCTACAGAGCTAGTTCCAGGACATCCAGGACTACACAGAGAAACCCTGTCTCAAAAAAACCAAAAAAAAAAAGGAACCAAGATTGCTTCGGACATGAACCTATGTGACGTCTACTAGCCAAAATAGCTGTTTCCATAAGGTTAGAAATATTAGAATATAAAGCTTTTATCATAGACAATTGGCTCTGAAATTACTGTATTGGCATCTTGTACATTGTAATATTATTTATACATAAATCTGATTGGGTAACTAAGCTTTAAGAGTCTTGCTTCTACCAGTGTGGGCATTGTGTGGAAGCAGGATGAGCTCGCGGGACCCCTGGCTGGAGAGATGGCCAGGTCAGCAGGGGTGTCATGAAAAGTGGGATCCTGCTGGGACATAGTGTTGTAAAACCACCAGTGCTGATACCAGAGCAGGGGCCATGGCCTGGCGGGGTAGGAGAGATGGCCGGTTGACTATTTTAATATTTCCCACAACCAGTTCCAAAATGTTATAAGCCTTGCTTCCAGAACCCGTTGGAAGGGCGGGTCCACATATGTATGCAATGAATACATGAAAAAGGGAAATGATAGAACTTTCTTTAGGAACACCTAAGATAAGCATTCTTTCTCTCCAGATCCCTTCTTTTTCTCTGCCCTAATCCTTGTGATTCTTGAAGGAAGCTAGTTAGATGCTTCCCTCAGGGGGTCCTGTTATCCTTCTACTCAAAGGTATGCACATTCCATTAACAGACTGTTAAACTGATTCCTCAGAATGGGCTTGAACAATGCAAAGTGTGCAAGTTCAATTAGTCTCTGTTGAATTCAGTGGGAATCAATGCCATATAGAGTCTAAGGTATCACCAATCCAAGGCTATGCTAGATGCCTAGTGCACAGCTTATTAACAAGTTTGCAACCCAAACACTAACTGCACAACCAAAGAAAACAATCTAGTGTGTATCCTAAAGACAGTAAATGTAATGGTGCTTAGTAACTCCAGACCTTGGTTGGCCTCAGAACTTAGCACAACAGACTTCATAATAGAAATAACATTCAGTCCATAAAGGTTGTTATGTAGACTACCACCTAAATGAGATCAAAGGCCTAATCCATCAAAGTCCAATTTTGTGGGAAAATCTCTAAATGTTCTAACCTTACTTTTTGGCTTCTGCAGTTCTGCTTCTGGCTAACTGTTCTTTGTAAGTGAAGCATGTCAACCCTGGATGTGAATTCTGTGTTTAAAAGTTTACTCTGAAAAAGGCTCAGTGCTGTGCTGGGACTTATACACTGTCTATAAAAAATCTCACAGGGACTAAACCACCAACCAAAGAGTATGCATGGAGGGACCCATGGCTCCAGATGCATATGTAGCAGAGGATGGCCTTGTAGGACACCAATGAGAGGAGAGGCCCTTGGTCCTGTGAAGGCTGGATGCCCCAGTATAGGGGAATGCCAAGACAGGGAAGCAGGAGTGGGTGGTTTGGTGAGCAGGGGGAGAGGTAATGGGATAGGGGTTTTTGGAGGGGAAACCAGGAAAGGGGATTACATTTGAAATGCAAATAAAGAAAATATCTAATAAAATAATAAAAATTTAAAAAGAAATCTATGGCATCAGGTTGGTCTTTGGCTTCTGCAGCTCTAAAATCAAAGTGTTTGTTTAACTATATTTTCTAGTTGGCCTCGTGGGTTCTATGTTCCTAAAAAGGGGATAATCATGAGCAATTGATTCTGTAATAATAAAACTGTATCTCTACTAAATTAAATAACAAAGCAGACTGACATAATGAACCACTTCATGTAAGTTAGGATGAAAAATCCATTTAAACCAGCTAAAGAATTTTGCATTCTGATGTAATGGGGACCCAGGCTGCTGTAGCTGCTGACACCCATGCTTGCAGACCCAATGTGACTAGAACAAAGTGACATGCAGTGCACACACACAATATGTGGTTGATTTCTGAAGCCTAGAAGTAAATTATCTTTCTCATTAATTATGATTATATTGATTCTACATCAAAATGATTATATTTGGACTATTGATTTAAATTAAAACATGCAGTTAAGGTCAATTTCATTTGTTTATACAAATTTAATATGCCAACTAGAAATGTAAGAATCATAGACCTAGCCCTCCTTTGTGGCTCACGTGTGTTTGCTGAAGAGTGCTGCCTTGAATCCAAAGTCTACTTCATAAAAATTACAGGACAAGGAAATTGCTAGAAGACACCAAATAGGACCCAGCAGCTGAGTTCAAGAGGAAAACCATTCTGAACATTCACAGTGTCTGAACCCCGACTAACATTTATCTACTACTGTACATCCACAGCAGCATAGGGGCAGGCTTAAGAACTAAGGCCCTGCCTCAATGAATTAACCACAGGGATCAGATATTCTTTGTCTTGGTGAGGGCTTCCATTGCTGTGAGGAGATACCATGAACATAACAAATCTTACAAAGAAAAATATTTAATTGGGGCTTACAGTTCAGAGGTTTAGTCCATTATCATCATAGTAGGAAGCATGGTAGTGTCCGGACAGAAATGGTGCTGAGAAGGAGCTGAGAGTTCTACATATGGCTTCCAAAAGCAGCTATGAGGAGAATGCATCACAGCAGGCTGAACTTGAACATAAGAAACTTCAAAGCTGCCCACACAGTGACACACTTCCTCCAAAAAGGCCACACCTCCTAATAATGCCACTACCTATGGGCTAAGCATTCAATCACAGTCTATGGGAGCCATACCCATTCAAGCCACCACATTCATTTCATCTCCTTTCACCATTTTATTTACAATAGTATTTTGAGACCCAACCTAGATATCATGTTATACCATGCATAAATTCAAGGGGAACATTTCAAGTCTTTTATTATATTGCTCTTAGTTCTTGGCCATTGTATATGGAATTGGCTACATGGGTAGAAATTTTTATTTAATATATATGACTGAATCATATAAAGGCCTTTTATCTTTGAAGGATACAGAGATTCTGGAGCTGACAGATATCAATAGCAAGTGTCTGCCACTTTGAAGTGACTGGAATTCCAATCGCAGGTGGTTTGGGTGATTTTTAAGGTGAAAACGTATAAAAATGAAACTGGGCTTCCTGCTCATATTTTGTTAAGAAGAAATACCTTCCCAAGTTCAATATAGAATCCAACTGATTCAAAAGTAATGCTGCCTTCTGTTTGGCTATTGCTTGTAATGCATTTTACATAAGATAACTCTTGGTTTTTAAGACAAACTGAATTCTGAATGAGCCAAAGGCATGGACTCTACGAGACTAGTCAACCACAACATACTAGGGGGATGATAAGGTGAACTTTTTCTAGGGCAAGTTCAAGGTGGGGAAATCTTGATTTGCATTGCCCTGGAGAAATGTATGTGAAAAGAAGGGTGTTAGGAAAAGTGTGTAAAAGATAAGCTGTGGAGGAAGCAGGGAGAGCCTGATGAAAGAGGCCACAGAGGTCACTCAGCACTCCTGGATACAGTGTGATCTGTAGTCAGACTCAGCCCGCAGAACAGAGGACACAAATTTTAAGTCCCAACACTGAGGGTGCTGAGATCTGAAATAGCTTGTAATTCAGCTACAGGGAAGGAATGATTATTTCCAGTCTTTCTTCCAGTGTTAATCTTCTATGTTTCTCTGCTGCTGAGATATAAAGTACACCTTTCAGCAAAAGTCTAAAAATGTTTCACTCACACCTGGTAAGAACATTTATTTTCTTTAAAGCAGCCACCAAGATAAATGGCATTTGTATTAAAAAGGTGATGTTCTAGAGTATTGTAGGAGCATTACGAATGGCTCTTTCTAGGGCTTCGGCTAGAATACAATATGGAAAGCCTATAAGTGCCAACTCCTCCCTCTGAACCTTCCCTTCCAGGTTTATACAGAAAAAAAGCCGGGCAGAGAAAGGTGTGACTATAATGGCCGAGTTGGTGGGGCAGAGACAAGGGATACCTGAGGCTCTCCAGCCTAGCCTATAAAACAAGCTCCAGGTTCAGAAAGTGACCCTGTCTCAAAAAATAAAGTAGAAAATTAGAGGAAGATGCCCAACACTGAGCACTGGCCTCCACACACTCAAATACACACACAGGTATACATACAAATAAGTATGCACATAAACACATATATGCAAAAATGGATTTTTCTCTATAAAGTTTTCTGAGAGTATTCCTTTTACAACAAATATTTACTTGCATTTCTTCCATTCTGCTAATTTAAAACTATGAGAAATGTTGTCAAAATGTTTATGGGTTTGCAGCAACCCTGTGGATTGTTGGTGACAATGTTGGCAAAAAGTATTTATTGGCTACACAGTTTGCCCGCTATTGAAATCAACATTTCTGCCGGGCAGTGGTGGCGCATGTCTGTAATCCCAGCACTCTGGGAGGCAGAGGCTGGCAGATTTCTGAGTTCGAGGCCAGCCTGGTCTACAGAGTGAGTTCCAGGACCGCTAGGGTTATACAGAGAAACCCTGTCTTGAAAAAACCAAAATCAAAAAAAAAAAAAGGAGGAAAAGAAATCAACATTTCTGAATACAGAACCTTCATATCAGCCAGTTACATACTCAAAAGTACATACTCATGGACTCCAGATCAATATACACAGGGAGATTTGCACTTACATATTTAATACGGTAGTATCCATAACCAATTTACAGAGTCAAAGTGTCCATCAATAGCTGAACAGATGCTCTTCCTGGTCTTCCTTCTTGTTTTTATTTGAAGCATGCTTTCACTGCAGAACTTGATACCATACTCAACATTCTGCGCACTATTTTCACAGGTATAGAAGAGCTAACTAAAGCAGAACATATTCAAGCTCAGCTCTAATTTGAGTCTGTTCACCATCCTTTGAAGCCAGAAGCAAATGAAAGGCTCAGCCTTTCCAGAACAAGCCTTTCCGGGCATGACAATGCATGCCTGTGATTATTGTACATGGAAGAAGGTATAGGAAGACCCAGAGTTCAAAGCCATCTTCAGTTACCTAATGAGATTGAATCCCACTACTCATGAGATAATGCCTTACCAAACAAAGGCAATGCAGCTGTATTGCCAATGCCTTTTCGTTCTCAGTGGTACACCAGACTGTTCCAATTCAATAAGTATATAACCGAAAAGCTGGAGTCTTCATGCCAGATCAACAAATGGATAATGCTTGCTTCCAAACAGTGTCAATTCCAAATGACATCTTGCAATGCATTTTGCTTCAAGGTGCTTGCTTCCTATGATAGAGTTCCTGTGCCTCTTCCAGTTGCCTCCAGACCAGGGAAATCAGATTCTTTGTTAGTTTCTCCTAAAAGGAAATGAGAATGGACAGCTTCCTTTGCATAACAGGTTCTGAATAAATGACACTGCTTCTCACTTGGATTCTTGTTTTTGCACTGGTTCTCATTTGCTTCCACAAGAAGCACACTTACATACATAGTAGGCTTTGATAGTTCTGTATAACACTGAAGACTGTTTATTTTATCATACTCCATTGCCTTAACTTTTACATATGAGGTATCTGAGAAGACACTCTGATAACAGGATTGTGGCAGAGGAGCTCCTGTGATGCCATTTCTTCAAACCGTAGAAGTAAAGCCTAGATCATGTTGGATATTCCAAGATGTTAGAGATTCTGTAACAATAGGATATATGCCAAAGAGAGCTATGGACAAGAAGTAGAACCAGCCCAAGAGAGAGAAATATAGGTGGCCAACAAATCTGAGAGGGAAGACCCATCTTAGCTGTCTTAGTTACTTTTCCATTTCTGTAAAGTGATATCATGATCGAGGCTACTTATAGAAGAAAGAGTTTATTGAGGCTCACCATTTCAGAGAGTGAGATCATGACCATTGTGGTAGGGAGAACAGCATCAGGCAGGTAGACATGAAGCTGGAAAGATAACAGAAAGCTCACATGATAATTCCTAAGGAGAAGGAGCAGCAAAGAGTGTGAATATAGTTTTTCAAACCCCAAAGCCCACACATAGTGAAACACTGCCTCCAACAAAGTCAGATATCCTATATCCTTCCCAAACACTTTCATCAACTGAGAACCAAGCATCCAATTATATTCTTGAGGTCATATTATAATTCAAATGCATTTAACCCAACTTTAGAAGTCCCCATTGTCTTTCAGTCTAAACACTGTTCAAAAGCTCAAGAACCAAAACTTAAAATATTCAAGGCAGAGACTTGAAGTTCTTGCTATACAAATCTTTCATTTGTTTGGTTATAGTGACAACCAAGATATTTTACATTGTTTGTGACCATTGCGAAGGGTGTCATTTCCCTAATTTATTTTTCAACCTGTTTATCCTTTGAGTAGAGGAAGGCTACTATTTTGTTTGGTTTAATTTTATATCTGGCCACTTTGCTGAAGTTGTTTATCAGGTTTAGGAGTTATCTGGTGGAATTTTGGAGGTCACTTAAGTATACTATCATATCACCTGCAAATAGTAGTATTTTGACTTCTTTCCTTTCGAATTTGTATCCCTTTGACCTCCTTTTGTTGTCTAATTGCTCTAGCTAGAACTTCAAGTATTATATTGAATAGGTAGGGAGAGAGAAAGTTAGTCCCTGATTTTAGTGGGATGGGTTCAAGTTTCTCTCCATTTAGTTTGATGTTGGCTACTGTTTTGCTGTATATTGCCTTTACTATGTTTAGGTACAGGCCTTGGATTCCTGATCTTTAGCCCTATTAAAAAGCAGAGCCTGACATAGCTGTCTCCTGAAAGGTTCTGCCAGAGGTGGTGCTCTCAGCCAACCATTGGACTGAGCACAAGGTCCCCAATGGAGGAACTAGAGAAAGGACCCAAGAAGCTGAAGGAGCTTGAAGCCCCATAGGGGGAACAATATGAACCAACCAGTACCCCCAGAGCTTCCAGGGAATATACTACCAACAAAAGAGTACACATAGAGGGACCCATGCCTCCAGCTGCATATGTAGCAGAGGATGGCCTTGATGGACATCAAAGGGAAGAGAGGCCCTTGGTATTCCTGAGAATGTTTGATGTCCCAGTGTAGAGGAATACCAGGACAGGGAGGCGGGAATGGGTAGGTTGGTAAGAAGAGGGAGGGAGTATGGAATAGGGTGTTTTCAGAGGGGAAACCAAGAAAGGGGATAACATTTGAAATGTAAATAAAGAATATATCTAATAAAAACAAAAAGAAAGAAAAAGAAAAAAATTTAAAAAGAAAAAGAATAAATATACAATAAAAAAAAAGTGGGGAACAGAGAATTCTCAACTATGGAATCTCAAATGGCCGAGAAGCACCTAAAAAAATGTTCAACATCCTTAGTAATCAGGGAAATACAAATCAAAACAATCCTGAGATCCTCCCTTATACCAGTCAGAGTGGCTAAGTTTAAAAACTCAGGTGACAACAGGTGCTGGTGAGGATGTGGAGTAAGAGGAATACTCATCCATTGCTGGTGAGATTACAAGCTGGTACAACCACTCTGGAAATCAGTCTAGTGGTTCCTCAGAAAATTAGACATAATACTACCTGAGGACCGAGCTATACCACTATTCCTGGGCATATACCCAGAAGATGCTCCTACATGTAATAAGGAGTATATGTTCATAGCCACCATACTTATAATAGCCAGAAGCTGGAAAGAACCCAGATGTCCCTCAACAGAGAAATGGATACAGAAAATGTGGTACATTTACACAATGGAGTATAACTCAGCTATTAAAAACAATGAATTCATGAAATCCAGAGGCTAATGGATAGACCTTGAAAATATAATCCTGAGTGAGGTAACCCAATCAGAAAAGAACACACATGGTATGCACTCACTACTAAGTGGATATTAGCCCAAAAGTTCAGAATACCCAAAATACAATTCACAACCATATGAAGCTCAAGAAGGAAGACCGAAGTGTGGATGCTTCACTGCTTCTTAGAAGGGGAACAAAATATTAACAGGAGAAAATATAGAGACAAAGTGTGGAGCCGAGAATGAAAGAAAGGCTATCCAGAGACTGCCCCAGCTGGGGATCCATCCCATATACAGTCACCAAACTGGACGTTATTGCAGATGCTGGGAAGTGTTTGCTGATGGAAGCCTGATATGGCTGTCTCCAGAGAGGCTCTTCCAGAGCCTGACAAATACAGAGGCAGATGCTGGCAGCCAGCCACTGGACTGAGCATGGGGTCCCTGATAGAGGAGTTGGAGAAGGGACCGAAGGAACTGAGGGGGGTTTGCGGCCACATGGGGTGGCGGGGGTGGGGGGGGCAACAGTGTCCACCAGTCAGACACCCGGATCTCCTGGGGACTGGTCCACCAACCAAAAAGTACATATGGAGGGACCCATGGCTCGGCCACATATGTGGCAGAGAATGGCCTTGTTGGACATCAGTAGGAGGAGTGCCCTTGGTCCTGTGAGGGTCCGATGCTTCAATGTAGGGGAATGCCAGGAAAGGAAGGCGGGAGTGAGTGGGTGCGTGGGTGAGCACCCACATAGAGGTGGGGGGAGGGAGGATGGGATAGGGGTGTTCCAAAGGGAAGACCTAGAGAGGGGGGATAACATTTGAAACATAAAGAAAGAAAATACCCAATGAAGGAAAAAAGATATCCAAGACAATCTCTTTATTGTAACTCTGTAAAGTCAAGCTCCAATGTCAATTACATTTTTTCAACATACAATGGCACAAAATGCACATTTCTTTGTACATGTCAAGGAAATGGGCAGCCAAAGCAGAACTGAACCCCTGCAGATGCTCCAGTTCCGTAGCTTTGTTCAATGGCTCTTCCCTCGCAGTTTTGTTGACCACACACATTCCTCTCTCTCTCTCTCTCTCTCTCTCTCTCTCTCTCTCTCTCTCTCTCTCTCTCTCTCTCCTCTCTCATTCCACTTCTTTTCTGTAGCTCTCTTTGGCATATATTCCATGGTTATAGCATCTCCAACTCATAGAATCCAACAGGATCCAGGCTTCACTTCCACAGCTTGATGCAATGGCCTCACAGGGACTCCTCTGCTACAGTCCTGGTATCTGTGTCTTTCTGTAACAATCAAGAAAGTGTCCATAACCCATTTACTTATGTATGCTTTATGTCTCTAAAGCAAAAACCATGTGCCCAAAGCTACCAAGTTATGTTGCCTGACTGGGATGGAACCTGGTCCTCTCCTTGAATTACATTTGCATAGCTCTGATTTGTCATTGCTCTTTAAGAGCAGATAATGCCGTAACCTTGGCCGCAGATTACATGATTAGCTGGGTAGGTCTTGCTCTAAGGACACCACTCTCTTTTCTCCATTTCACATCAGGCCTCTTCTTATCTTTTTCAGCACAAAGCAAGGCTCCCAGTAATAAACTTCTTGGTGTTCATTTTCTCCTCAAATTGCTACATTTTTTGCCCCATTTTCTCTCTTTTAGAATGGATCTGCATAAGAGCAGTCACTGATAAAAAGGGAAGACAACCAATATTAGGATATTTTTAAATCTCCTCTGCCACAAAATTAGTCTAAAACCATTCACTTTAGCATTATACAGACTCTTAAGACTATGGCAAAAAGCAGTCACATTCTTATCAAATATCCCAAAATGGTCTCTCACCCTGTTGCTAGTACTTTTTCCCTCTGAAATTCTTGAGCTGGACCTCCATAGTCCAGCAATGCTGTCTACCAAGCTCTTCCATAGATGACCCATTAAGCCCTGCTTATAGCATTCAACAACTTTCTTAGTCCAAAGTTCCAAAGTCTTTCACATTCCTCCAAAAAAGAAAAAGCAAAAAGAAAAAGCACAGTCAGTCCTGTCACAGAAATAATCTACTCCCTGCTTTTCAGCCACTGTGTAGAGTTACCATGGCAGAGGGAACTTACAAAAGAAAGAGTTTATTGGGGTTTTAAGTTTCAGAGAATGATCTATGTCCATCAGGGTGAAGAACATGATAGTCTGGAAGCAGGCGTGAACTGGGACAGCAGCAGCTGAGAGATTACGTCCGAAATCACAAGCATGAGGCAGAGACAGCCAACTGGAAATGGTGTGAACTTTACAAATATCAAAGACCACCCTAGTGACACACCTCCACACCTCCCTCCTTTGTCAAACAGTTCCACCTACTGGGGACCAACTACTCTATTCCATATATGAGGCTATGGGGACCATTCTCATTCAAACTATCACACGAATAAAGGGAAGACAGATAAATCCTTTCTACCATCTTCCTTACAAAATCTCTAATAGTACCAAAATGAGCTCTAGTTCTGATAGTGGAAAAGTGGCTGGCATCTTAGTGACATATTCACATTTATAGTATGAACAAAGTCTCTGAGAAAAATTTTTAAGAACAATAATACTTAGAGTAGTCCACAAGTCTATTGAAGTTATATTTCAACACCCTTGTTAACTGATAGTGTAATATTTTTCTTTCTGTATTTGATGGGACACATAAATTTCCATAGTCTTATCTTGTTAATTGATAAACTTTGTCAAAGAGTCTATAAGAATATAGAAAATAAGAATGATATAATTGACTAATTAAGGATAGAGAGATGGCTCAGTCATTAAAGGCCAGAAGACTCACAACAATTAATGAGATAGATTGAAATTAATAAAGCCTGATATTCCACAATGATAGACTTTATCTTCTTTTAAATTGCTATTAGAAAAGATAAAATGGGTTATATCCTGGCCATTAATGAAGTATAATAAACATTTTAAAAAGCATCCATCTGTTATTAAATGTCAGTAGGCATAAACATGATTTCATAAAAATAGTGGAAATCCCCAAACACTTGGAAATTCAACAACACAGATGCAATTAGCCTATGGATTAAAGAAAAAAATCTCAAGTGAATTAGGAAAATATTTTACATAGAATGGGAAAAAATTAAAATATTTAATAGCTATTTAGTTGATATTTAGCTAAGGTAAAATTTAGTTGGAAACTTATGTTTAAATAGAAAAGATTAGACTGATAGTCTCATCCAAGGAACATAAAAATTTAGTCTTTTTTATCATGTCAATCAATGTAATTCTTCAAATTAATAATTGCAAAATTAGACCATGTGAGCTTCTGAACTTATATTTTAAAAAGAAAAGAAAAGAAATACAGCGTCTATAAGAACAACGAATTAGGGGATCTTTCCTGGCTGCTCCATATTGGACACTCTTTTCTATGTCTGGAGGCCAGTTCTTTAAATGTGATTTTTAGAATCTCTTTGTCAGCCTGTTTTGAGTTGGAATGAGCTGATCAAGAGCAGCAGCATTAGAAAGGTAGCTTGCAGTTAGAAAATTGATTAATTTCTCTCTAGTTTTCGCCATTTGTATGATGGTACTACTTTCTCTACACTCAGTCCACTCTCCTAAGAAGACTCCTAAGATTTTAGTTGTTGGGAAAAGGCAAGTCTCTCTTTCTGTGTCTCTCTCTGAGTCTCTCTATCCCACGCCCCACCTCTGTAGCTCAGATTCAAACTCAAGATCCCTTATATCTAGCCAGCAGCCACGCTCCCTTGCCTTGAGACAATTTATGTTTCTTTATCTTTCTTTTATCTTATTTACATTTCTAAAAAAATCTTCTCATTAAAATTTCTTTGTTGAAGCTGTTTAATTCCAGCTCTCAGGAGGCAGAAGCAGGTGGATATCTGAGTTTGAGGCCAGCCTTGTCTACAAACTTAGTTCCAAGACTACCAGAGCTATGCAGAGAAATTATATCTTGAAAAATAAATTTCTTTGTTGAGAGATTTCAGATTCAAATGATGCTTTCTTCTGGGAAGGATCTCAATTAACTAAACAGAGAAAAGAAAACCCTCAAGTCACTTACATTTGGTTGTACATATTTGATTGCATCTTCATATCATGTTATTTTGGGGTTACAGAAATCCACAGTTTTAAACACAAAGTGAATCCAGTTATCCTTTAATACAATAGCTTTTTAAAGATTCCATTTAATTGCCTTCTCATATTTGTTCCTACTTCTTAGACCAAACTCCCAGAAATCCATGTTCCAGACAAACCTGAAGGAAGTCAGTACCTGAAGGAAGTCAGCTATGAAGTTGATAAACCTCTAGGTTGGTAATAATTAAATTCTTTGATTTAAAAGATTTCTCTGGAGAAAACTTGCTGTGTTTTATATTTAAGGTGTGAACATAAATATAAAACATCACATTCTGGCTGCTTTGGGTTTTATGGGCTGATGAATGATATTAATAGCAACTAGAAAGCAATATCTGCTTTTGTGTTATTCACAGTAGTCTTTGAATCACCTTGAAAGATGAAAACTCTGAAATCAATTTTTGTACCTAAAAAATCACTGTGTTATTAGGGCCAAAATTTTTCATCTCTTGGTAGTTTAGCTTCTCAATCAATACAGAGTTATTTATTCATACCTAGTGTTTCCAAAATAGATAAGAGCCTGAGAATTTGTGCAGAAAGTGAATGCGTTCTCCCATTAATAACAGTGGTGGAAACATGCTTTCTGCATGCATTCCTCTGCTTGACCAGCAAATTGCTATTAATTTAAAGATGCTCTTGGTAGGTTTGTATGCTATAGTAAAGCTACAGATTTATTTATACTAAAGTAGCAATGTTCCTATTGCTCTTTTTTTCAGTCATACACACACACACACACACACACACACACACACACACACACACACCTTCCTAAGTAGGTCTTGGAACATACATTTAATGTGATGAAATTAAAACAATTTCTCATTCAGCCCAATTAATGCAATTATCTGTCCTTCTGGGAAAAGTCCTCAGAATTCTTTATCTGTTCAGCTGTTCTCTCATTTACTTAACAATAGGTTTTCTTAGTTAATGATGCTGTAGATCAAGATGATTGGAGGAAATTAAAAAGAATTAGACATTACTTAATATAACAAAATTATTCTTATGACCCAAGAAGTATGCCATCATGAAAGTAATAGAATTTGCTACAATCCAAGGCAGAATGTGGAAAGTTCCTTGGGAGCCATTACAACTGTGGATATTTAGGTAATAGAGGACAATCATGTGTAGATTGGAGAAAATTAGCAACAGTAAGTAGGTTTGAAGAGATCGGGAGGGCACAGAGGCCAAAAAGAAGGTTGGCTTTTCTCATGAAGTAACAAATCACAGATGGCTTCTTAAGGAGGTTAACTTACAACTTCCTAATTTCACAGTGATGTGAAAGTGATAAATATTCAAGAGAAGCTATACTTTGTTAATTTTTTAAACCTTTTCCCTGGAGACATAAATGACGGGCTCCCACAGCTGTACCACAGCTCCCATCCAGTCACCACCAGTATTGTGCTTCCAATCAGTGATAATCAGTAGGTGAGGAGCTTTAAATTCCTATAAGAGACATTCAACTCACAGTGAATGTGAGCTCCTTGCAAGTCAAGGAGCATCTACATATCAAAAGCTTTTCCAGAAATCTCTGCTCACTGCCAAAGAGGCAAACTGTTCTATGATAACAGATTGGTTTCTTCATAGTCCAAATGGGGGGTACCAGGATTTCAAAATACAATTTGCATGAGTCTCTTACTTGTCTCCACCTCCACATGCCAATATCTGTTCTACCTCTGGGTCTAGAATGTTCTGTGTTGATCTCTGTCACTTTCCAAGACTAGTATTTTGTCAGATTTCAGAATCACACACATTATGGCCTCCTTACTGAAATCTAAACCTGTGAGTTTCCTAGGCTTTGCTAACACCAGGAAGTCACCAGAAGGATTTACATAAGAATAATAAGTAGGCAACTATAACTATGTCAACCTAGGCAGTTTAACTACATGTTTAAGGAATTGTCCTGCATGACAAAAACATCAATCATGCAGGAATGTTCTATTCACTGTTGACATTTGATACACATCCTTCAGAGAAAGTCATCTGGTTTACAAGCAGTAGACACAACCCTTAAAGATGTAACCAAACCTCAGGATTTCACACAAAGGCTATAAAATCAGAAGAAGGGAATGTCCAGGCATTGAGGAAACAGGCAGCAATATGGCTTGCATCCCAGAGCCAGTGTCTGGACTCTCTAGGGTCCAGTTACCTTTCGTGTGGCTCGGTTCCAACAACTTTCAGGCTTTGGCTTGGCATTCATAGCCAGTTTTTGCAAAGAATCTTGATGGGCCAATGGAGACCAGATGTTGATCCCTTGATGAGCTGAGGCCAAAAAAGTGAGAAATTCCTGGAGACTAGTGTGAGAGACCTTCCTGTATAGTGTGCCCATGAAGGCTAGTATGGGAGATCCTGCTTCTAGAGTGTGCCCATGGAACTACCATATGAACCCCAGCCAGATGCTCTGATTAGAACCCTTCTTCATAGTTGGGAAACAAAAGTTATTCATGAAATCCCAGAACTGACTTAAATAAAGAAAGGAAAGTTGGGATTATAAAACAAATCCAAAAGATATACTTTTATGCCTCCATTTTCATACTTGCAAAATAAAAAAGAGAAGCACAGTGCTCTCTTACATCCTCTCTCATATACAACACACACACATACACACACACACACACACACACACACACACATAATCCAGATAATTAAAATTTGTAGAGTACATGAACGTTTGCTTGCATATGGTATAATTACTTGAAGAAGTAGAAAGAAAAAATGTTTGTCCCTGCACACATGCTTTGAGGTTTTATTCTTATGATTTTCCTTAAAAACATGCTTAAACGTAAAGTTATAAGTCAAAGGCAGAATGAATATTTAGGACTTTCATGATGACATGTGTCAGATCACGGCTCACTCTTGAGTAAGAAAATGACCTAATAGCTTTGGACATTTCTCAAAGAACCAAAATATCCCTGCCTTAGCCACCGTTTCCACATGGTGTAATCACCAACTCCTGGCATCCTACTTTGTACACTTTTTACGGATGTTCAGATACTCTTTTCCTTTCTGTTCAGACGTTCCTGCTCATGAATGATGTGTCTCTTCATCCCCTCCTAAAATTCAGCTTCCTCATGCTGTGTCTAATTCTGTTTTGGTTTTACTAACTAGCTTTTGTCACTGCTGACCTATGACATGTACACTTTATATTTTCTGTACCTTGCTAGAGTGACAAGGACTTGAACAGATATTGCCAAATTCCCCTTGTGGAAAGCTATGCCAATTCATATTTCTGACCTATGTAGCATATGCAAGGCAGTCTCTGCACCATATCTAAGACCTATATATCACACATTAATATGTATGTATGTATATATATATATATATATATATATATAGAGAGAGAGAGAGAGAGAGAGAGAGAATATATATATTTTTTCCTATCTATCTATCTATCTATCTATCTATCTATAGACATAGATACATAGAGAAAGAGATCATAATAAAAATACCTTATTACCTTTCTTTTTCTACTTCCAAACCTTCACATATAACACTCTCTGCTGCTGCCTTTCAAATCTGTAGCTTCCTTTTCATTAATTATTATTAAATGTACACACACACACATTTTTAGAGCTGACCATTTGGTTCTAGATATCTTACCTGAGGAAGAAGAATTTTTCCAACATATACTGAAAACCACATCTAATGAAAATGCAGAGTTGTGGAGCCCAGTTGCCATGGACACTACAAAATACTCCTCCACCCAAGGTTCAGAAAACATTGTAGAAAAATATAACTAATTCCAACAAAAATCACTTGGCACGGTAAAATACAAAAATCATCTGAACATCACAACTCTGAAACTACATGTTCAGTGAATCACAAACAGAACAGGTAATGTCACCATCAAAATATAACAATTCTAAAAAAATACATTCAATAGGGTGGTCGTCCAAGAATAGTGGCATATTCCCACTCTTATAATCCCAGAAGATTATAAGAGACAGAAGAGCAAGTGGTTTACTGTGAGATATGTATTTCATGATTGTGTGTGGTAGTTTGAACATGCTTGGCCCAGGGAGTGGCCCTATTTGGAGGTGTGGCCTTGTTGGAGGAAGTTACTATGGGCATGGGCTTTAAGACCCTCATCCTAGCTGCCTGGAAGCCAGTCTTCTCCTGTCTGCCTTTAGATAAAAATGTAGAACTCTCAGCTCATCCAGTTCCACATCTGACTGGACTCTGCCATGTACTTTTCTTGATGATACTGGACTGAACCTCTGAACCTGTAAGCCAGTCCCAATTAAATGTTGTCCTTATAAGAGTTGCCTTGGTCATAGTGTCTGTTCACAGCAGACAAGCCCTAACTAAGGCATAGTGATACAAACTGACTCATACACAATGTTCCTCTCAATAATACCACCCACTTCTTGCTACTCTAGTTGTCAAATATTCAAATAGTTTGGGAGTAACCACAGGTGGACTTTTCACTTTACAGCACAAGTTATTTTTTCTCCTAGCATCTGCTGGCTCTATGCTTTATTTTTCTTACACTTTCTTAAAATCAAAAGGTAACGTCATAAGTACAACAAGGAATACTTGGTTTTGTTGCCATGGACCACCTCAGCCGGGTATGGGGGTCCCTGGGATGAGGGTTTTCAAAGTCCAGGTGGGTAAGGATTAGGCAGTGACAAACAGAAACAAACACAGAGGCAGATTGAATCTGAGTGTATTTTACAGCTCTCAAGCAGGAGATTTTGTACATTAAAAACCAAACATAACAACTCTTAGAAACTGTATCTAACGAAAGAATCACTAATTCCAACAAAAATCACTTGGCACGGTAAAATACAAAAATCATCTGAACATCACAACTCTGAAACTACATGTTCAGTGAATCACAAACAGAACAGGTAATGTCACCATCAAAATATAACAATTCTAAAAAAATACATTCAATAGGGTGGTCGTCCAAGAATAGTGGCATATTCCCAAGAACAGGTTAATAAATCTTTATGGTTCATGTTCTTAACTGCTGAGCTAACTTTCCATCCCCTGTGGTTAATTATTGCTTAACATCTAATGCCTGATTTTTTTATTAATCTTCAAAGCATAAATTTAATTTTCTAATTAAGGCTTTCTTTACCATATACCAAAGCCCACCTCCAATGACACATGTATGGCCATATGAAATTTTATTGTTGGGAAAGTTTTTATCTACCATAATAATTTTATAAATGATTTGAAAAGTAAAGAGTTGGTTTCCCCGGAGATAAGGTCATGTTAGTGATCCATCTCTAGGGATGGTTTCATACCCATTATTCTTGCTTAAGATCATGATCTGGGCTACCAGGAACCTGAAACTAAGAAAAGGAATGAAAGAGAACAAAAAAAAATTGCCATGAGAACAGCAGCTCAATATGTTTGCTCCAGCCAACAGTTCCACATCCGGTTCCAGAAGACTTCCTTCTTTTGAAGTCTAATGCCTCAGTCTGTGGAACTTGTCACACAGATTCTACTGGGGTCGGTGTGGCATTTTGTGATAGTCTGATGGTGCACCTGTAACTATAAATGTACCAGGACAGAAAAAGGACATATGCTTCTCAGCTTCTAAAGGGTAATTTTGGAAGCTATCTGATGATTTTCAAAATGTAGTACCATGTCTGACTACTCGGGTAGCTTTTTGTTTGTTTTGTTTTTATGGAAATACTGTGTGATGTTAGGAGAAAGTTGAGTTAGTCCAAGAGGTTCCTGAAGAACATATGTTTAAAATAGCCCAGTTGACAAGTGCTGGTACTAAAGATTGCGCAGGCACCCCAGTGGCTGTCAATTCCTCCTCCATTTCGGTGCGTACGCAAAAGAATTTAATGCCAAGCGATGGCAAACATTTTCCTGCATTCTCACCATCTGTTTTCTTGGCATCTATGGCAGACAGCTGCATTGCCAGCTTTCAAGCTGCTTATTGCTGTGTCTCATGGAGGAGATATTGATGGACAAAGACTGGATTGCCTGGAAACTGGGCATTTTTACTTCTCTTTGAAATGTTTATTCAATATCATGAATTTTTTCAGGGTGTTCAGCAAGCATTTACTGAATGATTTTGTTGGCCATCTCTATCATGAATGGACACTTGTGGGGGGAAAATTCATGCCATGTCAATTCTCAAGGAACCTACATTTAGACTTAGTGGAGAATCAGAGAGAGGAAAGTGAAATGGCCAAGAAGCAGAATTATCCCGTCTGAACAGAATAAGATCTACATATCCCATGGGCAAGCACAGACAGAGATAGATGTAATGTAAATTCTATCAGGGTGAACTTGGTGTTAGAAGAAGGGCTCTGAGAATTCTTGGAAAAACAAAGTTAGAATATAATATGTCAAATAGTCTGCCCTTGCACAAAGTTCATAAGCTAAGACGTGTGAGATCTAAAATACATCTACCCAAAGAACACCAATGATAGAAGCCGAATTCAAATGACACATCGACTCCACAGACACATACATTTATAGATACATGTGTGAAACATGTTAGAGAAATCCAAGTTACTGACAAAAAGCTGTAACTTCGAAGGATGAAGTAGATTTTCTAAAACCAAGTAGATTACAGGAACATTTATAAAATACTATTTAAATTCACAATAGAGGCAGTATTGTAAGGCAATGCAGGAACAGATCACTCATACTGCTTAATTCTTGGATAGTCAAGGTAATGTTTACAAATATACATAGGTATATATATCTGAAAATGGTAAAGAATATATGTATATTTATACATATGTGCATATATATGCATACATACACACACATTATAGCACAGATATTGGATAAGTACATTTCCAGTTTTTCAGAGAGCCTATGATCATTTGGAGACAATCAGATATTAAACATACACATGTGCATTGTATGTACATTAACATATATAAGTATATTTACCATTGAATACCATTATAAAGGCCAATTGTCAGAAACAACATTAGTGGTGTTGACAGAGCAAGGCTGGCATTTCCCATTGGAGGGATAAGGAAAACTCAGGAGAGAAGGCCTTTGAACTAGATCTAAATGGAGTTGTTAGACTCAATTGCAAGATTTATATTTAAAAAACAATATTTCATCCAAAAGAGCCATGGGGACTGTGTAGATGGGTAACCAGACATTATGTTTAAAAACAGTGTGATGTCATGGATCAAGGACTTCCACATAAAACCAGACACACTAAAACTAATAGAAAAGAAACTGGGGAAGACCCTTGAGGACATTGGCTCAGGGGGAAAATTCCTGAACAGAACACCAATCGCTTATGCTCTAAGATCAAGAATAGACAAATGGAACCTCATAAAATTACAAAGTTTCTGTAAGACAAAAGACACTGTCAAAAGAACAAATTGGCAACCAGCAAATTGGGAAAAGATCTTCACCAACCCCACATCTGACAGAGGGCTAATATCCAATGTATACAAAGAACTCAAGAAGTTAGACCCCAGAAAACCAAATAACCCTATCCAAAAATGGGGTACAGAGCTAAACAAAGACTTTTCACCTGAAGAAATTCGGATGGCTGAGAAAAACCTTAAAAAATGCTCAACATCATTAGTCATTAGAGAAATGCAAATCAAAACAACCCTGAGATTTCACCTCACACCTGTCAGAATGGCTAGGATTAAAAACTCAGAAGACATCAGGTGTTGGAGAGGATGTGGAGAAAGAGGAACACTCCTCCACTGCTGGTGGGACTTCAAGCTGGTACAACCACTCTGGAAATCAGTCTGGCGGTTCCTCAGAAAACTGGACATGATACTTCCGGAGGACCCAGCCATACCACTCCTGGGCATATACCCTGAAGATTCCCCAGCATGCAATAAGGATACATGCTCCATTATGTTCATAGCAGCCTTATCTATAATAGCCAGAAGCTGGAAAGAACCCAGATGTCCCTCAACGGAGGAATGGATACAAAAAATGTGGTATATATACACAATGGAGTACTATTCAGCCATTAGAAACAATGAATTCATGAAATTCTTAGAGAAATGGATGGAGTTGGAGAACATCATACTAAGTGAGGTAACCCAGTCTCAAAAGAATACCCATGGTATGTAGTCACTGATAAGTGGATATTAGCCTAGAATCTTGGGACACCAAAGACACAGTTCACATACCAAATGATGTCTGACAAGAAGAAAGGAATGGGCACAAGTGCTGGAAAGGATCAAAGCATCAGTGTAGGGGAATATCAGAACAGGGAAGTGGAAGGGGTGGATGAGGGAGCAGGGGGAGGGAAAAGGGCATGTGGGACCTTAGGGGATGGGGAAACAAAAAAAGGGAAATGAAATGTAAATATAAAATACATCCAATAAAAAAATTTTTTTGAAAAAAAAAAAGAAACAGTGTGATGTCATGGTCACCTGCAACTATCAGGTTCTTGAGGATGAGTAGCAGACTATGACACTAAAGCACTACTTTCACATTCATAAATAAATAAACAAACAAACAAACGAATGAATGGAATCTTAAGGCCTTTAGTACAAGGTCTTTAAAGACCTTTGAGCAAGATGTGGATGTCATGAGGCTTACATTATCAAGTAGAAAAGAGACAGGAGCCAGTAAGGCCAGTTGAGATTGGTGATATGAGTTTATTAGAAACACTATTGTTGAAAGGGACTCCAGAGAACTTCACTATCAAACGTATAGCTGGTATAATTACTTACTCACTTTCAAAAGTGTAATAAAGGAAAAATCAGAATTAGAATCTGCCATTCAGGCCCTGCTTCCCTCTTTGTAATAGCACAACCAGTTTCTTCTGAGAGGGGACAGCAGGGAGCAAAACAGACCTCAGGTGGCAGTGAGCATGGCAAGAATAGTCTCTCAAGAGGCAGCTTCAGTAAGACAGATTGTTCAATGAGAGGAACAAAGGCTATTTAAACATTTGGGGGTAAGTAGAGACTGTCAGGATATGGGTATATCATTGGCTGGGACATATTGCTGGAAATTCCTCATTAGCATAAGGAGAAATTCCAGATATTCCTCATATGCCCTTATAAGGGGAAAGGAAGTTGAAACTAGCTAACGGGCTATGGGCTACTTGACTTCCTGGAAGCAGGGCAAAGGTGCTAATCTCAGGACAAGATTTCCAGTGTTCGGACACACCTCCAACCCTCCCCTGCTCCAGGCCAACTCTCCACAACTATTTGGCAGCTCCTTGGCCCCAGAAGAATCCACTTCATGGTTTAGCTTCTTTAAAAAAAAAAAGGAGATACTAGGACTTGTCCTGAGGGACTGGATGGATGGAGGCTTGTGACAAGAGGAGTAACCAATTTTCAAAGAAATGTAGATGTCTTGAAGCCCTCTCCTAATTCTCTTGCCTCTAGACTATGAGTTCCTGCCTCTATCTTAAAGCATGTGTTGCTCTTCTACTACCCCACAGAAACATTCTCAGCCTACCTGTCCCCTCATGTTCTGCAGCCCAAAGAATTTCTCTTATGCCCTCACAATTCTACTAATTTTCAATTGCTGTGAAATGTCACAAACAAAAACCACAAACTCTGTGTCTAAAAACAACAGTTCCCTTTAGAGTATACAGTTCTAAAGATCCGAAATCAAAGGTGTCATGGCTGTGTTCCTTGAAATCTCCCAAGGTAGTCACAGGGCAGAAATAATGTTTCCAGGCTAGTTATCACCACAGTGCCTAAAGAAGATAGTTTCTAAGCTCATTGTTGGCACTAGTAGAATTAAGTAGCACATTTGAGGACAAAGGTCAACATTGTTTGTGAGCTGTCAGCTAGCGGCTACTCTCAGTTCCTAAGTGTCATGTGAGCCCTGGTCATCCAGCCTATTCACCCTCAGGCTACTTTTGCATGTTGAATCTCTGATATTATGTTTCTGGTTGCTTGACTTGGATAAGGTCAGGCACACAGAGGGGTTCTAATTAAAGGTCAATGATGTCATATAGCACAATCTAATTATATTCCAAAGCTAAATCTACTGTGCTCACAGTCCAGGAATTAGCAGGGTATGCCTAGAGAGAAAACTGGGGGCCACCCTAGAGTTTGCCTCCCATAGCTTAGCCACAGACAGCAGCTTTTCTCATAGTGTGATCTTAAGGATTTGGTTTAATTCAACTCAGACTAAAGTACGAATAATCTTATGTCTTCCGTGGTAACTGCTCATTAACTGAAAACAATTCTCCTTTAGAATTCCAGGCAGTGCTTTTCTGAGGGAGTTGAAGATAGCTGAGTTGGCAGATAGTGTCTATACTTAAACAAAGAGTCACCATTGACCCCATTGTCTCTACCACCCTGTGCTCCCAGGGAGAATTCTCAGGCCAGTGAAGGAAACAAACAGGAACTTTCTTCCTCAATGAGAATTGACAGAGGAAGCATCTCCTTTGTTCTTGGTACTCAAAGGCTTTTGCTACAGCCCCTAGTTCTGTGTCTGCTTTGGTAATCAGAAAGCTTTAAAAAAGAACCTAATTAATTAAAGCAGTTACAATCCAATCCTCAGGAACAAACATCCAATCGGCCACTTGCAGCATTAAGCACATTCTACTCAGCAAGAGAACCACCATACTCCAGTTTCTTCTTTATTCAGCCATCCCTCTTCCGGCAATTACTTCTGTAATTAGGAATGACACATTGTGCCTAATTAGCTATTCCTAGGGCATATGGGCATGAAACATATGTGTTCTTTAGTCACCTTACTTTACTGTTAAATTGTCTGTAGAGATTTTTTAAAAAATGAATAATTAAGCTTATTTCTTTGTCTCTTGTTTTCCAATTCCCTTAGATTCTATTCAGGTGCTATAATTATGCTGTATCCATGGCAACACGCATTATCTACATCTATAGGTGAAATCACTGTGAGCTGCTGCTGATTATTTTTTTTCCTTAATCTGTCTTCAGCCTGCAGACAATGAGTAATAGGGAAGTTCAAAGTCCCCAGTGTCAGTACAGACTTCCCCTTAGTCAGGATGGCATACTAATGCTCACAACTAACTTAATTTTTTTCAGTCTGACAGAAATCTATATATCTATTATCTACAACATAGTTTTATTCCAGTGAGCTTCTTGGTTATAATGAGGAACCTGGACTGTTTTATCCCACTGAAATGGTTGATAATGTTTTAGACAAGATACACATGAGAGTTAAGTTAAAATAGTGAATTCTGCAAAGCCGTAAAAAGATTAATTTCAAAGTATCAACACAGTTAACCAAAGTCTTAGGTGCTCATCGTGGAGATACAAGTCAACGTCCTCATCTTTAGCACTTTGTTGTCTGTACTGCTACACTGTTAAGCATTTTGTTGCCTGTAAGCACTGTTGATGAGTTCTTACAGCAGCAAAGTTGAAGTACAGTTCTCCTGTTTCTGAGCAATGATACGATGGTTGAGCTATTCAGCTTTCCCCTGATCATAGTCTCTTTCTTTCAACAAGTGATCAATAATAATAACCAATAATGATATTTGGAAATCTTCTGAAACTCAGAAGTAATGCCAATCTCACATAGAAAATGATGAATAAGTGACATGAACACCACATGACAGATTTTGGAGAAGACACACCCATCTGTGTCCCAGAATTCCTGTATCAGACTGCAATGTCAGGATATTGGTGCCATTCACATTGGGGGCATATTGGGGCTGAAATGGCATACTGACAGATTATGAATATTTCATTCTAGACAATCTCATGTTTCCATGGGTTATTTGGTGCTTAATATTTGGAGCAAAGCTTTCAAGTCATTTGCATACATTGACATACATGAAATAACATTTTTTCCTTCATTCTACTTCCAAGGTAGTGGGAAAGCTAACAGAATGCATCTAAAGAGGACTTAAGGATCCTAGAGTCTATAAATTTTATTTGCACAAATAAGGATGTATAGATCCAAGGAGATGAATGAGTTTGTGGGGATAAGAAATTAGGATGCAAACACAGAACAGACAAGTTATGCAATACATAAAATTGTGGGCCTTAGAGACAGGTCCAGTCTTAATCCTATCACTGAATAAGTCCTTAACTCAATCCATAACTTAATGATCCTTGCTTTTGGATGTGAGACTAGAATAATATAATAGTTTGGTTTTTAAATTTATGAAGGACAAAGAGAATATGAAAAGATTTAGCCCCAAGCAAGACATATGCTAATTGCTCAATGAGTCATAACAACATCATCCATTCAGCATGGTAGAGATGCATATCAGCAGAGAGGAAACATCACCCAAAAGGAGACAGACATTAAGGAGTTGTATTTTAGAGGGAGAAACTGAATTCTTTTTTAATTTAAGAAATGCAGGGTTGGAGAGAAGGCTCAGCAGTTGAGAGCACTGGCTGCTCTCCCAGGGGACCTGTGTTCAATTCCCAGTCCCCACAGGGCAGCTCCAAACTGTAGCTAATACCCTCACATACCTTCACACAGACATACATCCAGGCAAAATGCCAATGCATATGAAATTTAAAAAGCATAAAAAGGCCGGGCGGTGGTGGCGCACGCCTGTAATCCCAGCACTTGGGAGGCAGAGGCAGGCAGATTTCTGAGTTCGAGGCCAGCCTGGTCTACAGAGTGAGTTCCGGGACAGCGCGAGCTACACAGAGAAACCCTGTCTCGAAAAACCAAAAAAAAAATAAAATAAAATAAATAAAAAAAATAAAAAAAATCATAAAAAGATATTGCTCATTAAAAAAAAGAAATGTAAAAGCAAAAGAAACAAAGAGATCACCAGAGTAGGAAAGACCTAACAGCTAGAAGGCAGGGTCTCTGAGTAGAACCCGTGTCAAAGATGATAGAGCTGTTAAAAAGTATAGGCTTGAGGAGAAAAATAGAGACCAGCAGACTAGACCACCAGACTAGACCACCAGACTAGACAAACAGCAAACAAAATGCTGTTTGTTTTGGTGCATTCAGTAGGGTATGATGAAGCTAGCTTTGTAAGCTTGGAGAGAACTAATGCATTGACTTCAACTGCTCTGACAGCAATGGGTGCCTTCTGTTTATAGCTCACTGCTACAGAAAGCTGACAGGGAAACTGTTTCCCGCTCTGCCTCCTACCGTCCTCCCTATGATCACAGGCTAACAGAAATCTGTCAGCAAAGGACACCTGTGGCTAGAAGTACTACAGCATCACAAAGCTTGGAACTGAAGGGGTGAAGAATTTAGAACACAGCAATGATGGATTACAACGTGTGGTGCTGCAGAACAAAGAGAAAGCACCATGAGAGAGGTTAGAGCATGAGGGATGTAGGATTCCAGGAAGGAGGTCCATATCCTAGAGGAGGTAGACTGTGCCTCTCTGGACCTTAAACAATAGGTTAGGAATTGTCTTAAAAGAGTTTTCTGCTTCCTCCTCTGTTGCCCTTTCCCCTCATCTATTGCAACAACTTTGGAGAAGTGAAGGACTGAAAACGGTACTGCTGTATCCGAGGCTTCTATGAAGCTGCCGTGTAGTCAGCTAACATGTTCTCTCAAGGAATCTCCACAAGATCAAGCACTGCACAGCAGCTGTTCTTTCCCACATCTGTCTGTCCTTTTCCACATCTGTCTGTGGTTCGCCTCTAAAGACTTGAGCTTGGAAGCTTCTTGTAAACACTGGATATTTGAGTGGAGACATGAACAATGAACATGACTTGCACAGTCTTGAGGATGCTGGGTGGGACTCCCAAATACCGGAATGTGCAAGTGCCCAGGATGCATAAGTACCGGTCCCTGCCTACAGCCTCCTACCACAGTCTGGAGAGAGTTCTCACTTCACATTACCAAAGTGAGGAGAAATCAACAAACAGAATGTGTCAAATGCTAACTGAAAAGGCAAAATGCCTTTTAACTTATAGATGGAAGTAAAACAGCACTGTAGCCTATATTTTACTCTAGAAGGACAGCACTAGAGGAAATATTTTTCAAGAACTTCATTAGGATATAAACAAGAAAGAAGGAAAATTGGGGTTCAGTATGAAATGTCTTGACTTCTCCACTGTAAAAATCAGAAAACCAGAGCAAAGAGGCAAATCATCAAATTTTCTTCCATATTTGTACATGTGTGGTATGTATATGAATGTAGGCATGTATATGTGTGGGAGTAAGTGTATACCTCCATGTATGTTTCCATGTGGAGACCTGGAGTTGATGTCCAGAGGAAGTCTCACTCCTCACCTGAGAGTCAAGAGTCTCTCAGTTGGATCTAGAGGTTCCTTATGTGGCTCCCACAGCTAGCCCACTTGCTGTGGGGATCCTGTGTCTCCACCTTCAAGTGCCAGAAGTATGGGCGAGCCACTATACCTACTCATAAGCTATGTGGTTTTTGGGGATACAGCCCCCCACTTGCAAAGCAAGTTCACTAACTACCGAGCCATCTCCCCAGCCTCAAATAATCTATTTTTCAAGAAAGAAGTTACTTGAGGATCCTTTGTTCTTCAGAATTCTTTCCTTTAAAAGTGCCTCTCCTATTTAGCAAGTGTGTGGTGTCCCTTGAATTGTTTCTGCCTTATTCTTTATAGAAGAGATGATACTCAGCACTGCTCTTTACAAATGAAATAGGATGAATCAAAAGACAACAAAACCAAATACCTCTCCTTTGAATGAAAGATTACCAATGTCCTTCTGCTGAAGAATGGCAGAAATATAGTTATTAATAGCAAGAAGAGAATGTGTTCATTTACCAGGGCAACCACCATAGTAAGACACAGTACCCAAGGCAGCTTGAGAAAGAGGAAGTCATTTTCTTAATGCCTGGAGACTAGAATTGCCTTATCAAGGGTGTTTATTTCTTCAGAGGCTCCTTTGTTACTCACCATCCCAGAATATTCTTATATGGCCTTTCTCCTGTGGTACCTATCTTTAATTCTTCTTTCCTTGTACAAACATAGATCATAAGTGACCATTGCAACTCCATTCTCTTTCTTTAGAGACCCTCTCCTTTTATAATAGAATTCTGACATAGGTGCTCTAAGAGGCACAATTCATCCTATAACACGTAGTAATAAATACAGATATATGAATGAGATAAAATTCTACCTTAGTAGTATTTCAGTACTTCAGTGCCCAAGTGTAAGTATGACAGCTCTCTCTCTCTCTCTCTCTCTCTCTCTCTCTCTCTCTCCTGTGTTATCACTCCTCATCTAAGAAAGGAAGGAAAGTTTAGAATGGGAATACACAAATATAGCATAAAATAAGATAGCGAAAACATTTAAAAAATAACTATCCCTTTGAGTATAAAGAGTCCAACTGCTTTACATGAATAGGGGTGACACTCCACAGGTATCTTTTGTACAGATTGTAGCATTCACTAATGAGCTCTTTTTTGCTGCCTATCAAAACAAAATACTCTTCTTTACCAATTAGCTACCACCAGGATAAGTACTCCAGTCTCCATAGCAACAGCCATGGTTGATCCTTCAAAGGAACCAATAACTTAAACTAAACAAAACCAATTGAATACAAGTTTATTAAATATAGTCTCCAAATGAAGCAGCCATGTTCATAATTCACAGTTCTCAAAATAGAGCATGTCTTTGTTCAGATCAAATCCCTTTTTAAGTGATATCACATCAGTATGAGAAATTTTTATTAGATATATTCTTTACTTACATTTCAAATGTCCCCTTTTCTGATCTCCCCTTTGAAAGTCTCATAACCCATCTCCCCTCCCCCTATTCCCCAATCATCCCTCACCCGCTTCCCTGTCTTGGTATTCCCCTACACTGCAGCATTAAGCCTTCCCCAGAATAGGGGCCTCTCCTCCTTTTGATGCCCAACAAGGCCATCCTCTGCTTACTATGAGTCTGGAGTCATGGATAACTCCATGTGTACTCTTTGGTTGATGGTTTAGTCCCTGGGAGCTCTGGGAGTACTGGATGGCTCATTTTGTTGTTCCTCCTATGGCACTGCAAACCCCTTTAGCTCCTTGGGTCCTTTCTCTAGCTCCCCCATTGGGGACCCTGTGCTCAGTTCAATGGCTGGCCGAGAGTGTCTCCCCTTCTGTATTTGTCATGCACTAGCAGGGCCTCCCAGGTGACACCTATATATAGTTCCCATCAGCAAGTATGAGAAATTATAAAAGTTATTTCCTGATTGAGGTTCTTTAAAACAGGATAGTTCTTTTATCTTCATAACCCAAAACTTTTCTTTTCTATCTTATTCATTTATAAAGAAACAGCTCTTGTGAAAATGTAACTGCACAATATCACAGTAAGTAATAATTATTTGATTCTTTTATAAGCAGGAATCCACAAATACTGATATTCATAGCATTTTTGTTTATGATTCCAATGTATACCCACAATTCTTTTTCTTACTTCTTTTTTATTTATATTTCAAATGATTTCCCCTTTCCTGGTTCACACACACACACATGAAAATCCCATAAGCCATCTTCCCTCCCCCTGTTCCCCAATCAACCCTCTCCTGCTTCCCTGTCCTGGTATTCCCCTACACTGCTGCATTGAGACTTTCCAGGACCAAAGGCTTCTCCTCCTTTTGATATCCAACAAGGCCATCCTCTGCTGCCTGTGTGTCTGGAGTCATGGGTAACACCATGTGTACTATCTGGTTGATGGTTTTGTCCCTGGGAGCTCTGGGAGTACTGGGTGGCTCATATCATTGTTCCTCCTATGGCACTGCAACCCCTTTAGCTCCTTGGGTACTATACCCATGATTCTTAATCCTCACTAAGTTTAATTAAATAAGTCCAAAGACATATGTTTGGTCATCAGCCCCCTGGAACTCCTGTAAGGAAGGAGAAACATTGGGAGAGTAGAGTCTAGAGGGAGGTATTTCAGTCTTCCAGGATGCGCCCTGGGGGGCGGGGAGGGGGGAACCAGGACAGTGCTCAACCCTACCTCTTCACCTGTCCATCACATCTTATATATTATGTGCACAGCTTCAGGAAGACCTTACACTTCCTACTTGATGTTCTGTGCAGAGGGGACAAGCCACACAGATACAGACTAACATCTCCCAAACTGTGGTCTCAAGTCAACCTTTACTCTGCAAAGTGACTGCAAACTTTGTTTCATTAAGACAATATTAACACAATCCAAGGATGAGACTGAAATTTTCGCCTGGGTTTCAAATACTTTCAAGTGCTCTAGGGGTAAAGTGGTTAATACAGTAGACTGTTTACCCTCACAACCTCTACTTTTTTCCTTAGAAGATCTCCTAAAAACGATCAGTTCCATATGGTGCAGTGGCTTGAATACACAGCATTCCCTATAGACTCAAGTGTTTGAAGACTTGATCCCCAACTGATGACTTGGGGAAGTTACCTAGCCCAAGGGAGGTACAGCTTTGCTGGAAGAAGCTCTTCACTCCAGGTGGATGCTGGGAGTTTACAGCCTCACCCTGCTTCCTGCTTGATCTTCCTGCTTCCGGTGGGTGAGTGAAACATGGTCACCAGATTTCATTTCCTGCCCTCACACCATGCCACCCTGATACTATGGACTCTCCCTCTGGAACCATAAGCAAAATAAACTCTTATGGACTATATGTTGCCTTTGGCCATAGTAACTTTATCACAGCAACAGAAAAATAACGGTTATTCATGCTGATAGATCCTCGGCGAGGCTGTTCTTTGACATGTGGACAGGTCTTGCCAGTATGCCGTAGGTAACTATGGTCATATGATTCTAAGGAAACAAGAAAAACAATTGTCTTACGTAAGTGTTTTTGACATAGAACTTTTTCATGAAACTTGAATTTTGAGTTATGCAATTATTCCTCTGACTACAGGTTTTTAAAAGGGTACCCTGATAGCTGTGTGGCTACGGTTTCACACTGCGCCCTTGCTGCAGAGGTGGATAGCTATGTACAGGCTCTGTTCTTCCCACCTTCCCATTTAAAAATAAACCTCTAAAGAACTTGAATGTGAAAGCATTAGCTTAACATTTCATTAATAATTTCAATGCAAAAAAGCAAAAGAAATATGAAATCACCCACACAGAATGTGTTATGTTCCTCAGTTCCTGTTATATTTGTAAAATGGTTCTTAATTTAGAAAGTAGAAATTTAAATCATCAAAGTGGTATTCACTGAAAAAAGAAGATGAGCTAACTTTTGACTGGAAATTTCTGGAATGTGCACATTTTAAAAGAAAAGAAGACTGACTAGAAAATATTTCTCATTAGTATGTTTTCTTATACTTGACATAATCTAAATATATGCTGTAGTTTTGCAGCTAATATTACAATGAATTTATTATTCTTTTAAATTCACTATCTTATTAGTGTTATTATCTTTTCATATTGTTTGAATATTTTGAGACCATAAAAAATTAAATGTAATCTAAATGTAAATAGACAAAAGTGAATTAAAATCATTTCTCAAAACATAACAAGATGTATTAAAGAGTAAGAATAAATATGTCTACAGGCTTCATCTATTAGTGAGCACCTAGCAACACCTTAGTGAGTGCCTTTATCTTTCTTAGGCTCACTTTCCCACTAATTTTATTAATGAAAAATAAGAAAATGAAATATAAGAAAAATGCAGAAGTAGTACTGAGCATTTAGTGCCACACGAAGTTGCTTATAAGAAATATCCTTCTAGGCCAGGCAGTGGTGGTGCATGCCTATAATCCCAGCACTTGGGAGGTAAAGGCATGCAGATTTCTGAGAGCGAGGCAGCCTGGTCTACAGAGCAAGTTCCAGGACAGCCAGGGCTATACAGAGAAACCCTGTCTCGAAAAAACCAAATCCAAAAAAAAGAAATATTCTTCTAGCTCATAGCTGCCTCCTACAAAAGGAAAGACACTGAAAGTGTAGGGTGACTCATCAGAGAAACCTTTTCTTGCTGTGGATACTAACACTAAGTCTCCTCCCAACACACATGTGCACACATACACTCACACACACACACATACACACACACCCCTACGTACACACATATGTCCACAGATATACACTCATAGACATATACACAAACATACACATTACACTCACAAAACACACTTACATCACACATACACTCATATACACACATGCAAACACACACATATGCACATACTCTACACAGACACACATATACACACATACATACACAGACACATTCATACACATTTACACACACATTCATACACATACACTGTCACACACACATCATACATATACACATTGTACACATATACACATACAGACACACACTCATATGCATTTATATGTACATATACATTATATACACACAAACACTTACATCATACATACATATTATACACACAAAACACACTTATATCACACAAGCACACATATACACCACACAAGCACACACATACACCACACATAACCCACATATATACACATACATATGAAGTGGTTAACATAAGAGACTATAGAGTATTCAGCCCTAAATGGAATGTAAATACATCCTTCTCCTCAACAGCTAAGATTCTTCAAGGAAGAGGGGAGGAAAGATTGTAAGATTCAAAGTTGGTTAACAACATCAAGGAAACAATATTTTCCAGACACAACAAAACAGTTGTATGTATGAAGTCAGGGATTGTGGTAGCATGTACAGGATCATTGTAAGCTGCAGCCAGACAAGTCTGAACACAGAGGGTGAAGGTAGGCTTGGAATCTCATCATTAGCTGAGGCGACATTGGTGTTTGATAGCGGCCGTGAGAAACAGAGTTAGATTTCTTTAATGATGTAACCCTGACAGGTTGACCCCAGGACAGGCTCCAATATACAGACTATCTGAGTCACAAAACTGGTCTTTATAGGGGAAACAAGTCTCAAAGTTGGGTGGGAAGGAATGTGAGGAGGAAGAGGGTGATTGTGGGAGGAGGCTGGGGCATGACTACGCTCTAAATACATTGTATAAAATTCTCCAAGGATTAGTGAAAACACTGCTAAAAAGAAAGAAAGAAAATGTGGGTTGAGTTATTTAAAACTACCTCAGCCTTGTCTTAGAAATGAAGGAAGCTAAGTCAGGATAAAAAACATCCAGAAGTGGGTTATAAAGTCAGATGGGAGGAAGGATGCTCAGTGGATTCTCCTTGATGATAGGACAGAAATAAAATGGTCTCTTTAACCCCATATAAACCTCACAGGTAGGAGCATATTTGCTTGCAATTAGCTCAAGTTTAGGATCTTTGAGAAGCAGGCCAGGCTTGGTGGCCTTTAATCTCAGCACTTGAAAGGCTGAAGCAGGCAGATCTCTGTGGTTTCAAAGCCAACCTGGTTTACATAGCGAGTATAAAGACAGACGAGGCTATATAATGAGACCTTGTCTCAAAAATAACATAAAAGGGTCAGGACAGAGAGCCAATGGCACAGAAAGCTGGAACCTAAATGACATGGAAACCTCACACACCTGACCCAGCAGCTCTGCCTAGGAAGACCTTAGGGTACACTAAATCTGGATTATCAGATGGACTTGATTTGTAATGCTCTTTCTATCTTTTTAAACCATGATTTTTCAGAAGTTAAAATTGATGACAGTTTCCTACTGTACCTGCTACAATGATGTCCATTGATACTGGATGAACAGGGAAGCAAAGAACAATAGTAATCTAAAAAGTAGAAAGAAAATTCTATTTCATAAAAGCACATTCTTGCCTACCCACAAAGCAGAGACATTCCCTTTCAACACAATTATACCTGTTAGTCTATATCTTGTGGTTATAACAAAGTCCCTGGGATTGGGTGATAAAGAAATGAGGTTTATTTGGGCCCAAGGTTTTACAGGGGCTGACATCTGGTGGAGGGAAGCATATGGCATTATCCACAGTAAAAAGTAAAAGGGAAAACATTCGTAGAGATCAGTGCTGGGGAGATGGGAGGGACCAAGCTTGATTGATATGTTTTGCTTGAAGAATTAACACAGCCTCTCAGAAATTATATGTCTTGCTGCAAAGTGGTGCTTCTTTACCCAACGTCTCTTAAAGGTTCAGAGGTTCTATATATCAATGTGAGGATTGGAGAAGGAAACTCATGTCAATTATGCATGTCATCTTTATATCTCATGCTGGGCAATATTTTAATGATGATAAGCAATAGAGAAGATTTGAGCACAGTCGAGTCTTTCATATGTAATTGGTATAAGAATACAACCATCTAGAAAACATGAAAAGACTCAGTGTTAATCAACTTCAAGATGTTCATTGCCACATCCCTACAAGGTCCCTCCAAGTGGGACACTGTGTTTACAAGCATCAACTTGAGAAGCAAAGGATTGTTTACCTAGAGGATCCTCAAAACCTTGCGTGCATAAAGGAGCAAAGGGGAAAGCCAATCTCTAATCAAACATTGTGAGGCTCACTGCAGAAGGTACAGGATGAAGAAAGAAAGAAAGAGAGAGAGAGAGAGAGAGAGAGAGAGAGAGAGAGAGAGAGAGAGAAAGAAGCAAACAAAGAAACAAAGAAAGAAACAGAAAAAATAAAGAAATCGCTATCAGACTCTGTAGCATTCTTCTCCATGTCAATGGAGCCTAGAAGTCATGAGGGAAATGAATGGAATTATAAGAGTGACCAACCTAACCAAGTAGTCTGAGACATAAAAATTATCTCACCTCTGGAAAAAACAAAAGCAAGAGGGTATGCCTTTTTTTTTCTTGTTAACTTGTGGTTAGTTAATTTTAGTAGATCAGCAACTTGACTTTCAAGTAGGTAAGAATTAAGCCTGGTGTTTAATTTTTAAGGGTCTGGTATAGGTCTCTAACTATTGGGAGACCTACATGAAGACCAAGCTACATACCTGCTACATACCATGAGCTCTCTACCTAATGTTTGGCTGTGGGTCTCTGCATGTTTCCAATAGCCCTCAGAGGACAGTTATGCTAGGCTCCTGTCCTCCAGGGATTTGCTCTCCCATGGGGTGGGTCTCAAGTTGGGCCAGTCACTGGTAGGCCATTCCCTCTGTCTCTGCTCCATCTTTGTATTTGTACAACTTGTAGGCAAGGCAAATTTGGGGTTGAAGGTTTTATGGGTGGGTTGGTGTACCCCTCCTTCCACTGAGTCCTGTCTGGCTAGGGGAGGTGGTCACTTCAGGCTCTACATACCTTGCTGGTAAGAGTCTTACCTAGGGTCACCCCATATCCTTCCAGAAAATTGGGAAGTTTTATCCCAAGACACAGCTGTGTCACTCTTGGCCATAGACCCAAAAGATGCTACACCATACCCTCAAGGTGTCTATCATCCCAGTACTGAGGAATGAGGATCAGTGGTTTGAGAACAGCATGTCCTACATACTAAGAGTCAAAAGGCTGAAAGAAAATGATACAATAAAATAAGGCTCAGCAGGTAAAGCTCCTTGCAACTCAACCTTAAAATTAGGGAGATCAAAATGCCATAGAATCAAGGTCTGCCTACCCTTCCTGTTTACCTTCCAAAATCAGGGAATCTCTCTTTAATGTTTTTCCATTTAGCTGAAAGGGTTGTTCTTGTTTTTAAGAAATGCTGTTGTCTTAGGATGCATGCCTGAAGTCTCATTTGCCAGAGATAATTAATCATGGAGGAGACCAAGGCACACTAAGCAGATTTTCACATAATTATTCTGAAGGCAACTCCAAGGGATTATGTGATCCATTTTATCTGCATAAAAATACAACTGTCGTGGACAGTATCATCCAAGCTCTCCATTCCCTGGAACCTGTGCCCATGTTTCTAGAGTGTTCCCAGTTATTGTGTTCTCTTTGGGACCTATTGGTCTTTTTTAACAATCATTAACTCCCTGGGTAAATTGTTATAATCCCTTCTCCCTGTGAAAGATTATTTATAAGGTTCTATGGAGTTTGGAGTAAACTTTGCTGTAAGGTTCCATGCATGAGGCAAGGGGGTATGCCCTTTTTTCTTGTTAACTTGTGGTTAATTTATTTTGGTAGACCAGAGCCTTCACAGAGAAATGAAAACCCTTTGCCTCAAGGCCTCCACTGGACACTGGCAAATCAAACTTGACCTATGATTCTAGAATGTTGAGTATAAAAAGCAAAACAAAAAGTCCCTTGCCAGGGAGGGGGGACTAACATTCCCAGACTAGTGTCCCAAGTAAAATACCAGCCCACAGAAAAGCAGAAGCAACATCCTCTCCTCTAGGGAAGGCAAGGAAAGCCAATCTGTGAAAATCAGGGTACAAGTGAATTTGCTTGCAATGCAGAACACTGTCCCCCACTCTAGACCTCCACAGATAAAAAGTTTTGTTGCATCAAGGGGTAACTGACAAAAACATTCAGAAAGGATGCCCTCCCACCACTCAGTTAGTTAACTGGGATTGACAGAAGGTTAATCTAAGACTTGAATAGATCAGAGATTACTCTGACCCCCAATGAGCACTGACTAACAGCTCCTTCTGGGAGAAGATTAGAAGTATACATAGATCAATCCTCCTTGTTGGTAGATATGTAGGGATGCCCATTAGTAGGCAGGAAGGCTCTGCAGAATGCTTGCTCAACTCCATGGAATATAAAACAGCAGTGCTCACAGCTGGCAGGATTAAAATCTGGGGTATACCCAAAGTAACCCCAGTGACTTTGACTATTGATAGAACTCAACTCTCATCTAATCAAAGTGCAGGAACCTAAGAGGGAGGAATGGGAGGGGAGGGAGGGAGGGAGGGAAAGAAGAGAGGGAATGGAGGGTATAAATGAGGGAGGGAGAAGGCTCTTTCTAATGCTATTCAATATAAGCTGCCTAGCTTTCCTTTTTTTCTTTTTTTTAATTTTAATTTTTATATTCTTTGTTTACATTCCAAAGGCTTTCCCCTTTCCCAGTTCCCTCCTCACCGGACGTCCCATAAGTCCTCTCCCCCACCAATTATTCCCCAATCACCCCCCCAACCATTTCTCTGTTCTGGATTTACAAAACTGGATCCAATCTTTTCAGGCCCAGGATCCTCTCCTCTCTTCTTCTTGGGAATCATTAGACTTTCTAATTGTGCCTTGAGTATTTAGGGCTTCTGGGCTCATTAATACCCACTTATCAGTGATTGCATTTCATGTGTATTCTTTTGTGATTCGGTTAACTCACTTAGGATGATATTTTCCAGATCTAACCATTTGCCTACAAATTGCATGAATTCATTATTTTTAATTGCTGAGTAGTATTCCATTGTATAAATATACCACATTTTCTGTATCCATTCCTCCATTGAGGGATATCTGGGCTCCTTCCAATTTCTGGCTATTATAAACAAGGCTGCTATGAACATTGTGGAGCATGTGTCTTTATTGTATGCAGGGGAATCCTCTGGGTATATGCCCAGGAGTGCTATGCCAGGGTCCTCTGGAAGTGACATGCCCAATTTTCTGAGGAACCGCCAAACTGATTTCTAGAGCAATTTTACCATTTTGCAATCCCACCAACAGTAGAGGAGTGTTCGTTCCTCTTTCTCCACATCCTCGCCAGTACCTGTTGTCTCTTGAGTTTTTAATCTTAGCCATTCTGACTGATGTGAGGTGGAATCTCAGGGTTGTTTTGATTTGCATTTCCCTGATGACTAATAATGTTGAACATCTCTTAACTTGTTTCTCGGCCATTCGAATTTCTTCTGGTGAAAATTCTTTGTTTAGCTCTGTACCCCATTTTTTGATAGGGTTATTTGGTTCTTTGGGGTCTAATTTCTTGAGCTCTTTGTATATATTGGATATTAGCCCTCTCAGATGTGGGGTTGGTGAAGATTTTTCCCACTTTGTTGGTTGCTGTTTTGTCCTTCTGACAGTGTCCTTTGCCTTACAGAAACTTTGTAATTTTATGAGGTCCCATTTGTCAATTCTTGATCTTAGAGCATAAGCTATTGGTGTTCTGTTCAGGAACTTTCCCCCTGTGCCCATGTCCTCCAGAGTTTTCCCAAGTTTCTTTTCTAATAGTTTCAGTGTGTCTGGTTTTATGTGGAGGTCCTTCATCCACTTGGAGTTGATCTTAGTACAAGGAGATAATGGGTCGATTCGCATTCTTCTGCATGTTGACCTCCAGTTGAACCAGCACCATTTGTTGAAAAGGCTATCTTTTTTTCCACTGGGTGGTTGTAGCTCCTTTATCAAAGATCAGGTGACCATAAGTCTGTGGGTTCATTTCTGGGTCTTCAATCCTATTCCATTGATCTACTTGCCTGTTACTGTACCAATACCATGCAGTTTTTAGCACAATTGCTCTGTAGTACTACTTGAGGTCAGGGATATTTATTCCCCCAGAAGTCCTTTTATTGTTGAGAATAGTTTTGGCTATCCTGGGTTTTTTGTTGCTCCAGATGAATTTGAGAATTGCTCTTTCTAGACCTATGAATTGAGTTGATATTTTGATGGGGATCGCATTGAATCTGTAGATTGCTTTTGGCAAGATGGCCATTTTTACTGTATTGATCCTGCCAATCCAGGAGCAAGAAATATTTTCCATCTTCTGAGGTCTTCTTAGATTTTTTCCTTCAAGGACTTGAAGTTATTGTCATACAGATCTTTCACTTGTTTGGTTAGAGTTATGCCAAGGTACTTTATGTTGTTTGTGGCTATTGTGAAGGGTGTTATTTCCCTAACTTCTTTCTCAGCCTGCTTGTCCTTTGAGTACAGGAAGGCTACTGATTTGCTTGAGTTGATTTTATAACCAGCTACTTTGCTGAAGTTGTTTATCAGCTGTAGAAGTTCTCTGGTGCAAATTTTTAGGTCATTTAAGAAAACTCATATCGTCTGCAAATAATGATAGTTTGACTTCTTCCTTTCCAATTTGTATCCCTTTGAATTCCTTATTTTGTCTAATTGCTCTTGCTAGAACTTCAAGTACTATATTGAAAAGATATGGAGAGAGAGGGCAGCCTTGTCTAGTCCCTGATTTTAGTGGGATTGCTTCAAGTTTCTCTCCATTTAGTTTGATGTTGGCTACTGGTTTGCTGTAGATTGCTTTTACTATGTTTAGGTATGGGCCTTGAATTCCTGCTCTTTCCAAGACTTTTAGCATGAAAGGATGCTGAATTTTGTCGAATGCTTTTTCAGCATCTAATGAGATGACCATGTGGTTTTTTCTTTTAGTTTGTTTATGTAGTGGATTACATGGACGGATTTCCGTATATTGAACCATCCCTGCATGATCGTTTTGATGTGCTCTTGGATTTGGTTGGCAAGAATTTTATTTAGTATTTTTGCATCGATATTCATAAGGGAAATTGGCCTGTAGTTCTCTTTCTTCATTGGATCTTTGTGTGGTTTTGGTATCAGCGTAATTGTGGCTTCGAAGAACGAGTTGGGCAGTGTCCCTTCTGTTTCTATTTTGTGGCATAGTTTGAAGAGTATTGGTGTTAAGTCTTCTTTGAATGTCTGGTAGAATTCTGCACTAAAACCATCTGGTCCCGTACTTTTTTTGGTTGGGAGGCTTTCTATAACCCCTTCTATTTCTTTAGGGGTTATGGGACTATTTAGCTGATCTAATTAATCTTGATTTAATTTTAGTTTTTGGTATCTGTCTAGGAAATTGTCCATTTTCTCCAGATTCTCCAGTTGTGTTGAGTATAGACCTTTGTAGTAGGATCTGATGATCTTTTGAATTTCCTCCATTTCTGTTGTTATGTCCCCCTTTTCATTTCTAATTTTGTTAATTTGTATACTGTCTCTGTGTCCTTTGGTTAGTCTGGTTAAGGGTTTATCTATCTTGTTTATTTTCTCAAAGAACCAGCTCCTGGTTTTGTTGATTCTTTGTATGGTTCTCTTTGTTTCTACTTGATTGATTTTAGCCCTGAGTTTGATGATTTCCTGTCTTCTACTCCTGGGTGAATTATCTTCTTTTTCTTCCAGGGCTTTAAGGTGTGCCGTTAAGCTGCTAGTGTATGCTCTCTCCACTTTCTTTTTGGATGCACTTAGAGCTATGAGTTTTCCTCTTAGCACTGCTTTCATTGTGTCCCATAGATTTGGGTAGGTTGTACCTTCATTTTCATTGAATTCTAAAAAGTTTATTATTTCTTTTTTTATTTCTTCCTTGACCAAGGTGTCATTGAGTAAAGTGTTGTTCAGTTTCCATGTGTATGTGGGCTTTCTGTTGTTTTTGTTGCTATTGAAGACCACTCTTACTCCATGGTGATCTGATAGGAGGCATGGGATTAGCTCGATCTTCTTGTATTGGTTGACATCTGTCTTGTGACCAATTATATGGTCAATTTTGGAGAAGGTACCATGAGGTGCTGAGAAAAGGGTATATTCTTTTGCTTTAGGATGAAATGTTCTATATATAATATCTGTTAAATCCAATTGGTCCAAAGTTTCAATTAGTTTCACTGTGTCCCTGTTTAGTTTCTGCTTTCCTGATCGGTCCATTAAGGAGAGTGGAGTGTTGAAGTCACCCACAATTATTGTGTTAGGAGCAATGTGTTCTTTAAGCTTTAGTAAGGTTTCTTTTACGAATGAGGGTGCCCTTGCATTTGGAGCATAGATGTTCAGCATTGAGAATTCTTCTTGGTGGATTTTCCCTTTGGCCAACAAGAAGTGACCTTTTGAGTCTCTTTTGATGACTTTAGGTTGAAAGTCAATTTTTTCTGATATTAGAATGGCTACTCCAGCTTGTTTCCTGAGACCATTTGCTTGTAAAATTGTCTTCCATTAGTTTTAGTGTGTCTGGTTTTATGTGGAGGTCCTTGATCCACTTGGAGTTGAGCTTAGTGCAAGGAGATAAGAGTGGATCAATTCTCATTTTTCTGCATGTTGACCTCCAGTTGAGCCAGCACCATTTGTTGAAAAGGCTATCTTTTTTTCCACTAAATGTTTTCAGCTCCTTTGTCAAAGATCAATTGGCCATAGATGTGTGGGTTCAATTCTGGGTCTTTGATCCTATTCCATTGATCTGCTTCCCTGTCACTGTACCAATACCATGCAGTTTTTAACACTACTGCTCTGTAGTATTGCTGGAGGTCCAGGATATTGATTCCCCCAGAAGTTCTTTTCTGTTGATGATAGTTTTAGCTATCCTGGGTTTTTTGTTATTCCAGATGAATTTGAGTATTGCTCTTTCTAAAACTAATAGAAAAGAAACTGGGGAAGACCCTTGAGGACATTGGCTCAGGGGGAAATTTCCTGAACAGAACACCAATTGCTTATGCTCTAAGAGCAAGAATAGACAAATGGGACCTCATAAAATTACAAAGTTTCTGTAAGGCAAAAGACACTGTCAAAAGGACAAATTGGCAACCAACAAATTGGGAAAAGATCTTCACCAACCCCACATCCAACAGAGGGCTAATATCCAATGTATACAAAGAACTCAAGAGGTTAGACCCCAGAAAACCAAATAACCCTATCCAAAAATGGGGTACAGAGCTAAACAAAGACTTTTCACCAGAAGAAATTCGGATGGCTGAGAAACACCTTAAAAGATGTTCAACATCATTAGTCATTAGAGAAATGCAAATCAAAACAACCCTGAGATTTCACCTCACACCAGTCAGAATGGCTAAGATCAAAAAACTCAGAAGACATCAGGTGTTGGAGAGGATGTGGAGAAAGAGGAACACTCCTCCACTGCTGGTGGGACTGCAAGCTGGTACAACCACTCTGGAAATCAGTCTGGCGGTTCCTCAGAAAACTGGACATGATACTTCCGGAGGACCCAGCCATACCACTCCTGGGAATATACCCAGAAGATTCCCCAGCATGCAATAAAGGTACATGCTCCACTATGTTCATAGCAGCCTTATTTATAATAGCCAGAAGCTGGAAAGAACCCAGATGTCCCTCAATGGAGGAATGGATACAAAAACTGTGGTATATAAACACAATGGAGTACTATTCAGCCATTAGAAACAATGAATTCATGAAATTCTTAGAGAAATGGATGGAGCGGAGAACATCATACTAAGTGAGGTAACCCAGTCTCCAAAGAATACCCATGGTATGTAGTCACTGATAAGTGGATATTAGCCTAGAATCTTGAAACACCAAAGATACAATTCACATACCAAATGATGTCTGACAAGAAGAAAGGAGTGGACATTGGTGTTGGAAAGGATCAAAGCATCAGTGTAGGGGGATATAAGAACAGAGAAGTGGGAAGGTGTGGATGAGGGAGCAGGGGGAGGGAAAAGGGCATGTGGGATCTTTGGGGGTGGGGAACCAGAAAAAGGGAAATGAATCATAAATATAGAATATATCCAATAAAAAAGAAAAAATTTATGTGGAACAACAAAAAACCCAGGATAGCTAAAACTATTCTCAACAGTAAAAGAACTTCTTGGGGAATTAGTATCCTGGGCCTCAAGCAATACTACAGAGCAATAGTGTTAAAAACTACATGGTACAGTGATAGGCAGATAGATCAATGGAATAGAATTGAAGACCCAGAAATGAACCCACCTATGGTCACTTGATCTTTGACAAAGGGGCTATAACCATCCAGTAGGTAAAAAACAGCATTTGCAACAAATGGTGCTGGTTCAACTGGAGGCTAGCATGCAGAAGAATGCAAATCGATCCATTCTTATTTCCTTGTACTAAGCTCAAGTCCAAGTGGATTAAGGACCTCCACATAAAACCAGACACACTAAAACTAATAGAAAAGAAATTGGAGAAGAGCCTTGACCACATGGGCACTGGGGAAATTTTCCTCATCAGAACACCAATAGCTTATGCTCTAAGATCAAGAATTGACAAATTGAACCTCATAAAATTACAAATTTTCTATAAGGCAAAGGATACCATCAACAGGACAAAATGGCAACCAACAAATTGAGAAAAGATCTTTACCAACTCTACATCTGACAGAGGACTAATATACAATATATACAAAGAACTCAAGAAGTTAGACTCCAGAGAACCAAATAACTCTATTGAAAAATGGGGTACAGAGCTAAATAAAGAATTTCAACTGAGGAATATCAAATGGCTGAAAAGCACCTAAAGAAATGTTCAACATCCTTAATCATCAGGGAAATGAAAATTAAAATAATCCTGAGATCCCACTTCACACCATTCAAAATGGCCAAGATTAAAACTCAAGGGATAGAAAATGCTGGAAAGGATATGGAGAAAGAGGAACACTCCTCCACTGCTGGTGGAATTGCAAACTGGTACAACCACTCTGGAAATCAGTTTGGCAGTTCATCAGAAAACTGGGCATAATACTACTGAAGGACCCTGCTATACCACTCCTGGGCATATACCCAGAGGATTCCTCAGGATGTAATAAGGACACATGCTCCACTATGTTCATAGCAGCCCTATTTATAATAGCCATAAGCTGGAAAGAGCCCAGATGTCCCTCAATGGAAGATTGGATACAGAAAATGTGGTACATTTACACAACGGAATACTACTCAGCTATTAAAAACAATGAATTCATGAAATTCTTAAGCAAATGGGTGGAACTGGAAAATATCATCCTAAGTGAGGTAACCCAATCACAAAAGAACACTCATGGTATGATCTCACTGATAAGTGGATATTAACCCAGAAGCTCGGAATACCCAAGAAACAATTCACATATCAAATGATGCCCAAGAAGAAGGAAGAACAAAATATGGATACTCTGGTCCTTCTTAGAAGGGGGAACAAAATAGTCACAGAAGGAGATACAGAGACAAAGTGTGGAGCAGAGTCTGAGGGAAAGACAATTAAATAGGCTTTTGGTATTATTATATTCTATTCTTAATTCATTGTATTCACACAATTTTATTATAATAATAATTAATAATAATAACAAATATAATAACCTCCCTCTAGTAAAAAGCATTCATCATAATAAAAGAAATTTTTCTATATTTTGATTTGCATAGTTGTGTGAATACATGTATACCTGTGCACCCTTGAGTTTGACAGTGATTGTCTTTCTTGATCATCCTCTACTTTATTGAGACAGGGTCTCTTAAAAAAAACTGAACTCATCTATTTGGCCAGACTGACTGACCAATGAGTTCCAAAAGCATGAAAACACACACACACATGTGCACACACACACACACACACACATGTCTACACACACAGACACACCTTCATACACACTCACAAACGCATGCACACACACACACACACACACACACACACTCACAGATGTTACAAACACACTGCTCTCTCTGGCTTTTATGCATCCAGGTGGGTGCTCAGGGTTGCAGGGAAGTCCCTCATGCACTGCGGGTCCTCAGACTTTAACTGCCTGGCACCCCAGCAGCCCCTGTCCCTTGCTTCACATTAACGAAAAGCAACTTTCTAGGCTCAGTTGCCACAAAGACTCAAAAGATTACCTGAGAATAGACAAACCACTCAGAAACTAAAAACTATGATTCCTTTTGTTTGTTGTTGTTTAATGATCCCAGAGTATGATACGCACGTAGTTAATAACAACACTGCTGTCACTATTCATTGGCCTGCTTATCATTCATTCAGTGACAGGGATGGTCCACTTACCAACTCACATAATACATAAACTGGTGTACTATTTTACATCTATTTTACAGATGAGAACATTGGAATGCGAAGTTCCATGTGGACTTGAACAGCAGCACTTCCCACGGCAGTCGGTAATAAGTAAATACTGATAATGGTGACCATAAATTCACTGCCATTGAATTCGCTGTCATTCACTGTGTTCTAGACTCTGGCCTAAGTGCTTTCTACTTGATTTGAAAAGACTTGCGACTGAGGTTTGAAGAGTTCAGTTAACGACTGCCCAGCTAGTGAGGAAGCGTAGCCACATTCAATCAAGCCCTATCCGACTGCAAACGGCAAACTCTGAGTGCGTGTGCTTCACCGACAGAGCCTTGACGGCTCTGGCATCTGAACCCTGAAAGTCCCTTCCTCAGACATCCTGACACATTCAGTGGACATCCCGATGGTCTCCACGGCGGTTTACGTTTGGTGATTCTCTCTCACTTCCCTGGGTTTGACAGATTCATATCCAGGCTTATTTACGGCTTAGACATTTCCCGGCATGCTTCTCTGTTCTGAGCTCTGTGGGGCTGCTCCAGATTCACATCCAGCCTCTGGCAACACTTTTCCTCTCCTGACCATTTGGAGCCTGTGAGTCTTAGGGAGCTGTCCATTTCACTTAAGTTCATTACAAGTCTACGACGGGACGCTGTGCTACACCTGAACTCACCGGGGCTGCGCGCTCACCAGCACCTGTGCTGTTCACCGCATGCTGCTGAGTTTGTTTCTTTTAATATTTTATTAGCATTGTACACTGGGACAGTTTTAGCAAGCCCCGACATTCTGCATACTTAACAGGAAACAGGACATACCTCATACTTACTGAGCCTTCCAATCTGAAATGGATGTCCTTCAGTTTGAGAAATAATCTTAATATATTCCAGCACACACACACACACACACACACACACACACACACACATCATCGTCATCATCATCATCATCATCATCATCATTATCATCATAATCATCATCATCATCACACATCATAACTCTAGGCAATGTTTCCTGGGATGTAATAAAAAGGATTTTCCACAATTACCTCATTTCCTTATCTTGCCTCTCTACTTTCATCTTTTTGTATTGCTTTCTAGGAGGCAGCTTCAAGTTTACCTTTAACAGTTTGGTCAGTTTTTCATTTCCTGTCTAGTGCTACTTAATCTTTGAGAGGCACCATCTTATTTCTGGATTTTTTTTTCTTTTAATTGGATATTTTATTTACATTCAAATATTATCCCCTTTCCTGCCCCCCCTCTCAAAGTCCCTATCCCATCCTCCCTCTCCTGGTTCTATGAGGATGTTCCTCTACCCACCCACTCTTTCCTCCCCAGCCTCGATTCCCCTACACTGGGGCATCTATCGAGCCTTCATAGGACCAAGGACCTCTCCTCCCATTGATGCCTGCCAAGGCCATCCTCTGCTACATATGCAGCCAGAGCCATGTGTACTCCTTGGTTGGTGGATTAGTCCCTGGGAGTTCTGGAGAGTCTGGTTGGTTGATATTGTTGTTCTTCAGCTCCTTCAGTCCTTTCTCTAACTCCTCCATTGGGGGACTCCACACTCAGTCCAATGGTTGGCTGCGAGCATCGGCCTCTGTATTTGTAAGGCTCTGGCAGGGCCTCTCAGGAGACAGCCCTATCAGACTCCTAGTAGCCTAAAAGCTCCGAATACGCAAGATACAATTCACAGACCACATAAAGCTCAAGAAGAAGGAAGACCAAAGTGTGGATGTTTGGGTCCTTCTTAAAAAGGGGAACAAAATACTCATGGGAGCAAATATGGAGACCATGTAGAGACTGAAGGAAAGGCCATTTGGAGGAGGCCTAGGTAAATGTGTTAGGGACTGGTGCCTGCCCACGGGAGACATCCATTCTTGTTCCTGCATCTGCATCTCTCCAGGAAGAAAGGGTTAGAGTTTAAGGGGTACACTCATGCACAGCACGGTTTCTGAGAGAAAAAGAAGAGATGTGGAAGCAATGGGAATAGTACACACATGTAGCAGATACGCAACTTGGTCTTCATGTGGATCCCAAACAACTAGGGGGAGCTATCCCAAAAACTGTTGCCTGTATGTGAGTGGGATACGTCCTAGCTGAGCTGTCTTATCTGGCCTCAGTGAGAGGAAACATGTCGCCTCACAGAGACTTGATGTGCCAGGGTTAGGGGATACCCAGTGGGGAGCTCACCCTCAGGAGGAGGGAAGGGAGAGGGGAGGGGGATTGGGGGAGGGATGTCAAGGGGGGCAGTGAGCAGGATATAAAGTGAATAAGAAAGAAAATAAAATGTAATTAAAAAAAGAATGGATGTCTTATTTCTCGGTTATCCGTATACTCTTCTCACTAATGTAATTCTATCCCACCCCAGCTGGCTTGCTGAAGTCAAGATGCTAAACATCTTGTAGAGCACTTTCTCCTTGTTTCTTACAAACTGCCAACCCACTGCCTATAGCAATGTAACATGCACCTTCAGAAAGAGCTGCTTGTCTGTGGCTGCCCAGGCTTCCCATACTTCCACTCTGTGTCATCTTTCCATAGACCTCTATCCAGTTATCCATCTTCAGGTTCCAATATCATGGCTCATTTTTTCCTGTGGATAATACCTCTTTATTGTTAAGGCTAGGCTGTGCTGAAAATCTCAATGTTTACTGTGGATTCCACGTGTTACTGATGGCAGTAATAACAGAGAGTCATTATTGTTAAGCACCAGAGAGTGCCAGGAACTATCTTTAAAACATTGAATTCATGAACTTAATAAAACCTCAAAAGAGAGTAAGGAATTATTGCCCCATGTTTTACAGAAAGGGAAATTTAGGCTCACAGTTTAGAAATATGCTGTGCCCTAAATCCTTAATCATGAGATTTTCCACTAAGGGCAGATGGATAACTTAATCTCAGGGGGTTTCATTGCAGAGCAAGTCATCACAACAATGTAGCATTTTAGCACAATTTATAGTTATACACTCAGCTCCAGTAACATTAGTGATCAATTTTCAACAGAGTTGATCTAAATAAAAAGTTGAGAATTAAGAGTATATGTTCCCACTTTGTCAGTGTAACTCCAAAATAGAAGACAGCATTCTCTTCTCACTGGTATCCATGTGTTTTTGGGAAACACTTGGAAAATAATGTATCGATCAACATGGCTTTGATATCCCTGAGGTATTATGTTTTACTAGAGCTACAGAAAGTTGAAATACATTATGCTGGTGGGTAGAAAACAAAAATCTCTACCTCTCCCTTTACCTGGGAAAAGTAACTTTGTAGCACGCAAGGAAGATTCTATTTCTCCAGGATTTCATTTCTGACTCAGCCTGCATTATTTTGTGACTAAGAGAACTAGCCAGAGAGCTTGTTCAGCCCTTGCAGGCATCCTCTGGTTCACTTGGAACCCTGCCTCCAGCCTGCTTGCTTGCCAAGGGCAAGTGACCATGTAGAGCAGAGACAAGCCTACAGTTGTCCCAGCCAAGGCCAGGTATGGGGGTGAGACCAGCCAAGAGTGAATGAGCATAGAACCCCCCATATAACTTCAGCCACAAGAGAGGCTGGATGATCTCAGCTCACAGTTGTGACTCACAACTGGACTGTATAAGTGCTTGCTGTTTTGAGACATTAAGCTTTGAACTGGTTAGTAATGTCACATTACTGGTGATGGTCAACTGATGCAAAGGCTGAAATGGTGCTTCTGGAGTGTCAAGTACAAGCCATGTGGCTCAGAATTGTAGGCTTTGTCTACAGTGGACAGATGCTTTGAATTTATTCAAGGAACTGCCTAGTTTAGCTCTGTGCTAGCCCCACTTTTGTGCCTTCCAATCATAGCTTGCTGTTCAGCATGGGGAAGTACCTGTTCATTCTCTTACCTCTGGAGTCTAACTCTGGACATGCATTATCAGGCAACGGAAAGACCCCGACACCCCATAGGTTTTACAAACTCAATTTAAAATGAACAAAGAGGTTGTCCAAATCCCATTCAGGGTGTAAACAATGCTTCTTCCCTTGCGCGAATTTTGCCACCAAGAAAAGGTAGCTGGCTTAGCTGTGGAAGGAATTACTGATTTCCTCCTAGTATTACTTGACCGTTCTTCCTGCAGAGCATGTTCTTCACTAAACCTGTGATCGCTGAGAGCACGTGACCATGTAGAGCACGCGACCACAGAGAGCACGTGACCATGTAGAGCACGTGACCACAGAGAGCACGAGACCACAGAGAGCACGTGACCACGAAGAGCAGAAAGTTTCTTGCTTGTTCTCCCTCACAGCTGCAGTTGCCTGTTGACTGAGAAAAACATCAACCAAGTTGACTATTCTAGTAACATTTGCTTCAGAATAATTAGGATAATATTCTAAGCTTTGGGGCTTCAACTAATCATGGAAATGGGCCCCAGGTTTGTCAAAATGAAAACTTATTCGCAGTTTTAAGAAATAGCAGGTTAAACTCCATCACTTGTCGCTCAGAATTTATGATTGCTGTTGACAACAGTTAAGCCATCTATACAAAAGGGGTTGGCCCCAATCAGTTTCTGTGGACTTGGCTCCTTTGAAGAAAGGAGTTCTCTCACACAAAAGGAGAATAAACAGCTTCTTCAAAAACTGCTCTTTGTCCTAGCTGCTCACAGGGAAGTATGGGTGATGTCATCCCAACTCCATGATTCAGCTGCTGAAGCATTTACAGCTTGATTTGGCAATGCCTGGATCCATCTCACCGCCATTTCTAAATTTTTTTTACCAAGGCCAAAAAAATGAGAGAAGGACTATGTACTGTCCATACGTTTTCCCTTCTTCCAGCAAGACTAGGAAAATGGGGCATTCATAGGTACTCACAATGATATCAAATTCTAGACATGTAAAGCAAAGAGGCAGAAGCCATATGTAGCCTCAAGCAAGGTGAGGAGCCAGAGGCAGCCTCGGGCTTTGTGCCCCCTGGGCCTTACAGCTGAGCAGGTATCCTAATACTTTCACGGAAATGTCTTCACTGGTGATGTGCCTTTCATATTATTTATTATGCTTTTCTTTCTACACCCTATTCATAAACATGGCTTCTCTGAACTTTTAAACATGGAGAGTGAAGACACTCTTTAACTTATTCCTAGGTGTTTTCTTTTCTTTTCTTTTCTTTTTTCAAACATTTTATTTATTTATTATATGTAAGTGCACTGTAGCTGTCTTCAGACACACCAGAAGAGGGTGTCAGATCCCATTACAGATGGTTGTAAGCCACCATGTGGTTGCTGGGAATTGAACTCAGGACCTCTGGAAGAGCAGTCAGTGCTCTTAACCTCTGAGCCATCTCTCCAGCCCTGGTGTTTTCTTTTCATGAGAATATTTATATGTCATATTCTTGCTCAAGTTTGGTTTTAGAAAGCCTTTTAAATTTACCTTATGTAGTTTTATCATACATTAGTATTTGCATGATATTAATTTTCATAAACACTTCCAGGAATATAAAGGCACTGTGTCATCAAAGGATGAAAATCTTATTTAATTATTAAAAATATTTCTTAAATTTATACCTTATTTATATATTTAAATGTTTATTGTTTGACTTAATGAACACATTATAGATCTTTTCAGAAACAGAACATGCATACTAAATTGCACACAGGAGACAATAATCTCTACAGGTCCTCAAAGGCCCATTTGATGTAAACAGATCTACAACAGTACAGTCACATAAAGTATTGTCCTTGCGAATACCTGATAGAAGTAACAAAGATGCATTTCCTTATACACTTGATGTAATATACTGTAATTATTTTAGAGCATGTTACTCCTAATTATTTTTAATTTACTACAAAACAGTACACAATATTAAGGTGGCAGCTCTCCCATCTCATCTTTATATCTCTCTTGAGTCCATCAAGAGGCTACCTGGATTGGCTGAGGTAGGCTAAATCTGAACTCATGGATGTATACTCTATATTGCCTGCACATTGTAAACTTAAATAACTTAAAGATGTGTTACTCAGAACATATTCCTGCTGTCAAGTGATACACGATATGCCTGATACATAGAAGTGCTATATTACTGTCTCCATCATCATCATCATCATCATCATCATCATCACCACCATCATTTTACTTAAATGAACTTGCAGTTAGCTTCCAGTTCCCACATTTGCTATCTGTATCATTTTTGCATTCTTACAGACCAGGGCAGCAATTATGCTCCATAGTATCTGACCTACCCATTGCTCAGAATATGTTCGCAAATAAAATGAGAAAAGGAAATGACAGAGGTGGAGTTGAACAGATAGTGAATGAACAGATAGTGCCCAGAGGATGAGGATGAGGGTAACCTGGTTTAGAATGTAAGTTCAAGCAGTAACAATTGGTTATCCTCCATAGCAAATCATACGTATGGTTAACATTTTTCAAGAAGTGATAAAGTATGCCCTTTGGACTCTATAGTTCAGCTGCTGGCCAACTGTTCTTAATAAGTGAAGAATGTCAACCCAGGATGTGATATTTTGGGGTCAGTGTGTGTGTGTGTGTGTGTGTGTGTGTGTGTGTAAACTCATATGGAGAAAGGATCAGGTCTGTACTCGGGGTCCCAAACACCCAGCCTAGTAGTTGCTGGCAGCTGACTGATTGGTGTGAACTCATGTCTGAGTGGTTTTCCCAGGTGTACACCTCATGAAGAACAGTATTGTAATCACATGACTAATGTGATTATGTAGAACGAAGAACAGACATTAAGAACACGAAAACATGAATATTAGGGAGATAAATAGCTAAGAAGAATAAATGAGACCTCTAATACACAACTATGTCTCAGGCCATAGGATCAGTCTGATCACACACAAAGAAATGAAAATGGTGAAAGTCAGCCATTTTGTTTAAAACAAGTAAAGGAAAAAAAAAATCAGTGAAGCTATCAGGAGGAGAAAAAAATTACCAAAATCCCAACAGTGTATAACAAATGTCGATAATGTGATGGCATATTTTTTAATGCAGACACATCCCTATTATTACACCAAAAGTAAGTCATGAATTTATATTTTTCAGAAGTGAAAAACACAATCCCAGAAAGAAAACCCAGACTTGGGAAGAAAGAATGCTAAACCAAACTACCAAAGATCATATGGTAAACTTTACAAGTTCTGATTGGATTGTGTCAGGGCCAGAGAGGTGTCACGGTGGTTAAAGAAGTTTGCCACCAAGTCTGACAACCTGAGTTCTATCCCTAATACCCACAAGCTAGAAGAGAACCAACTCCTACAACTTCTCTTTTGACCACACGTGTTCTGAAGACTGAGTGTGCTCCACACCCTTATACAAAACAAATAAATGTAATTTTAAAACTTTTAAAATAACATTTTATTAATTTATTGAGTTAGTATATGATTTTGTCCAATGTATTTTGATCATACTCACTTCCTTTCTCCAACTCCTCGCTGATCGATGCCCACCTCCCTACCCACCGACTTCAGTCTTCCATACTTTGTTTAACCCTGACAATGGACCACCAGTATAGTGCTATGCATTTGCTTGTATTGATACCACACCAAGTTGAACAACGACTGAGCAGAGAGGGTAGACTTAAACATGGGTAAATTTAAGAACTTAGCAGATAGTGTAGTGTTGCTGGGAAAAGTAAAATGATGAAGGAATAGAATTAAGTTTATAAAATTATTTTTATTCACATTGCAAATGTTGCCCCCCTTCCCTGTCTTCCCAGAGTTATTCATCTCAACCCCCCTTTGCCTCTGAGAGAGTTTCTCCCCCCATTCACCTCCCTCTCCCTGTCATCATTTCCCTTCCCTGAGGCATCACGTCTCTATAGAATTAGGTGCATACTCTCCCACTGAGGCCAGACAAGACAGTTCTCTGCTACATATTGCCAGGGGCCTTGTGTGTATGCTCTCTGGTTCATAGTTTAGTCTCTGGGAGCTCCTAGGAGTCCAGGTTAGTTGATACTGTTGCTCTTCCTATGGGGTCACTCTCCCCTTCAGCTCCTTTAATCCTTCTCCTAACTCTTCCATAGGAATCCCTGACCTCATTCCAAGGGTTGGCTATAAGTATCTGCATTTGCCTTCTTTAGATGCTGGTAGAAATTCTCAGATGACAGTCATGCTAGGCTCCTTGCTGCAAGCACAACATGGCATCAGTAACAGTGTCAGGGTTGGTGTCCATCCATAGAATAGATCCCAGGTTGGGCTAGTCACTGAATGGACTTTCCTTCAGTCTCTGCTCCATTTTTGTCTCTACACTTCTTTTAGACAGGAACAATTCTGGGTCAAAAATTTTGAAGGTGGGTTGGTAACCCCTTCACTCTACTGGGGGCCATGTCTATCTACTGGAGGTGGTCTCTTTACACTCATGAAACATACTACTTAAGTCACAGATACAAATGTAAAAAGGAAACACACACACACACACACACACACACACACACACACACACACTAGAAGACAGGGACTAATTCTCTGAAAAGGTTGAAGTTTTCAACCTACCCAATGTAGAAACTGAGGCCAAGGTCAGAACCAACTTTCAAAACATCTGATAAATTTAATTTCCCAAAATAAAACACTGTGTGATAATATATATGTATATAATGTTGGAAATGAACAAAAATTCTATGGATGTAGACCTGTAACATCAGAAATAAAGAGAAAAGCTCTTTAATGAAGCAGTTCTCAATCTGAAGCTTGCAACCCCTTTTGGAGGGGTCAAATGACTCTTTCATGGGGGTCACCTAAGACCATCAGGAAACACAGATATTTATATTACAGTTCATAACAGCAAAATTACAGTTATGAAGCAGCAATGAAAATTTTATGGTTGGGAGTCGCCACCCAATAAAGGACTGAATTAAAGGGGCATACCATTAGGAAGGCAGAGAACTCTGGCTTTATTGCATGGGTCACAATGTTAGGAAGGCTGAGAAGTGCTGCTTTATTGTATAAACATAATAAGAGAAAAGTGAAAATTCCAGTTGAAAATATGACCAAAGCTATACAAATGTAATTAACAATGGGAAGGAATCAACAGCCCTAATATGTCAGTGGGTAAAGTGGTTGCCCTAAAAATATTAGACCTTAGCTTGCTCCCTAGAGCCAATGTATAAAACACCAACTGAAACAGCTTGTACATGGAATACTACTGCTGGGGAGGGACAGAAAGGAAGAACTCTGACTAGGCACCTTGAAAAGTTCCAATGAGAGACCTTGTCACAAAGACACTAGAAAGATGGCACTCAAGGAACAACGTCTTTGGTCTGGACCCTGAGCACCCTTTGTTTCAGTCCTCCCAAATCTGTCCCTCTACCCAAAAAAGATAAAGAAGGAAAAGGAGGAAAAAGAGGAGGAGAAGGAAAAGAAAATGAGGTAAAGAGGAGAAGGAGAAGGAAGGGGAGAAGAAAGAGGGAGAGTGGAGAGAAGGAGAAGTAGAAGAGGAAGAAGAAGAAGGTAGAAGAGGAAGAAGAAGGAAGAACAACAACAACAACAACCAGAATCTCAACCACAACCACAACAATTCCAGTTTCTGTTGCCCATACACTCACTGGAGGATGGTCAAACTCCCAGTGTCCTGCACCCCTGCAAAAAGCCATAAAATATTAAGAAATATACTTCAGCATCCTTAACATACTTTTTAAGAGTTCTTTTCAATGGCTTTCTGTCTAGTCTGTTGTTCTTTGGAGGTAGGGATTGTCAGAGAAACCTATGTCCCCCTTTCTCCATTGTTATCATGCAGTCATCAATACCATGGCAAAGCAGCTTGCTTGTCCTTTACCATCATAGGCAGCATGGATCATGGACTTACACATGGTTTCTAGTGACATCACAGATCATGGACATCTACCTGGTCTCTGGTGCCAGTATGTGCCACAGACCTCGGTGTGGTCTGCAGTGGCAGTACAAACCATGGATGGCAACGATGTCAACAGGATCCTCTGCTGCGGTACGAGCTACAGACATTATCACAGCCCTCAATAGCAGCAAAGACACTCACATTCAACATGGCCCCCAGCAGCAAGATGGCCCACAGACATCCATATGGCCTTCAGTGAAAATCAAGGCCATGGACATCAACAGTGACTCTGGCTGCAGTAGGACCATGGAACCAACGTGACAGCATGGAATAGACATGGCCATGGCTGAACTCTAGAAAGCTGAGGTTAATATATAATAACTTATAATAATTGTTTTCTAATTGTCAGAAAAATAATCAGCACAAATAAACAAAAGACAAAAAAATGTTTATAAAGAATAAAAACTAATAGGCAATGATTGAGTAATGCAAAGTACATTCCTAGATGGGAACAACTTAAAATAATAAGGGTGAGGAGACTTTTAAGACACACTGTTTAATATTAAGCACTGTTCTTCCAAGTTACTCATAGTTTAAAGAATAAATCATCTGGCAGCTTAGAAAACGTTTTAGATTTAATAAGAATAAAGAATCTATGTACTGAAATGACAGTGATGCAGACTGAAACAGCTCTAAGAGAGGAAGCAAGGGTGTCTTGTCCTTACAGAAAGAAAATGTAAATGAGGGCTAGACCAGGAAGTCCTTTCTGAACCAGGATCTAAGCTACAATAAAAAAGGGAATAAATCAAAGAGCATACATGGGCTGCTCCTGTGTAGCAGAGGACTGCCTTGTCTGGCTTCAGTTGGAGAGGATGTGCCTAATCCAGTAGAGACATGATGCCACGGGGAAGGCAGATGCCTGGGAGAGGAGAGCAGGGGCTCCCTTTCGACAGAAAAGGGGAGGGGGAATGGGATGATAAATTTTGGGAGACGGGACAACATCTGGAATATAAATAAATAAAATAACTAATAAGTAAAAAGGGGAAATAAATATAAAAGACAAATCAATGAGATAAAAGGGTAAACAACAAAAATCAGTAAAATCCTCCTATGGGGCTGCAAACCCCTTTAGCTCCCTGGGTCCTTTCTCTAGCTCCTCCATTGGGGACCCTGTGCTCAGTCCAATAGTTGGCTGTGAGCATCCACTTCTGTCAGGCACTGGCAGAGCCTCTCAGGAGACAGCCATATCAGGCTCCTGTCAGCAAGCACTTGTTTGCATCCAAAATAGTGTCTGGGTTTGCTAACTATATATGGGATGGATCCCCAAGTGGGACAGTCTTTAGAGGGTCTTTCCTTCAGTTTCTGTGAAAAACTTTGTCTCTGTATCCCCTCCCATGGGTATTTTGATCTCTCTTCTAAGAAGGACTGAACTATGCACACATTGGTCTTCCTTCTTCTTGAGCCTTATGTGGTCTGTGAATTGTACAATATGAACCAACCAGTACCCCCAGAGCTCTCAGGGACTAAACCACCAACCAAACAGTACACATGGAGAGACCCATGGCTCCAGCCACATATGTAGCAGAGGATTGCTTTGTTGGACATCAGTGAAAGGAGAGGCCCTTGGTCCTGGGAAGGCTTGAAGCCCCAGTCTTGGGGAAGGCCAGGACAGGGAAGCAGGAGTAGGTGGGTTGGTGAAGCAGGTAGAGGGGAAAGGGATAGGGAGTTTCCAGAGGGGGAAGGGGGAAAGGAGATAACATTTGAAATGTAAATAAAGAAAATATCTAATAAAAAAAACAATCAGTAAAATCAAAGTGACCAGTTGAGAAAATGAGTGACACTCATCAACTCGTCTAAGATAAGCAGAAAGAGAAGAAAAAGGTAGGGACAAGAAGCCATTGCTGAAGGCGTTAGTGGGCCCAGTTCACTGGAGTCGCAGCCACTGCAGCCTAATGACTCTACCAGGTGCAGCAACTGCCTGAAGCTCTCAGAACTAACCTTGGAGTGTCCCAACCGAGCAGTAATTGCTGCTTTATTTTCCTAGTACCCTCCAGGAAAGCGTCATCACAGACTAAAGTTTAGGAATGGGAAGCTAGATCACTACAAATACCTGCTGACAAGTTCTACCTCAAAGACCAGAGAAGTCCGTTGTTTCTGGTCCTGAGGAGTTTGGTTTTTCTATGTTCCATCATACTACAAGCCCCTACACAACCCTCCTTTTGTTCTCACTCTGCAAACAATCACCAGCTGGAAATAAAGAGAACTAGGCTCTCAGGAAATGAGCTAGGGGTTCAAAAGGGGAAATTCTAGACAACAAGAAAGTATTAAAGAGGTTTTGGAAGCAATGTCAAAGTGTTTATAAATTGCCACACAAACCATTCACACAACCATGGCTAAATAAACCTGATTCTACTAGTGAACCAGTCTGTGAGATGGAATTACTAGGATACTATCTAAATCTTATGCGGGCATTGAAAATCACAAAGAGGAGAGATAGTCCAGTGGTACCTCAAGCGTTTTAAGACTTAACTGACGGCAACCAGGACACAGCTGGAAAGGCCCAGGTAAACACCCCATCCAGGGCTACACTCACGGGGGTATCTGCTAGGGTCTCGGAGCCAAGCAGGCGGAGTCCCGCCTAGGCTCTGTGGGACATCCCCGAGCCCTCTGGTGAGCACCAAGGCTGCTTCTGCAACCAGCTCGCCGGCCCCTGGACCAGCGGTGTAGCGGCGGGCCTCCATATTGCAACCAGGACACAGCTGGAAAGGCCCAGGATCTGTGGGACATCCCCGCCCTCGGGTGAGCACCTAAGCTGCATTCTGCAACCAGCTCGCCGGCCCCTAGACCAGCGGTGTAGCGGCGGGCCTCCATATCACAACCAGGACACAGCTGGAAAGGCCCAGGCTCTGTGGGACATCCCCGCCCTCGGGTGAGCACCTAAGCTGCGTTCTGCAACCAGCTCGCCGGCCCCTAGACCAGCGGTGTAGCGGCGGGCCTCCATATTGCAACCAGGACACAGCTGGAAAGGCCCAGGTAAACACCCCTTCCAGGGCTACCCTCACGGGGGATCTGCTAGGCTCTCGGAGTTCCTTGCAACCAGGACACAGCTGGAGAAGCCCAGGTAGACAGACTCCAACAGGGGCTACAATCGCATGGGTGGCAGCCAGCTTATGATCCCTTAAAGCAGCAGTCACACATATTCACCAATAGAGAAACAACAGGTGAGCCCAGCCTCAGAGGAGATTCAAACACCAGCCACTGACAACAAGGCCAACTAAAACCAGAAATAACCAGATGGCAAAAGGAAAACGAAGGAACGTTACTAACAAAAATCAAGGCAACATGACAGTATCTGAACCCAGTTCTCCAACAACAGGAATCCCTGGATACCCTAAAACACCAGAAAAACAAGACTTGGATATAAAATCACTGGTCAGGATGCTGGTAGCTGAACACATAGAAAAATCTCGTAAAGAAATAGAGGAGAAAATGGATCAAAAGTTAGAAGCCTTTACGAGGCAAATACAAAAATCACTTCAAGAAATGCAGGAGAAGATGGATCAAAGAGAAGAAGACAATAAGGAAGAAAGACAAAAGTCACTTAAAGAACTACAGAAGAACGTGGGCCAACAAGTAGAAGCTATGAAAGAGGAAGCACAAAAATCTATTAAAGAAATAATGAAAACACAATCAAGCAAGCGAAAGATCTGAGCACATCCATCCAGATACTAAAAACAGAAGTAGAAACAACTAAGAAATCACAGAGGGAGACAACATTGGAGATAGAAAACCTGGGGAAGAAATCAGGGGCCATAGACGCAAGTATCAACAATAGAATACAAGAGATAGAAGACAGAATCTCAGAAGCCGAAGACAACATAGGAACCATTGATTCAACAGTCAAAGAAAATACTAAATGCAAAAAGGTGGTAACCCAAAACATCCAGGAAATCCAAGACACTATGAGAAGACCAAACCTAAGGATTATAGGTATAGACGAGAGTGAAGATTTACAAGTTAAAGGGCCAGCTAATATCTTCTATAAAATTATGGAAGAAAACTTCCCCAACCTAAGGAGAGAGATGCCCATGAATATACAAGAAGCCTATAGAACCCCAAACAGACTGGACCAGAACAGAAATACATCCCGTCACATAATAATCAAAACTCCAAATGTAATAAACAAAGAAAGAATACTAAAGGCAGCAAGAGAAAAAGGCCAAGTAACATATAAAGGAAAACCTATCAGAATAACACCAGACTTCTCACCTGAGACCATGAAAGCTAGAAGATCCTGGGCAGATATCATGCAAACTCTAAGAGAACACAAACTTCAGCCAAAACTACTTTACCCAGCAAAACTCTCAATTGCCATTGATGGAGTCATCAAGGTATTCCATGACAAAACCAAATTTGCAAGATATCTCTCCACAAATCCAGCCCTACAAAGGATAATAGGGGGAAAACACCAAGACAAGGACGGAAACTACACCCGGGAAGAAGCAAGATAGAAACCTCCTCTCATCAAACCCAAAAGAAGATAACCTCTCGAATATAAAAAATAAATAAGATAAATAAATATAATTTCAAAAATGTCTGGAGGTAATAATTACTATTCCTTAATATCTCTTAACGTCAATGGACTCAATTCCCCAATAAAAAGACATAGATTAACAGACTGGATACGGAAACAGGACCCTACATTTTGCTGCATACAGGAAACACATCTCAGTGTTAAAGACAAACACTACCTTAGAGTAAAAGGCTGGAGGACAATTTTACAAGCAAATGGTCTCAGGAAACAAGCTGGAGTAGCCATTCTAATATCAGATAAAATTGACTTTCAACCTAAAATCATCCAAAGAGACTCAGAAGGTCACTTCTTGCTGGCCAAAGGGAAAATCCACCAGGAAGAGCTCTCAATACTGAACATCTATGCTCCAAATGCAAGGGCACCCTCCTTCGTAAAAGAAACCTTACTAAAGCTTAAAGCACACATTACACCTAACACAATAATTGTGGGTGACTTCAACACCCCACTCTCCTCAATGGACCCATCAGGAAAGCAGAAACTAAACAGGGACACAGTGAAACTAATTGAAACTCTGGACCAATTGGATTTAACAGATATATATAGAACATTTCATCCTAAAGCTAAAGAATATACCTTTTTCTCAGCACCGCATGGTACCTTCTCCAAAATAGACCATATAATCGGTCACAAGACAGATGTCAACAAATACAAGAAGATCGAGCTAATCCCATGCCTCTTATCAGATCACCATGGAGTAAGAGTGGTCTTCAATAGCAACAAAAACAACAGAAAGCCCACATACACATGGAAACTGAACAATACTCTACTCAATGACACCTTGGTCAAGGAAGAAATAAAAAAAGAAATCAAAGACTTTTTAGAATTCAATGAAAATGAAGGTACAACCTACCCAAATCTATGGGACACAATGAAAGCAGTGCTAAGAGGAAAACTCATAGCTCTAAGTGCATCCAAAAAGAAACTGGAGAGAGCATACACTAGCAGCTTAATGGCACACCTTAAAGCCCTGGAAGAAAAACAAGTTAATTCACCCAGGAGGAGTAGAAGACAAGAAATCATCAAACTCAGGGCTGAAATCAATCAAATAGAAACAAAGAGAACCATACAAAGAATCAACAAGACCAGGAGCTGGTTCTTTGAGAAAATCAACAAGATAGATAAACCCTTAGCCAGACTAACCAAAGGACACAGAGACAGTATACAAATTAACAAAATTAGAAATGAAAAGGGAGACATAACAACAGAAACTGAGGAAATTCAAAAGATCATCAGATCCTACTACAAAGGTCTATACTCAAAACAACTGGAGAATCTGGAGGAAATGGACGATTTCCTAGACAGATATCAAATACCAAAATTAAATCAGCATCAAGTAGACCAGCTAAATAGTCCCATAACCCCTAAAGAAATAGAAGGGGTTATAGAAAGCCTCCCAACCAAAAAAAGTACGGGACCAGATGGTTTTAGTGCAGAATTCTACCAGACCTTCAAAGAAGACTTAACACCAATACTCTCCAAACTATTCCACAAAATAGAGACAGAAGGGACACTGCCCAACTCATTCTTCGAAGCCACAATTACGCTAATACCTAAACCACAAAAAGATCCAACAAAGAAAGAGAACTTCAGGCCAATTTCTCTGATGAATATAGATGCAAAAATACTAAATAAAATTCTTGCTAACCGAATCCAAGAGCACATCAAAACGATCATCCACCATGATCAAGTAGGCTTCATCCCAGGGATGCAGGGATGGTTCAATATACGGAAATCCATCAATGTAATCCACTACATAAACAAACTGAAAGAAAAAAACCACATGGTCATCTCATTACATGCTGAAAAAGCATTCGACAAAATTCAGCATCCTTTCATGCTAAAAGTCTTGGAAAGAGCAGGAATTCAAGGCCCATACCTAAACATAGTAAAAGCAATCTACAGCAAACCAGTAGCCAACATCAAAATAAATGGAGAGAAACTTGAAGCATTCCCACTAAAATCAGGGACTAGACAAGGCTGCCCTCTCTCTCCATATCTTTTCAATATAGTACTTGAAGTTCTAGCAAGAGCAATTAGACAACATAAGGAAGTCAAAGGGATACAAATTGGAAAGGAAGAAGTGAAACTATCATTATTTGCAGACGATATGATAGTTTAAGCGACCCAAAAAACTCCACCAGAGAACTTCTACAGCTGATAAACAACTTCAGCAAAGTGGCAGGTTATAAAATTAACTCAAGCAAGTCAGTGGCCTTCTTGTACTCAAAGGACAAGCAGGCTGAGAAAGAAATTAGGGAAATAACACCCTTCACAATAGCCACAAACAACATAAAGTATCTTGGCGTAACTCTAACCAAACAAGCGAAAGATCTGTACAACAGGAACTTCAAGTCCCTGAAGAAAGAAATCCAAGAAGACCTCAGAAGATGGAAAAATATTTCTTGCTCCTGGATTGGCAGGATCAATATAGTAAAAATGGCCATCTTGCCAAAAGCAATATACAGATTCAATGCAATCCCCATCAAAATCCCAACTCAATTCTTCATAGATCTAGAAAGAGCAATTCTCAAATTCATCTGGAGCAACAAAAAACCCAGGATAGCTAAAACTATTCTCAACAATAAAAGGACTTCTGGGGGAATCAATATCCCTGACTTCAAGCAGTACTACAGAGCAATTGTGTTAAAAACTGCATGGTATTGGTATAGCAACAGGCAAACAGATCAATGGAACAGGATTGAAGACCCTGAAATTAACCCACAGACTTATGGTCACTTGATCTTTGATAAAGGAGCCACAACCATCCGATGGAATAAAGATAGCCTTTTCAACAAATGGTGCTGGTTCAACTGGAGGTCAACATGCAGAAGAATGCGAATTGACCCACTCTTATCTCTTTGCTCTAAGATCAACTCCAAGTGGATCAAGGACCTCCACATAAAACCAGACACACTGAAACTATTAGAAAAGAAACTTGGGAAGACCCTGGAGGACTTGGGCACAGGGGAAAAGTTCCTGAACAGAACACCAATAGCGTACGCACTAAGATCAAGAATCGACAAATGGGACCTCATAAAATTACAAAGTTTCTGCAAAGCAAAGGACACTGTCCGAAGGACAAAACGGCAACCAACAAAGTGGGAAAAGATCTTTACCAACCCCACATCCGACAGAGGGCTAATATCCAATATATACAAAGAACTCAAGAAGTTAGACCGCAAAGAAACAAATAACCCTATCAAAAAATGGGGCACAGAGCTAAACAAAGAATTTTCACCAGAAGAAATTCGGATGGCCGAGAAACACCTTAAGAGATGTTCAACATCATTAGTCATCAGGGAAATGCAAATCAAAACAACCCTGAGATTCCACCTCACACCAGTCAGAATGGCTAAGATTAAAAACTCAAGAGACGACAAATGCTGGCGAGGATGTGGAGAAAGAGGAACACTCCTCCACTGTTGGTGGGATTGCAAAATGGTAAAACCGCTCTGGAAATCAGTGTGGCAGTTCCTCAGAAAATTGGGCATGTTTCTTCCAGAGGACCCTGGCATACCACTCCTGGGCATATACCCAGAGGATTCCCCTGCATACAATAAAGACACATGCTCCACTATGTTTATAGCAGCCTTGTTTATAATAGCCAGAAATTGGAAGGAGCCCAAATATCCCTCAAAGGAGGAATGGATACAGAAAATGTGGTATATTTATACAATGGAATACTACTCAGCAATTAAAAATAAGGAATTCATGCAATTTGTAGGTAAATGGTTAGACCTGGAAAATATCATCCTGAGTGAGCTAACCCAATCACAAAAGAATGCACATGAAATGCAATCACTGATAAGTGGATATTAATGAGCCCAGAAGCACTAAATACTCAAGACACAAATAGCAAGTCAAATGATTCCCAAGAAGAAGAAAGGAGAGGACCCTGGGCATGTAAAGATTGCATCCAGTTTAGTAAAGAAACCGAGGGGGGAGGGGGAATGATTGGGGAATAGTTGGGGGGGAGAAGAACTATGGGAACTATGGTGGGTGGGAACTGGGAAAGGGGAAAGCCTTTGAAATGTAAACATAGAATATAGAAAATAAAAATAACTAAAAAAAAAAAAGAAAAAAAAGAAAAAAAACAAAAACAAAAACAAAAAAAAAAAAAAAAAGACTTAACTGACAGTGAACCACACCAGAGGAAGGTAGGAACTGGTACAATAAACCTAATCAAGCAAAGTGTCCACTAAGTAGCAATAGAATGCAGAATAGCTGGGTAGGTGAAACACAAGAAAAAAATCCCAATTCTTCTGAGAGAAAATAACCAACCAAACCCAACTGTAATGGTCTAACCACCATGTATTACCAACAGGAAAAAGGTCCAGACAATGAAGCAAAAAGATTTCTGGAACAAATTGAAAACTAGACTCTCTAGAAACAAACAACACATAGAAAAACACTGATAGAATTTCAAAATTAAAATACATGTCTACAGTAGCACAAAGGTAGGAAGATAAAGGGACGTGTACATTACCATGTCTCCATATGCCAGTTAAGAGGTGCACTACTGATTCTAACGCCACCATGATTCAGTTCATTCACAGTTGGCAGCTGAGTTGTAGCCACGATCCATGAACAACAGGTTTGACAGCAGATGCCATCAGCAAATTCTTGTGTATGTCTCTGCTAGACCCTGAGGCACATGAAAGATTTCAGGAGGGTTGGATTTTCAGTAACTTGGAATACGGTGGTGAGAGGGAGCAGGAATTAGTCATAAAAGCTACAAGTACCTGGGGCTAGAGGCAAGTAACAAAACGTATAATAAGCCATCTTAACTCTGGAGGAGGTGCAGAAGGGGAGCTGAAATGAGACCTTTGGAGGATTAGAAGTCTGAAGTGCAGCTCTTTAGGATAACAGAGCATTCTAAAGCAGTTCGCTGTGTGAGAGACGTCTGAAGAGCCACGTTATACAAGATGTACTACCAGAGAGTTTCTGGAAGATCTTCATGTAGGTGTTGTTCTGGTCTTTACAACCAGAACAAGCCTAGGTAAGTGTTAAAGGAATGTCCCCAGCACAGAGCAGGATTCTGGAGATTGGAAGATATGACTTCTCTCTCCTTCTCTCTCTCTCTCTCTCTCTCTCTCTCTCTCTCTCTCTCTCTCCCTCTCTTTCATTTCATGAGACTACTGTTTTCTTTTCATTTATTCTTCTCTCACACAATACATCCTGGACTCAGTTTCCCCTGCATCCACTCCTCTCACTTTCAGCTCCCCTCCCCTCTCCCCCTCCTCCATTTCCCTTCAGAAAAGATCAGGCCTCCCAGAAATATCAACCAAACATGGCATAAAATACGATAATACCAGGCACAAATCCTCAGATCAGGGCTGGGCAAGGCAACCCAGCAGGAGGAAACAGGTCCTGAGAGCAGGCAAAAGAGTCAGAGACACCCCCACTCCCACTGTTAGGATACCCATAAGACACAAATCAAACAAACATACAGAGAGGAACTAGTGCAGACCCATGCTGGCTCTGTGATAATCAGTTCAGCCTCTGTGAGGCCCTACAAACCCTACTTAGTTGATTCTGTGGGCCTGCTCTCTTGGTGTTCTTCACCCCTCTGGCTCCTATAATTCTTCCTCTCCATCGTCTAGACAATGACAGAATGAAAGATGAGACTCGGTCACCTCAATGGACATTGAAAAGTATTTAACAGAATTTAATAGTCTGTCATGAAGAAAACTCCAGATAAGCTAAAACGTGGATAATACATTATAAAATTCATAGGGACAGTACATGATGAGGGTGTCAGAAAATAATGGGGAGTTTCTATTTAACGGGAACAGTGCTTCGGCTGAGATGATGGATGGTGTGGTGACCACACAGAATCATGAATGCATTCACTGGCATCTAGTGTCACTTCAAAGTGACCAAGTTTATGTCTTCAATAAAAGAGGAAAGGTCAAGGACAGGAGAGATGGCTCAGCAGTTAAGATCACATACTACTCTTCCAGAGGTCCTGAGTTCAAATCCCAGCAACCACATGGTGGCTTACAACCATCTGTAATGAGATCTGATTCCACCTTCTGATGTGTCTGAAACCAGTGATAGTGTACTCACATATATAAAATAAATAAATCTAAAAACAAAAACAAAACAAAGATACAAAAAACAAACAAAACCAAAAGTGGGGAAGGTAAAAAGAAATACTGTAATTGATAATGAAACTGAAATGCTATGATTGCAAATGGCAGAGGGAGCTCATTAAGGATGAAATGGCAGGCTCGTCAAGAAAAACAACCAAATTATTGCATGCATCTTCCAATACCTAAAGTCAAATTCCACAAAAGGAATAACTGAAACTCATCTGTCCTGCTTAGAGATTTTAACATCCACCTCATGGCATAAGTAAAAGAAATTCAGTAGATGTGTGCACAAATTTACAAACATTGACCAATACTATTTAGATGACATTTTAGACCAAAAGAATTTTTTTGGATTTTCAAAAACGCTAGAAATAGTACAAATAGTTCAAGACAAATTATATGAAAAAATGGGGTAGAGCTAGAACTTAACAGATTTTAAAAGATAACATTTAAACCACGTCAAAACATGCCAAGCTATCATATTTTACATTGGTAAAGATGTCATAAAGAAATAAAAGTTTAAATCCCAGGATGCTGGCCATTGGGATAGAAGAATTAATGGCTCAGATGGAGAGAGTGATATAAAGTGCTGGGTAGGATAGCTGGACAGGTTCAGTTTTTACTATTTCTTTTTCTCTTACTGGAAATTTTCTTTATTTACATTTCAAATGTTATCCACTTTCTAGGTCTCCCCTCCAGAACGTCCTATCCCATACCCCCTCCCTGTCTCTATGAGGGCGCTCTACCACCCACCAACCCACTCCAGTTTTCCCACTATGAATTTCAACTATGCTTGGGCATCGCAACCCCCTCAGGCCCAAGGGCTGCTCCTCCCACTTATGTCCAACAAGGCCATCCTCTGCTATATATGCGGCCAGAGCCATGGGTCCCTCCATAAGCACTCAGTTTTTAACATAATGGTTGCAGGTGATTGCTTCATGACAATCCTCTAAACTCTTAATTTTGTTATAGTGTGCTTTTTGTATTTATATTTTATTTTAAAATAAAAATGTTCTAAAATCATACATCTGTGTATACTAAAGTGGTTTAGAGAAGATCAGCATTCCCACAAAGAGCAAGTAAGACAAATACACAAAATACAGAGCAAAACAAAACAAAAGGCAAGCATATGACTTCTGCTTGGAAGCACTGCAGACACTCCAAGGCAAATGCAGCTCAGAGGTCAGTATCCCACAGAGACAGACAGCAGCACACAGCGAGGAGCTGGCATTTTGCAGCCTTTCTTCTCTCAGGGTATTTAGCAATTCTTAGCATGAATTCAAGCAGAGGTTCCAGTGAAGGGATACTGATAGGGGGCAGAGAAGTCAGGAAAAAAATGGCTAACAGTTAGTTGGCAGGAGAAATTGAAATTAGAGGTAGAGCCAAAGCAGCTGTGCAGGGTACAGAACTCTAGTATGAAGGATGTGTAGGACAGAAAGGAGGCAGGATAGAAAAACAGACAAATTATGAAATGGAACTGAAAGCCTAGGAAAAGAAAATGGCTCTGTACCCCAAAATCTGATCTTTCTTTGGCCAATAAGAAAGGCAAGAGACTTAAAATACCACTCATAAACCACTGGTTAACAAAGGAGATAATATATGCTTTCCGAAGGGCAGCGCCAGCATGACAAATGATTTTTCAGATAATTCAACAAAGGATGTCAAAGACAGTAAATACTATGTGCTTACTTAGTGGCCAAATGATGGATAGCCTTAAGACTTTAGAATCCCTTTCACTTTTAGGTTGTTCTCCAAAGCCTTATAAGATATATCTAACGCAGCACTGGTCAAATATCTGAGCTATGTTAAAGTAAACTGTGATATCACTATACAGAAGAAGATGTCACCCAGATGTTTAACTATTTCTGGTTGAAATGTCCAGCATTCAGGCCACATGTTATAGACATATAAAGAAGCAATGTCAGAATGAGGCACTGGCATCCAGCCTCTCTACCCAGGCATGCCATGCACATCTTGTGCCAGGGCCTAACCAGGTGAATCTACCTAATGCTCCTTTTCATGTATCCCTTTAACTCTGAGATCTGCCTCAGATTCCACATTCAGTGCCTATGACCTAGTTGGACCAGTATCCAGGCTCCAGCCAGGACTACCAGACTACAACCTTCAGACCCTATATGCTACATAAAACCTCTTCCGCATACAGGTCCTACACTTCTTGTACCAGGGTCTAGCCTAATGAGTTTATCTGACTTAACCCCATACACATAACACACCCTGACCCCCAGATCTACCTCCAAACTCAAGACATGGATGAAGACACATATCCAGCACATCTGACAAAGCCCCAATTTCCTTCCACTTGAGCCATATCCAACCTACCTGTCCAATGGAGCCTGCAAATCCTATGCTTTCTCCCATCATACTCTGTCCTTATCAGACACAGAACTAACAAAAGGAGTCCCCATGCCCAAATCTCATCATAAGAATACAAATAGAATGGAAGTTGGAGTATCTTATATACACTCTCTCAAAACCCACAGGTCCTGCAATAGAAATGTTAATAGAAACAGAAAACAGTCTTCAGTAAGAATTCCTTGGGGGAACCCCAGGACACAGAATTTAAAGGAACAATCATAAATATCATCAAATAATTCTAGGAATTGAAAGAAGTCACAAAGGAATTGATTAATGATATTAAAGAGAATAAATGTCCAGGCAATATCCAAGAAAAAAAAAACAATCAAAGGCTGATGGAAATGGGAACATCAAGCCAGGCTTTGATGACTGAATTCAGTAGAAGAATACAGACAGTAAGGAAAACTCAAGCAGAAATAGTCGTGCAATTGAAAAACCCAATAAACCAAATAGAAAAGTCAAGGAAATGCCTTGTGAGTAGAATGATTCAAGAAAAATATAGCGTATTATGACACACATGTAAAGAATGTGGTTGTATGGCTTGGTCTTGTGGGACTCTTAACAGTGGAGGTGGGGGCTGTGTCTGATTCATTTGCCTACTTTCAGAACACATTTTCTCCTACTGGACTGCTTCATCCAGGCTTAATAAGAGGGAGGGGTGCATAGTCTTATTGCAAGTTGGTATACCATGTTTAGTTGATATCCCTAGAAGGCATGTTCTTTTCTGACAGAGGGGGTGGCTAGACGTTGGGAGGGGAGAAGAATAACTTTAAAATTGAAAAAAAAAACTAGACCAACCAAACAAGCAAAGAATATGATTTTTTTAATACAGGGAAGGAACAGATGTGGGACATGAAAAGACTAAACCTTCAAGTTATAGGCACAGGTGAGGGAGAAGAATCTCATCAACATCATAGATCAGTTCTTAAACAAGATCATGGAAGACAACGTCCTCAAACTTCAGAAAGACACACTCATACAAATAGAAGAAGTGTATAGAAAACCAAATAGGCAAGGCCAGAAAAGAAAATCTCCACAGCATATCATAGCTAAAACACTAAGTATACAGAACAGAGAGTATTGAAAACTGCAAGAAAAAGCCCAGGTCACCTATAAAGGAAAACTCATCAAAATCACAGCTGACTTCTCAATGGAGAATTTGAAAGTCAGAAGACCCAAGAGCAAAGCATTTCATTCCCTGTCTTATGACCATGACTGCCAGCCTAGACTAATGTACCAGCAAAATTAATTTCCATGCTTGAAGCAGAAAGGCAAGAAAACCTTCCCATGATACAAGCAGACTAAAAATATTTTTTATCCAGCAGACCAACCCTAAGCAAAATAAAGGAAATAATATTTGGAACTAAAGACATGGACAAGCATAACGAAGAGAATGTCGAAAGAAGATGAAGCTATAATTAATGAAATGCAGTGTCATAAAGAACACAAACAAGAACAACCAAAACTGTAATGATGACAATCCACACCCACACACACCTTTCAATAATAATTTGAAATAGGAATAGCCTTGATTTTCTAATCAAAATCAGACTAGCTGAATGGGTCAAGAAACAAAATCCATTCATTTGATGTCTACGAGAAACTCATTATACCTGTAAAGATAGGAACCACCTTAGAGTGAAAGACAGGCAAAAGAACCCTAATTAAACAGGACCAGGAAGCAAGCAGGTAGGTATCACTCTCCTAATGGCTAACAAAACAGATTTCAATCTAAAACTTACCAGAAGAGGTAAAGAAGACAATTTTAATAAAGAGAAGAGTAAACCATGAAAATATTATTGTCCTAAACATATAAATACCAAACCCTAGTGTATCCAATTTAATAAAAAGTATACTACTGGAATTAAGCACAGAGATTAACATATTAAAAGTATGTGAATTTGATGCCCCATTTTCTCTACTAGAGAATCCCTCTGGGAAAAAAAGAAAAAAACAAGCAAACTAAACACTAAAATTAAAAGTTACCAAACATCAAGCGGAGCTAACAAATATCTGCAGAATATTCTACCCAAACAAAGTATATAGAGTACGGTCACATAAACGTGTCTACAAAACAGACTACATCTCAGGACACAAAACAAATTATAACAAAGTCAGAAAGACTTAAATTAACTCCATATATCCAATCCAACTACAAAAGAGTAAAACTTAAAAACAACGCCAAATAAGTCTCTAATAAATACTCAACCCATTAAGATTAAGCAACTCACTATTGAATAATAATACATAGGTCAAAGAAAGAAATCAGGAAAAAAACATTTCTTGTAACTAAATAAGAATGCAAACACAGTTCAACAAAACCTCCGACATATATTAAAAGTAGTCCTGTGAGGGAAATTTGCAACTTTAAGTGCCTGCATTAACTAGAGCACAGATAAATCACTTCATGGTGCAACTAAAGTATTAGGAGAAACAAGAACAAACCAAACCAAAGCTAGCCAATGGTAAGAAATTATGAAATAAGAAATAAATGTAATAGAAAAAAATACAAAGAATTAAGTGGGGAAACCTGAAAGAAATTCATTAATTTCTATATACAGCCAAACCACCAAAATTAAACCATTAACTCCCCAAATAACTGTTTGGGAAAAAGAAAGAGAAGGAGCATCCACAAAGTCCTTCTACAAAGTCTCTATCAATTTAATACTGAAATCTGGAAAACATGCATACAAAACATAAAACTACAGGTCAAAATTTCTGATGAACATAGGTTTCAAAATACCCAATCAATATTAGCAAGAAAAATACAGACAGACATCATCAAAAAGATAATACACCATGACAAAGTTGGCTTTATGCCTGAAATGCAATCATGGTTCAACATACAGAAGTCAAAACATGTATTAAACCACATACATGGATATGAAGACAAAAAAAACCACATTATCATCTCACATGACATAGCTCAACATAATAAAAACTATCTATGAGAAAACCACAGCAAACGTTGTCCTAAATGGAGAAGAAATTGAAACAATCCATCTCAGGAATGAGATAGAGATGTTCTCTATCTCCATTTTATATTGTGTTTGAAGTACCATCTCAATAATTAAGGCAAGAGAAGATTAGATAGAATTTAGAGAGACAGATAGAATTGGATAGAATTAGAAAATGAAGTCAAACTATCCATATCTGCATACATGATATGTATGATTTTTATATCAGCAATCCCAAAATCTGTAGAAAAGATGAATGAATTCAGCAGTGTGGCAGGATATAGAATCAACTTGAAAATGATCAATAGTTTTTCTATACACAAACAACAAACATACAGAGGAAGACTTGTGTGTACTGTCCTATTCACAGTAGCATGGAAAGGAAGCATATCTTCTTTATCCATCTTTGGTTGAGGGACATGTGGGCTGTTTCCAGGTTCTGGCTATTATGAATAAAGCTGCTATGAATATAGTTGAGCAAATGTCCTTGTGGTATGGTAGGGCATCCTTTGAGTATATGCTCAGGAATGGTATAGTTGGGTCTTGAGGTAGAACTATTCCCAATTTTCTGAGAATCTTTTAAATTGATTTCCAGAGTGGTTATACACATTTGTACTCCCACCAGCAATGGTGGAGTGTTCCTTTGCTCCACATCCTCACCAACATGTGCTATCTCTTAAGTTTTTTATCTTTGTCAGAGTCTTTTTGATTTGCATTTCCCTGATGACTATGGACATTGAACATTTCTTTAAGTGTTTCTAAGCCATTTGAGATTCTTCTGTTGAATTATCTGTTTAGCTCTGTACCCCATTTTTAATTGGGTTATTTGGCTTGTTGGTATCTAACGTTTTGAGTTCTTTATAGATTTTGGATTTTAGTTCTCTGTTGGATATAGAGTTGGTGAAGATCTTTGCCTGTTCTATAGGCTTCTGTTTTGTCCTAATGATGGTATCTTTTGCATTATAGAAGTTTTCAGTTTCAGGAAATCCCATTTTCCAACTGTTGATCTTAGAGCCTGAGTCATTGGTGTTCTGTTCAGGAGGTTGTCTCCTGTGCCAATGTATTTAATGCTATTCCCCACTTTCTCTTCTATTAGAGTTGGTGTTTCTAGTTTTATGATGAGCTCTTGAATTTTTGTGAAAGGTGATAAATATGGATCTATTTGCATTCTTCTGCATGCAGACATCCAGTTAGACAGCACCATTTGTGAAGATGCTTTCTTTTTATTATATTGCATTGTTTTGGCTTCTTCTATAAACTATAAAATTCCATATGACTCAGGAAATGTTGAACATATAAATAAACTATAAATATCAAATGCAAGGTTGTGATCACTATTTACTAAAAGTAAAGATACTCAGGTACTAAAGAGACAGCTGATGGGTCTCAAAGATGTGAGTAATGTTCTACTAAAACTGGATTCTGGCACTAAGAAATGTATGTCTATTTGCCTTCATATGTTCTAACATTGTCACATAATTCTAATGTATACTCATAAAATGTGTTATAATTATTTATAAAATCAAGTTAATCCAATGTTAACAATGCATTGTATGAGAAGTCAAAGCACAAGGAAATCAAGAAATTAAAGCATATCCAACCTTATTAATGCATGCAGTCAAAACTGTGAAGTCTAGGCCACATAGGTCCAAAGATGAATGCTTATTCTTTTGAACACTGTATATTGCTGAGACAAAGAGAAAAGAAAAAAGAAAAAGTAGTAAGAAAGAAAGAGCAATTGTTTCCACTCAATCACTAACAAATGTCTTTTTCCCCCTATCTGGGTAAGTATGGAAAAGAATCCTGAATAATTAGCCAAATAATTTACTGGTTATTCAGAAGGGATGACCTAGACCTCGCGCCACACTTGGAGAGAAGTGTGTGTCCCTTCCTGCTGTGAATAAGAGGCAACTGCAACAATAACCATCGTAAAGAAGGTGGGATATGAGCTGAAGGCAGTAAGAAGTCTGAACAGAAAGGACTTTCTTCCAAGGTAGGTAATACCAAAGCAGTCCTGACTAGATGTGCATAAATATTAAGGGATAACCTTGCTGTTAAATGTCAATTTAGACAGTTTCTGCACTACTCTTTGCTGATGCTTCATCCCCGTGGTTTCTGTTCTCTGTGATCAATTGATTTCAAAAAGAAAAACTTTAGCAGTGAATTCAAAAGCTATAAATGGCACACATTTCTAAAGTGCATGATGAGATCTTTCACCCAAACCCCAGCTACATTTTTCATGTGTCCCAAACTCCAATTGTGTCCCAAGTTTCTACTCTGTATACATCGCCAGCCTGTAGTTACATTGTAGCAATCTTGGTTATCAAATCAACTGCCTCCATAGTACAGCCAATAAGTTCAAGTAACTCTTACTTACTCAATAATTGTCAGAAAGCACAAAAGCGGGGATGATGACCATTGACTTGCCAAAGAAATCGTCTTTTGACCTAAGAAAGCAGTATGATAGGAGAAGCTACATTTACCTATCTTATTTCTCTGCTGTTTTAAATGCATAATCTTTCTCTTTTCTTATCCTAAATCGATTTGTCTCATTTATAAATTAAGTCCTATTACAGATGAATGTATAACAAATGTATAATGCTTTTAAGACTTGGGACCATCTGTAGTCTCACTAGATGAGGGAACAGGACTATATTTGTAGAGTAATCCATCAGAAGGAAAACAGCTTTCACAGACAAGGTTGAAGTTGTAAACCAGCAGCCTGAGTGGACATGCATGCACTGATGAGAAGGAAGTTGAACAAAAACTATTTTGTTTTGTTTTGCTTTGCTTTGCTTTGTTTTTTAGTTGTCTGTATTTGCACTTCTAGAAGGGAAGCCTCCCTTAGTGGTCCCAGCTCATTCACACCCCCATAGAACTCCACGCCATCCTTTACATCCATGATAGATAGATAGATAGATAGATAGATAGATAGATAGATAGATAGATAGATAGATAGATAGACTTTCTCCTCTGAAGGCAACACCCACACTTGGTGGAGAGAAAGGTATCATCATGTAAGAATAGTTCTTTTTCTTTACACATTATTCTCATTCATTCACTGTGACACCCGTGTCTCGGAATTATTCTGAAAGTGCAAGTGTCTGGATATGCAAATTAGAAAACTGCCAAATTTAATTTTATGTTTTTCAAGTTGATCTCGGACTTCGATTTGACTAGTACTCCGGTGTCCCGGAGAGAGGCAGAGTTTGCATTCTAGCTCATCCACGTGACAAACATGTGACCAGACTTGGTTGGACAACCTCTCCTTATCAATTTCCCCCTCACGAGAGGAACATAAATATATTGCAGTGAATGAAGATCTTGTACAAGATGCAGATTCCTGAGTAAACCCTACTCTTCTTCCGGTCAAGAAGCACATCCACAGCAAGCCCAACCCTTTCTGCCAACTTCTAGAAACAGCACCACAGCCTTTGATGGAGGTGATGTTCCACTTCTCACACAGTTACGTTCGCCAAACAGTACCAAACATGGAGGTAAGCATGTTTACAGGTGACACCTGGTAACTGAGTGAGAAATCACACTTGCATTCAACTTCAGCTTAACAGAATTGATATTATTTGTTCTTTCACCTTAAAGTTGAATTATTCAAACTGTACAAAGAAAAACTTCCTGGAGAAAACTAAAACTCACAAGTCTTTATAATGGAACCTCAAATAAACTTTCTACATGATTCAGTGCAGGAGAGTCATTTTGCCTTTATCACATGTAATATAATGGTTCTTATGTAGCTTTTTAACAGGGAATATCATAATCAGCTGCTTCATTCTAGAAAGGGGAAAACTGTGGGGCTGGAGAGATGAATCAGCAGTTAAGGTACCAGATGTTCTTGCAGAGCACCTGAGGATTTTGAGCACACACACATACCTCTCTCTCTCTCTCTCTCTCTCTCTCTCTCTCTCTCTCTCTCTCTCACACACACACACACACACACACACACACACATACATACATACAAACACACATCTTATAGACACACACAAACACACATCACACATACACATATATAAATCAAATACACGTCACACACAAAAAGCACACATCACACATACACACATACATAGCACATACACAAATGTCACACACACATATACAGCAACCTATCCTTCTCTTAACTCTATTACTGTAGAGAATCCTGCCTAAGCCCAGCATACAAAAATATATTCAGTTCCATGTGGCTGTCTCTCTAGAGAATCTTGATGTAGGTCCACTGACTCACAACAAGGGCAAGAAAATTTGAATTTAAATCTGAATTTGATTGAATAGCACTGAACCAGATTCTAATTCATGTGATTAAATATAAATCACTGTGGGTACTTGGCAATTCTCATAAATTGACACCATGGGATACTTTAGGAAACTGATTCTTCATTTTTGTACACCATAATATGGTTTCCTTTTTTTAAAAAGTCAGTACCAAGGAAAAGCCATTCTGGGAATCCATCAAATTTGCAAAATTACCTTTACATCTTTCTTAATATCATATATTAAATATAATTTCTCCAGGAATAATGGACAGCAGGATTTCTGTGGTTCACGGTGTCCATTAGCATGTGATCATACCAACAGCAGGATGGTACAAATGTCTCTTAGATTAGTAATGGTATTCAAATAAAGATAATTGCACCCCCTGCTTTTATTAAAATCATCACTAATCTACAAAACAATAGTATCTACCCACTGTCAAGATACAATAAATTCTAGGTTTGTGTAATATTCAGAATAATGAGATTCATTATTCTGAGTACTTTTTAGATGAAAAAAATCCAATCAGTTCACAAAAGTCCAGAAAAATGAAGTATTTGCAGTCATCAAATGCATAGCCTACTCACAGTTCAACAAGGACATACATGTGGGCTCTGCACCTCCAATTGGAAGAATGGTATGAAAGAAAATAATGAAAATGATTGGCCTTCTACAACTATAAATGCTAGGATATTAGTTCAGAAGGTGTTAAGCTATAAACTTCTGAATAGTGACATTTCCAGAGACACGAACTTTCATATGATACCAATTATATTTATGTTAAAGTTCACTGCATCTAACTAAATCTATCCATGACTTTGTTAAATTTATAAATTAGATGTATTAATGGTCTGTAGAATGATTAGAAGGGACACAATTAAATCCTTATTATTAGTTTTAAGTTAAACGTTTTATCTACTTAAGGCATTGAAGTGACACTATTAATTATATTCTGCTATGCTTGCAGACAGGAGATTAATATTACTGTCCTCTGAGAGACTCCACCAAGCAGTATCAGGGATTGTGCTTGCCCCTGGGATGGGTCTCAATTTGGGCCAGTTATTTATTGGCCATTCCCTCAGTCTCTGCTCTATCTTTGTCCTTGAATTTCTTATAGACAGGAAAAATTTTGAGATGAACATTTTGTGGATGAGTTGGTATCCTCGACTCTTCAGTGGGGTTTCTGCTTGGCCTCAGGAGGTAGACTCTTCAGGTTCCATATCCCCACTGCTATGACTCTCAGATAAGGAAACAGCAATAGACTCCTGGGAACCTCTCCCACCTTCAGTAGATGGCAAATCCTAGAGATGCCCCCATCCCCCAGCCCTGTCAGCCACAGGTCTCTATTCACTCTTCTGGCCCCTCTAGCCCTCTCCCCAACTTTCCACACAGCTGACCCTGAACCTCCCTATCCCTCTTCCACCCAGATCACTCTCTCCATTTGCCTTGAATGCATTGGTACAAGAGATAATTTCCTGAACACAAAACCAATGACTCAGGCTCTAAGATTAACAATTGATAAATGGGACCTCATGGAACTAAAAACCCTCTGTAAGGCAAAGGACACTGTCAATAGGGCAAAACAGCAACCTACACATTGGAAAAAATATCTTCACTAATCCTGCATCCAACAGAGGGCTAATGTCCAAAATATATAAAGAACTCAAGAAATTAACCCAATTTAGAAATGGGGTACACACAGACCGCTGGGCTGGTACCTGCGCACAGGACCTGAGCAGAGTGGCAGTTCGTCTGTGTGCCAGCCAAGTGTGGGTTCTGTGCCCTGCGGGGTGGACAGCAATCAGAGGGGCACTCCCGCCGCCATCTTTGCTCCTGGTCAGACAGGATGAGTGACCCCAGGTACTGAGATATCCCGAGATTACTATCTCTGGGGACACAGACCACCGGGCAGCTACCTGAACATAGGACCTGGGCAGATAGGCAGTTAGTCTGTGTGCCAGTCAGGGTGGGTCCTGTGCCCTGCAGGGTGGACAGCAATCGGGGTGGGGGGGTGCTTCCATCCACCATCTATGCTCCCTGACAGAGCAGACAAATAGCAACAAGATCACAAAGACAACCTGAATATAACATTGCTTGGGGCAAGATTTACCAGGGCTCCAAAACACCCAAGAGGAGGGCAGCACATCAGAAATCTGTGTCATGGGGAAACTGAGTCATCCAGTGGTGCAGAAATAGCCTTGAGGGATCACAGGGGTTTCAAGCACCAGCCAGTGACTACAGGACCAACTCATGCCAGAGATAACCAGATGGCAAAAGGCAAACGTAGGAACATTACTAACAGAAATCAAAGCAATATGGCAGCATCTGAACCCAATTATCCGAGAACAGGAAGTCCTGGATACCCCAACACACCAGAAAAACAAGATTTGGATTTAAAATTACTGGTCATGATGCTGTTAGAGGAATACAAGAAGGACATAAATAAATCCTTTAAAGAAATACAAGAGAAAATGGATCAAAAGTTAGAAGCCCTTACAAGGGAAACACAAAAATCATTTAAAGAAATTTAGGAGAATATGGGTCAAAAGATAAAAGCCAATAAGAAGGAAATGCAAAAATCACTTAAAGAAATACAGGAGAACTGGAGTCAACAGGCAGAAGTCATAAAAGAGGAAAAACAAAAATCTCTTAAAGAATTACAGGAAAACACAAACAAGCAAGTGAAAAAGCTTACCAAAACCATCCAGTATCTAAAAACAGAAGTAGAAACAACTAAGAAATCACAAAGGGAGACAACATTGGAGATAGAAAACCTTGGGAAGAAATCTGGGGCCATAGATGCAAACATCAACAACAGAATAGAAGAGATAGAAGACAGAATCTCAGATGCCGAAGATACTATAGAAACCATGGACTCAACAGTCAAAGAAAAAACAAAATACAAAAATCTTGTAATCCAAAACATCCATGAAATCCAGGACACAATGAGAGGACCAAACCTAAGGATTATAGGTATAGATGATAATGAAGCTTTACAATTTAAAGGGCCAGCAAATATCTTCAACAAAATTAGGGAAGAAAACTTCCCTAACCTAAGGTGAGAGATGCCCATGAATATACAAGAAGCCTACAGAACTCCAAACAGACTGGACCAGAACAGAAATACCTCCCATCATATAATAATCAAAACCCCAAATGTACTGAACAAAGAAAGAATTTTAAAGGCAGTAAGAGAAAAGGGCCAGGTAGCATATAAAGGAAGACCTATCAGAATTACACCAGACTTCTCACCAGAGACCATGAAATCTAGAAGATCCTCGGCAGATTTCATGCAGACTCTAAGAGAACACAAATGCCAACCAAAACTAAAATACCCAGCAAAACTCTCAATCACCATAAATGGAGAAACCAAGATAGTCCATGACAAAACCAAATTTACACAATATCTTTCCACAAAACCAGCCCTACAAAAGATAATAGGGGGAAAACACCAATACAAGGAGGGAAACTATACCCTGGAAAAAGCAAGAAAGTAACCTTCTTTCATCAAACCCAAAAGAAGATAACCTATCAAATATAAAAAAAAAAACATAAAAAATGTCAGGAAGTAATAATCACTATTCCTTAATATCTCCTAACATCAATGGACACAATCCCCCCCAAAAAAGACATAGGCTAACAGACTGGATACATAAACTAGACCCTACATTTTGCTGCATACAGGAAACACACCTCAGTGTCAAAGACAAACACTACCTTAGAGTAAAAGGGTGGGAGACAATTTTACACGCAAATGGTCTCAGGAAATAAGCCAGAGTAGCCATTCTAATATCAGATAAAATTGACTTTCAACCTAAAGTCATCAAAAGAGACACAGAAGGACACTTCTTTCTGGTCAAAGAAAAAAATCCACCAAGAAGAACTCTCAATTCTGAACATCTATGCTCCAAATGCAAGGGCTCCCTCATTCATAAAAGAAAATTTACTAAAGCTCAAAGCACACATTGCACCTAACACAATTATTGTGGGTGAGTTCAACACTCCACGCTCCTCAATGGACTGATCGGGAAGACAGAAACTAAACAGGGACACAGTGAAACTAATTGAAGCGTTGGACCAATTGTATTTAACAGATATTTATAGAACATTTCATCCTAAAGCAAAAGAATATACCTTTTTCTCAGGACCTCATAGTACTTTCTCCAAAATCGAATATATAATTGGTCACAAGAGAGACCTCAACAGATATAAGAAGATCAAACTAATCCCATGAATCCTATCAGATCACAATGCAGTAAGAGTGGTCTTCAATGGCAACAAACAACAGAAAGCCCACATACAAATAGAAGCTGAACAATACTCTACTCAATGATACCTTAGTCAAGAAAGAAATAAAGAAAGAAATCAAAGAGTTTTTAGAATTTAATGAAAATGAAGGCACAATTTACCCAAATCTATGAGACACAATGAAATCAGGGATAAGAGGAAAACTCATAGCCCTGAATGCCTACAAAAAGAAAACTGGAGACAGCATACACTAGCAGCTTAATGGCACACCCGAAAGCCCTGGAACAAAAAGAAGCTAATTAACCCAGGAGGAGCAGAAGACAAGAAATCATCAAACTCAGGGCTGAATCAATCAAGTAGAAACCAAGAGAACTATACAAAGAATCAAAAAGGAGCTGGTTCTTTGAGAAAATCAACAAGATAGATAAACCCTTAGCCAGACTAACCAAAGGGCACAGAGACAGTATCCAAATTAACAAAATTAGAAGTGAAAGGGGGACATAACAACAGAAACCGAGGAAATTCAAAAGATCCTCAGATCCTACTACAAAAGTCTATACTCAACACAACTGGAGAATCTGGAGGAAATAGACAATTTCCTAGACAGATATCAAATACAAAAATTAAATCAGGATCAAATAGATCATCTAAACAATCCAATAACCCCTAAAGAAATTGAAGGAGTCAGAGAAAGTCTTCCAACAAAAAAAGTACGGGACCAGATGGTTTTAGTGCAGAATTCTATCAGACCTTCAAAGAAGACCTAACACCAATACTCTTCAAACTATTCCACAAAATAGAAACAGAAGGAACACTACCCAACTCATTCTATGAAGCCACAAATACGCTGATATCAAAACCACAGAAAGATCCAACGAAGAAAGAGAACGTCAGGCCAATTTCCCTTATGAATATCAATGAAAAAAATGCTAAATAAAATTCTTGCCAGTTGAATCCAAGAACACATCAAAATGATCATCCAACATGATCAAGTAGGCTTCATCCCAGGGATGCAGGGATGGTTCAATATATGGAAATCTATCAATGCAATCTACTACATAAACATACTCAAAGAAAAAAAACACATTTCATTAGATGCTGAAAAAGCATTTGACAAAGTCCAGCATCCTTTCATGCTAAAAGTCTTGGAAAGAACAGTAATTCAAGGCCCATACCTAAACACAGTAAAAGCAATATACAGTAAACCAGTAGCTAACATCAAACTAAATGGAGAGAAACTTGAAGCAATCCCACTAAAATCAGGGACTAGACAAGGCTGCACTCTCTCTCCATATCTTTTCAATATAGTACTTGAAGTTCTAGTGAGAGCAATTAGACAAAATAAGGAATTCAAAGGGATACAAATTGGAAAGGAAGAAGTCAAACTATCATTATTTGCAGATGATATGAGTTTTCTTAAATGTGGATCAAGGACCTCCACATAAAACCAGACACACTGAAACTAATAGAAAAGAAACTGGGGAAGACCCTTGAGGACATGGGCTCAGGAGGAAATTTCCTGAACAGAACACTAATAGCTTATGCTCTAACATCAAGAATTGACAAATGGAACCTCATAAAATTACAGTTTCTGTAAGGAAAAGGATACTGTCAGAAGGACAAAACAGCAACCAACAAATTGGGAAAATATCTTCACTAACCCTACATCTGACAGAGAGCTAATAGCCAATATATACAAAGAACTTAAGAAGTTAGACCCCAGAGAATTAAAATACCCTATTAAAAATGGGGTACAAAGATAAACAAAGAATTTTTATCTGAAGAAATTCGGGTGGCTGAGAAGCACCTTAAGAAATGTTCAACATCATTAGTCATTAGGGAAATGCAAATCAAAACAACCCTGCGATTTCACCTCATACCAGTCAGAATGGCTAAGATTAAAAACTCAGGAGACAGCAAGTGTTGATGAGGATGTGGAGAAAAAGAAACACTCCTCCACTGCTGGTGGGAATGCAAGCTGGTACAACCACTCTGGAAATCAGTCTGATGGTTCCTCAGAAAACTGGGCATGACACTTCCAGAGGACCCTGTTATACCCAGAAGATTCCCCTGCATGCAACAAAGACACATGCTCCACTATGTTCATAGCAGCCTTATTTATAATAGCAAGAACCTGGAAAGAACCCAAATGTCCCTCGGTGGAGGAATGGATACAGAAAATGTGGCATATTTATACAATGGAATATTAGTCAGTAATTAAAAACAATGAATTCATGAAATTTTTAGGCAAATGGTTAGAACTAGAAAATATCATCCTAAGTGAGGTAACCCAATCACAGACAAATACACATGAAATGCAATCACTAATAAGTGGATATTAATTAGCCTAGAAACTCTGAATACTCAAGACACAATAAGCATATCAAATGATTCCCAAGGAGAAGGAAGGAGAGGGCCCTGGTCCTGAAAAGGCTTGATCCAGTATTGTAATGGAGTACCAGGACAGAGAAATGGGAGGGGGTGATTGGGGAATGGGTGGAGGGAAGAGGACTTATGGGACATATGGTGAGGGGGGAACTGAGAAAGGGGAAAGCATTTGGAATGTAAACAAAGAATATAGAAAATTAAAAAATATATATATAGATAAAACAGTATGCACACTCAGGAGTCACAAAAAAACACTAAATTTGAAGCCATAATATATATGCAAAGGATACTCTGCCTCCTCTTTGTGGGGTTCCCTTAGCCCAGAGGTGAGGCATCTGATGTAGACATCCAATTTAGGGCTGAGTATTTCAAGTTGTCTGACTCTCTACATGTAATGTGTGCTGTAGGTCTCTGTATTTGTTCCCATTTACTGCAGGAGGAAGCTTCTCTGATGATGGCTGAGCAAGGCCCTGATGTATGAATTCAGTAAAATGTCATTTGAACTCATAAAAAAAAGTAATGGCGTGCAAAGCTAAACAAAGAAAACAAAATGATTCTCTAATGGTCTAGAAGTACTTAAAGAATGTTCAACAACCTTAGTCATCAGGCAACCCTGAGTTTCCAATTATACCTATTAGAATGGCTAAGATCAAAAACCCCTTTGAGTGGAGAAAGGCTACTGATTTGCTAGAGTTAATTTTATGTCCAGCCACTTTGCTGAAGTTGTTTATCAGCATTAGAAGTTCTCTGGTGGAAGTCTTTGGGTCACTTAAGTATACTATCATATCATCTGCAAATAGTGATATTTTGACTTCTTCCTTTCCAATTTGTATCCCTTTGACCTTCTTTTGCTGCCTGACTGCTCTGGCTAGGACTTCAAGTACTATATTGAATAGATAGGGAGAGAGTGGGCAGCCTTGTCTAGTCCCCGATTTTAGTGGGATTGCTTCAAGTTTCTCTCCATTTAACTTGATGTTGGCTACCAGTTTGTAGTATATTGCTTTCACTATGTTTAGGTATGGGCCTTGAATTCCCAATCTCTCCAAGACTTTTATCATGGAGGGATGCTGGATTTTGTCAAAAGCCTTTTCAGCATCTAATGAAATGACCATGTGGGTTTTTTTTTTCCTTTAGTTTGTTTATGTAATGGATTACATTGACAGATTTCTGTGTATTGAACCATCCCTAACTCAGGCAAATCAGTAGCCTTCCTCTACTCAAAGGATAAACAAGAGGAGAAAGAAATTAGGGAAATGACACCCTTCACAATAGTCCCAAATAATATGTCATACCTAGGTGTTACCCTGACAAGGCAAGTGAAAGATCTATATGACAAGAACTTTAAGCCTCTGAAGAAAGAAATCGAAGAAAGTCTCAGAAGGTGGAAAGAGCTCCCATGTTCATGGGTTGGCAGGATCAATATAGAAAAATGTCCATCTTGCTGAAAGCAATCTAAAAAGTCAATGCAATCCCTATCAAAATCCCAAATCAATTCTTCATAGATCTAGAAAGAGCAATTCTCAAATTCATCTGGAATAACAAAAAACTAAGGATAGCAAAAACTATTCTCCACAACAAAAGATCTTCTGGGGGAATCACCATCCCTGACCTCAATCTCTACTACAGAGCAATCATGATAAAAACTGTTTGGTACTGGTATGCAGACAGGCAAGAAGATCAATGGAATAGAATTGAAGACCCAGAAAAGAGCTCATACACATACGGTCACTTGATACTTGACAAAGGAGCCAAAAACATCCAGTGGAAATTAGACAGCATTTTTAACAAATGGTGCTGGATCAACTGGAGATCTGCATGCAGAAAAATGCAAATAGACCCATTCTTATTTCCTTGCACAAAGCTCAAGTCCAAATGGATCAAGGATGTACACATAAAACCAGACACACTGAAGCTTATAGAGTAGAAAGTGGGGATGAATCTTGAACACATGGTCACAGGGGGAAAGTTCCTGAACAGAACACCAATGGCTTATGCTCTAAGAACAGGAATCGACAAATTGGGCCTCATAAAGCTGCAAAGCTTCTGTAAGGCAAAGGATATGGTCAATAGGACAAAATGGCAACCAACAAATTGGGAAAAGATCTTTACCAACTCTACATCCGATAGAGGGCTAATATCCAATGTATACAAAGAACTCAAGAAGTTAGACTCCAGAGAGTCAAATAACCCTATTAAAAGTGGGGTACAGAGTTAAACAGGAATTCTCAACTGAGGAAACTCAAATGGTCCTAAAGCACCTAAAGAAATGTTCAGCATCCTTAGTTATTAAGAAATACAAATCAAAACAACACTGAGATTCCACCTTACACCAGTCAGAATGGCTAAGATGAAAAACTCCAGGGACAGCAGATGCTGGAGAGGATGTGGGGAAAAAGGAACACTTCTCCATTGTTGGTGGGATTGCAGGCTGGTAAAACCACTCTGGAAATCAGTTTGATGATTCCTCAGAAAATTAGACATAGTACTACCTGCTGATGTATCTATACCACTCCTGGGCATATACCCAGAAGATGCTCCTACATGTAATAAGGACACATGTTCCACTATGTTCATTGCTGCCTTATTTATAATAGCCAGAAGCTGGAAAGAACCCAGATTTCCCTCGACAGAGGAATGGATACAGAAACTGTGGTATATATACACACTGGAGTACTATTCAGCTATTAAAAACAAAGAATTTATAAAATTCTTAGGCAAATGGATGAAACTGAAAAGTGTCATCCTGAGCAAGGTAACCCAATCACAAAAGATCACACATAGTATGCACTCACTAATAAGCAGAAGTTAGCCCAAAAGCTCAAAATAAACGTTACAATTCACCCAGCACAGGAAGCTCAAGAAGGAGAACTTAAGTAAGGGTGCTTTGGTTCCTCTAAGAAAGGGAACAAAATACTCACAGGAGCAACAAGGGAGACAATGTGTGGAGCAGGGGCTGAAGTAAAGGCCACCCAGAGACTGCCCTACCTGGGGATTCATCCTACAAACAGTCAACAAACCCCGACTCTACTAAAGACGACAAGAAGTGTATACCAAAAGGAGATGCAATGGTTGTCTCCAGAGGGGCCATGCCAGAGTCAACAAATACAGAAGGAGATGCTAGCAACCAACTATTGGACTGGGCATGGGGTTCCCAATGGAGGAGCTAGAGGGACATCCAGAAGAGCTGAAGGGGTTTACAGCCCCGTAGAAAGAACAATGATTTCGGCCACCCAGATGCCCCAAGATCCCAGGAACAGAACCATCAACCAAGGGGCACACATGGTTCCAGCCAAAAATGTGGCAGAAGAAGGCCTTGTTGGGCATCAGTGGGAGGAATGGTCCTTGGTCAGATAAAGGCTCAACAGAGCCCCCAACAATGGGAAACCAAGGGGAGAAGGTGGGAGTATGTCGGGTGGAGGGGCATATACATGGAGGCAGGGGGAAGGAGAAGGGGTTGGGGGTCTTTGGGGAGGGAGGAAATTGGGAAAGGTTTGCCAAGGCAATGTAAATGAAGATGATATTCAATAAAAATAAAAATAAAATAAATAAAAAATTTAAAAAAGAAAAAGCTCAACTGACAGCTCATGCTGGTGGGGATGTAGAGAAAGGGACACTCCTCCATTGCTGGTGAGAGTGCAAACTTGTAAAACCACTCTGGAAATCAATCTTGTGGTTTCTCAGAAAATTGGAAATAGTTCTACCTGAAGACCCAGCTGGCAGGCAAATGATGAAATTAGAGAATATCATTCAAATAAGGTAACTCAAACCCAAAGGGACATGCATGATATGTATTCACTTATAAATTAATATTATCCATAAAGTACACGATAAGCATGCCATACTCTACAGGCCCAAAGAAGCTAAACAAGAAGGAAGGCCCAAGCAAAGATCCTCAAATCTCACTTAGAATGGGAAATGAAATTGTCATACATTCACTTCTTAACACATTATTGAAACTGGTTGACCTGCAACTATCTTACCATTTTCTAAAGGCTCACACAAACTTTCCTTATTGTATAGTAAAGAAACTCATATTATCCTTCAGGACTGGCTAAGTCTTTGAGAGGATTTACTCTCTACCACACCTGAAATATGCCAGATAGCATATTCTAGTCCAGATATAAACTCAAATAACTTTGGTAGATTGGATTGTAAGTAAACACTTTATGACATATAGCATGAAGATTGCCAACCATGAACCACCGTCATGGTTTCTTACCTTAAAATTAAAGGTAAACAAGGAAAGTCCTTAGTTGCCATGAAAAACTATTTCTGAACTAGCTCGTGCCCTACTTGATGAAGTGCCTTACTTGATGTAAGAAATAAACCTAATCTACAGAATTGAGTTTTCTATTAGAACGATACACGATTTCAACAAAAGGCTGCAAGGGGGCCTAAAACAAAATACACAGTAAACATAAAGATGCCTATAGAAATTGAGAGTTCTGAGATACTTTTCTACAAATCAGAAGTTGACTTCATTGACAATACATGCTACATTTCTGTAAAATCATCATTTCTCATTCCATCATAGGCAGAATACTACCACAAGTGGCATATTCAGAAAACTGAGCCTACGCTGACACAAGCCTGTGTGATTATTATAATTTTGATTATGATTTCTAGTTTTGTTAAAGGCACTCCTAGATTGGTAGAAAGGCAAAAATTATGCATAATACTTCCTTTGTATGTTAATGTAGGTTTTTTTACAGTGCCTTCTGTCTGCCTTGTGTATATGCCTGTAGCACCTGAATTTATTGTCTTCACAAACAAGTGAAATCTGTGGTTAATTGTCTCAGCTCAGCCACATACTTTATTCCTTGAACTTAGACAAAGCATTTGACGACCCCATTTCTTAGTTTCCTTTTAGGGCATCAATAAATGACCTCCACTACAACATTTACAAAAGCAATACAATAATATGATATTAAGACATAGATGATGTGTAAAGAATATGATAAAATCTTAAATAATAAATGAAAGCTAACGTGGGTAATTAGTGCCTCAGCTTGCCAACATTCTTGTTTAATTTAGGCGATTTTTACAAGTATCAAAGAAATCACTTTTGATGACTGTTTCTTTTTTTTCAAGATTTTTTTTTTATTTTCTATATTCTTTGTTTACATTCCGAAGGCTTTCCCCTTTCCCAGTTTCCCCTTCACCATATGTCCCATAAGTCCTTGAAGATGACTGTTTCAAACTTGGTTAATGTGCTAGGGGTCAAAAAATGACAACTCAATTAAAGCTAATTTGGCTTCCTCCCACCTGAGTTGCCCAGACCTACAGAGCCAAGCCTACCATCACTCCTGAGGAAGAACTCTTTCCATCAGTCACAATGAGAGAATACCAATGAGTCTACACACAAGAATGCCACAGCTGGTGGCTTTATAATGGCTCATTAATCTGTGACACAGTTGACAGGAGTAAGTGGGTGTTTCTGAGGATGACTTAATTTGGAGAATTAAAACACAAAACAGGTGTGTGGACTTCAATCAAAAATTATAAGTTTATGATGATTATATGCTTACTTCCTACGAGTCAGACTCCAGAATATTCTTTTCATTCATTCATTCTTTCATCCATTCATTCAGGCCTTTTTTGAAAGAGTCTTGCTGTGTAACCCAGCTTGCTTAGAGCATATGATTGCCCGCCCCTGAGTGCTGGGATTACATTCAATATTATTCAGAGTGCTGAGAGTCAATGAGTAATGGTGCTCAGCCATAGGGTGTCTACATCACACACTCTGACCTGCAGAAAACAGGGAAGAAAGAATGTTAGCAGCCATAAGATGGAAGGGGATGCTGTGAAATGCTGACCTATGGAAATTACAGTTACTGCCCTAATGTATCACAGGAGCTATGATTACCTCATGAGACCTGCATAAGGTCAAACCAGTTAAAATTTCCACTGTGGAGCCAAGAGGGGGTCCCAAGGTCACACCCAGAGCTGAGGAGCTATTGACAGTCAGTGCCAGTTGGGAAAGGAGACTTTTCTTCAGGAGTGTAGCAATTGGTAGACTTTCCATAACCTTGTGTCCATGTGCTTGTGGACTGAACTAACCTGATTCAGTGGATTAAGAGTAATCAAAATAGAAGACAGGAAATTGGGATGGAGGCACCAGGGAGCCAGACAGCTCCACAGCCTTCTGTGCATGGCCCACCAGGAGAGAGTGATCTCCCAGCAGTACCTCCACTTCTGAGCACAGAGGCAAGATCTCCACCTTCTCTCTGGAGGAGAACAGCTAGGAGTAAACAGAGTAACAATTAGTGGAGCAGCTAGGACAGAAGCTTTCGAGGCACAATTTACACCAGGGAACCAGGCAGCTCCACAGCCTTCTGTGCACAGACGCTACCAGAAGAGAGTTGGTCTCCCAGGAGTGCAGACACAGGCTTACAGGCCCATAGGAGGGACCAGCTCCAGCCAGAGAAAGCAAGAACAACTAACACCAGACATAACCAAATGGTGAAAGGCAAGTGCAAAAACCCTACCAACAGAAACCAAGACTACATGGCAACATTAGAACCCAGTTCTCCCACCACATCAAGTCCTAGATACCCTAACACACCAGAAAAACAAGAGTTGGATTTAAAATTGGATCTCATGATGCTGATTAGAGAACTTCAAGATGGATATAAATAACTCCCTTAAAGAAATACAGGAGAACATAGGTCAACAGGTAGAAGCCCTTAAAGAGGAAACACAAAATTCCCTTAAAGAAATACAGGAGAACTTGGGTCAACAGGTAAAAGCCCTTAAAGAGGAAATAGAAAAAAATCCCTTAAAGAATTATAGGAAGACACAAACAATTGAAGGAACTGAACAAAAGCTTCTAGGATCTAAAAGTGGAAGTAGAAACAATGAAAAAAATCATAAAGAGAGACAACTTTGGAGATAGAAAACCTTGGAAAGAAATCAGGATTCAATGATACAAGAGAATACAAGAGATAGAAGAAAGAATCTCAGGTACTGAGGTACCATAGAAAACGTTGACTCAACAGTCAAAGAAAATGCAAAATGCAAAAAGTTTATAACCCAAAACATCCAGTAAATCCAGGACACAATAAGACCAAACCTGAGGATTATAAGTATAGAAGAGAGTGAAGATTTACAACTTAAAGGACTAGTAAATATCTTCAACAAAATTATAGAAGAAAACTTTTCTAACCTAAAGAAAGAGATGCCTATGAACATACAAGAAGCCTACAGAACTCCACACAGACTGGACCAGAACAGAAAATCCTCCCATTACATAATAGTCCAAACACCAAATGCACTAAACAAAGAAGGAATATTAAAAGCAGTAAGAAAAAAAGGGCAAGTATAAAGGCAGATCTATCATAATCATACCATACGTCTCACCAGCGATGATGAAAGCTAGAAGATCTTGGGCAGATCTCATACAAACCCTAAGAGAATAAAAATGCCAGGCCAGACTACTATACCCAGTAAAACTCTCAATCACCATAGATGGAGAAACCAAGATATTTCATGATAAACCAAATTTGCACAATATCTTCCCAAAAATCCAGCCCTACAAAGGATAATAGATGCAAAACACCAACACAAGGAGGGAAACTACACCCTAGAAAAAGAAAGTAATCTTCTTCCAATAAACCCAAGAAAAGGTAACCACACAAACATAAAAATAACATCAAAAAAACAGGAAGCAGCAATCACTATTCATTAATATCTCTTAACATCAATGGACTCAGTTCCTCAATAAAAAGACATAGACTAACAGAAATATTTTTCATGTAAATCTTCAATTTTATCAGAAAATGTTGATAATTCCTCTTTCAATTAATTTAGTAATGTTTTTATGTCTACCATTTTATCTGTATTATTTTCCATGATAATCTTTAATTTTAATGTTTTTCTACACATTTCTTGAATTTTCCTAAGAAATATGTTCCATGTAAATCCAGTTTTATCAGAAAATGTTTACAATTTCACTTTCAATCAACTTAGAAATATATTTATGCCTATCATTTTATCTGTATAATTTTCCATGAGTCAATTTTTTTTTTGGTTTTTCGAGACAGGGTTTCTCTGTGTAGCCCTGGCTGTCCTGGAACTCACTCTGTAGACCAGGCTGGCCTCGAACTCAGAGATCCGCCTGCCTCTGCCTCCCAAGTGCTGGGATTAAAGGCGTGTGCCACCACTGCCCGGCTCCATGAGTCAATTTTAATGTGTTTTTCCTATATATTTCTTAAATTTTATCAGAAATATTTCCATGTAAATCTTCAATTCTATCATAAAATGTTTCTACTTCCTTTTTCAGTTAATTTAGCAATGTTTTTATGTCTACCAATTTACTCTTTAATTTACCATAAATTGTCAATTTTAATGTGTTTTTCTATATATTTCTTCAATTTTATCAGAAATATTTTCCATGTAAGTCTTCAATTTTATCATAAAATGTTTTTACTTCCTTTTCCAATAAAGAAATAAATAAATGAATTTAAGAAATTGGGATGGAGATGTGATAAGGAGATCCTGGGGAGGATGTGGTAGAGGGCCAGATATGATCAAGACACACTGTATACGCACATGGAATTTTCAAAGAATAAGTGTCAAGATATCTAGAGTCTCTTTCCTTTCACACCCAACTACTCTTCAGCAGGATCCTTGTTTAATCTCTGGGATAATTTTTAAGACATTCATTGAGACACAATGCTTCATACTATACAAATAAGTATTTTATAATTTCTAGTCATTGACCATAACTCCAGATAGTCACTAATAATCATTGATTAAAAGACAAAGCTAAATGATGACTGCATTGTTGTCTGTATTCCAGAGTTTGCCATTTAACAAGCACCAGGGGGCTTTGCTTTAAAAATGGTCAGTGGTCAACAAGCACTTCCCAGCATAGGCAATAGCGTTCAGCCTTGGAGACTGTATATGGGATGGATCCTCAGTGGAGGAGCAGCACTTGGACCTGAGGGGTTTTCCATGCCCCAGTGTAGGGGAATGCCAAGGCTGGAAGGTTGGAGTGGCTGGGTGGGGAAGCACACTCATAGATCCAGGGGGAGAAGGAGGAGAGACCTGGAAAGAGGATAACATTTGAAATGCAAATACAGAAAATATTCAATAAAAAAAATGGTCAGTAGTAAGAGTTTGGTTCAGCATCTCTGTCCTGATTGAACCACTTGATCATATTTCCCACTCTGATAAAATTAATGATTGTATATCAATTTAGTATTGAGGCTTTAAGAGCAAAAAAATATTTTTTAAATGTCACACCCATCAGTTATTTTTAAATCCAAGTTTAAGCCTGCTTCAGTGTGGTGACTTTCATGGCAGTCATTAGTAATGGCTGCTATTTTTTATATGGATATTTGAGTAGAGCCATGTATCTTTATGAAATCTGGGAGTACTTTTAATGAATATTTATAAGATAATAGTTTTGAGAAGCCAGAATGTTAGATCCTGGGCAGTTCATATTGTCTATATTATGAAACGTTACCATATCAATCCATCAATCCATTCATCCATCTACCTATTATTTTTTATATCTGTGTCACTCACCTCTCTCCCTTACCCCCTCACAGTGTCCCTCCTCCAATCCCTCTCCTTCTCCTCTGAGAGGATGGGGCCTCCCCTGGGCATTCCTCTAACATGGCACATCAAGTCTCTACAGGGTTAGGCACATCCTCTCCTGCTGAGGCCAGACAAGGCAGTCCTGTTGAGGAACAGAATCCATAGACAGGCAACAGCTTTAAGGATGGCCCCTGCTCCAGTTGTTGGGGTACCCACATGGACCGAGCTGCACATCTACTTCATATGTACCAGAGGATCTGCTCTGGTCTAGCCCATGTATGCTCTTCAGGTTAGTTGAATCTGTTGGTCTTTCTGTGGAGTTTCTATCCTCTTCAGAACCTTCAGTCCTTCCCCCAACTCTTTCATAAGAATCCCTGAACTCCAAGGATTTCTTTTTTCTTTTCTTTTCTTTTTTTTTTTTTTTTTTTTTTTTTTTTTTTTTTGGTTTTTGCAAGACTATGACCAGTGCTTTATAGCATTTTAAATTCTTAATTCAAGATGCTCTTCCAAGGGAGGCATTGGGTTCAGGACCTGCAGCTGGCATTGCATTTGCCTCAGGGGCCATGATTTTGTGACCTGTATAATGACTAAATACTATAGCTCATAAGAAGTACCAGACGATAACATTACACCAAAAACAAAACAAAACAAAACAAAAAAACAAATTAAAACAAAAAACAAAAACCACATGCAAGTGATGAAATGGTGAGAATATTCTAGAAATAAGTTAATGAATGCCCAAAGAGAACACTGCTGAACAGAAGTGTAATGGCCACATGCCACTTACCATAAAGGGCAGAGATGAGGAGTCAGTGCACATCTTGTGCTTGTCTCTGCTTGATGAAATGCAAATGCTTGAATGCTTGAAGGTTTACTTTACTTGTTCATTAGGCAAGAGCAGTTTAGCATTGTCTTAAAATTTTATAATGGTAAGGCTGGAGTTACCGACACTGTTTAATATGCATGAATAATACAATTTAGCTACTTATTTAATGATTGATCCTACACAGAGAAGAGAATTTGTAGACTAAACGAACAGTACTGTAAGGGGAGATAAATCTGTGAATTATCTCTGATGTTTCAGGACAATTCTGACTTCCTTTGACGATCCCAAAGTAGAGGATAGATTTGCAAAATGTCTGAAAATAAACGTACACACACACACACACACACACAGAATAATTCCACTAGATAAAGCATCTTCTTTTTAATTACAAGTAATTGTAGATCACTTTCCTCCCATTATCTATTCTGATAAGACTTTTAAATGTGTATAGAGCTGTTAGTTGCTATGGTAATGAGAAAAACAGGATACAATGTTTCAATAAACTGAGGAGAAAAACAGGGTAAGATATTTAAAATATTTCAATAAATTGCTGGTGAGTAACCCCCTTATCCATACCATTTTATTGGCTCCTCAAAATTTCCCTTGGTCTACATGGTTTTTCCATCTTTCTTCACTGTTGTGTTTCAAACACAAGCAATTGTGTGTGTGTGTGTGTGTGTGTGTGTGTGTGTGTGTGTGTGTGTGTGTGTGTGTGTGTGTGTGTGAGAGAGAGAGAGAGAGAGAGAGAGAGAGAGAGAGAGAAGAGAAAAAAGTGATACTGCCTTAATAGAAAAATCTCACTAAGAAACAATTCATTTTAAGTAGGAAATGGCTAATGCCATTTAAAATAGAGGGAGTTAAAACACGCATTATATTTACCTAGCAGGAGCTATGAATAGTGCACATTCAGCAAGGTGGGGTTAATAATCTGAGTTCAGTGATCTCCCCTAGAGAACCCAGAAATAAGCCCTCATAGATAGAATAAATTGATTTTCAGCAAGACTTCTAAGACTACACACAGGGAAGGAATAGCAACAAATAGTGCTGGGAAGAAAATAAAATCTGACCTTATCTTACAGAATATTCAAAATCAACACAAAAGGGCAGAGTGAGTAAACATAAGATGTGGAATTGCAAAACTCCTAGAAGAGAGCAGAAGGCGGAAACGAGTAGCAGCCATTGCTCTTACTAAGAGCAAATGACTTGAGTATGAGACTCCAAAACACGGCCACCAAAACAAGAGCAAACAAGACGGCAAATGAAAAACCATCTTCACAGGAAATGGGAAAAGGCGGCCACAGGGCAGCAGAGGAGGATCTCCAAATCATACACAACCATGCCAAGGGTGTACAATCTGAAGTATGTATGGAATTCCTACAGAATAATGCAAATAATCTATATAATTTGACCTATCCTAAGGCCAAAGAATTTGAATAAATGGTCCTCTGAAAGAGACACAGAGATGGATAATAAGTAGAAAAGAAGATACCTAACATTGCTAATCTCTATTAAAATATGATGCCCATAAAGTTTTAAAGCACTCAAGGCAGGGAGAAGTGTCAATGAAGTCAGAGAGCAAATGTCTCCTTTCCAATAATGACTTTTGCCAGTTCTCTTCTGCCATGTACCTCCCCCACCCCAACCTCAAGGCAACTTCTTGTGCCTTTGAGTCCTAGGTCTCTCTCTTTTTTAAATGGTTTGTTTGATTATCTTAGGCCCACAGAGCATGGTTTTTTGCCATATATAAGTTAAAGAAGTCAAGGGGATGACACCTTAGCTAGAGATCATGGGAACTGACCAAACCTCTGTCCCTCAGAAAGCCTTGTGGTATTATTCATGACATCTGCTATACCTTTATAATACTTTGCTTACATTATGATAGTAATAAGAACTGGTCAAAACAAAGAAAATTAAAAGAAACATAATTAGACATATCCAAAATAGTTCCATTACAAAACTCCTACAAGGAAAGTAAATTATGCTAGGGTAGCAGATGCCACAGTGTAGGTGTTTTACTCCAGAACAATATCCATCTTAATGACCAACTAGCCATTTGCTTAATCTCTTCTAGTAGAATCCACCTCTCTTGGCATGGTCAAAATCTCTGTCTCGCATCTAAGGAGGTTTGAGAAGGGGTTAGCTTTTCATTAACCAGTACAAAAGGTGAAAGAATTGTAAATGATCTACTAAGAAAACTAGGACTCAGTCTTACCCGGCTGTGAACCCTGTGATCTATAACAACAACCTTTCTGGCAATACATGACCACTACTGATGGGACTGTCATGGGGCAGCTAGTGGATTGTTTTATCGCATTTAAGGCCCCTCTGCTAGATGAAACCCAAATCTGACACCAGTATCAGAACCAAGACTCTGTGGCTAGATGGGGTCATAAGACTCAGAAGAGAAACTACTACTATTATTCTGCAAAATGGACATACTATTAAAATGACTGCTAGTGACCTGCTGCTATGTCATAGATCAGTGCATCTCTCAACTCTCATCAGACAAGTTTCTTTTTTGTAGTATATAGAAATTAACATGAAGATCCAAAACTGATTAAAGTGCAGAGAATAAGAGACTGCAGAAATTTCAGCCCTAAATGGAATGTTTATATTACACCCCTTCCCAAAGGAAGACTCAGGCATCATTTCAGACAAAGGGCTAGAAAGATTTTAAGAGCAAGAGACAATGGATGATTATAGGGGGAAAGAGTTTTCAAACTGAATAGAGTGGGCACACATATGAACTCAATGGCTGCAGCACAAGATTTGTACAGGTTCAAGCCAGACACAATCTCCAGGCTCTACAAACCACACCTAGAGTGGGAACTGTGGACAATTGATAGCTACTTGGAGATGCTGAGTCAGTTCTCTTTAAGGGTGTCGCCCCTGGTAGGTCAACCACACTCCAGTGAACCTGTGCACAATCAGAAGTATATGGGAAGCACAAACTGTACTTGATGGATTTAAAACACAAACAGGGTTCAAAGTTGGGAACATGGGAAAGGAGGTGGGAGATGAGGAAAATGTGATCAAAATAGAACATATGAAGTTCTTGCAGAATTAAAATTCATTATTAGCTAATGTTTCAAATTCTCTAATTCTCTAATTGTCTAATTATCTAATTTAAAATATCTAATTAATAGGTTTTTTTAAATGGGAAGTTATGGGCAGAAGTTGAAACAATGATGGGCAATGGTTCTTACCGGAGACACTCGTGGTAGCAAGATCACGATGTGATTAGGACCATGAAGTGCAGTCACCAATGCTGCTTACTGTGGTTGAGAAAGTCAAAGGTGGATCACTGATTCGAATAGCAAAGCTAAAAAGGAGCATAGAGAAGAAAGGAAGTACGATAGAAGGAGCCAGGAAAGGGGGTGTGCATGTGTAGGAGAGGAAGATGAGCACCATTAATGGTTCCATTTAGTCTTCCAACTCTGTGAGGCAGGAAAGGCACCAAGGCATTATCTACAATTTTACACATGAAAAGGTAAAGCAGAGACCTTGAATAATTTCATTAAGTATTTGTCTTATTACAGAGGTCAGGCTGGCAAGCACGTTTGATTGCAAACCCCTATTTTATTTGGAATAGCTTTCATCCCAAACAAGAACACAGGAAAAGGAAAGGGAAGCCAAGATTCCTTTCTGGAAACACAAGAAAAACAAAACCATTCTAACCAAACTATTGGAGATTCAGGAATTTGTCTTGTAATTGAAAGTCATCTCCATTCACGCTTTTCTAATGAGGTGCAATAGAGCCATGCCTGAAATAACTTTGGTAATGAGACAACTTTCATTAATCTACTTATGAAAGAGTCTGTTCATTAATTAGGCTGGACAGCACAAAAGCAAAAACAGTAGCACTCCTGTCTCAGAGTGTCAGCCAGGGTCTAATTAGAAAGTGAGGGGATGAAGGGACGCAAATATTTCCGCTTATATTGACACTGGCCTAAAACACTGATATGCTTATAAATCATTTCATGGGAAGATGATTTTGCAGGGAGCCAGGAGGGCCAGACTATATATCAAGGTCACTGTCAACTTTCAAACAGTAGGAAATAAAGAATCAGGGTTCTCTTGTCTCTCTGTCTCTGTCTCTGTCTCTCTCTCTCTCTCTCTCTCTCTCTCTCTCTCTCTCTCTCTCTCTCCACTCCTCTACTTCTCCTTCCCAGAGATGTTTGTAATCCACGTGAATGGTGGATTATAGAATGGTTGCTTATACTAACATACTTTACTTGCCCATGATTTATTCCTTCCAATACAGTTTGTAAGATAATCTCAGAATCCCTTGCCCATTAAAAAAGAAAAGGTTGTCAACAGCATTGACTCTCTCAAACTTTCAGAGAGAAAAGGCCTCCTCCTTAGAGGCAAAGAGTAGCTGTGGGGTGACTACCGAGACCCACTCAGTCCACTCATATTTAATACTAAAACTTAGAGGAAACACGCCTCAGACAAGCAATCCTCTAGATGTTTACATTCATCTCTTTCCCTGTAAACGGTCTCCTTAGTGTGCCTTTGCTATCCTGCTCTGTTTTGGTAACATATTGACTCACACTTCCCTCTCAACACTATTTGCTACAGCTCTTCAGTCAGTCTGGATCTCAGGTCTTTACTGGAAACCTCATGATGATAAATCAGTGGTCTAACTTAGATTCCATTAAAGAGTCCATAATTGACTTAGGCAGACTCTTCAGAAGGAAGGAAGTCATGCCACAAGAGTTCGCTATTTCCAAAGATATATGGTACTTCAAGTAGCTAACTTTGATCAAGATGAATGTTCACTGGGTGTCTAAACTAATTAAACTGAAGTTTATGATCCTTGTTGTCATAAAGCAGAAATTCAACTACCCAGAGGAAATAATATCTACTAATAGTTGCTTTCTTTCCTTTCCTTTTCTTTTTTCTTTTCTGTTGAGTTTTAAGATGGGGTCTCTTCCCCAAACTCTCCAGATATTCAAAACTATACTTGACTTTCTCACCTTTCTAGCTCCATCCCCCACATGCTGGGACTCGAGGCTTGCACCTCATGTCTAATATATGCTGTATTGATGATTAATCTTAGGGCCTTGTACAACCTAAGCAAGAACACAACCAGACCTCTAGTTATCATTATCACTGCTCTGAGCTCAGCTTACACTTCTGAAAAGCTGGAAGCTGCCTGCTGTGGACCATGGGAGGAGAAGAAACAGTCTTCTTCCTTCCCTACACTGTGACTGTCAAGACACCACAATAAAGGTTGAGAAATGGTTCGACGTAAATGAGAGAGGGCAAGCCTGTGGTGGGGCTCGCAGGCCAGTGGTAGGGTGCTTGTCTGGTTCATGTGCTCACATAGGTTTGGTCACAAACACAGACAGAAGAGAGACAAAGACACAGAGGCAAAGACACACAGGTGAAGCAAATTTTCTAACAGCAGGATTTTAAATAAAAATAATTAAAGTGCTCGCTTCGGCAGCACATACACTAAAATTGGAACGATACAGAGAAGATTAGCATGGCCCCTGCGCAAGGATGACACGCAAATTCGTGAAGCGTTCCATATTTTTGCAAAATGGTAAAACCGCTCTGGAAATCAGTTTGGCGGTTCCTCAGAAAATTGGGCATGTCACTTCCAGAGGACCCTGGCATACCACTCCTGGGCATATACCTAGAGGATTCCCCTGCATACAATAAAGACACATGCTCCACTATGTTTATAGAAGCCTTGTTTATAATAGCCAGAAATTGGAAGGAGCCCAAATATCCCTCAAAGGAGGAATGGATACAGAAAATGTGGTATATTTATACAATGGAATACTACTCAGCAATTAAAAATAATGAATTCATGCAATTTGTAGGTAAATGGTTAGACCTGGAAAATATCATCCTGAGTGAGTTAACCCAATCACAAAAGAATACACATGAAATGCAATCACTGATAAGTCGATATTAATGAGCCCAGAAGCCCTAAATACTCAAGGCACAATTAGCAAGTCAAATGATTCCCAAGAAGAAGAAAGGAGAGGACCCTGGGCCTGTAAAGATTGGATCCAGTTTTGTAGAGAAACCTTGGGGGGAGGGGGAATGATTGGGGAATAGTTGGGGGGGAGAGGAATTATGGGACGTATGGTGGGGGGGGGAACTGGGAAAGGGGAAAGCCTTTGGAATGAAAACACAGAATATAGAAAATAAAAATTAAAAAAAAATTAAAATGAGTCGGGCGGTAGTGGTGCACGCCTTTAATCCCAGCACTTGGGAGGCAGAGGCAGGCGGATTTCTAAATTCAAGGCCAGCCTGATCTACAGAGTGTGTTCCAGGACTTCCAGAAAAAGGGAAATGGATTGTAAATATAGAATATATTCAATAAAAGAAAAAGAAAAAAAAGAAAGAGGTGGTTGAATGCTCACTCTAAACAGAACATTTTTGCTGCCCCTCTAAGGCTCTATGGCTCAGGGAGTAAGAACTATGGATGATGGAATTATTCAGACTTTAAGAAGCAGAACTGTGGAATGCTATTCTTGAAACATCACAAACTTGCTCTCACAGCAACTGGGCCTGTGTCTACTACACTGGGCCTGCACAAAACCAAGCATACTCACAGCCAATCATGAATCAGGGAAGAGAACTCTTCATGATAAACTTTTTTCCCTAATGGATTCTGAGATAGGCACAGTCATGCAGTCAACTGTAATTCTCCAAGGCTCTGATAAATAGTTCCTAAACCTGTGGGTCAAATGGAGGGAGCTGGAGGAAAGAAGTGGGGGTAGATAATATATTTTGTTGTATACATGGATAATCTCAAGGATAACAAAATTAGTTTTATACTCTTGTTTTAAGTCATCAACACATAGTTTTTAAAGGAGTTATCAGTAAGAGCTGCATGGGCCTATTTACCAGAAGCCACCCATGAAACTGAAAACCAATTTTCCCAAACACATGACCAGACAGAACTTCCCTCAACTTTGGTCATTGAGAAGATCCATCACCAATGACAATGAAATTCATCAGTCTCTCTCCTCTCTCCCCTCTCCCCTCTCCCCTCTTCTCTCTCCCCTCTCCCCTCTCCTCTCTCCCCTCTCCTATCTCCCCTATTCCCTATCCCCTCTCCCTTCTCCCCTCTCCCCTCTCCTCTCTGCCCTGTCCCCTCTCTCCTGTCCCCTCTCCCCTCTCCCCTATCCTCTGTCCCCTCTCCCCTCTCCTCTATTTCCTCTCCCCTCTCTCCTGTCTCCTGTCTCCTCTCCCTTCTCCCCTCTCCCTTCTATCACCAACAACAATAGAGCAGTAAATTACTTGAGTTAAAAAGATTAGCAAATAGAAAAAAAGAAATGCTTCCAGTGGGGTAGGGGGGTCTGTGCTTGACATTTCTCAAAGAAACTCTATTTGAGGATTGTTTTGAATGTGATTATTATGAAAATTTCTTTGGATGTGTAAAGGCAACAAATCCCAGAAACATTCAAATGTTGATCTCTAGAAACCAATGCAAATGTTCTGAAAGTTAAAATATTCAAATGCTTTGGAATTTTCTTTGAAAAGCAAAGATCATTACATGATTTATTAAATATAGACATACATTTAACAATGTGAGTATCAACACTTGTGTCTGTGATTCAAAATCTCCAAATCCCACTTAGGAAATCTTAAAGAAAATTACATCTTCATGTTGCATAATGCTGTCCTGGGAAGATGTGAACATCTACTCACCCCATGTAAGAAACCAACAGTATTCCAATATAATAATACCATCAAAGTCCAACTTAATGAAGCAATGAGTTTGGGGAGATCATGGACAGTCATGAAGGACTCAAAAATGACTACATACCCCAAGACCCTGTCCAGCACAGTTGAAATCCCATAAAAATGGAACCCTGGATATCTCTGCACAATTTGTAGGCCATTCAATAGTATCTCTTCCCTGAATAGCCATTACTGCTATATCCTCAGGGAAGGAATCTGGATCTGGCAAGTTTCAGGGATTTCCTTAGACTTCTGAGCTGTTTTACTTCCTGACCCTTAACCCTACCTACCATTAGAACTTCTAAGTCTTAAGGAGCTTCCAATGAGGCATATAATTTTTCAATTCAGAGGAAATTGCAACTCAGCATCTAGTAAATGGGAAAACATTTAAAGACCAATGTCTTAGTGTTTCTATTGCAGCAACAAAACACCATGACCAAAATCAGGTTGTAAAGGAAAGAGATTATTGTGCTTATACTTCCACAGCATTGTTCATCATTGAATGAAGTCAAGACAGAACCACAAACATGGCAGGATCCCGGAGGCAGGACCCTAGAGGCAGGAGGTGATCCAGAGTTCATAGAGATGTACTGCTTAATGGTTTCTCCCCATAGCTCAGTCAACCTGCTTTCTTATAGAACCCAGGACCACCAATCCAAGGTTGGCACCTTCCAAATGGGCTAGGCCCTCCTCCTTCAATTACTAATTAATTTAATGCCCTACAGGCTAGTCTCTAGTCTGATCTTAAGAAGACATTTTCTTAATTGTGTTTCCCTCCTCTGATATGACTTCAGCTTGTGTCGAGTTGAAATAAATCTAGCCAGCACAACTGAGTTTTCCTGTGCTCAGCTTTTTTCCAAAATAACATTTGAATACGTAGATGCTCTGTGACTTATAATGCTGTTAAGCCCTGCTAAATTTATTGTAAGTTGAAAATATCATAAGTCAAAAATGTGTTTAATATAGCTAGCCTGCTAAACATCACATCCTGTTGTTATGTACTTTAAGCATGCTCGGAGGAATTAAATTAGCTTACAGTTAGGCAAAAAATCATCCATAAAATTCTGTTTTACACACACACACACACACACACACACACACACACACACACCCCAAAAAAAGTCCAAATATGTTCCTCCTTGGGAAATAAAAGAAAATGAGTTCAAACAATCTAAACTGCATTTTTTGTCATATGTTTTACTCTTTGAGTTGAAGCTGTACATTGTCATCAGAGATCTATTAAATTATTTACATGTTGCATATGCCAGTATATTTGTTGACCTAAAATAAAGTTTTCAGTCGAGAGAATATTTAATGCAAACAGTGTCAGGAGCAGAGTGGTCGAGGACTTTGGAAAGCAGTGCTCTGGATGGCCATCCCTGGGGAGACCAGCTCTGTGGCAGCTGCTGCCCCTGACCTTGACATTCACCACTCACGGGAAGAAGTCCCAAAGGTGCCCCACTCTTCAATGTGCTTTGTAGCCAAAGTCAACCATGGCTTTCATTATTCATAAAGTTATTAGTTACGCTACAGATATATCTTGGAGAAATGGATTTCTAAACGGTAAGCCTTGAATCCCACAAACTTTGTGTGTTTATATGATTTAGGAGGAATGTATTGGGTCTGCTCCATGGATGTTTCCTTCTAGCTGAAATGACAAAGAATAAGGGACACCTTCCCGTGTCATTACCTTGTTCTAAACAAGAAACTCGTGACTGCTAATCTCAGTTGTCAATTTGATTACATCTAGAATCAACTACAGCTGAAGCATCTGGGCCACCTATATGAGATTTTCTTGATAGGATCATTCAAGGTGAGAAGTCATACCTTTTACCCAGATCATTTAATATGGTAAGACCCACCTCAAGTCTGGGCCACACTTTCTTATTTGTTTGTTTTTGTGGTTTTGTTTGATGTTGCAAACTTTTTTATTACATATATTCTTTATTTACATTTCAAATGTTGTCCCCTTTCCTGGTTTCCCCCACCTGGAAATCCCATAACCCTTCTCCCCTCCCCGTTCCCCAATCAACCCACTCCTGCTTCCCTGTCCTGGTATTCCCCTACACTGTGGCATTGAACTGAGCACAGGGTCCCCAATGGAGGAGCTAGAGAAAGGATCTAAGGAGCTGAAGAGGTTTGCAGCACCATAGAAGGAACAACAATATGAGCCAAACAGTAACCCCAGAGCTCCCAGGGACTAAACCATCAACCAAAGAGTACACATGGAGTTACTCATGGACCACACTTTCTCGTGGCAACCTAAGACAAAGAACACAGATAAGGGAGCCTCTCCTTTTTACCTGCTTACACTCACTAGCAGGTTCATCCATACTGATGGCAGAGGCATCCCTTCTCTGGGTCAGAACCTATTTCTTTGGAATTCCAAGACAAGTCTGAAGACCATCTGAGAAATCCAGCCTCCTGGACTAATTCCTGCTGAATTCTTGTTCTTTCTGTTAAGAGATAGATGCCGTTGGGCTTGCTAGCTTATAGTATGTAAGTCACTTTAATGTACATATGCAGTCCAACAGTTTTGGGCCTCTAGAGAACCTTGACTAATTCAGAACATATATGAGATAAGTTAATATAGAGTATAATAGGAGAGTGAAGACAGCTATTCCTTAGATTGTTAAATCTATAAATAGTTTCATAATTACTAGTTTTGAAAACAACTGTAAGATTTGTAGAGCATACAGATTTATATACTTACATCATAAATAACCCAAAGAACAGATTTGTTTTACTTGGTTTCAGACAACTGGATAGGGGTAAACAATGACCGATGTGCGCAAGTCCCCAGCCTCCTAAAGCTCAGACACAACGTAGACGCACTGACTCCACTTACACATAACTTCGTGTGATTCTCTCCACCCCCACGCTCAGACAAACTGTCTCTAGATAACTTCTAAGTTGCTATTCCAGAGCTACAAGTGTCATCTTACTGACCCCGGGACATAATTTGTCATGTCCCAACACCACGTTCACTTTGAAGAGCTTACAAAGTACCAGTTACACGGGGGAACAAAGGAGAGTCAAGTCTTGTCTCTGATTAACAAATTTTGAAATCCCAACAGAATATTCAAGGACCAAACACAGCTGGAGTTTCAATCTGATCAAGGTAGAGTTCAAAAATATTTTCTAAATTGGGACCTCTTTTCAGCTTGATAATGTCATACATTATTTCCCGAAGTTCTTCTCTGTTATTCTTTTTTTCATAGTCTGTTTTCCACCTAAATTGTAGAAAATTATCTCTTAGCATTTCTCCTTATATGTCATATGATCCTTTTGGAAAAATCTTAACTATTATTTTCCAAGGCCTCCATTGCAGCTGCTTGGTTTAAAAGGGAGAAAGAGAGAGCTTGAATTGTACCAAGGAAGAACATCAGGGAGGAGATATCAAATCTCTAAAAATAATTAAAACAGTGACATGTAACATTTGTGGAATGTTTCTTTGGTGGCAGGCACCGGGCTCAGTATTCTATCCCAACAGAGGTAGATACATACAGGAAGAGAAAGATGGTAAAATCTGAGGCAGATCATCACAACAAAAGCCACGTAACTCAAAGGTTTAGCAGCTTTACCTCTTACATCATGCCCAAGAACACAGGTGACTTCCTATTCCTGGAGAGCTGTGTGCTCTATAAGAAACTGCATTATAGAAACATGGGTAACATATATGCAGCCTTATATAGTCGTGATATATATTTGAGAAGACTGAAAGGAACTGAGCCCTCGTTTGCCTAGGGGGAAACACAGTGTTATTTTGAGACCTTTGGGAGACTAGGTTTGTGTTATTCAACACTTGATCATACATTGTTTTCAGAAAGTCAGGATAACGTTATTATTTACAATATAAATGAACCCAATGAGACATTTCGCCAGCACAGTGCCTACTATAGGAAAGGGAAGGGATGAGGCACTGAGTAAAGTGGGAACACGTCAGCATGAGAAGAGCTGTGAGGGCGACAAGAAAGGAATGACTGGGAAGATGACTGCACCTTCTGCCCACGCTGAGTGCTCTGTGGGGTTAGCACCTATTTGTTTAAAGCAGGTTATTTTCTGTTTGTTTGTTTTATGAGTGCCTGGAAACATCACAAGTGACTGATTTGGTAAGCAAGTGGTTTCTATGCTAACTCACTGGATTCAAGTCCAGAATGAAGACACAACTTACAGAGCAGAAGAAGAGATGTTAATCAACTGGAGGGGTTCTGTGCGTTAAGGAAGTGAAGGCAAGAGAAGAATCCTGACGCTGAGGAGAAAAAACTAGATTCTACATATGGCAGGGTTTAAAGATGCCATGGGGGTGAGGGGGGAGGAGATCAAGAAACAGAGACATGGTCAGCAAGAAATGGAGTTTAATATTTAAGCAGTGGACAAGATATGGCTTCAAAAACTCAAACTCTATGAAAGCAACACTCAGTGGATTTAGGCAGTAGAAGGGACTTTGACTCTAATGGCTAATTAAGTGTGGTTGGGCCCATGAGTTGCCCAGACTGATAGAATACTCGTGGTTTATGAGGTATGCTTCATGTTGACCTAACATATATTCGTCTGCACCTGGGAAGACTCTTGCAGCACAGCGGAATAAAGGTTCCTGGGAAAGGCTTTTCAATGAGATGGCAGTCGATGCAGGTCCCTTTGAGTATATTCACTACAAAGAATACAATTGACAGAATCATTTCAACCTAAGGGAACGATAGATACAGATGCCTGGCTTCTCTTCCTTAGTCTTGACTTAATATGCTCAGAATCTGAGCTCTGAAACACCGTTTCCATTTGATCCAGGAGCTATTCTCCAGCATGCTTTCATCCCTCTGCCCCTCCTTTGTGGAGAGTATACTAATGTAAATAATTGGGCACTTGGATTATGGATTGGCTCCATGTTATGACTATTTACATTCGTTTTCTCTCACGTCAGAGAGAAATGCTTCAGAGTGGCATCAAATTGTACAATGAGTATATTATAAATACAATTCAAAGGATTAGAATTTGAGTTAATATTACTCTTTGAAATACTACATTCTAGAAGTTCCTATAGAACTTGGGTGACCAAGTTGCTCAAATGTTCCTGGGGAAAAACTTTATACTATACAACTCAAAAGAAACTGCTGTGTATAGTTCAGGGACCTGCTGCTAAGTTGGCTGGCCAAAATAATTAGTAATCACCACTTCCATAAAGTATATAAATCGAAGAAATCACAAGGAGCCTAGAGCTTCTGTTCTGGTCTGAGAGACTATGAAATATCTGCTGAGAGCAGCATTTAAATGCCAGCCGGGCACAGCATTGTTAGTCATTCCAGTTCACAGCTAACACTCTCCACACCATGTACTCATGCGCAAATATACTCCTACACTTCATAATGTCTTAGTCAATGTGGTAGCTCATATGTGACAGCAGGCTCATAGATTACAGTGGACCTGATTAATTCCTTGCCATCTTGCACACATCCTAATGTGGTGTGATGCATTTTGTGTTCATAATGATGCATGGTGATGCACAGTTAGGTGTATAAATGATGGCACATGCAATTATTTATAATAACAATACTTGAAAATCACAATAAATGGCTATCTTACCATACTGCACCTTTTGTCATTGTTTTAGAGAATTTGTCCACTTCTAACAATTAAATACAAAACAGCTGTAGGTAGACACATCAAGATTATTAAGGAAGAAGACCTGGCCTGGTCATCATAAATAGTAAATCGAAATGTGTTGTCCCTAAAGACCTTCCAGAGGAACAGACATGGTGAGGTATACACAGTAGCCTTGACCTGGCCCAGCATGGGCAGAGGCTAATAGAAAATTTTTGAATCTTAGCTCTTAGGTAAATAGTTCAAAAGGTTAAAAAGGAAACCACTTAATCATGTAAATGAGCTGAACAATGTAGTCAAGATGTTCTGCCGATTAAATGATCTAGTTTTTTTTATTTTTATTTTTTTATGATTTAGGTTTTATAAGGACATTCTACATCTTTTACCCAATAATAAAACCATCTGAGATTGTTAAATGACCCTTCAGTCTTCATTAGTTAGATATATATTTTGTTCTATCCTCATCTCCCAACCCTTAAACAATAACTTAATAATAAGAGAAATCAAGCAAACTTTTTTGTCACTTAACACTATATAAATTGTCCTTTAAAATATCATCTTCTCTAGTTTCATTCTGTAACTGGTTTCAAGTGTTACTCAGGGATAAAAAAGTTTATTTCATTTTAGATGTCCAGGTCATGGAATTTCACTGAGATGAGTCAAGGTACGATTCAATCAGAAGCCTGAAAGGAAAAACCATGAAGAAAGGGCACAAGTTCCACTATGTTCATAGTAGCCTTGCTTGTGATAGCCAGAGGCTTGAAACAACCCAGACATCTCTCAGCCAAAGAACAGATACAGAAAATGTGGTTCATTTACACAAAGGAATACTCATCAGCTATTAAGAATAAGTGCATCATGAATATTGCAGGCAAATAGTTAGAATTAGAAATATCATCCTAAGTGAGGTAACCCAGACCCAAAAAGACATGCACAGTATGCACTCTCTGATAAGTAGATATTAGTCAAAAAAGTACAGAATACCTAGAATACAACCCACAGACCACATAAAGCTTAACAAGAAAGAAGACCCAAGTGTGGCTACTTCAATCCCAATTAGAAGGGGAACAAAATAATCATGGGAGTCAGAGGGCTGGAGGGACCTGTGTGGGAGAGGGGAGAGGGGGGGAAAGGGGGCAGGATTGGGTATGGCAGAGACAGGAGGGAGGCCCAGAGGGCCAGGAGAATGAATAGGAAAATGCAGCAGTGTGAGGTTAAGGAATGGGGGAGGGAGATCCTCTAGAAAATTCCAAACACCAAAGGATGTGAGAGGCTCCCAGGACCCAGTGGGGATGATGATGACCTTAGTTGAAATGCCCAACAGTGGAGAAATAGAACCTGGAGACACCACCTCTAGTAGATAGACATGGCACCCACTTGAGACATGGAGCCATCTACCCATCTTCAAAATTCTTGACTCAGAATTATTCCTGTCTAAAGAAAATGTAGGGACAAAAACTGAGCAGACTGAAGGAAATGCCATCCAGAGACTGGCCGAACTTGGAATCCATTCAATGCGCAGGCACCAAACCCCAGTACCACTACTGATGCCATATTGTGCTTGCAGTAGGAGCCTGGCATGGCTGTCCTATGAGAGTCTCTACCAGTGCTGACTAAGACAGGTGCAGATACTTACAGCCAGTCATTGGACTGAAGTGGGGGACCCCTGTGGAAGAGTCAAGGGATTGCAATCCCATAGGAAAAACAACAGTATCAACTAACCCAGATGTCTCAGAACTTCCAGAGGCTAGACCACCAACAGAAGAGCACGTATGGACTGGTCTGTGGCCACTGCTACATATGTGGCAGAGGACTGCCTTGTCCACTCTCAGTTGGAGAGGATGTGCTTAATGTTGTGAGACTTGATGCCCCCGAGAAGGTAGATGCTAGTGGGATGAGGTGGGAGTGAGTGGGGTAGCACCCTCTCAGAGGCAAGAAGCATGAGGAAAAGAACTCATGGAGGGGGGAATTGGGAAGGGGGCAATATTTGCAATGTAAATAAATAATTTTTTGAAAAAGAAGAAATTATATTTGTCAGCCCCATTTCTGGCTTGCTCAACTAACCTTCTTACACAGCCCCAATCCACTGTGTAGAGACGGTGCAACCTACAGTGTGCTAAGCCCTCCAACATCAAACACAGCAGTCTCTTTTACACATGGTCGCAGATTAATCTGGTCTGGGCAGGTTCCTCAGTTAAGGCTTGCTCAGTCTGGCTTATATCAAGCTGACAATAGAGCCTAACAGGCAGAGTAGCCAAAGAGAGCTCACTTTAGAGTACTATCAGTGCTTCACACAATCCCTGAAGACTGATTTCCTAGAGGTAAATCTATGCTTACTCTCATCCTCATACATCTTGTTCTCTCTGACAACAAGAAAACAGAAAACACAAAAGTCAGGTTCCTGCTTCGGTGAGCAAGGGATCAAACTGGGAGAAGACAGGGATGAACTGGGAAGATAGTGAAAAGACAAGTGCAAGCAAGAAGACAGGTGTGAACTGGGTAGATAGTGAGAAGACAGAAGCTCAAGCAAGGAGAAGACAGGTGTGAACTGGGTAGATAGTGAGAAGGCAGACATGCAAGCAAGAAGACAGATGTGGCCTGGATAGATAGTGAGAAGGCAGAAGTTCAAGCAAGGAGAAGACAGGTGTGGACTGGGTAGATAGGGAGAAGACAGAAGGGCAAGCAAGGAGGAGAAGACAGGTGTGAACTGGGTAGATAGGGAGAAGACAAGAGTGCAAGCAAGGAGAAGACATGTGTGAACTGGGTAGATAGGGAGAAGACAGAAGTGCAAGCAAGGAGGAGAAGACAGGTGTGAACTGGGTAGATAGGGAGAAGACACGAGTGCAAGCAAGGAGAAGACAGGTGTGAACTGGGTAGATAGGGAGAAGACAGAAGTGCAAGCAAGGAGGAGAAGACAGGTGTGAACTGGGTAGATAGGGAGAAGACACGAGTGCAAGCAAGGAGGAGAAGACAGGTGTGAACTGGGTAGATAGGGAGAAGACACGAGTGCAAGCAAGGAGGAGAAGATAGGTGTGAACTGGGTAGATAGGGAGAAAACAGGAGTGTAAGGAAGGAGGGCAGATTTCAGGTCTAGTGACTTGGATTAGGAAAGGCTTCGGGGAGGAAAGGTGCATAGCAGTAAATAGAAGTTTGGTGTTTTCTGCAGAAGAAAGATGGCAAGAACTAAACAAGCACAAGAGGACCGATTAATTTTACAGATAGAGGCTTAAAACCAGACGATATTTTAAAAAGTAATGGATGGTTCGATCTCCACCTTTGGCTGTGTGCACCAGGGGAGATCAGTGGGATCTGAGCATTGTCAGGCACGTGGAGTGCTTTTCAAAAACAACGTCATGAAACCCATCCATTCCTACAATGAAAATACATAGATGATGCGCAGTTTTTAAAAACAACTATGCATGCGCAGGTAGAGGTTTGGCAGCTCAGTCCCGGAGCATGCTAATGAGGCAGCGTGGAGTGCACCAATCAGGTAGAAGCACGTCTTGCCTAGGCCTATTTAAGCAGCACAGTTTCTTCCTTCTGGGTCTTTCGCCTCTGCAATCAACCCCGCAATAAACGTCTATGGACGGATCCTGATTGTCTTGTGTCATTCTTGCTGGCGAGATAAACGTGACCGACAAAAATGGTCATTGAATTTTAGTGTGACAAAGAGCTTTGAGCAGACACTTTAGGAGTGTAGACTCTAGGACGAACTACCCTAATTTAGTGACGTAAACCTGTAGCACAAAGGTAAGGCTCATTCAGCAGCCAGTGTCGAATCTCCTGTGACAACGTTTGTGTTTATGCGTTGGAAGATGAGCTGGGTCAAGAAGTACCAGACCTGAAAACAGATTCAATGTACCAATAACTGTCTATACTAAGCAGCTTCCCGCATATTTTACAGGTTTTAGGGTGGTTATAAATCAGGGCATTTTCCAATAATTTACTGATACAGGCTCAATTTTTTTCATTTTTTTTCTTCTAGGAAAAATTGGGGCTTAATAAAACCTGCAGCTTCTCTCTATGATAAATAGATGAAGGGCTTTGTGGGGTGCTGACACTCCCTAAAGACCCACTGGCTATTAATCACTACCAAAAAGAAGGGAGAGTTATTTTCTTCTGTGGCATAGCCACCAGAGAGTTGTTGATTCTCCAAACAATAACCTGCACCTATGGTCATGCAAGCATCCTATATTAAAATAACTTAAATCTAGGAAGCAACCTTGACAGGAAGAAGAAAGGCTCAGTGGAAATGATATATAAACGAGTGCTGCTCAGGGGAAATGGGAAGACTATGAAGAAAGTAGACACTCAAAATCCATTATATATGCATAGCACTGTCAGAAATAACAATGTGCATATCTATATTAATCCTCAATTGTTTAAAGCATGCATTATTTATCGTTTATACATAGCATGGCTTTAGGCTTTAGGAGCTAAAGCTGAGGGGATGGTTTACTTTAGCATACAGAATCCTGATGCACCAGGAAGCAGGAGAAAGGAGCAACGCTGAGATAGAGATCAGTTCAGCTAAGCACAGGAACTGACACCCAGAAGCAATGAGCCCTGAGGAGCTTGCAGTTCCCAGACTGCCAAGAAGAGTCTCACCTTCTCACTTGCTGAAGGATCTTTATTTTCTCACCTTTCAGAGCTGCTTAAGGCTCTGTTTGCTCCAATCTATTTTGTCTGGTTTTTTTTTTCTTTTATTTTGGCGCTTTATATTTTTTTATTATTTTTATATACTCCATATTTTGTTCCCTACCCGGCAAACCCCTGTCCACCCTCCGACTGTTCCACATCCCATACCTCCTCCCGTTCTCCTGTCTCTATGTGCATGTCCCTATCTCCCACCCCACCTGACCTCTAAACTCCCTGGGGCCTCAAGTCTCTTGAGAGTTAGGTGCAACATCGCTGAATGAACACAGATTATGTTTTTGATTCTTCTAAAATCGTGGAAGTATGGGAGATCTTAGAAAGTAGATCTGCAGTAGCAAGCAATGTCTCACATCCTCCGTTTACACGGCCGCCCCATTCGTAATGTCCCACGTCCTCAGTTTACAGGCTGCCTCCGTGCTGGTGGGTGAGGATGGCCACTCGGCTCAACTGTTCTTTTCAGATACAAAATTTTAGACTTCTTTTTCTGCCCACCATCTATATTTCAATTATACTGCAGACAAATCTCATGCTATCCTGTTACTAACGTTTCCAGGTGTAACTGTTTCTCTTTCCCCTACACCCACGTGACTTTTAATAAGTACACTCACTTTTATTAAGTTACCGATTCCCAGTTTGATGGCAGCGTGGCAAGGTAATGTGTACTTTGTGATATTAGTCCTGTGAGGGGAGCTTTATCTGCAAGATTGTGGCATTTGGAGTTTGCATAAAGCTCTTGGGAGGTAATTAAGTCACGGGGCAGCTCCTTTGTGCCAGATAGGGGGTAATGTACATTCATTGCACAATTCAGATACACCATTTTTAAAGGAGAGAATGAGCCTTCACCATAAGCCTAAGCCTTGGCCTTAGACATTCTAGGCTCCAGGACCATTGTGAAAAACACAAATCTGTATCTATGAATGCACTTATAAATGACCTAATATAAGATATGTAGGTAGAACAGCCAGAGTGACTTTAAACACTGAGTCCACTTACTAGGCCTAGAATTTGAGTTTAAGAGCATTGTGTGAAATATTGGGCAGCAGAGTATCGTGATTTTTAAATTATCTGGATTCTTTACATTTGACCTCATCAAAATGGGCCTGTGAGAGCAACACACTTTGTAAGACGCAATTTTCGTAAAACACAACTGTATGAGTTCTGGTTAAGACATCACCTACAACATTGATAGATAGATAGATAGATAGATAGATAGATAGATAGATAGATAGATAGAAGATAGATAGGCAGGCAGACAGACAGACAGACAGAACTACTTCACTGAAGCTAACCAAGGACCTTTCAGAGCCTATGAAAGATCCACAGTATGGGGCCTCTCTTCTGAGGGTTTCTGATTCAGAGTCTGAGACTGACTCCTGATTCCATACAATAAAATTCTCCCCTTTATTTCTACCATACATGCAACTTTTAAAAACCTTGACCTAATCCTGAAAAAGTTGAGAAATTTCTTGCTTAACTCACTTATTTTAGTACGGCATCCCCTTGTATCACAGGCTAGCCTCAAATGCTCTTTGTAGCCAAGAAGGATCTTAATTTCTGATCCTCCTGCGTCGCTTCCTACGTGCTGAGACAGCAGGCATGTACCACCATAAAAAGCTTGCTAGGGCAGCAGATCGAGAGAGACTGGTGCTGCATGAATGCTAAACAAACACTTTACCACTGAACCACGTTCCCAAACTCCAAAACATGCGCATGCAAAACTAATTTTCGGCATTAAGGAACCTGTACAATGGAAGGAGACACTTTAAGCAGGCGCTTGTCGTGGTGATCTGCCACAAAACTCAGCACCATTTTCAGATGAGGACACAAGCCTTTGAATATTTCCTCAGCTGTTCCTTCCACTGACTGATCTGCTCACTGCTCTATCATCAAACGCAGCCTCTCTGAATGCCAGCCAACATATTTTCTGGCTGTCGTCCACAGTCTATACAGAGCAATTCCAGACAGTTCGGGTTGATGCTGGCCTCTGACCTGATGTGCAATCTCAATGTTCCTGAAATTTCTGAAAAACCTGTGTCCTCTTGCCTTACAGAGTCCTTCAGGACACCCATGCTGGCCTTGGTTACTATAGCAGCTAATAACTTTGCAGTTCCTCTAATTAATTCTGAAGCACAGCCCTGGGATTTGCCTAGTGTGGCTGAGCTGGTAAGTTGTGCTTAACGTGTTCTCCTCTGTGATAGACTCAGTAATGAAGCTGTGAACCCAAGGCCCCCTAACCTACATGTGCTTCCCACAGGGCCAGTGTGTTGGGGAAACAGAAAAGATCAGGACAAAGATTATAACCACAACGACGACTTCTCAACGTGTCACCTCCTCTTAGCCCAAATAATAACCCTATTGATCCTTTCAAGAATCGGAAGGCAAAATTGCTTTTCAGTGTTGCAAAGGTTGAAACAGGACAGGTGACAGGTGACGTGGTCACCTACTGATTCGCGCCCTCGCTCTAGGTCCCAAGCCTCCGCTCATTTCCTTTACTGCTTCATTTCCACTGTACTGCTTTTGCAACAAGCAGGGGCTCCCACCTTTTCGTATTGCTTTGGCTTACCAGGTTTGTCACACCAGTAGACCAGCCGTGTGAGCAGTGGGTGCCCCATCAACACAGCTACACACCTCCGCATCTGCACTGAGCTAGTCGCAGAGAGGTACAGATTCACTTCATTGCTTCATGGCAATGACCTTGACCCTGCCACTCCAGTTCTGAAATAATGCTGTAATTAAACTTAAGCACAGACATGTCATTTCTCTTTACATTCCCAGGAAAGATCTTGGTCTTCAGTTTACTGTAAACAGTTGGGTATTTGTAGTTACCAGCATGCTCAAAAGAATGGACAAATGTTGCCTGCTTCCAGCATCCCTAAAAACACAAAAGATGGCAAAGTGCTGTACTTCTCCCAGGGTGCTGGCGCCCCCTAAAGGACACTTATGGGATGTACAGGCTGTTTTTTTTTCTATATTCTTTGTTTACATTCCAAAGGCTTTCCCTTTTCCCAGTTCCCCCATCACCATATGTCCCATTAAGTCCTCTTCCCTCCGCCCATTCCCCAATCACCCCACCACCATTTCTCTGTTCTGGTACTCTCCTAGAGTACTGGATCCAGTCTTTTCGGGACCAGGGTCCTCCTTCCTTCTTCTTGGGAATCTTTTGATTTGCTAATTATGCCTTGAGTATTCAGAGCTTCTGTGCTAATAAATATCACTTATCAGTGATTGCATTTCATCTGTATTCTTTTGTGATTGGGTTAGCTCACTTAGAATGATATTTTCCAGTTCCAACCATTTGCCTACAAATTGCATGAATTCATTATTTTAACCACTGTGGTGTTATAAGCATTTAATGACAGTGGGTAGGCTGTATCCAAGCATGCTCTATGAAGTACATAGTTAATAACACATTTATTCTCCTATGCCAAATTAAACAATTAGTACACATTAAATAGGTAAATATTTGGATCTAGAGTCAGAGAACAGTTTGCATTTCAAAACAAAGTGCTGTTTTGCAGTTTAAAAACTATAAACCAAATTCCAAGGATACAGAAACAAGGGATTTTGGTTTTTGTTTTGTTTCATTATGGGTTTTTGTTATTGTTGTTGTTTGGTTTCTTCTTGGCTTTGTTTGTTTTTTATTTTATTTATTTATTTTTGTTTGCTTTTTCTTCTTTGTTTTGTTTTTCTGTATAGCCTTGGCTGTCCTACCACTCTCTCTGTAGAGCAGACTGAACTCACAGAGATCTGCTTGCCTCTGCATCCTGAGTGATGGGATTAAAGGTGTGTACCACCATGTCTAGCTGACTTCTTTTGTTTGTTCCTTTGTTCTTTTTAAGTTATTTTGATTTGCTGGGAACCTTGGCAGAAATTTGTAGCTAATTAAGAATATGACACTTATGATCACTGAAAAAGCTTTATCAGTCTTGCTTTTTGAGATGCTAGTTTTCATAACTGTATATACGAGCTTTATCATCTAATGCCTTCTCTAAACTATATAAAGGAATATGTCTGTGCATTGTCATATTAAAGCACTATAATGAATGGCTTCTCTGTTCTGTGGTGATTTAAATGAGGTGTTCCCCATAGTCTCAGACATTTGAGTATCTGGCCCTCACTTAGTGACATCCTTTGAGAAGGCTCAGAAGGTATAGGTGGCCTTGCAGGAGAAAATATGTCATTAGGGGATATGGTCCCAGGGCTCCCTAGCTTAGACATATTGTAGAGGCCTCACAACTCTGGTCCAAGAGTCCAGGCTGCATCTCAAGTTGGCTGCAGGACTTGGCAGTATCATCCACGTAGACCTGGCTTTGTACACATAAAGGATGCCAGATTAAATGGGTCATGGATCTCTCTCTCTCTCTCTCTCTCTCTCTCTCTCTCTCTCTCTCTCTCTCTCTCTCAAGCTTTCAAAGAGTAACTGAAACCAGGCAATGATGATAGAGTAGAAGTCCTGGCCGTTTGAAGCTGAGAAGATAAAGCCCAATTTGCAATGGAAACTCCAGGGTGTTGTAGTTACTAGGACCACATGAAGTTCATCAAGGAAACAAGCAGATGTGGATTAAAGCTGACCCAAGAAAGCGGCTGTCTACCCTGCCTACAGAAATGCTTAATGGATGTACCTACAGGAGCCCTTTGGAGCCCCCATATGATTCATCATGATGGTCATGGACCTGCAGGATTCAAGGTTTGCCGGCTGAGTTGGGGTCTAGCTTTCATCTGATTATTCTTTGCTGTGGCCCCATTATTCCCACTCCAAATGGAAATGTTTGCTTGTCATGAGCCATTTCATATTGAAAGTATAAAACTTGTTTTCAAATTTTAGAAAAACTCAGTTAAGAGATTCCACTAAGGAGATGGCCCAGTTGTTACCAGCACTTATTCATGCCCAAGAGTCAGGTTTGCTTCCCAGCACCAAGATGTTGACTCACAACTGCCCATTACTCCAATTCCAAGAAAACCACCCTCCCTTCTGGTTTCTACAGGCATTAGCCATACAGGTATTGCACATACATACATGTAAACAGAACATTCATACATATAACAAAAAAATCAATCAGAGATTGTCTTGTGTCTCAGATGAGAACTGGACTTTGATCATTTTTTTTTGCATTTATTTCCTTTTACTGAGAATAGATTTTTTTCTCATATAATATATCTGAATTAGTGTCCCTTCTCCCTACTCCTCCCAGTGCCCCCTCCCTCTCCCCTCAAATCCAATCCGTACCCTTACAATCTCTGACCAGAAAACATAGACTTTTAAGACACAAAGAAATACAACAAAACAAAATATAATGAGATGAATCAAAGACTATCACACTGAAGCCAGTCTAGGCAAACAAGTAAAAGGAAAAGAGCCCCCAAGAGAAGGTATAAGAAACAGAGACCCACTCATTCACACATTCAGGAGTCCCATCAAATTTCTAAACTAAACGCTATAATGTGTATGAAGAAGACCAGGCTGTATAGGCACTATGACTGCTGCGTCAGTGTCTGTGGGTTCACATGAGCTTTGCTCTGTTGACTTGGAGAGCCTTGCTCTCCCGGTGTCCTCCATCCCTCTGGTTCTTACATTCTTTCTGACTCATCTGCTGAAGAGTTCCCTGAGATTGGAGGGCAGGGATTTGATGAAGACATCCCATGTAGAGCTGTATGTTCCAAGGTTTCTGTCTCTCTGCAGATCTGGCTGTGAGTCTCTGCATTTGTTCCCCGTCTTCTGTAAGATGAAGCTCATCTGATCATGGCCCAACAGGGCACTGGTCTATGAGCATAGCAGAACACCATCTGAAGTCATTTTTAAAGTACCTTTTTTAGAGACCAGAAGTATTTGTGTTTACCCTGGATCTCTGGCTGATCTACCCCCTGGTTCTTCATCAGCCAAGCAGTGTCAGATATGAGTTCCCTCTTGGGGAGTGGGGCTTACCTCAAATTTCTTGGTTATTCCTACAAGCTTCATGCTGCCATTGACCTAGCATAGATTGCAGGCAGGGAAGCTGTGTAGATGAAAGGTATTGAGTCTGGGTTTGTATTTGTGTTTCTCTTGGTGGGCAAAGTACCTTCTTATACCAAGGACCCTAGAACATAGGGATAAAGGTTTTATTGTAGGCACCAGCTTGAGCTCTCTATGTACAATAACTTGTGTGCATGTTGTCTTTAGCAATGGGCTTTGTAGATAGTTTGTGGAAAGCAATCTGTTGTCGTGATAACAGCCTGGGTTGCTTGGGAATGTCAATTTGACCCCTTCCGTCAACAACTCAATTGGATATAACCTGGACTGGGTACGCAAAGCTTTGTTTGGTGACAATAAATGGACAGGTAGGAGTCTCTCTACCTCATTACTTCAAGGCTTCATTAAGATGGTCTCATAAATTTTAGGAAGTTTCCACTGCACACACAATACTATCATACAAATGTCCCTCAATTCTAAATATTTCTCCCCATATTTCCTCCCTCAACCCTATTTCTTCTCCCCATCTCTTACTTCTCTTTTCCCACATCCACCCCTGTGCTCCCTTCCACCCACAAATTCCCCTCCTGAGGAGATCCATGTGTCTCCCGTTGTCCCTTCCTCCACATTAACTTCTCTGAAGCTACAGATTGTAGATTGATTATCATTCATTTTACAGCTAATAACCACATATAAGTGGGACTTGGAACTTTTAGATAATGTTGGAAATATTAAAGTGGGACTATGAGGACTTTAGACATGATGAGATAGCCAAGAGCTTAGAGACAAGGAGGGGAGTGCTGTGACTTAAAATTGACATGTTTGGGGTGCCATGATGACAAGAGGTAGATTTGCTTTGATTGTAAGAAGATTTTGGATCACAAAAGAGACATGCCTCTGGGAATGTCTGATGTTCATGAGAGATTATCTAGATTAAGTTAGCTGAGGTGTGAAGACCCACCTTAAACCTAAGAACAATAAAGACACATGCTCCACTATGTTTATAGCAGCCTTGTTTATAATAGCCAGAAATGGGAAGGAGCCCAAATATCCCTCAAAGGAGGAATGGATACAGAAAATGTGGCATATTTATACAATGGAATACTACTCAGCAATTAAAAATAATGAATTCATGCAATTTGTAGGTAAATGGTTAGACCTGGAAAATATCATCCTGAGTGAGTTAACCCAATCACAAAAGAATACACATGAAATGCAATCACTGATAAGTGGATATTAATGAGCCCAGAAGCCCTAAATACTCAAGGCACAATTAACAAATCAAAAGATTCCCAAGAAGAAGGAAGGAGAGGACCCTGGGCCTGTAAAGATTGGATCCAGTTTTGTAGAGAAACCGTGGGTGGAGGGGGGAATGATTGGGGAATAGTTGGGGGGAGAGGAATTATGGGACGTATGGTGGGGGGGGAACTGGGAAAGGGGAAAGCCTTTGGAATGTAAACATAGAATATAGAAAATAAAAATTAAAAAAAAGAACAAGGAAGTAAGGCAAGTGCTGGTACACATGTCTCTCTTCTTCTAATTGTCGGCACAGTCTGTCCATCAGCCTCATGCTCCTGCTCTGTGCCTTGGAATCTACCTGCACATTATAAGCCAAATTAACCTTTATCTTGAGCTATTTTGTTAGGCATTTGCCAAAGCAACTGGTACATGTCAGAAGAGGGAGTATATGAAGGAAAGTTTAACTTGATCAGTTCAAACTGTATGCATGCATGGAAATATTGCACCAAATTACAGTAATGTATGCAGATTGAGCAAAAGCAAGGATCACTTTTAAAAACATGAAAATAATAATTTTATATAGGTCACATGTTATTATGTACTTGGTGATGCTGAATTGATTACATTATTAAAATCAATTTTATGTTTTTCATATTTAGTGCATTTACTGTTCTTACTTATGTGGTTATGGATCACATTATATTTCCATTGACTAGACTTAACATAGATGCCATTGCTGTTGTTTGATCTTTCTTCTGAAAACACAAGTCTATAAGAACTTGGAACGCTGAGTGGCCTCTGTCTGAACTGGCCATCGGACCTCTGTTAGCAACATGAGAAAACATGGAGAGCACCTGTGGATCATCAGGATGTGCTTGTGCACATCTCATCATGTCTGGGTGCCTCAGAGTGTGAGAACCACGTGCTCGTCACTATTTATAGCCATTACTTCTGTCCCATATGCTTCTCACAACTGCTGCTACATGGGTACAGCAGGTACATTCTGGAGCAGAGCTGTGTTTAAATATACAAGTAGGGAGAAATCAAAATATTTAATATGTTACCCAAATACAGTGTTTACATTTACTGATCAGTGAAGAAGAAAACAGATAGGCTGGTAGGTTTACCAAAACCCAGTTGAGACATCTAGCAGCACATCATGTATGTAGAACATTAGGAATAGTTTAACCTCATCTGAGAGGGCAAACTAAGGTCGGCTACCTTTCAAAATTAATCTTCCTCATAGCCAAACCACCAAATTCTGTGCTGTAATTCAGTTTAGAGGATAAAAGGCAGAGAGAAACTGAATTCACTGAGGTAGCATAGAGATCAGCAGCAATGATTTTACCTCATTCTTGTCAAGTGATCAAAATGTCAAGAAGGGGGCATGAGGATTAGAAACAAACCATGAGTGTCACTGTTAGAGTGGCATTGAAGACCCAGTAAGGAAAGCTATTTACTCCTGGCCAAAAGAAATGCTTATACATGGTTGTCTATAAAATAACAGACTCTGTTCATCTAAGTTATAAACATAACTTCTCATGTTTTCATTATTTCTTGCATGACCCAAATGTAATTCTCCCTCCCAGTGTTTCTATATCAAACCCTATTAACTCAGCCTGAGGTGCCCCTTAAACCATAAACTGGATTCAATTTTACCAAGAAATATTCCCTGTTATGTGTCTCTGTGTGAAAGGGTTTCTGGGGATATATTAGAGGAATTCTGTCAGAGAAAGAGACAGAACAAGATCGACTGTTTTATAAGCATCTGAGTATGGACCAACAGCACCTACCTAAGAGCCTTGCACACCTAAGACCCTGTGCACACCTGTGCACACTCATAACCCTGGGGCTAAGAGCAACATAGAGGCAGTTAGATCACTGGTGCTAGTTTAATCAAAAAACATCCCTTCCAAACACTTGAGAGATATTTGTGTGTCTTCATATTATTGATCTCTGAATTGATATCATGAAATGATCAAAGAACACATGGGAAGTGGCTGCATTTGTTCTACATTTTCAATGCATGGTGTATGGTCCTCAGCATGGCATGCCTTGGTTCTTGCTTGAGAAGTATGAATTCTGTTGACAAGGGATGGAATCCTCTGAAAATGCAAAAATGAGTATTTTAAGCATTTCTCATATCTTCTACTTTGCCTATTCTCTGTTTACATGTCCTTAAAGGAACAATTTTTATGTTTCCAAATTTTTCAGTTCTCTCTAGTGTCCCCCCTCTCCACGCACAGTCAAATGCAATAAAAGTCTTCCATATTAGGCTCAAAACAGAAGAACCAATTATATGCTATTTATAAAAGGTCAAGCCTTCAAAATGTAACCTTAAAGAATAAGAGGGGGTGGGGAAGAAAGATGGAATGACTGTGTCATTATCAGAAGAAATTGATTTCAGGAGAATAGTTAGAGGGGGCAAAAATGGACATTACAGAAGTCATAACATGAGTCAGAAAATATCTTAAGTGGAAGGAAAATTAAAACATCATATGGAAATTCATGGAATGCAAGCAAAGCATTAAGATTAATTTTGCATTTAGAGGGTATGACTTTAGAGCATCTGCTTCTCTACTTTAAGAAGATAAATAAAGCTAGGAGAGAATGCCATCCAAAGCAATTGTAAGGAAGAAACTAACAAACATGGAAACATAGATTTAAATTGGTTAAATACACACACATACATACACACACACACACACACACACACACACACACACACACACCCCTCCACCACCAGCACCACTACCAACAACAACATCAAGGTCTATGTATATTCCTCCAAACATCATGCAATCTCCATGGGTCTAGCCTCAGCACATTCATCTGTCTCAGCTGTCAATCAGCCCGAGTCTGAGGAAGCAGCAAAAATGGTGCAGCACACCACCAGAACCTTTGTGATGCCTTTGTCTCCATGGAGTCCCAACAAATTCAGCCTAAGTGTGCATAGTAAGGCAGACCGATCCATGCCTGTAGCTAATGAAGAATCCTTCATCACATGTCCTTTTACATGCTTGCTTTAGCAGAACATCTTTTCTCCTGCATCTGCTTCAGTGAAATGTTCCTTCACAAGTCTGCCTTAGCCTTTCACCTGTGTCCACTTCAGGAAAACCCTCCTTTGCATGTTAGACCCAGAAAAAAACGATTCAACACAACTGACTCTCCAAAGAACCTGTAAGCTTCCACTTCAAATCTCATTCTCATTCTCATTCTCATTCTCATACTCTCTCTCTCTCTCTCTCCCTCTCTCTCTCTCTCTCTCTCTCTCTCCCTCTCCCTCTCCCTCTCCCTCTCCCTCTCTCTCTCCCTCTCCCTCTCCCTCACCCCTTCTCTCTTCCCTTTCCCTCTCTTTCACACACACACACACACACACACACACACACACTCATACACACACAAGTAGAAGGCAACTACTGGGAAAATAAAACTGTCAGAATGAACAATGAAGCCCATTATTATACATAATTAATATATGCTCATAAAAGGTTTGAGAATACTGCCTTAGCCATTTTAAGACTCAATTCTCAAGTATTAACCACTTAATCAGTGCTGCATAAGCATGGCACTATTCACTTCTAATACTTTTTCCTCAAAACCCCTGTGTACACTGAACAATTACTTTCTACCACCCTACCCCTGATGACTACCAGTCTATATACATTCTTTGTGTGTGATGATGGCTTAGACAAAAGTTATGAATTCAGATTACAGTTCATAAAGAGTAATCATGACAACTCACTCATTTTCATATATATATATGTATATATATACATATATATATATATGCTATGTATCTTTCATATACATCTTTTGGATGGATCTCCCTTAGGTTTGTTTGTCATGGCATAGCTGGTGAATAACCTCTCTATATATGCTTTGATGGATTAGGTAGCAGAATATTTCCGAATTTGAGAAATGTGATTTTCTTGGATCTGCTCTACATCTATTGGACTGGTCTGGGAAGAGGGCATCCATAACACAGGGTTCTATTGGGCTGGCCTGGGAGAGGCCATATACAACACAGCACATCATCCTGCCAAAGGATGTTGCTATGTATTTCACATCACTTTAAAACTTTTCTAGAAAGTTGAAGGTAATGTGTAGGGGAGCATTGGAAACTCTCACTGTGGCAACATGAAGCTGAAACACTCACAAATTGTGTTCTGCTACCTGCAACAATATCTGTTCTTCTGTTCCTCTGTTCCACATATTGTCTTATGTGCTAAACATATCCCACAACCACTAAGTGATGGTCCACATGATGTATGTCCCATCATGCCCATCAAGTATAACATTGTATGAACAAGTATACAGAGCTGCTGACTAATCTTGCAAAAGCATTCTGTTGTTTTGCACTACTGGCACTATATACTTATCCAAAATCAAAGTTTACAGTAGAAAGTGCCTTGAGAGATCTTTAATCTGTCATCATTATTTCAGGGAAACTGTCCAAGATGGCAGTAGAGACACCTTTCTACTACCAAATAATACAGAGCAACTGCACTCAGAGAGCTCAAATGGTCCCACAGACCATCAGTTATCTTCCCCAAAGGGAAGGTTATTGTCAGCTACAGAAGAAAATTGGTGTAGCAGGAGGAGAACCTTCTTGGCTAAAAATTCTTCGTGGGCTCTTTATCAGAGCTGAGGATTTTTTTTTCACCTGGATCATTACTTAAATGTTCTAGATGCCATGGATCAGATCATGTATAGCATATCTATTGTATTCAGCATAGCCATTGATGTGACCAAAGTAGCCGTGGATGATGTAAAAACTAATACTGTAGGAGTCTGGTTACAATAAAACTAGATTCACATCACAGCTACACTTTATGAAAGCAGAACATGGGTAGAAGTTGTTATACGCTTATCAATATGCAGGCAAATTTTAAGTGGGTTAACCATACATGTCTTTGCAATAAAACTTGCCCTTTGGAGGAGAGAGAGATAGTTCAGTGGTCCTGTTCTTGAAGAGGACCTGAATTCAGTTTCTAACACCCAGGTCAGGCAGTTCACAACTACTTATAACTCCAGCTCTAGAGAATCTGGTAAATCTGGCCTCTATGGACAAGAGTGATTATGTGAACATGCCTATACAGAGATATATGTGCATACAGATAATTAAAAATAGGATCAATCTTTATAAAATGAGAAGTCTCCTTACATCAGAATGTATCTATGTCTGTGTGAAGTGACAGTGAAGCCCCAGTGTGGTGCAGTTGGCTCTGCTGTGTCCTTTCTCTACACTCTCCTGTAGCTCCTTCACTTCTTGGTGAATGGATAGCATCCCTCTTCCAGAGCATTGGGTTTTTATCAGTAGTTAAAGCCTTAGATACAAGGACATTTATCCACAATGGACAAACTTCAACCACTGAGGAGGAAAGGCCGTGGATAATGACAGTCTCCCTGTCCCAAGGATGATTCTTTTGCTTTTAGTTTTATATTAGGCATAATACAGCAATGATGAGTTCTATCATGGCATTGTTATATATTTGTAGATTTTCAATGTATTTAACTCCCCCAAACTCTTACCTTCCCCTCTGTTGTTTCCTTTTTTACTTATTTTTTATTCGATATATTCTTTTTTTTTTTATTTTCTATATTCTTTGTTTACATTCCAAAGGCTTTCCCCTTTCCCAGGTACCCCCCACCATATGTCCCATAATTCCTCTCCCCCCCATGCTATTCCCCACTCTTCCCCCCCCCCCACGATTTCTCTGTTCTGGGTCTACAATACTGGATCCAATCTTTACAGGCCCAGGGTCCTCTCCTTTTTTTCTTCTCGAGAGTCATTTGACTTGCTAATTGTGCCTTGAGTATTTAGGGCTTCTGGGCTCATTAATATCCACTTATCAGTGATTGCATTTCGTGTGTATTCTTTTGTGATTGGGTTAGCTCACTTAGGATGATAGTTTCCAGATCTAACCATTTACCTACAAATTGCATGAATTCATTATTTTTAATTGCTGAGTAGTACTCCATTGTATAAATATACCACATTTTCTGTATCCATTCCTCCTTTGAGGGATATCTGGGCTCCTTCCAATTTCTGGCTATTATAAACAAGGCTGCTATAAACATAGTGGAGCATGTGTCTTTGTTGTATGCAGGGGAATCCTCTGGGTATATGCCCAGGAGTGGTATGCCAGGGTCCTCTGGGAGTGGCATGCCCAATTTTCTGAGGAACCGCCACACTGATTTCCAGAGTGGTTTTACCATTTTGCAATCCCACCAACAGTGGATGAGTGTTCGTCTTTCTCCACATCCTCGCCAGCACTTGTTGTCTCTCGAGTTTTTAATCTTAGCCATTCTGACTGGAGTGAGGTGGAATCTCAGGGTTGTTTTGATTTGCATTTCCCTGATGACTAATGATGTTGAACATCTCTTAAGGTGTTTCTCGGCCATCCGAATTTCTTCTGGTGAAAATTCTTTGTTTAGCTCTGTACCCCATTTTTTGATAGGGTTATTTGGTTCTTTGGGGTCTAACTTCTTGAGTTCTTTGTATATATTGGATATTAGCCCTCTGTCGGATGTGGGGTTGGTGAAGATCATTTCCCACGTTGTTGGTTGCCGTTTTGTCTTTCTGACAGTGTCCTTTGCCTTACAGAAACTTTGTAATTTTATTAGGTCCCATTTGTCAATTCTTGATCTTAGAGCATAAGCTATTGGTGTTCTGTTCAGGAACTTTACCCCTGTGCCCATGTCCTCCAGGGTCTTCCCAAGTTTCTTTATTTACATTTCAAATGACTTCCTCTTTCCAGGATCCCCTCTCCCCGAAAGTCCCAGAAGCCCTCTTCCCTCCCCCCTGTTCCCCAATTAGCCCCTTCCCACGTCCCTGTCCTGGTAAGGAAGGAGGGGCCCCTGGTCCTCTCTTGCTGCTGACGCAACCCTTTCTCTCCCCAGCCAGTTGCTTCCCAGTATCATGCATTCTCTTTTTTTTGTTTGTTTGTTTGTTTGGTTGGTTGGTTGGTTTTTATTCTTTGGTACACACTGAGTTTAATGTGGGTTACTTTTAGGAGCACAGATAATGGGTTATCCAAGAATCACAAGCTCTGAACAGTGGGTATACCATGGAGAAAATTCTCTCCTCCCTCCCCACAACCACTAACTGCCCTTTTATTCTCAGAAAAAGATAGTGCCTTGTGATCTCCATGTTCAGTGAAGAAATGTTGACTGGCCCAGTCTTGTTCAGCATCTAGGCAGGTTATCATAGCTACAAAGAGTTCAAGAGTCCAACAGCCAAGTCATGCTTCAGATACAGTGTCCACTACACAGTGCCCCTCCAGTTCTGACGTCCTTTGTAACACCATCTTCCATGGTGTTTCTTGAATTGTTGAGGAGTGTTATAACCAGTTTCAGGCTCAGCTTTTGTCAGTCATCGCCTTAATTACTTTTAAATAGCTGTGATAAAATACCATGACCATGACCACCACAAGCATTCTGAGTCGTTTGCTGAGCTATGAATCTCTGCAGGAGCTACTGCGCATGTCAGAAGGGGCTTCTCTAACCAAGGCTGACAGAGCCAAGAGAGGTATGATTCACAGGAATAAACAAAAAACAGCGAGAAGGCAACTAGACAGAAATATCATATCTGGGTAGCAGAATAAGAGCAGTAGCTTTCCCAGGAGAGTGTATGAGGTATGACCTCCCCAGCTATAGCAGAGCTGGTTCTGAGATTGGGCTACAGTGTGTAGCCTGTGCATCAGATACTGTGTGTCTGCATGTTTTCCTTTTCCTGTCTCACTTTCACCGGTGTGCTCCCGGGACTTACTTTACAAATCAGCTTCTTGCATCTGTACTCTGATATCAAACATTGTTTTCAAGGAAGCCCAAATCACAGTGGCTGGATTCCTATTTTCTGCTGCGACTGTGGAACAGAAGGGTCAAGATCATCTGAGAGTGCAGGTGCCTCTGTGTGGGAGAAGGGAAGGAAATTCTGACAGTGGGTAAAAAGCACAAAACTGTAGCACATGCTGTGAGGGGGTAAATGCCATTTATTCAAAAGCAAACACAAGGATGTGCGGATGATCTGGCTGGCTAGGCGGGGTCCCCCTCCTCCCTCACTACTCCATGTGCACCCCTCCCAAGCTGCCCCCTCAGTTGAAGAGGACAATAGTCTCTGAATATGGGAGGTCTGGTCTTCAGTCAAGAGGATACAAGTAGCTGCGGTCCCCTGCTAGAACCTCCAGACAAGCTCTCAAAAACGAAAACTAAAGACCCAGATCCAATTCACAATTTTTCAAGGACTGTCCAAGTACATGATATTGGTGAAATATGTGGACAGTCTCCTCCATAAATGTTCTTTATTTTCAATTCTAATAATTATTGAAGTTTGTCCCTTATATAATAAATTCATGTTGTCTCTTACTTTTAAAATAAAGGGTTTTTTTTTTATTTGGGAATTTTATACAAATATACAATATATTTTAATATCTATGATGGTTGATCTTAGCTGTTTAACTTGATCATATATGCAATCAACTAAAGCCCAGGCATCTGAGCACACCTACACACTTGCACACCTGCACACATGCACACCTGCATACCTACACACATGCACACATGCACACCTGCATTGGGGCAGGGCACACCTGCATGGGGATTGTTCTCCATTGGGTCATTTGAGACAGAAGACCTCATCTCCTGTTTCAGCCAGGTCAAAGAACATGGAAGAAGGAAGCTTTTGCTTTTGCCTGCTTCCCCTCACTCTTGCTGGCAGGGTCATTCGTCCTGCTGCTGAGACATCGCTTTACAGCTGCTAGGACTTACTTCTGTGGGATTCCAACACTGACTGAAGATCAGCTGAGCCATTCAGCTTTCTGCACTGAACAACTACAAGATTCTTGGCATTGCTGGGCTAGCCAGACCATAGCTTGTATATGTTTATATTATACATTACTTATTAGAGAGAGAGAGACAGAGAGACAGAGAGAGAGAGAGACAGAGAGAGAGAGAGAGAGAGAGAGAGAGAGAGAGAGAGAGAGAGAGAGAGAGAGAGAGACATTCATCCTATCACTTCTGTTTATCTAGAGCACCTTGACCCATACAGTGCCCTCACCTAATACTCCCTCTAACTTTCCCAGACATCCCACTAACAGGTCCCCCTAACATCACAGCCTCTTTCTTTACCTTTTAATAACTCACTGAGCCCAATTACTGTTGCCTCTTTGCACATTGGTGGGGAACCATCTCCTGGCACATGGACAACCTACCATTGACCGCACATCTAAGGAAAAGTGACTCTTCCACCCACAGCAGCCATCACCTGCAAATAGGTCTTTATATCAGCGTGACGGTTCATGACCACCCTCTTCCATTTGTGCTAGAGTTTTAACTGGCTTGATCTCGTGCAGGGAAGCACAGGGAAGCATGACTGCTGTGGGTTCAAGGTTCTTGGGTGTGGCACATCACCACAATCCTCCCTGTCTTCAAACACTCTGACCCCCCTTTTCATGATGCCTCTCCCCTAAGACTTGTGGGAGGTGAGTTGGTGTAGATGTCTTTCTTATTCATGGCTGAGCACTTGCAGACATGTATTCTCAGTACTCTGCCTAGTTATGAGTCTCTGCTTTAACCACTGCAAAAGGAAGCTTTTCTGTTCCAGGTTCAGAGTAGAAACCATTTAGAAAGCAGTTTGACAATATGAGCATCAAAATGGTTTTTTAATAGAGATTTTATATACAGTTTTAGACGCATAGAAAGGAAGTGAAGATAATATCCATATACCCCCTATATCAGTCTTTCTTCTTGCTAGTAACTTACATTAATAGACTGGCACACCAATATTGGCACCTCATAATTAGCTGACCTCCATACTTCAGATTACATTGGCTCCCATCTTAGATGGCATATACACTCATATCCCATGCCTCCCTAAGCTGGTCTTGGCTGTGACAGCACCTCCAAGTTTCCTGATTTATCTTGTCCTCTTGGAGTAATATTGGTCAGGTATTTTATAGAATATTATTCAACTAAAACATATCTATTTTCCTCAGACTGTGCCACAGTGCAACAGTGTTATACAAACAACTGGTTCTTGGGGGAATAGGTGATTAGATCGAAACAGACATGACATGAGTAATCACCATTATTTTTACCACCAGAAAGCAAGACAAACACCATAACAACATATAAGCCAACAGAAAAAAAGACTAACCCTATGTATCAATATCCATGAGTTTTTACTGTTATAAGAGGTAAATATTGCAAAGTACAATTTCCAAATAATTCCTGTATGCATTTGGTCCTCATGATTAGCCTGGAGCTCTGGAGTTTGAAGAGGGAAGTCTCAATGTCTGTGCCATTCCTAGTCATGTGTCTGATGAAGACAGTGCCTGTCGGCTTTCTATGCAGTGAAGAAGAGCTTGCTCCCCAACATCCATTCTGTGCCCATGGTAAGAAAGCACATATGCACAGTTCATGCTTCAGGCCCGGAGGCTTGTGCTCTACCTCCTTGAGGAATTTTCAGTCGAATCACCCATTCCCCTAAGAATCGCTCATTTGTATGACAGGCTTACTATTCTCCAAGACATTTGGGCTGCCCATGCCCACTATGAGTTTTAAGTCAGTAAGTTAAAAATAAATGAGTCTTAACACAGTTTTCATGGGAACTATTCCAAAGAAAGTAAGTTAAATATGAATTCTGCCTCCTTCTAGCCTTGAATAAAATACTCACTGTATTTTTATTTTATTCTCAAAGAGTTTTTCTTTGTTTTGCAGTGTTGGGAGTTGAAACCAGGACCTTTCACATGGTAAGTAAGTGTGTTGGCAATAATTCACAGACTCAGCCCTTGGATTCTTAACAGAAGATATCATTATATAAGCCAGATTGGCCTTGAACGTATCATCCTTCTGCTTCTATCTTCCAATATGTTGGGTTTTACTAGCATGTACCACCACAGATATTCTGTCTGTTCTTCTACTAGTAGATGAGAGTGATAACACCTACTTTGTCTTTATGAAACTAAGTTCTATAAAGCACTCAAGTACTCGGCATATGTTGTGGATAGGCCTGGTGCTGTTCTTGTGAACCAATTCCCTAGTGAATAAAGGAGCCAATCACGGGACAAGCAGGGACTTCCAGTTGGATGGAAGAAGAAAGGAAGCAGAAGAGAGTTTGGAACTAGGACGGCAGAGGGGTAAGATGCAGCTGCTAGAGTTTCCTAGTATCATGACAGATCTGCAAGAATCCACCACTGAAGGGATCAGATTTTAATAAGACTTACAAGATTAAGTTTTAGCTAATCTTGTAAGTTATCATTGTTTTTTAACTAAGTTTGTGTTTCATTTTCCTTCATGTGGCAGCTCATCAGGGTTCAAGAGAGAAAGGTATGGCAGCCAAGTGTGGGTTTGCCCAAAGTGCTCCACAAAGGCTGTGGGGGATTTGAAGTACGGGATTGGCCGTGTTAGCAATTCACCAATGGGAACGTAGGGAGCTGGGTGGAGAGATTGTGGGGTTTAGAGTCAGAATCTCCATGAGATGAAAACAGGTCTGCCATTGCCTGCCAGTGCGTGGCCAACCAGGCCACCGAGGCAGAGGCACAGGTGCGGGAACATGCTGGCTCTACTTTATTAATACTTCCCTCAATAGGCATAGTACAGTTGTAAATGTCATCTGCAAATATCTACAATCTGCAATTAAAAAGCATATGATACACACAGTTCCTTACCTTAAAGCTGGAGTACACATGGTCCTCCTTATTCAGCACTGTATGGAGAGAGACACCAGGTCCCAGTCAGGCCTCTGTACAGAACAGAGAGCACCTCCGGTATGTCAGGAACACAGAGCTCTGACTTCAGGAACAACTAATCAAAGCTCTGCTTAATGCTGTCTCTTTTAGATGTAAAAATAGAATAGAGTTTCCCTTTCAAAACCTCTGCTCCAGCATACATGCCCACAGTCATGAGAGTATCCATTCTCATTTCTGAGACTGAATGAATAATACATTAGAATGGTGTGTGTTTGCTGTTGTCCTCATTCCTCAAAGCAGACTTAATGCTGTATATCCAGATCCCTAGAGACTCAGATTGAAGCCAGGAATGTTTCTTTTCCTACCTTCTACACTCTCGTGCATAATTGCATAAAAACTCAGTAGAGCATAGCATAAGGAATTACGACGAGATATATATATATATATATATATATATACATATATATATATATATATGTGTATATATATATATATATATATATATACATAAAGTCTCTATTATACAGTCAACATAGTCACCCCAAAGGACACTCTGACACTGCTCACATTCCCACAATGATTATATTTCTTCCCCCTTTGGGACAGAGGATATAGTTATAATTTCCTCTTCTTAAAATATATATAAAGTTTGGGTTAGAGTGTTGGCTCAGCTTTTAAGAGCACTTGTTGTTCTTGTGGAGGCGTTAGGTTCAATTCCCAGACCACACACATTGGCTTTCTATAACTCCAGTCCCTGGGTATTTTAACACTCTTTTCCAGCCTCAGTGGACACCAAGTGGGCACATGATAGACAAACATACCTGCAGGCAAAACATTCATACACATAAATATAGCAAAATATTAAAATCCATACAAATTTCATATCTCTTCCCATGGAGAGGTGACATGTTTCACCCCTAAGCCTTCTGCCTTTCCTTTCTTGATCCCCATAGTTTTGTGAGATAGACTGACTGTGATGACGTAGAGGCAGGGCGGTAAAGAATAATCACGGCTGAGAACACAGCAGTCAACACTGGATCTGCAAAGTCTGTGAGCATTCTCTTCACTAAGCCTGTCCATATTAACTTCACCTTCCAAAAGAAATCAATTTATTGGGCTGGAGATGGCTCAGCGGTTAAGAGCACTGACTGCTCTTCCAGAGGTCCTGAGTTCAATTCCCAGCAACCACATGGTGGCTCACAGCCATCTGCAATGGGATCTGATACCCTCTCTAGTGTGTCTGAGGACAGCTACAGTGTGCTCATATACATAAAATAAACAAATCTTAAAAAAAAAGAAATCAATTTATTCCACCTAGTGAAATCAAGAAATAAACAACTGGTAGTTATTCAAAGACGCAGTTCCATCATTATATAATGATGGAACATATATATATATATATATGTTTTACATTTTTGAAATAAATGAACTTGGTTTTAAACACTAGAAATGAAGCTTCAAAGTTAAGACATCACAAGAATGGCTGGTGTGCACATGTGCTTGATCCAGTAATGATTCCTTTTAAACAAAGATCTGCTGCTGGGGGAATGGAGTAGAGAAAAGAAAACAGGTAATATATTATGTTAAAAAATAACCTTTCCTAAACTTTGTGGGCTCTTGAAGCTTCGTTTAATATTGCAGCAAGTTGCTTAAAAGCTGGGGTCTCATTCTATGACTCAGCAATATGGGGTCTCATCCCATGACTCAGCATAATGGGTCTCAGCAGTAGACAGTTCCATCTTTCCAAGTCTAGTGATCAATCCACCAAATAGAGATTGTGACAGCAGCATGTGCTTCCTGCAGTCATGTGACACTGAATGTGTCTGTTCACTGATGTGTTATTAACACTGGGCATAAGTTCTGAGACGTCAGAGTTGCACTTCATTTCATAGCTTTGCTTCTGGGTCCACATCACAGTGTGAGCCTATACAAACCCAAATAGCCACAGTCAGTGTGGTCTTCTGATATAACCAAGAGATACAAACACGGGACACAGGAGGCTGTTGTCCATGTAGCATTGCATACTCCTTTTAATAAATACTTTTAAAATTAAGAGGATTCCTAAATTAATGATAAAAAACAGTACAGTGGGGGCTGGAGAGATAGCTCAGCAGTTAAGAGCACTGACTGCTCTTCCGAAGGTCCTGAGTTCAAATCCCAGCAACCACATGGTGGCTCACAACCATCTGTAATGAGATCTGACACCCTCTTCTGGTGTGTCTGAAGACAGCTACAGTGTACTTACCATATAATAATAAATAAATCTTTAAAAAAAAACAGTATAGTGAGCATCATCAAGTAATATATGATGTACATGTTTTTTATAGTTCACTCTCATTTGACAGTCTCCAGGTTTCTTTACACCAGCATTTACACACACACACACACACACACACACACACACACGTTTACTATTGTTACAAAAAACTTTAGTGTAGGAATTTTCCAGCTACATTGAATATTTTGTACTCCTAGGCACCAACAATAGGGTGTTTTGTGTGCTAAGCAATCACTCTACCCAAGTCTTCTATTATAATCTTATAGGACCTCCATCAGACATGTGATCAGTAACTGAGTATTCACTAAACAAGCATCATCCCTAACTATATTCTAACTATTTGCCCTTACACTCACAGATAAGTATTGTCTTCACCTCTCATCAAGACAGCCTCTCTTTGTCCCAATAGATACACCTGCAAAACACTCCTGCATCTAAGGCTCAGGGACATTATAGAAGAGGGAGACAAAAGGATGTATGAGCCGGAGAATCGGGGAGTTTGCTGTGAGACTGTGTCTCCTGAAAATGTCAGAAGTTGCGCCTATAAAAATCTCACAAACATGACTGCCCAGATGTGAGCTGAACATGGACAAAAATAATAGCTGGGGGAAAGTGGTCAGAGAAAACCCGCAAGACCTGGGGGAAGAGAGTAGTAATTGGTTATCCAATCCCAAATAGTCGGCCCTGAAAACACACATACAGATAACATTGCACAGACTGAAATGGGTTATATTTAGGACTACACGCTGCGGGGTTTCTCTTTTACTGTCCATTGTAATGCTAACTGCTGGCCCCCAAGATCTGGAGTCTGCAGGTAGCCTCTGGGGCCCTGCGACCAAGTTAATTTTGATTGGCTAATAAAGATGCCAACAGCCTATAGCTAGCGAGAAGAGACATGGGTGGGGTTTAGGTTTCCCCCGGGGTTGAGGAGAGATGGAGAGAGGGAGAGAGGGAGAGAGAGAGGGAGGGAGAGAGAGAGAGAGAGAGAGAGAGAGAGAGAGAGAGAGAGAGAGAGAGAGAGAGAGAGAGAGAGAGAGAGAGAGAGAGAGAGAGAGAGAATAGGGCACCATGGGCTAACGGTTTTTTTTTAGAGCTAAAAGCAACCCAGATGAAACATAGTAAGTAATAACTTGGGATCTTAGATAGGTAGATTCTAACAGCATGGACGGGTCAGCAGCTTCCCAGCTATTGTGCTGTGTAAGGCATATAAAATAAAATATAAAAGCTGTATGTGTGTCTTTCAGCCGGGATCATAAATGGTCAAAGGCGGGAAGAAACCCTGCACAGGGGCTTTTTTAAATATTTTCTACAACTATATATGTGCATGTCTAGACACACATGTATGCAATAACAATAAATAAAAAGGGATGCAATGGATTTGAAAGAGAGCGAGGAGAGGGGTGTGGAAAGCTCGGGAAGTGGGGAAGGGAAGGGCAAGATGATGTAACTGTATTATTATAATCTCAACATTAAAATAAGTGTACCACACGGGAGCATGGTTGATCAAAAGGCGAAATGCAGCTGTACCTGAGTTACACACACACACACACACACACACACACACACACATGTTCAGAGTGATGTTTGGGCCTCTCTCGTTTCCTCACCTCATCTTGCTTTCCGTGGCATCTTGTCTTCATTCTCCTTCTTTGTCAGAAGTCTACCCCGTGTCCTCCATTCCCAGGATTGTGTGATACTCAATCAGATTAAGGGTGGGAACAGATGGGTGAGGTCACAATGACACAGAAGAGTAAAGGGGAGATGAGGAAACAAACATACACAGCTTCCAGGAAGTGACAGGAAGTTGAAGACTCCAGAGCAGAAGAGATAGTGGGCATTTTGTGAGAGAAAGGGGCTTTTGAAATATGTAGAGATTCCATTGTTGTGAGGTTTGCATTGAATAAAGATAATCAAGAGATGCAAATAAATATTCATATTACTTTTGAATTGTTTTTAGTTGCTGGACAATATTTTTTGGAACGTAATTGTATACAGAGACCAGAAAATAGCCAAGCTTATTTCAGTAACATAATGATTATAATGGCAGTAACAATTATTATTGAAATTGTACAGTCTTCCTGTATGCAAATAAGGGGAATTATTGTCACCAATTTTAATGGGGACAGGGATGCTAATTTGTGGTTAAAATACATTCAAATAAGATAACATACACTCCAAATGGAAAATTAATACAGTGTCCTTGAGGATTTGTATGGAAAAATTTAAGGAACTATAAACTGCACTCATTTCAATAGCTTCTCTGAAGTCCACAAACTGAAGAAAGCTAGACGCTCCTTGTATATTTTAGTAAACAACTGTGTATTGTTTCATGACAAGGGCACAGTGAGATATTTGCCAAGCAAGCATACCATTCTATAAGACATCACAGGGCCCCCTATGGAAGAGTTAGGGGAAGGATTGAAGGAGCTGAAGGGGACGACAACCCTACAGGAAGACCAACAGTGTCAACCAACCTGGACCTTCAGAGCTCCCAGAGACCAAGCCACCAACCAGAGAGCATATACAGGCTGGCCCATGGGGCCTGGCACATGTGTAGCAGAAGACTTTATTGTCTGGCGTCAGTGGGAGAGGATGTGCCCAATCCTGTAGAGACTTGATGCCCCAGGGAAGGCGGATGCTGTGTAAAGTTGGGGAGCACCCTCTCAGAGGCAAAGAGGAGGGGGAAGGAGATGAAGAACTCTGGGAGGCGGGACCAGGGGGAGGGACATTTGGAATGTAAATAAATAAAATAATTAATTTAAAAACATCACAGGGCACACTCAGGCAAACTAATGCAGCTTCAGTGTCACAGAATAGCATACCCATAGGACCTCCATCACAGTCTAGAAAGTCTATAGGTGGAACCTAATTGTGTAAGAAAATACAAGGAAAGGGAACAATATCAGATTAACAAAAGCCCAAATCAGATTAATCCACGAAACACAATAATTGGCATTTAACAAGAAAAAAAATTGGATTCCTATTTCCATGCACGAAAAATAAAAAACAGTGGAAAAAGATCACACAGTGTTTTAAGAAGCATTAAACAGAACTGAGCTTTGAGGTAAATGTGATGGAACAGGAAAAGAGCTGACAAGAGTTCTGAGAGATCCACGTCAACCCTGACTACAAAACAGCTGTCATGCGACCTGATTGGGTGTGAAATTATACTGAGGATTTAAAAGAATCATTTGGTTAAAAGGTTTTAAATATTAAATTAGTGGTCTTCACACAACTAGTTCAAAATGCTCCCAGACCTGGATGTTTTGTTGATTGCAATCAGCAGCATCTCCCACTTTGAATCTGTCCAGCCGCATGGGACCACTGCTTCACTCACAATGGTCGCGTTATGCAGTCTTACTAAAGAAGGCCATTTCATAGGAAAGGCCATTTTAAATGAATCATTTATTCAGTTCTAGACTCTCAAAGGAGAAAAGCAAAGCAAGTGAAACCAATAGAATGGGAAATAATCAACATGATGAAGGTAAAGTCCCCCTGTGAGGTACTCAAGCAAGGACTGGTCAGTCTTACATATTTCCTAAATAAAAATATAAAATAACCAGCAATCCAGGAGACAGAAAGGCACAGCAATTAGTAAGCCAAGTTAGGGCAATTACAGCCACTGTATTTGGTAGAGGCTCACAAAGGGGGAAATAAAGTAGAACAAACATCAAATCTCTTTGTGGCTAAATGAAATCACATGCACCTGGAAATTAAAATGACAAGTGTCCTGAAAGTCATCTGTGAATATACTGAGCACTTACTGGTTTGTATGCTACCAGCTCTTAAGAGGTAAAGTAGAGAAATAGAAGCCACTGTTAATCAAATTTGAATCAAGAAGAAACTCTGTGACATAGCTTCTCAAGTGAGGCAGTGTTTTCACACCAACTAGAAAACTTACACTATGTAGAACATGTGACCTCTCTTTTACTGCATTATTTTGTTTCTACTTACTAAACATTAAATTGCTTTGGAACACAATCAAATAATTTATTCTGATAGTCTAATATAGATACAATGTTTTATTTATTTCTAAAAGTAGTATTTTTGCATTTACAATCTATAAAATTATATGTAATAATGCTTTACTCATAGTGGATAATCTATACATATATGTACACATACATACAAACATACCTTTCTGTAAAAAATTAAGTCTGATCCTATAGCAGTATATTTATAAATTCTTTTAAGGTCCAGAAAAAAACAGTCCAAATACAACAAAACTATGCAAAAAAATATTGAAAACAATATGATGCCAAAGCAATTAGAAGGAGAAACTCAGTTCTGAGAAACCTGCTACATTCATTTCCTTGTGCCCCATTAATTTAGAATTCACTTGTCCATTTTCTGAGTTCTACCTCTGAGATTACTCAGCTGAATCAGACGGAACTTACATGTACTTTGCAGCATTCAGTTCTGACCCCTGGATTAGTTACCCCTAGGATCCTCCCAGCAATAATCACCTCTGAGCCAGCCTGGCCAGAGGTGAAGGTCTAAAAGAATCTAGTTTGAAATAGGCAGATATTGATATTTAAGATAATGGTCACTGTTCCAAAGGTCAGGTGCTTCATAGTCATATGTAGAGTGGCCAAATGGCATCCCCAGAGCTCCTCAGTAAACATGCAACATCATATGATGTCATTTTCTTTTTTTTTCTTTTTTTATCTTTTTTTAAAATTTTTTTATTGGATATATTCTATATTTACATTTCATTTCCCTTTTCCTGGTTTCCTGCCCCCCAAAGGTCCCACATGCCCTTTTCCCTCCCCCTGTTCCCCCAACCACCCCTTCCCACTTCCCTGTTCTGGTATTCCCCTACACTGATGCTTTGAGCTTTTCCAGCACCAGGGTCCACTCCTTCCTTCTTGTCAGACATCATTTGGTATGTGGATTGTGTCATTTTCTAACCCCAATTTTCTCTAATGTCTGATCCCAAGTCCTAGGCAGGAGCTATGGCAGCACAGACATGCATATTTCTCCTCTGGACTTGAATGCAGCTCATCCCAACCTCTCCTTTGAACTCGGCAGATAAGTTAAGGCTGTACTCTCATGAATGGTGAATGCTGCTGCAGGATATGGTCATAACACAAACAGCACCATCCAGTCCTCCTCAGCAGTGAGAAGTGCAGAGTACTGCAGATTCGCATTCATCCTGAAAGAGAGGTGGCAGGTCCCAGGTCTCTTGGCCACTAAAACTTCAGCAATATGTTAAGCTAAACCCTTACTGGGTTTATTCCTGCAACACTATGGAAAGGAAATAAGTACTCAATAAGTACTCAATACTTATTGCTAATATCCTCGGACACTTTCCACTATGGTGTCATCAGCAAAGGTCCATCTAGGTCTTTTCAGACTATATATGGCAAACAGGAGAATCACCACAGCTCTGTTCAAGACCATACATATGTGCCATTTCCCTCTTTTTGAGTGTGTATTTTTGCAGATGAATGGCTGCACACCATTCATGGAAATAAAAAATACTCAAAGTATGGTACTTCAAAACGAGGGACATGAGAAGCAAAGCATTTCTATTCTTACTCCCCATTTTTCCTTTGTAGCAGACCATGCAAACTAAGAACTTTACTTCTCCAAGGCAGGACATAGAAATCAGACCCCTCTTCACACAGCCATTCATTATCCTAGAAACACTGGATCAGTCTTACCTGCCTTCCTGTGTCAGAACTGACTATGGGACATTACACTGTATCAGTCTTACCTGCCTTCCTGTGTCAGAACTGACTATGAGACATTACACTGTATCAGTCTTACCTGCCTTCCTGTGTCACTGTGGACTATAAGAACATTACACTCTATCATTACCTGCCTTCCTGTGTCAGAACTATGAGAATGTTCTCACCTCCCAGCCTATTAACCTAGTTCATATCTATTATTCTTCTTCACTGAATAAAAGATGGTTCCATGGTGTAATTGTTATCCCTATGGACTCTGAGTCATAATAATAGAAAGAACTCTTTGAAAAATAAGATCCATGGAAGAGTGGACATAGATTATAGCAAATAGTATGTAATTGTACATGAGGGACTTAAGGATCCTTAAATTTGGATAGCCACAGGGTGACCAGAAACCAATTCCTTGTTGGTACAAAAGGATAATTTGGCAACACAAGCATAATGAAGTCTATCATCTATCGCATATAACAGCATTGTAAGTATGAGTTTCTCCCAAACACCTAAGGGAATGTCAATACTGTCTTCCTGAGGAAGTGATCAACCATACACAGAACTCACAAAGGTGTAGGGAAATAATTCACAACCTTTATCTCTCCCCCCATAGATTGTGTCAAAAGAAATGTTTGGCGATTAGGAGAGATGGCTCGGCAGTTAAGAGCACTTGCTTTTCCTGCAAAGGACCCAAGTTCTGTTGCTATTACCCACGTGGTAGCTCACAACCATCTTTAACTCCACTTACAAGGAATTTGACATCACCATCCTCTGTAGGCACCACACTTGAGTGCATATACCAAGACAAATGTACATACATGTAATTGAATGGATAAAACTAAATTACTTTAATACTAAAGATGCTGGGTTATTTTTGTGGGTATCTTACAGACAATGAGATTTTTAGGAGAGTACTAAGGAGAGTACTAAGGACAGTACTAAGTCAAGAGTAACAAGAATGGGTATAATTCATCTTTACCTAAAGTCGAGAGATTGAGCTATAGCTCTTTCTAGGTCAGTAGATGCAGTTATCTACCAGGAAAAGGCAAAATATAGTAGATAAGCTTTGGTGGCACAGACAAAATAAAATCACTGCTTCTTGGGTATCCCTTGTCATATTAAATGAGGTTTTCATGGCAAAGGTTATATATTTGGGGAAGAATGGAGTAAGCTCTCCTAGTAGAACCATAGCTCATTCTCAGGCAGGGGACTGTCTGCCTTGGCCTTCAACAGCTACCAAGTGCCTATATGCTGATGCTAGGTCTTAACTCAGCCACCAAATAACTTCATTTTCATCTGACTGCTTCATTGCATGAAACTCTGATACAGCAGTAGCAAGTCAAAAAGGCAGAGAGAGAAATGGACACAGTCCTCTAGCCGAGCAGAGACCTGGCACATATGCCAAGTCTGTGCTGGAGACGGGAAGAAGCCTGCCTTAAATGATGGGTTCTTTGTGAACATCCTTGATATGAGGCTGGAAAAGTCTGGAGTACCCAGTGAATAGGACTGAGACTGACTAGTGGACAATAGGAATGGGAACAGGGAGAACCAAAAATAAAATTGTGTATTTGCTTACCAGGTATTGTGAAATCCAAAGGAAAGAAAATGTATCCTTGAAAAAGAATGGAGATTAAATTAAGATATAAATTGGGTCCCACAATGTCTCGAAGCATGTAAACAGAAGTGAGGACAAGCAAGCCTTTGTTAGAAGAGGAAAACATTAACAGTGGAAAGCGGATTGGTCAGTTTGTATAAACTCAAATCCGAGAGACACTAGCTCATCAATGTTTTTAATCCCATAAGCAGAACACAGTATGGATAAATCTGAAAGAAAATTAACTAATACTGTGGTTGTTGCTACCTAAGAAAGCCCTGTAAAATGAGACACCATGCCAGATGCCATGTTTACTGACATCTTAGTGAAGGAAAGTAACAATGCACATATAATGTCCTTGGGTAAATATTTTTGAAAAATAAGCCCAAGTAAGACAACGAGAACAGTAAAATGAAGGCACATCAAAGGAATGTGCTTTTGATCAATTGGATATGGAACAGATACAGTAAAGCTACTTTTCTGCTTGGTAGTATCTTTGGTAATGTGTCCAGCCTTGTGCTCTGTGTTTACAGCTGGTTCTCAGGGAGAGAGGACAGCCCTCATTTCCCATGATGAAAAACTCATAACTATGGCTTTGGTATGAATTCACTTGGCTTACAGTGAGAGGTGTATTGTGTCACACTCTATGCTTCTTCTTTGAAGTTTATTTCATTTAAGAGCTTAAGAGTGTGAAGAATTAATCATTCACATACAGTAGGGAGATAAATACAGGAGAGAGAGGAGGGTATGTCTGAAGAAGTCTAACAAATCATAATACTAACTATATATCTAAAAATACCTATCATACACATAAATCAGTGTACAAATATACAGATATAGTTTTTAACACTATTTTTTAAAGATTTATTTATTTATTTATTTATTTATTTATTTATTTATTTATTACACTGTAGCTGTCTTCAGACACTCCAGAAGAGGGAGTCAGATCTTGTTACAGATAGTTGTGAGCCATTATGTGGTTGCCGAGATTTGAACTCAGGACCTTCAGAAGAGCAGTCAGTACTCTTAATCACTGAGCCATCTCTTCAGCCCCAGATATAGTTTAAATAAATATCTTTTCTATTTAGCCTGACAATGCTTTCCTTCTCCCAAGAGCCACAGACCATCTAACAGAGATCCCAGCACCATGGATTAGCTATTGGTCCTGGTTGTCCAAGAGATTCCAAAACCATCATATGCCATTGTTGTTGCCTTTGACTGTTGCCACCCCTACAGGAAAAATGTAAGTCCCTGTTGCTGAAGACAGCATGTACTAGGGACACAGAGATCAGAGGCTCCAGAGCTGGAACTGACCTGATGGCCTTCTCTCTGATGACTGGGTGTCCTTGTACCAGAAGTCACTTTGCACACTCAAGGGCTGGGGTGGGGGGAACACAGCCAACCACCTTACTCAGCTATAAAACCTATGAACCTCAACAACAACCAGCATGCATCATAACCCTAAGAGTGTAGTAGTTGCATGTATACCTTGTTGGTAATCAGTGGCTCCCTAATGGGATGTAAGAGTAGCATCACTAGAAGAAACACTTGGTACTAGAATCCTAGCCAACTACTCAGGGATAGTGAAGTTATGGATCTTGGAGGAGAACCTACAACTACCCCTTTACTAAACCAACACAACATTCTAATATTTGTCCTTATACCGATAGATAGATAGATAGATAGATAGATAGATAGATAGACAGACAGATAGATGGTATTCCTTCATCAAGGAATCTTCTCTTTGCAACAGGCTAAAACCATTAAAGAAAATCACATCCAATCAAATACAGATCTACTGAGCTGACATATACCTACAACACAATGCTAAGACTCAGGGAACACTGATGAAGGGGGCAGGGGGCGTGAAAAGACTAGAGAGCCAGAGGATCAGGTGATTTGCTGTGCAAACATGTCCTAGGAGTGTCAGAAGCTACTACCTGTAAAATTTCACCAACATGACTCCCTAAACATGAGACTAACAGGATGCCACCGATAGACATCCTTCAAAGGATGGGAAAGAGCTCAGAAGGCCTCAGTCCTAGACAAAAATCCATAGGCACCAAGGGGTGCAGAAAGTGGGAAAATCACCTTTGTCAGAGAAGGAGGCACGAAATGGTTATCCAAAACCAAAGGCTCAGACCTGAAAACACACACATACAGGTAATACTATACAGAGGAGCTGTTTATGTGTTTAGGAATATGTGTATATGATGCATATGATCTATATGTATGTGTATATTCTATATGTATATGTGTCTATTATGTATAGGTATGAAAATTAAAAAAAAGAGGCCTTGAATTTGGCCTCTTGACTCCCATGCTATGAATTTGGATGCTATGAATTTGAAATAGAGCTAGGGGGTACACAGGAGAGTTTCAAGGGAGGAGGGCAGAATGGGAAAAATGACATAATTACATCATAATCTCAAAACTTATAAAAGTATCCCACATGGCAACTACTTCAGCCTAAATGTCATGCATGGAGCAGTATCTTAGTATATTATCATTTATTTGTGGCAAATTGTCAAAAGTGAAGAAAATTCAGGGGAGCCACCCACCCTTGTATGGCCATCCTTCAAAAGACACCCAGACACAGTCACCAAGTCCCATGGGCTGTTGCTCCCTTCCCAGTGAACCTCGGTGCTTGGGTGGGCGTTCCTTTCTCCAGCAGTGTTTAGGAGGGCTGATCTACACTTTAGAAAGCCCAACTGGGATATATAGTACTTGAGACGTTACAGCCAGGACAGGTAGATGCCCAGGGAATCCTTTATAATAATCAAAAACTAAAGTGCTGTGTGCTTAATCAGTGTGACATCTATTAACTTCTGATATTTAACTAATAACTTCCTGAGGTTATTTATTATTATAAATAACATTAAAAACCTTTGGTTGAGTTTCCATGACTAACAACAGGCACTTGGCTTAACTGTTCTAATCTGCGGGATTGAGAGAGAGAGAGAGAGAGAGAGAGAGAGAGAGAGAGAGAGAGAGAGAGAGAGAGAGAGAGTGTGTGCTGGTGAACATGTCACCAATTGTACAAACATGTACTCGTTTGCAACACGTGGATATTCAGCAGGCACCAGCGTTTGTAAGGAAGAGTTTTGCAGTGCTGCCAATGCTAGGCTGCAGTGGTGCTGTCAATCAGCATGTCAAGCTGATGGTCTCCAGCTTCCAGGAGCAACTATGGATGCTGAAACCAGTGGAGGCAACACTTTGGTGTGGCACTACAGTCCCAGATCCTGGGTTCAAGTTACACTGATACTTCAATGCTGCAAATTCACTAGAGCTGCACATGTGCACCCCCACACCAAGCTAAAGTCTTCAGTTCTGAGTTAGAAGTGGAAGCAGCACCCAGAGACTGCTCCACCTGAGGATCCATCCCATGGACAGCCACCAACCCGGATGCTGGGAAGTGCTTGCTGATGGAAGCCTGATATAGCTGTCTCCCAAGAGGCTCTGCCAGAGCCTGACAAATACAGAGGTGGATACTCGCAGCCAGCCACTGAACTGAGTGCAGAGGGTCCCTGATGGAGGAGTTGGAGAAGGGACTGAAAGAGCTGAGGGGTTTGCAGTCCCATGAAGGGAGCGACAGTGTCAACAGGCCAGAACCCCCCTGGAGCTCCTGGGGACTGGACCACCAACCAAAGAATACACATGGAGGGACCCATGGCTCTGGTCATATATGTGGCAGAAGATGGCCTTGTTGGACATCAGTGGGAGGAGAGGCCCTTGGGCCTGAGGGTCTTCAATGGCCCAGTGTAGGGAAATGCCAGGGAGGGAAGATGGAAGTGGGTGGGAGGGGGAGCACCCTCATAGAAGGAGGGGGAGGGAGGATGGGATAGGGGAAGTTCTGGAGGGAAGACCTGGAGAGGGGGATAACATTTGAATTGTAAATAAAGAAAATATCCAATAATAAAAATAAAAAATAAAAAAAGAATTGACAGCATCCAGAGAGCAAATCCATGTTCTCCTCTGCGTTACCTTACTCTGTCATACAATTTTAACACAAAGTAACTACACACAAAAAATGCACTTTAAATCCATATAACTTTGAAAGAATAAAGGATCCCAGTACAATAGAATTTGGAGGATATAATGGTCTAGTTCATGGAATTATTTAATCTCCTTCCTTCAGCATATTTCTCCCTCCTCTCCTCCTGCCTCATGTGTCAGAGAAGCATGAATTCCTCAAATAAATAGAGCTGTCTAAAGTATAAATCTCTCACATAAGAAATGTTCATTCGTTTTGAGATTCTTCTGTAATTTCTAAGGGCAGAGGTATACTAAACATTAATGGAATTTGGCTTCTCTTGACATAAATTTGGACAGCTGACACCACGCTGACTGACAAGGCGAAGTCTACACGAAGACAGGCAGCTTTCATCCATCTTTTCTTTGAATCTATGTCTTCACAGAAACTCTTGATAATGTATCTTCAGTCACATTAATCAGCTTCTCAGAATGGTCCCTTCCAGAACGTGAGATTAGCTGTACGTGGAAATGACTCACTGAGGTGAGATATCTGAAGGGGTTAGGGACTGGCGTGTGAAGGTGTGTTAGCATGACCATGAGAGCTGTCAGCCCACTGCTCATTTCATCTTCAGGCTGTGCAGCCTCTGGCTACAGTGAGCAAACAACCTATCTATTCTAGAACTTCCCACAAGGCTCCTGAGACCACATGCAGCTAGGGCAGACTTGTATACAAATCTGGTAGGGGAGGTGGCTGAACCCTCAGTGGCCCTCACCACCCTGTCCTTCAAAGAGACACTGTCAGCGGTCAACAAACCCTATTGGGATGGACTCGTGAGAGCAAGACAGATGATCTGATGACTTACAACAGTAGCTCTGCTCAGAAAAGTGAGACTTTTCCCCTGAAGAGAACAGTTCAGCCCCTGCTGTCTTTCCAATCCCCTAAGAGCAATCCCTAAAGGAGAAGAGGGTCCCCCCAGGGGAAAAGGTCTTAAAAAGTATAATTTCTTCTTCTCTGGACTAGACTTTCTATATATGGCCATGAGGCTAGAGCTGTGTAGAAATGTGACTGAGTATGGCTAAAGGCAGTGGGTAGAGGAGACAATACTCCTCTGTGCACAAATGCCAGAGAATTAAGTTACAATACAATTTAGAGACTGGAAGCAAGACACCCTCCTGATATGTGTGTGGGAATAGCCCGGATGTTGAAGATACCAACCCTAACTACAAATGTTGTCTTCACAGCGCAGTAGACAATGGGCATACTTTATTGGCAATATGATGAAAAGCTTTGTAAAATAGAGTCAGAATGCTTAAATCAGAAGCCTTCTTTAGCAAATTTGTCTTTGAATGTTGTACATGTTAAAAGTTTGAGAACCAGCCTCCCAAAGACTCCTAAGAGCGTCTTATCTCAAGGATTTAATATCCATCTGTGAGCATGGGTTCATTTTCTCCTTCTCCTCCCCCTCCTCTTCCCCCTGTCCCTCTCAGAAACAACAGGATCAGTGTCAGGGGTGTAGAAGTCAACGTCATGAAGGAAAAAGTGGGATAGAGAGCTAGGCCCCACAGGCTCCTGTGACTCCCCAAAGAGTCCTGATCTGCTGCACAAGGCACTAGATCTAAGATGGCTCCCACAGCACAGGTGAGGCAGCCAAAAGGAATAGGGGCCAGGGCGGTGGCTGCTCCCCTGTCTCTGTGGAAGTCCTAACAAGTGAAGATGCTCCCTTGACTCTGCTCCTTCTGAGTTACCTCCTCAGGCAGGGCTTTCCTTGGGGAGCGGCGATCAGGTGTTGCGATATGGTTGGCTGAGGATTTAGGGGTTTGACATTGCTCCCTGTATATAAGCTTATGAGCTATGCAATAAACTCAGATCTGCACCCTGATGCTGGTCTCTAGAGTCTGATTCATGGGGTTCGTCACATGACTTCATCACCTCTCACCATTCTCACCAAGCATTCTGGATCCTATTCCCACAGGTCAAGAACAGAAAAGATAAAAAGTGATTGAAGAAAATACAATGAGTCGCCAAAACTCTACATGTTCTCAGGTTATCTACAGATGTGACCTGTGTTTACTGACCCTCTGCCCAAGTGTACAAAAGCAGAGACTGATGGTTCAGGACTGTGGGCAGGCTCAGTTGTTCATCATACAGTTAGCTGATGGGACATGGTCACTGTGCCTTAAAGAAGAAAGTCAAGAGAGTACCTCACCACTGCCCCTACCCAAACACTGGAGTGTCCTACAGAGTGGACAATGACAGCAGACCCTGCTTCCTGGGTCCCCAAGAATATCTAGTACTGACTCTGGGATGAGGACCTTTCCTAAACTCAAATATGAATCCTAAACTCACATTTGGGGTAAATCAGAGTTGACCATAGCAAAGTATGAGCTGCTAGTTAGGAATTACTTTTTTAACTTTTAAAGGAACTATTGCCAGCCCTCTTGCTTTCTTATTCAATAACTTTTGGCCAGTTTGTATCAATCATTCAAAAAGCAAATTCAATTATTTCTGAATGAAATCTATTTTGTTTTCTAAATATATTTCCCTTCTTAATCTTTTTCTGAAATTGGAGGCTGGCTGACTCCCACTTTGATGGCAAACTGCCCAGTTCAACCAATTTTGAAAAAAAACCAAGAACTAATAATTTTGACCCTGAGTGAATGGCTCCAGGCATCATGTAGCATCCAAGAGAAAATCAAACTTGAAAATCTTTTCTGGGAACATTCAGACTCTTGCCAGATTTTTTGCAATTGAAAAGGTGAGGCTGGGGTGGAAGACAGACAAAAGGACAGCACTGCTTGCCTGATGACCCAGAACTCAAGTCCAGTGCTTTCCAGTGGCTTTCAAGGCCTGTTTATCAGAGTGCCAAGAATACACACAGTCATTCTATTTATGAGGTTATAAATAAACCCAGTTTCTGACTTAGAATGCTCAGGCTATAGTTTTTGGGACCCATTAAAATTATGAGGGAAATTGTTTGCATTACATTTAATTTCCCCTTATCTTTGTTCTCAAACATAAGTCTACATAAGTTCTGAAACATTTAATTAAGAACTTCCAGAGATCTTTCAGGTACCTACATTGTTAAAATTTATGTTAAGGACTGTGATACTGATAGATTCTTTCACAAACTAAATCTTCACTATCCTTGATGCCAGTGGGATTAGGAGTAATTTATATCACCAACTTGATCTGAAGTTTCAGGTGTGCTATCCTCTCAGATGGTGACAATAGAGGTTAGTTGGGATTTTGTCAAGTATTGTGTCAAGACACAATCTGTGGTCATCTGGGAAGTGGTAATCCCAAAGGGTAAAATGCCTCCATCCTCTTGGCCTGTAGGCAAGTCTGCAGGGCATTTTCTGGTTTGTGATTGATGTGGAAGGGCCCAGACTCACCATGGCCAGTGACACTCCAGGGCAGGTAGTCCTAGGTTGCATAAGAAAGAAAACTGAGAAAGACATGATAAGCAAGCCAGTTTTGGAGAATTTATTTTTTGTTTTGCTGGGCAGAAGGGCAGGAATGTTTGAGAAACTAAAACCAAATTAGCTTTATAACAAACCTGCTGTCATAGCAATGGACCCACTCATGGAATAACCAAGAATTCCCCCTCCCCTTGAAGGAGTCTCCCCCATCCTCTTCTCCCCTCCACCATGGCTCTTCTCACCTATTAGTCCTGTTACAACGGTAAGCAAACATGAACATCTCAGCCAAAGCGTAAGGAAGGCAAGCCTCAGATCACATATTCCAAAGTTTATTAAACAAGCAAGCACATGTTTACTACAAATGTTTATAACAGGTTGTACATACTCCATGAGAATTATTGCAGGTGATCCAGTCACATCTCTAAAGTTATATAAGCCACTTCCCTAAGATAAATCACTAAAGTGGGAGAGCAGAAGCTAGACAGATGACTTGGTGGTTAAGAGCACTTACTGCTCTTGAAGACATAGGTTCAGCTCCCAGTGTCCACAGAGTGGCTCACAGTCATTTTTAACTGTTATTTCCAGGAGGTCTGACACTTTCTTCTGACCTTTGTAGTCACTGCACATAGGTTGTACACATACATACATGCAAGAAAATACACGCATACACACACACACAATGCACACACATATGTATGTATATAAATATCAGCACACACACTACTAACTTTGTTTCTCTGAAGAACTGTAATTTCTAAGCTTTACCCCCAATAAGTAATCTGCTTTTGGAGGCTCCACATGATTCAAGTTGCATAAGTCACTCAATCCTTGGCCAACAAAAGAAGGGGGAAATGGCTAACAATCATGGTCCTTGTTTCAATCCATCTGCTAAAAAGTCTACAAATGCCATGAATATGATTATTTCTTTGAGTAAATCCATGACTTCCATGAATGTAGCCACAAGTGTTTCTCAGAGAAGTATGAAGAGCCCGCACTCAGTCAGAAATGTTACTTCTCAACAGGGATACAGTGTCCATTTCACTCTCAAAAACATGTTGGCCACAATGTATCAGAGCATAAAGCAAAGGTAAGTGGAACTCTACAGTGGTTCATCTGAGATAGTAATAAGGGTTGGTGGCACCAATAATTAAAGCTTTCAAAACCAGGTAGCTAATACTTACTTTACTTAAAATTGTGGCTAGAATTATGATAAAATAAGGCAAAAACCAAGTAATAAGCTTAAAGACCTGCTACCCCAATGAAGGTGATTAAGCCCTCAGAATCCCATGCAGGAAGACTCTCCCATGGCATCCCAAAGTATACATGTCTGTGGATAAAATAAAATAAAATAAAATAAAATAAAATAAAATAAAATAAAATAAAATAAAATAAAATAAAATAAATCAGGAAACTTCTCCACAGTTCTTTTCTCCATAATGTTTCTGGGGACTGGTTTAGAAATACAAGAAAATAATTTTTCATGATTCCAATGTTTTAATGTACTAAAAATTAGCTTAAAACCATAGAGGCTATAATAGATATATCCCATTGTATCATCAAACTCAGCATCTGTGAGCCAATGTCTTTACAATCATTCAATATTTTACACTGGTGAAACATTTTCACACAAGTAAGCTCTGAACTCTCCAGATTCCTAAGATGCCAAGGTGGTATTGAGTAGCTTCATTTTGCCATTAACTAAACTGGGGCTGAGAGTAATTAATGAGCCTTTTCACTTTTCAAACAAAACCAGAATGTGTTTAGTATCAGAACCCAGTGGTAGAGAGAGACTCCTTAATCCCCCACACCTCCTCACAATAAACTTCCTAAACTCTGTAAATTATGAATGTTACTCAATTTATGTCAAACACTAAATGAATCAATTCATTGCAGATACTCAAATATCTGTTAAGGAAAATAATAAGGAAGCAAATACAGGTCTCCAAAGGAAAACAATAATGCACTGCTGGTTGAGCCTCTGCCATCTTCCCAGCTGTTTTGATCCAGCCGGCAGAACCAGGTACCTGAGATATCCCGAGTTTAAGACCTTTGGGGACTCAGGCCTTGAGCAGGAGTTGCACACAGAGCAGCGGTTTGGGGGGCCCCAGTCAAGCCTGGGCTCTGTTCCCTGAAGGCAGACCCCGCACTCCCTGCAGCCTCCACCATCTTCCCAGCTGTTTCGATCCAGCCAGTGGAACCAGCCTCCACCATCTTCCCAGCTGTTTCAATCCAGCCAGCAGAACCAGGTACCCGAGATATCCCGAGTTTAAGACCTTTGGGGACTCAGGCCTTGAGCAGGAGCTGCACACAGAGCAGCAGTTTGGGGGGCCCCAGCCAAGCGTGAGCTCTGTGCCCTGAAGGCGGACCCCACACACCCTGCAGCCTCCGCCATCTTCCCAGCTGCTTTGAACCAGCAGGCAGAACCAGGTACCCGAGATATCCAGATATCCGAGTTTAAGACCTCTGGGGACTCAGGACACCAGACAGCAATCCCTGAGCAGGAGCAGTGCAGAGTAGCCGCCCAGGAGGCGGAACCAAGTACCTGAGATATCTGGAGTTTAAGACCTCGGAGGACTCAGGCCACCTGTCAGCAATCTGGGAGCAGGAGCCCTGCAGGGCAGTGGTTCAGGTGTCCCAGTCTTGGGGAAATAGCCTTACGAGCCCACAGGAGGTTCAAGCGCCAGTTAGTAACTACAGGACCAACTAACACCAGAGATAACCAGAAGGCAAAAGGCCATCGTTACTAACAGAAATCAAGGCAATATGGCAGCATCCGAACCCAGTTCCCCGACAGCAACAAGTCTCAGATACACCAACACACCAGAAAAACAAGACTCAGATCTAAAATCACTGGTCAAGGGGCTGATAGAGGAACACTTAGATGAATCTCTTAAAGTAATACAGGAGAAAATGGATCAAAAGCTAGAAGCCCTTACAAGGCAAACACAAAAATTACTTAGAGAAATTCAGGAGACTATGGATCAAAAAATGGATGCCAATAAGGGGGAAACACAAAAATCACTTAAAGAAATACAAGAGAACGTGGGTCAACAAGTAGAAGTCATAAAAGAGGAAGCACAAAAATCCCTTAAAGAATTAGAGGAAAACACAAACAAGCAAGTGAAAGATCTGAGCAAAGTCATCCAGAATCTAAAAACAGAAGTAGAAACAACTAAGAAATCACAAAAGGAGACAACATTGGAGATAGAAAACCTTGGGAAGAAATCAGGAGTCATAGATGCAAATATCAACAATAGAATACAAGAGATAGAAGACAGAATCTCAGATGCTGAAGATACCATAGGAACCATGGATTCAACAATTAAAGAAAATGCAAAATGCAAAAAAGCTGGTAACCCAAAACATTCAGGAAATCCAGGACACAATGAGAAGACCAAACCTAAGGATTATAGGTATAGATGAGAGTGAAGATCTACAACTTAAAGGGCCAGCAAATATCTTCTACAAAATTATGGAAGAAAACTTCCCCAACCTAAAGAGAGAGATGCCCGTGAATATACAAGAAACCTACAGAACTCCAAACAGACTGGACCAGAACAGAAATACTTCCAGTCACATAATAATCAAAACCCCAAATGTACTAAACAAAAAAAAAAAGAATATTAAAGGAAGTAAGAGAAAAAGAACAAGTAACATATAAAGGAATACCTATCAGATTACACCAGACTTCTCACCTGAGACCTTGAAAGCTAGAAGATCCTGGGCAGATCTCATGCAGACTCTAAGGGAACACAAACCTCAGCAAAAACTACTATACCCAGCAAAACTCTCAATTGCCATAGATGAGGAAACCAAGGTATTCCATGACAAAACCAAATTTGCATGATATCTATCTACAAACCCAGCCCTACAAAGAATAATAGGGGAAAAACACCAACACAAGGGAGGAAACTACACCCCAGAAGAAGCAAGATAGAAACCCCCTCTCATCAAACCCAAAAGAAGAGAACCACTCAAATATAAAAAATAACGCCCAAAATGTCAGGAAGTAATAATTACTATTCCTTAATATCTCTTAACATCAATAGACTCAATTCCCCAATAAAAAGACACAGACTAAGAGACTGGATACGGAAACAGGACTCTACATTTTGCTGCATACAGGAAACACATCTCAGTGTCAAAGACAAACACTACCTTAGAGTAAAAGGCTGGAAGACAATTTTACAAGCAAATGGTCTCAGGAAACAAGATGGAGTAGCTATTCTAATATCAGATAAAATTGACTTTCAACCTAAAGTCATCAAAAGAGACACAGGTCACTTCTTGCTTGTCAAAGGGAAAATCCACCAAGAAGTATTCTCAATACTGAACATCTATGTTCCAAATGTAAGGGCACCCTCATTCGTAAAAGAAACTTTACTAAAGCTTAAAGTACACATTGCACCTAACACAATAATTGTAGGCAACTTCAACACTCCACTCTCCTCAATGGACCAATCAGGAAAGCAGAAACTAAACAGGGGCACAGTGAAACTAATTGAAGTTTTGGACCAATTGGATTTAACTGATATATATAGAACATTTCATCCTAAAGCAAAAGAATATACCTTTTTATCAGCACCTCATGGTACCTTCTCCAAAATTGATCATATAATTGGTCACAAGACAGACCTCAACAAATACAAGAAGACCAAACTAATCCCATACCTCCTATCAGATCACTATGGAGTAAAAATGGTCTTCAATAGCAAGAAGAACAACAGAAAGCCCACATACATATGGAAACTAAACAATACACTACTCAATGACATCTTGGTCAAGGAAGAAACAAAGAAAGAAATCAAAGACTTTTTAGAATTTAATGAAAATGAAGGTACAACCTACCCAAATTTATGGGACACAATGAAAGCAGTGCTAAGAGGAAAACTCATAGCCCTGAGTGCCTCCAAAAAGAAATTGGAGAGAGCATACACTATCAACTTAAGAGAACACCTGAAGGCCCTGAAACAAAAAGAAGTTAATTCACCCAGGAGGACTAGAAGACAGGAAAGCATCAAACTAAGAGCTGATATCAACCAAGTAGAAACAAAGAGAACCATACAAAGAATCTACAAAACCAAGAGCTGGTTCTTTGAGAAAACCAACAAGATAGATAAACCCTTAGCTAGACTAACCAAAGGGCACAGAGACAGTATACAAATTAACAAAATTAAAAATGAAAAGGGGGATATAACAACAGAAACTGAGGAAATTCAAAAAATCATAAGATCCTACTACAAAAGCCTATACTCAACACAACTGGAGACTCTGGAGGAAATGGACAATTTCCTAGACAGATACCAAATACCAAAATTAAATCAGGATCAATTAGATCAGCAAAATAGTCCCATAACCCCTAGAGAAATAGAAGGGGTTATAGGAAGTCTCCCAACCAAAAAAAAGTACAGGACCAGATGGTTTTAGTACAGAATTCTATCAGACCTTCAAAGAAGACCTAACACCAATACTCTTCAAACTATTCCACAAAATAGAAACAGAAGGAGCACTGCCCAACTCGTTCTACGAAGCCACAATAATGCTGATACCAAAAGCACACAAAGATCCTACAAAAAAAAAAGAGAGAGAGAGAGAACTACAGGCCAATTTCCCTTATGAATATTGATCCAAAAATACTAAATAAAATTCTTGCCAACCGAATCCAAGAGCACATCAAAACAATCATTCACCATGATCAAGTAGGCTTCATCCCAAGGATGCAGGGATGGCTCAATATACGGAAATCCATCAATGTAATCCACTACATAAACAAACTAAAAGAAAAAAACCACATGGTCATCTCATTAGATGCTGAAAAGGCATTTGACAAAATTCAGCATCCTTTCATTCTAAAAGTCCTGGAAAGAACAGGAATTCAAGGCCCATACCTAAATATAGTAAAAGCAATATACAGCAAACCAGTAGCCAACATCAAACTAAATGGAGAGAAACTTGAAGCAATCCCACTAAAATCAGGGACTAGACAAGGCTGCCCTCTCTCTCCATATCTTTTCAATATAGCACTTGAAGTTCTAGTGAGAGCAATTAGACAACATAGGGAAGTCAAAGGGATACAAATTGGAAAGGAAGAGTCAAACTATCACTATTTGCAGATGACATGATAGTATACTTAAGCGACCCAAATAACTCCACCAGAGAACTTCAGCAAAATAGCTGGTTATAAAATGAACTCAAGCAAATCAGTAGCAAATGGTTGGATCTGGAAAATATCATCCTAAGTGAGTTACCCCAATCACAAAAGAATACACATGAAATGCAATCACTGATAAGTGGATATTAATGAGCCCAAAAGCTCTGAATACTCAAGGCACAATTAGCAAATCAAAAGATTCCCAAGAAGAAGGAAGGAAAGGATCCTGGTCCTGAAAAGACTGGATCCAGTTGTAGGAGAGTATCAGAACAGAGAAATGAGGGGCAGGGGTGATTAGGGAATGGGTAGAGGGAACAGGACCTATGGGACATATGGTGAGGGGGGAACTGGGAAAGGGGAAAGCCTTTGGAATGTAAACAAAGAATATAGAAAATAAAAAAATAAAAAAAAATTAAAAATACACTGCTGGTTGTAAATAAACTTGCAAAAGTCTTGCTAGTGCAGACAAGAACTCTCCCCCACATGATACAAGTAGCTCTTTATAATTAATATTTGTCAATTATGTGTATAAATGACACAATTTGTCAACAACCTTGGGTCTTTGTCAGCTAGGAATGGCTTTTGAGCAGGTTGATAACACAAGGGTAATTCAGTCGCCTCCCAAGAGAACCGACACACAATTAGAAGAATAGAACTGGAGCCTGCAGTTTCTCTGTCTGATGAGAGCTTCCTCCTCAGCTTCCTGCAGCTGAGTTATTAATGTTCTTTCCCCAAGGAAGGCCCTTTATTTTCAATCGAGGATACCATAAAAGATTCCCGTGGAAATTAATTTTGATCGTAAGCATAAAGGGCCAGAGCCTGGGTTTATCAAGGTGAACAGTGCTGCTCTCTGTATTCCCCCTTTTGTGATAGCAGGCAACATAAGCATCCTGGCTGTGTATTCCCCTATTCTATACACTCCAGAGAAAGAAGGTTTTACTCTAGAAAAGCCAATACAGAAAACAGGGGTGCTGCAGTCATGAGGAAGAACAGGAGCAGGAACGGGGATGGCTGAAGACAGCCATCTTGGGTGGCTCTGAAGTTGGGTCTTCATCTTCCTTCCAGTTGTTCCTGCTTTGTTGCTGTGAGCGCAGATGTTTTGGGCTGTATCTAGAGCCTGATAGTAACCAAATGTGGAGAAAACAACCATCATGTTAGGAGGAGAAATGATTACTCACATTAAGAGCAGGGAATTTAAGTACAGGCCCACATCATTGCATATCAACCAAGCATGAACAGAGAGAGCTAAGACAGGATGCACAGCGTCTGCTAGCTCAGCAGATCATGCACTGGTGCAGAGTCCCAGTTAGCATAGTAGGGAGAGATGACACAGACACAGTGTCCCCTGTTGCAGCAGAACGTGGGCTGGTGCAGAAAGCCTTGGTTAACATAGTAGCTAGAGATAGCAGAAACTCTGAGAGAACTTTAGGAAAGAAGCCAGTGTGATAACAAGGATGAAGGAGAGACTTGGAAGCATAAAAATGTAGCTTAACTCTAATTATCCATTAATTACCACGCAGTTTTGGCCTCGTTTGGCCCAGCAGTGGAATCGTCAAAGCCTTCCCCAGAGTATGAGGTAAATTCCCTCGGGAAATGTATCATGATACTTCATGTTTGTTCTTTGTAATTTTGCCCCTATTCCTACGACACTAGTAATCCCTGGAACGTTTCTCTTCCTTTCCAAGTCACTGTCACATCACACCCTCAATTAAGTCCCTATCTCCAAACTATTTTTCCAGAGCTGTACAGCCATTTCCTGGCTTAGATAAGCCTCCTTCAAAGCCACTTTGCATACCACCTCAATTTGGCAGGGCTTCGGACACACATACACACATATCACACGTGCATCAGTTTCCTTCTTCTGGAAAAGCTCACCATGAGCACATCAGTCCTTATCTACCCACTGTGTTAGGTCTCACGTGCAGGAGAAAGGGCTGAGGGGCCTATTTAACAATCAAAGTGCAATCTGGACACCAGTTTTCCTCAGTCTCTCCTCATGAGAGCCTGTTGCAGAGCCATCCTGGCTGGCATACCCCGCCCCTCACCCTCAGCCTCTCCAGCCCCTGAGCTTCCTGCCCTCTCCTCCAGCTTCTTGATTTCTATATAAGAGCAGCCTCTTGGCTGTGTGGTCTCTTGGTGCTCTTACTTTTCTTTGGTTCCTAGTTCCTCGACACCTCTCAATACTCTCCCCTCCCCTTTCCCTCCCCTCCCCTCCCCTCTCCTTTCTCCCCCCTCCCCTTTCCCTCCCTACTCCCCTCCTGGACAGGTTCAATCTGGACTGGACCCCTTTCAGATGCCTCCGGCTGTTCTTGTCCTCTACAGTAAACCTTCTCCTCAGCCATTCCTTGGAACAGCAGTATTCTCACTTTTTCCTTCTCTATCAACACTGTTTGGTTAGCCTTCAAATATGCTCATGGGAACTAGAAAGCCCCTCATCTCTTTGTTTCTTCAGTGTTATCCACCTCCCAAACTCCACACTGTTCTGCTCCGCCCTGGGTTGGTTGCGATTGGGCTGTGTCTTTTTCTTCTACCCACGTTTCTCTTTCAAGCCAGGAAGTCAGAATCCACTCAACTGGCATCTCTCTTTGCAACAGGAGGGTCATGGTGAGGAAGCCAGGAAAGCACTGCAAATACATCTTAGTTTCTCCTCTGGGGGCCCCTGGCACTCTTCTGTTCCTGGTCTTACTCCAGACTAGTGTCTGCCTGTCCTGCAGCCTCTGTCCTCCCATTGCTTTTTTAAAAGATTTATTTATTCATTAATTCATTCATTCATTCGTTTATTTATTTAATGTCTATTAGTACACTGGTCACTGTCTTCAGATACACCAGATGAGGGCATCAGATTCCATTACAGATGGTTGTGAGCCACCATGTGGTTGTTGGGAATTGAACTCAGGACCTCTGGAAGAGCAATTAGTGCTCTTAACCACTGAGCCATCTCTCCAGCCCCTGTCCTCCCTTTTATACCTTCTGGTCCCCCTCAAATTCCTTCCTGGCCCTGCCGTTTGTCCTAGAAACATGTCTCTGCCTCCTCTCTCCAGATATTTTGGGGAGTTAGATGTGCTATCACATCCCTGGGCTTTCTGGGACTTCCCCAGGAGCTTTTCTGTCCTCATTCCATGCTTTTGAGCACTTATGGGGAAAGCTGTTGTTGAATCCCAGCTCTGGAAGCCCTTCTCCCGGCTTCTTTACCATTTTTATTTATTTTTTATTTTCTTATTTATTCACTTTACATCTTGTTCCCTGCCCCCTTCCTGGTCACCCCCTCCCACAATCCCTTCTCCATCCCTCACCCCTTCTCCTCTGAGCAGATGGGGCTCCTCCTAGGTATCCTCCTACACTGGTACTTCAAGTCTCTACAAGGCTTAGCACTTCCTCTCCCACTGAAGCCAGACAAGGCAGCCCAGATAGTAGAACATATCCCATGTACAGGCAACAGCTGTTGGGATGGCCCACCATTCCAGCTATTCGGGACCCACATAAAAGTCAAGCTTCATATCTACTACATGTGAGTGAGGAGGCCTAGATCTGGCCCCTGTATGTTCTTTGGTTGGTGGTTCAGACACTGAGACCCTCAAGGGTCCAGATTAGTTGACTCTATTGGTCTTCCTACAGGTGCCCTGTTATACCCCACAGACCCAAAGAAGCTAAACAAGAAGGAAGGCCCAAGGGAGAAAGCTTGAATCTCACTTTGAAGGTAGAATAAAATAGTCATAAAAGACAGATAGAAGGGGGGACCTGGGAGGGAGAGGGAGACAGGGAAAGAAATGGGGCAATTCAGGATCAGGGGTGGGGAAGGACAGGAGAGAGGGCTAGATGGCCATAAAAACACTAATGGAAATCTGCAGCTGATGGAGGTGAGGGGGTAGGTAGCATCTCCAGGATAATATAGAGACTTGGGATAAGGAGGCATCCAAGAATCAATGGGGGTGACCTTAGCTGTGACTCACTACGTTGGGGATATGGAATCTGCAGAGGTCACCTCCTGTAGCCAGGCAGGAACCCTAGTGGAGTGATAAAGACACCAACCCACCCACAAAACTTTCAACCCCAAATTTATCCTGTCTACAAGAAATGCAGGCATGGGTGATGGAGCAGAGATTGAAGGAATGGCCAATCAATAACTGACCCGATGTGAGACTCATCCAATGGGCAAGAACCAATCCCCAACACCATTAATGATTCTCCATTATGCTTGCAGGCAGGAGCGTGTTGTCCTCTGAGAGGCGTCAACCAGCAGATGACTCAGACAGATGCAGACACCCATAGCCAACAGTGGCTGGAGCATGGGGACTCTTATGGAAGAACAGGAGGGAGGACTGCCGGCCCCAAAGGGGATAGGAATCTGTTTAATTGTTTCATTTATTTACATTCCAAATGTTGCACTTCTTCCTGGTTCCCCCTCCAAGAGTTTTTCACCCCTCCTCCCCATTACCTCTGAGAGGGTGCTCCCCCACCCCACCTCCTCACCCACCCACCCTGTTAACCACCCTCTGTCCCCCTTCCCTGGGGAATCAAGTCTCTACAGGATCAGGCTCATCCTATCCTACCGAGGCCGGACAAGGCAATCCTCTCTACATTATGTGCCAGGGTCCACAGACCAACCCATGTATATTCTTTGGTTGGTGGCTGTCTTAGTTAGGGTTTTACTGCTGTGAACAGACACCATGACCAATGCAAGTTTTATAAAAGACAACATTTAATTGGGGTTGGCTTACAGGCTCAGAGGTTCAGTCCATTGTCATCAAGGCAGAAACATGGCAGCATCCAGGCAGGTATGGTGCAGGAGGAGCTGAGAGTTCTCTCTCTTCAACTGAAGGCTGCTAGTAGAAGACTGACTTCCAGGCAGCCAGGGTGAGGGTTTTAAGCCCACACCCACAGTGACACACCTACTCCAACAAGGCCACACCTCCTAATGAGGTCACTTCCTGGGAAAAGCATATACAAACCATAACATTCCACTCCCTGGCCCCCATAGGCTTGTTCAAACATTAGTCTATGGGGGCCATACTTAAACATAGCATAATGCAAAATACATTAAGTCCAACTACAAAAGTCCCTGTAGTCTATAGCAGTCTCAACATTGTTAAAAGTCCAAAGTTCAAGGTCTCTTTTGAGATTCATCCAATCACTTAAATGTGATCCTCCAAGCAAAACAGGAAATCAGCTGGGCAAAGTCAAAACTCTTCATCTCCACTTCTGATGGCAAAGCAGTCTTCAGATATCCAACTCCTTTTTCATCCTTGTTGACTGCAACTAGGTTCTTTCTCCTGGGCTTGTTCCACTCCCTGTTAGCGGCTTTCCTTGGCAGGTATCCTGTGGCTCTGGCATCTTTAACATCTTGGGGTCCCCAAGTCAATTTCAGCTTCACAGCTTCTTGTTCCAAAGTCTGAGATCCACACATGATCTTCTGTGTATTTCCAAAGAGCTGGTGTCACTTCTCCAGCTCTGCCCTTTGTAGCACTCTAAGTTCAGATTGATGTACTCCACTGCCACTGCTGTTCTTGGTGGTCATCCCATGGTACTGGCATCTCCAATATGCTAGGGTCTTCCACTGTAACTATACTTCACCAAAGCCTCTCACAGGCTCTCTTCATAGTATCAAGTCTCAACTCCTTTGCATGGCCCCTTCAGTCCTGGGCTGTCAATTACAACTGAGGGTACACTTTCACCAATGGCCTTCCATGGTGAAGTACCAAGCCTCAGATGTTCTTCATGATGCCTTCATGCCTTCAAAACCAGTACCACCTGGATGATTCTTACACGTTACCAAGTACAGCTGCAGCATAAGGAATACTTGGCTATCTCTGGAATACAGCTTCTTTGTGCTCTCAGAAAACACTTCTTATACTTCACCTCAGTGATGCTGGTCTTTTCTTAATCACCACTAATTTATTAGCTCCAGCTAACCAGCATCAATTGTTTCAGTATTCTCCTTCTCTTGAATATAAAGCCAGAGACACATGGCCGAAGCTGCTGGGTTCTGCTGCTTGCAGGAGCTGGAACATTGACCCCCTTGTTCTATTACATTATCACTGGCTTCCTTTTCCCCAGCTCCTTCACTGCCTAAGTTGGCTGTCCTGAATCTTGCTCCTTAGACTGACCTTGAACTCAAGAGATCTGCATGCCTGTCTTCTAAGCACTGGGATTAAAGGTGTGGTCCACCAAGCCTGGATTAAAATTTTTCTTCACCTAGAATTTACTCTGTTCTAGGCTGGCCTTGAACTCAGAGATCTGCTTATCTTTGCCTCCTGGGATTAAAGGCTTGTACTACCATGCCTGGACCTAAAGTTAGCTGGGTGGAATCTTGCCCCAAGTTCGCCACTCCTTTAATTCAGTTTAATATCCTTGAATTCAGCTCCATTTCACTTCCTGGAGTCCCTTTAATACTCAAACTATATATTTTGTACTTTTCCTTTCTCAGCTTGCTATGTTGGTTCAAAATTCTCTTTATCAGACTTAACCAGAGAACAAAGTCTTTGTTGGGCTTTTTTGAGACTTCCTTTGCAGATGCAATTAATATAAATCTCTTTACCTTAGTCCTAGGCAGTCTCTTCAGACAATGGCAAAAAGCAGCCATGTTCTTTACCAAAACATCACAAAAACAGTCTCTCAGCCACATATTAAAGTTCTCCACTGAAACCTCTTGGGCCGTCAGGCCTACACAGTTCAAATGACCCTCAGCACCACTGTCTTCCATATTCCTACTAGTCTGGCCCATTAAGCCCCACTTAAAGAATTCCATGGCTTTCCAAATCCAAAGTCCCAAAATCCACATTCTTCTGAACAAAAGCATGGCCGGGCCTATCACAGCAATACCCCAGTCCCTGGTACCAACTTCTGTCTTAGTTAGGGTTTTACTGCTGTGAACAGACACCATGACCAATGCAAGTTTTATAAAAGACAACATTTAATTGGGGTTGGCTTACAGGCTCAGAGGTTCAGTCCATTGTCATCAAGGCAGAAACATGGCAGCATCCAGGCAGGTATGGTGCAGGAGGAGCTGAGAGTTCTCTCTCTTCAACTGAAGGCTGCTAGTAGAAGACTGACTTCCAGGCAGCCAGGGTGAGGGTTTTAAGCCCACACCCACAGTGACACACCTACTCCAACAAGGCCACACCTCCTAATGAGGTCACTTCCTGGGAAAAGCATATACAAACCATAACAGTGGCTTAGGCTCTGGGAACTCTCAGGGGTCCAGGTCAGTTGTTCTTCCTATGGGGTTGCAATCCCTTTCAGTTCCTTCAGTTCTTCTCCTAACTCTTCCATTAAGTATCTGCATCTGTCTCGGTCAGCTGCTGGTATAGTTTCTCAACAGCCATGCTCAACTCCTGTCTGCAAGTAAAGCATGAGATCAGTAATAGTATCGGGGTTTGGTGCCTGCGCATGGGATGGATCCCAAGTTGGGCTCGTCACTGATTGGCTTTCCTGTCAATCTCTGCTCCTTTTTGTGCCTGTATTTCTTTGAGTCAGGAACAATTCTGGGTCAAAAAGTTTGAAGGCAGGTTGGTGACCCATTCCCTCCACTGGGGACCGTGTCTATCTACTAGAGGTGGTCCTTTCACATTCCGTCTCCCCACTGGAGGGCATGTTGGCTAAGGTCACGCTCACTGAGTTCTCATTTACCATTCTTTTTTAATTTTATTTTCTATATTCTTTGTTTACATTCCAAATGCTTTCTCCTTTCCCAGTTCCCCCCTCACCATGTGTCCCATAACTCCTCCTCCTCCCCCCCATTCCCCAATCACCCCCCCAACCCTTTCTCTGATCTGGTACTCTCCTGCAAAACTGGAACTACTCTTTTCTGGACCAGTGTCCTCTCATTCCTTCTTCTTGGGAATCTTTTGCTTTGCTAATTGTGCCTTGAGTATTCAGAACTTCTGGGCTCATTAATATCCACTTATCAGTGATTGCATTTCATATGTATTCTTTTGTGATTGGGTTAACTCACTTAGGATGATATTTTCTAGATCCAACCATTTGCCTACAAATTGCATGAATTCATTATTTTTAATTGCTGAGTAGTATTCCATTGTATAAATATACCACATTTTCTGTATCCATTCCTCCTTTGAGGGACATCTGTGCTCCTTCCAACTTCTGGCTATTATAAATAAGGCTGCTTTGAAAATAGTAGAGCTTGTGTCTTTATTGCATGCAGGGGAACCCACTGGGGAGTGGTATGTCAGGGTTCTTTGGAAGTGTCATGCCCAATTTTCTGAGGAACCGCCAAACTGATTTCCAGAGCCATTGTACTATCTTGCAATCCCACCAACAGTGGAGGAGTGTTCCTCTTTCTCCACATCCTCTCCAGCACCTGTTGTCTCTTGAGTTTTTAATCTTAGCCATTCTGACTGGTGTGATGTGGAATCAGGATTATTTTGATTTGCATTTCCCTGATGACTAATGATGTTGAACGTCTCTTAAGGTGCTTCTCAGCTATCTGAATTTCTTCTTGTGAAAATTCCTTGTTTAGCTCTGTACCCCATTTTTAATAGGGTTATTTGGTTCTTTGGGGTCTTATTTCTTGAGTTCTTTGTATATATTGGATATTAGCCCTCTGTCGGATGTGGGGTTGGTGAAGATCTTTTCCCAATTTGTTGGTTGTCGTTTTGTCCTTCTGACAGTGTCTTTTGCCTTACAGAAACTTTGTAATTTTATGAGGTCCCATTTGTCAATTCTTGATCTTAATGCATAAGCTATTGGAGTTCTGTTCAGGAACTTTCCCCTATGCCTATGTTCTTCAGGGTCTTCCCCAGTTTTTTTTTCTATTAGTTTCAGTGTGTCTGGCTTCATGTGGAGGTCCTTGATCCACTTGGAGTTGATCTTAGTACAAAGTGGTAAAAGTGGGTCAATTTGCATTCTTCTGCATGTTGACCTCCAGTTGAACCAACACCATTTGTTGAAAAAGCTATCTTTTTTCCACTGGATGCTTGTAGCTCCTTTATCAAAGATCAAGGGACCATAACTCTGTGGGTTCATTTCTGGGTGTTCAATTCTATTCTATTGATCTACTTGCCTGTCGTTGTACCAATACATGCAGTTTTTAACACAGTTGCTCTGTAGTACTGCTTGAGTTCAGGGATATTGATTCCCCCAGAAGTCCTTTTATTGTTGAGAATAGTTTTAGCTATACTGGGTTTTTTGTTACTCCAGATGAATTTAAGAATTGCTCTTTCTAGATCTATAAAGAATTGATTTGGGATTTTGATGGGGATTGCATTGAATCTGTAGATTACTTTTGGTAAGATGGCCATTCTTATTCTTACTATATTGATCCTGCCAATCCAAGAGCAAGAAATATTTTTTTTCATTTACCAGTTCCCTAAGGGAGACCTTGAAATGGAGCAACAGTTCCCACGAATCTTCTCAGATCCCGTCTGCCATCTAGTGGATATACATAGTAACTACATCGAGGCTGAGCGCAATGTCCATCTAATAGTAAAAAGATTTTGTTCCCTTCTTTTAAAGGGGATTGGTTCTGTAAATGAGAAGCCACACACATGGAACAGCCAAAGTAGGGGATTATAAACTGGATTTTGTTCCCTCTCCTGTGAGTCAGTATCAGTAGTTTGTGCTTGTCTGCTCGGGACATTCGTGAAGTTGCTGTGAATATTATGTATAAACCCTTTGGGGAAGAGTGTTTCCATTTATCTTCAATAAACAGACAGAAGTAAAACTCTTGGGAGGGGAGCAGGATTGAAATCTGCCTTGATCACATTTCTTAGTAAGGTCACTGTGATCTTGACAGCCACGGCCAGTAAGCAGAATCTCTGTGTGTCTGAAGCAGGTAGGAATGGTAGACCCATTGACACTGCAATGCTTTGGGGAACAACCAGTCGTGTGAGTTTGTGGATTCTTGCTTGTGAGCTCAACAAAGATGCTTGCTTGCTGTTAGCTTCAGTCGGTGATGTTGGGGTTTCTGACCAGCCTGTCTGGAAGAGCGTTTGGTGAGGCGCTGCCACCGCTGGGTGCTTCTAAAGCCTTAGAGAATGTTCTCTCTGTGAACCTGTGAACTAGAGACATGCTGTTTAGCAGGCTTATACAGGAGCTAAGGAGTTTAGCTTTCTTCTTGTACCAAGGGGTACACATGGCTCCAGCTGCATATGTAGCAGAGGATTGCCTTGTCAGGCATCAATGGGAAGAGACGTCCTTCACTCTACAAAGGCTTGATAGATGCCCCAGTGTAGGAGAATTGAGGGTGGGGAGGTGGGAGTGAATGGCTGGGTGGAGGAACACCCTCCTAGAAGCAGGGCTAGGGAGAATGGGATAGGAAGTTTCTGGGAAGTGGGGGGAAACCAGGAAAGGAGATAACATTTGAAATGTAAATAAAATATCCAATGAAAAAAATATAAAGAAAAGAAAACCACAAGTTCCAGCTCACTCTCCACCTGTTGGACACATCTCACAGTATTCTTGTTCTAAACCTCCATCTACTCTTATACATTGGCTGACCATTGCTGTCTAGCTCAGCTCTGCAGAGGACTCTGGAAATGAAGACCACTTAGTCTGCTTGAACCTTATGTCTAGTGACTGGTCTTCTTAGACACTAGAACTATTGACCTATGTGGTCCTTAAAGTATCCACACTACTTGAAATTCCTCCTACCTCCTAGACAAAGTCTGGTAAGGAAGACTTATTCTTGGGACATAATAGGAAACTTCTCTCGGAGGATTTGAAGCACCCAAATTTGAATTCACTGTGTTGAGTATCAGCAAAGGGTTGATACTGTGTAACAGGTAAGAGTTTACCAACAAGCCACTGGATACATGGAAGCAAGCAGAGGACTACAGATGGAAGAGAAATATTCTCAGTAGACACACTTCTGCAAGTATAATCTAAATTCCATATAGATTTGTCAGACCACTAGAGACAGAGTTCAAACCTGAGATCTCTTCCTATTTCATTCCTCTTTGTCTGCCTCCCGTATCTCTCTCACTGTCCCAGAAGAGTGAGTTGGGGCCAGGACCTACTGACCTGCAGCCTGTGTGGTGCATTCCTCTCTTAAGTCCTCTCCCTTACTGGAAAGTCCCTTATCCTCTTACTGGATACGGTCAGATGGCTCTGGAGATCCCTGTTGTGGCTGGGCGGCTAAAGCAATGCTGGCTTCCATTTCAGGCCGAATCTTAAGAACCAACTCTGTGAATACCTTCCAGAAACTGATAAATGATGAGGAAGCTGGTTCCCTGAGAAAGCGAGATCTGAAACCCTCACCATAGTGACTGAGCAAGCAAGCTAAACCATGCCCCCAGCTCCAGAGGCATGGTCAGCTGATCTTAGTATCTGGGCTAGGAGTCAGGCACTGAGGACAAGGGCCTAACACCACTTACTTGTCTTAGATGCTGCTCCTCACCGACAGAGGACTAAACACTTTGACTTGTGTGGAGCAAATGCATCACAGAAACATGTACTTGATTTGCAGTACAAACCTTGGACCAGACTTTCCTCTGGATGCCTTCTTGTACTATAAGGCCCTCCTAGGTCCTTGAGAAATATCTATGGATTTGGGGCAAAACCTTTGGCAGAGAAAACAAACATTTCCTGAAGCATCCCTCTGTCCTCGTCCATCAGCCACCTGTAGAGCAGGTTCTGAGCTCTGAGGTACCAGCCCAGCAATGTCCTTTCCCTTGTGGCACTGAACAGTACACAGATGCCCTGTAGGTGACAAGCCAGAGCACAAATACTGGATTCCCTTGCAAACCTGAATTTCGCAGCACTGAAGAGAGTGAAACGGCTTCTCTTCTTCAATTACTAGAAGTAACCACAAAAAAAGTGAAAGCTAGATTTGGTTTGTTTTAATTTTTTAAGACATAAATAAAGTCCTTGTCCAACTCACTCTGTGAGTTGACAAATACGAAGGTCCACATCAGATATGATCAAATGCTTGGCAAGCCCTTAAACCAACAGGGAGAGGAGGAAAAAGTCATCCACGTCAGGCTTAGTTGGTTAGATGAGATTTTCTGTGTGCGATGTCTCTGAGCTAAATTAGCGAAAGCTCACAACATGCCAAAGAGGCTTAAAGCACTGTCGACCATGTCCAGGTAAGCAAGCTCATCAGGTTCCCATTAGCAGGGTTAGCGTGATGCTCCAGGGTCCAGATAATGTCATCCATAGGGATTTCGGCAAATATCCGAATCACAAGCATCTTAGTAACCAGGGAACTGAGACTGCAAAAAACTCTGTAGAGGAGTTCTCGGCCTAGATAGAACACACAGACAACACCTTCCCCCCAGAGCTCAGGGATCATCACGGAAGAGGCGGCAGGAAGGGTTTTAAGAGCCAGGGGTGACAAGGTGACTTCGACAAAACAGCATTTTCCAGACAGAACAAGGCGGATGCAGATGTAAACCTCACAGTGAATATGACAGTTGTGCAAGACCTATGCAAGCCCAAGGCAGACGAAACCCAAGCAAGGGTTGACAGCAAATCCTAACACTAGCTAAGGAGCTATTAGCAATTCATAGCTGCCAGGGGAGGGGAAGGCAGCTTTCTTTAATGGTGCACTCCCTGGCCTATCAACCCGGGACATGTGACCCAGTACAGGTCTCACACCCAAGGGAAGTAGGGAAGCATGAGCTAGACACAATGAGCTACTTAGAAAGAAAAACAAAGAAACTTAAGGTTAGATGGAAGGTGAAACTAGAGGGGGGGAAGATTGGGGGGCGTAAATATGGTCAAAATAGATTGTGTAAAATCCTCAAAGAAGCAATGAATATGTGATTTTGAAAGTTACAGATTTAGAACATAAAAGAAAGATGGTAGAGCACAACAAATGAATCATGAGCGATTGAGTACTTCCCAGGGGAAGTGGGGACTGGGGGATGGTGTTGTTATTTTTATGGCTGTGTATCATCTGATTTCCGGTGACTGCGTCACGGCAGCCTGCATTTCTCAGTCCGGCAAACTTCCCAGGTGCCCTTGAGGCCATTATCACGTTCACTCTGGCGAAGTCCTACCCTCCACTGATGTGTCTCAATCGTGGCTTTTGTGGACTGAGAAAATGAAGTCCCTGGAAGGCTGGTGAGGCCATGCCTTCCAAGCCTGGATGTTGCCCCAGGCCTGCCCTCCCACTTGGGCTCATCTGCATTAAGTATAGCTTCTCTCCTTGGGTACAAGAAATGGGTTCTGCAGCTTTATTGGACACCTGAAGCCTGGAATAGTGCTAAACCCTGAAAATACTATGGGGTTCCCTATATATAACTGTGAAAAACTTTTAATATAAAAATTAGGGTACAGGGGCTATAGAATTGGCTCAGCGGTTAAGAGGCTGCTCTTCCAAAAGACCAGGGTTCAATTCCCAGCACCCACTTGGCATCTCATGACTGTGTGTAAATCCCATTCCAGGGGATCTGATACTCTCACACAAACATGCAAGCAGGCAGAACACCAAGATACACAGAATTTAACAAAGTAGGTACGGTCATAGATTAACAGTAATTAATTCTAAAACAGGAAAATTATAGCAATCTACCATAATAAAAGTTCTGTGGTTGTGATATTGCTCATATACCCCCTCCTCACTTTGTCTTCTCTCTTTCCAACTCATTCTCTCAATACTCTGTTATACTATACTTGATTTTCAGTCCGTGTTTGACAATAAGTAGCTGATATCACAGAGTAGTCATGAATGAGGATTTACTACTTGTAGATTAAAATATGATGTCACAGCTCCTTCCACAGAAACGTTTGCTCAATGGAGTGTGGGTGGGTGAAAAAGATGACTACAGACAAGGAAATGACATCCCTTGACTACGATGACTTCAGCCTCTACTCAAGTACATCCCCCCCTCCCCCAGGCTCCTTCCTGTCTTAGCATTGAGTAGATTGGAGCTGATTCCACTCTCCAATTTCCTTTGGTTCTTACCAATCCATAGCATCACTTTCCCATAATTTCTGACAGTACTCGGTGACCTCTCATACCTGACCCCAGCACCGAAGTCTACCACATATATTCTCATCCTGGTCCGTTTCCATGAGGCATTTTTCTCAAAGAGCCTGTCTCATTCTCTTCTCTTCCTGCCACTTCAAACTCACTTTCAAACTGGGGCAAGCCCCGCCATTTGTACCAGGGAGCCAGGAGACTGCACAGCCTTCTGTGCACAGCATACCGAGAGAGAGTGATCTCCCAACAGTACCTTCACTTCTGAGCACAGAGGTGAGATCTCCACCTTCTCTCTGGAGGGGACCAGCTAGGAGCACACAGGGCATAAGATCAGTGGATCAGCTAGGATGGAAGTCTTCCTGCCACCGCCATTTGCACCAGAGAGCCAGGAAACTCCACAGCCTTCTATGCATAGCCCACCAGGAGAGAGAGAGATCTCCCAGCAGTGCTTTTACTTTTGAGCTCAGAGGAGTAAGGACACAGGCTTATAGGCCCACAGGAGGAACAAATTCCAGCCAGAGACAACAATACCAACTAGCACCAGAGATAACCCGATGGCAAAAGGTAAGCACAAAAACCCTACCAACAAAAACTGAGGCCACATGGCAACATTAGAACCCAGTTCTCCCACCACAGCAAGTCCCAGATATACCATCACAACTTTAAGGCAAGAGTTGGATTTAAAATCATGTCTCATGATGCTGATAGAGGGTTTCAAGAAAGACTTAAATAACCCCCTTAAGGAAATACAGGAGAACATTGGTCAACAGGTAAAAGCCCTTAAAGAGGAAACACAAAAATCCCTTAAAGAAATACAGAAGATCATGGGTCAACAGGCAGAAGCCCTTACAGAAAATCCCTTAAAGAATTACAGGAAAACACAAACAATCAAGTGAAGGAACTGAACAATACCATCCAGGATCTAAAAGTGGAAGTAGAAACAATAAAGAAATCACAAAGTGAAACATCTCTAGAGATAGAAAACCTTGGAAAGAATTCAGGAGTCATAGATGCAAGCATCAACAACAGAATACAAGAGATAGAAGAAAGAACCTCAGGTGCTGAAGATACCATAGGAAACATTGACTCAACCGTCAAAGAAAATGCAAAATGCATGAAGCTGTTAACCCAAAACATCCAGTAAATCCAGGACACAAAGAGAAGACCAACCTTAAGGATTATAGGTATAGCCTAGAGTGAGGATTTACATTGTAAAGGCCCAGTAAATACCTTCAACAAAATTTTAGAAGAAAACTTCCCTAACCTAGGGATGCCCATGAACATACAAGAAGCCTTCAGAACTCCAAACAGACTGGAACAGAACAGAAAGTCCTCCTGGCACATAATAATCAAAACACCAAATTCACTAAGCAAAAAAATAATATTAAAAACAGTAAGGGAAAAAGGGAAAATGACTTATAAAGGCAGACCTACCAGCATTACACCAGACTTCTTACCAGAGACCATGAAAGCTAGAAGATCCTGGGCAGACCTCATACAGACAGACCCTAAGAGAACACAAATGCCAGCCCAGGCTACTATACCCAGCAAAACTCTCAGTCATCATAGATGGAGAAACCAAGATGCGCCATGATAAAACCCATCTTATACAATATCTGTCCACAAATCCAGCCCTACAAAGGATAATTGATGGAAAATGCCAACACAAGGAGGGAAAACACACCCTAGGAAAAGCAAGAAAGTAATCTTCCAACAAACCCAAAAGAAGATACCCACACAAACATAAAAATAACATCAAAAATAACAGGAAGCAACAATCACTATTCCTTAATATCTTAACAACAATGGACTCAACTCACCAATAAAAAGACATAGACTAACAAAATATTTCTCATGTAAATCTTCAATTTTATCAGAAAATGTTTGTGATTCTCCCTTTAATTTAGTGATGTTTTTTATGTCTACCATTTTATCTGCATTATTTTTCATGATAATCTTCAATTTTAATGTCTTTCTATATATTTCCTCTATTTTATCAGAAATGTTTTCAATGTAAATCTTTGATTTTATCACAAATGTTTCTAATTCCACCTTCAATTAATTTAGAATTTTATGTCTACCATTTTATATGCAAAATTTTCCATGAAATAGTCAATTTTAACGTGTTTGTCTATATATTTCTTGAATTTTACCAGAAATATTTTCCATGTAAATTTTCAATTTTATCTGAAAGTATTTATAATTCCACTTTCAATCAACTTAGAATTATCATTATGCCTATCATTTTATCTGTATAATTTCCATGATAATCTTTAATTTTAACGTTTTTCTATATATTTCTTCAATTTTATCAGAAATATTTTCCATGTAAATGTTCAAGTTTATCAGAAAATGTCTATAATCTACTTTCAATCAACTTAGGAATACTTTTATGCCTACCATTATTTTATCTACATAAAATTCTCCATGATAATCTTCAATTCTAACATGTTTTTCTACATTTTTCTACAATTTTATCAGAAATATTTTCCATGTAAATCTTCAATTCTATCATAAAATATTTCTATTCCATATTTCAATTAATTTAGCAATGTTTTACATGTCTACCACTTTACTCTAATTTTCCATGAAAAATGTCAATTTTAACTTGTTTTTCTATGTATCTCTTCTATTTTATCTGAAATATTTTCTATGTAAATCTTTAATTTTATCATAAAGTGTTTTTACTTCCCTTTTCAATAAAAATAAAAACAAAAACAAAAACAAAGCAAACAGCAACAACAAAAGAGTTGGTAAAAGGACTGGAGAGATGGCCCAGCAATTAAGAGCACTGGCTATTCTTCAAGAGCGCCCAGTTCAATTCCCAGTACCCACATGGCAGCCTACCACTGTCCTTAATTCTAGTTCTAGCAACCTGACAATGCTTCTGGCCTCTGTAGGCACCATGCGTGTACATGGTACACAGACACATTCAAGCAAAACATCCTACACATAAAATAAAAAGATAGATTTGGAAATGTTAGTAAAAAGGGGATGGTGGAACTTGTAAGAGGTGGAGCTCATTGGAGGGCATTACTAGATGCAGGCCACTCTCCTCCTCCTCCTCCTCCTCCTCCTCCTCCTCCTCCTCCTCTTCTTCTTCTTCCTCTTCCTCCTCCTCCTCCTCCTCCTCCTCCTCCTCCTCCTCCTCCTCCTCCTCCTCCTCCTCCTCCTTTCTCTCTCTCTCTCTCTCTCTCTCTCTCTCTCTCTCTCTCTCTCTCAATGTCATTTCCTGTTATGACCCAGTCAAGGGGGCTCTCACCTAGACCAAATCTTTAAGGTCGCCCAATCTTAGAGCTTTAACTTACCAGCCCATGAGATAATGTTTTATAATGTACATAGCCTCCAATAATACTTCCTTACCGTATGTATATAATACAGAAGCCCATAGAGAACGCAACCTAAACTCCAGCTCAACCAGTCACTTATGCTGCTTGCAAGTCTGAGCTGAACCTGTGCGGCTCTGCCTACAAGTTCTATTATAGCAACTAACACTCACCCCTGAAAGACAATGCAATATATAGCAAAGGTCCTTCAGAAGTCATGATATTATAAAAGAAATGACAACAGCAGTTGTGGGTACTGGGACCCAGGAGTGGGTGAAGCAAAGTCATGCACATAGAAAACAGACTCTGGAGACCAACATCAGGGGACAGATCGACTGAACTGCATAGCAGCAAGTTTTTTTGTACAGCCTTCGGACCAATGGAGAATCAACATGAGCTCTGGAGTAGGCGACCATCCCATTGGCACCATGGGAAGGTGTTAGGCTGCCAGCACCCGAGAAGACTTCTGTAAAGATGGGGGGAAGCAACCACTACCAAGTTCCTGGTCTGTTCTGAGGAGCCACCAGTTTTCTAGAATGTTCTAATTTGTGTCATATGTGGTCACTCATACTATTAGAGCGGTGAAGCCTTTCTCACTGTTTATCAGACCCCACCCAGGGTCTATAGCACCCACAAGTAAGGGTAACCATGAAGACAATAGATGTGTTTTAATTAAATTCTCATGTTACTTCTAGAGAAATTAATGTTCCTTTGATCCCAGTCTTTAATCCCAGCACTTGGGAGGTAGAGACAGGTAGATTTCTGAGTTCGAGACCAGCCTGGTCTACAGAGTGAGTTCCAGGACAGCCAGGGCTACACAGAGAAACCCTGTCTCAGAAAAACAAAACAAAACAAAAAAGTAGGGGATGCTGATGTGGTTTTGTTTCCTGTTGCTCCAGCTTGAAGTCTATGGGGTTGTCTGATACTGGGGATAAGAAAGACCTCAGTAAAGGTGGTGGGGGTGGGGGAACAGCTACAGAGGATATTACTGTAATTCCAGGACATGGTCACCAGGTGACAGCATTGTACTTCATTTTTCTACACTTCCCAAGGACGTTTGCTGTCAAAGAACTTCACCTATGAGCCCATTGTGAAAATATATGTCTCCTAGATTCTTTCTACCCAGCAAGGAATTGCCCCTAAAGCAAACCAAAGTATAGCATCGGTTGGAGCATGACAGCACAACTCTTCCCTTGATGATGTTTTGATGTTGCTAATAATTTGATCTTTGTAATTACCAATTAAGAAAAGCCTTGAGTAAAATCATAATAAATGGTTCCACAACTCTCTGCATTTGTCATTGAACATCCGTCTCATCTTACAGCATATGCTTGTGTTCCAGTCAGCCATAGAAATGCTGGCGTCCGTGCCTTGGGGGCCTAAGTTTGCCTCTGCTGTTGAACAAACACAATGTATTTGCATCTTTCTAAAGGCAAAATCATAAAAGAGCTTTTGATCAGGCAAGGTTCTGTTTAAAAAGTCAATATATTCTACTCACAGAATGTCTTTTCTAAACAAAGAGACATGATCATTTCACTTATTCAAACACCAGATTTATTCTTCTGTTTCCAGCTAATCCTGATGCTTCAATCCTAGGCAGTTAGAAATGAAGTTTGGGGATCTTCTCTTTAATCTGCAGCTGGGAATGCGTGGTCTCCAGGCATGCTGTGCCCACCTGCTTCTTATTAAGGCCAACAGGAGCCATCTACACACAGTGACCCGGGAGAAATTGGACACAAGATTAATGCTGCATAAAATTTCACACTGTGAATGTCAGCTCTGAGCTGCAGGATTTCAGTAATTAGAGGGGAAATAAAACCTTACAGATCTTTTCTCTAACTGTAAAATGTTAATCGACAAAGCAGCCAAAATAAAGAACTTCCCTATAATGGCACAAAGAGTACTATTAAATGGGAGAGAAAATTCCACCCCAGCTATAAAGAGCTACAAGAGCTACATGGGCCTTGGGAGGAATATGTCACCTATGAAAAGAAAGAATAAAATTTATAGGGAAGCTATTTAAAGAGGAACAGTCACTTAGCAATACAAAGGGTGGTAAAATGCTATTTGTAATTCCCCATGACGCCTGTTTGCATCCCAAACATGAACATTTCTCAAAAGCAACAGCTCTTGATTTCCCTTTTATATTTCTGGGTGTGAGCCTAGCCATTAGCAGCTGAGCCACCTCTCCAACCCTCTTGCTTTCTCACATGTGCAGGGTTCTAGATTACCTTTAAAATCACGAATTCAGAAGGCACTGGTTTGGGGAGAGGCAGAAAGAAAGGTGAAGTGTGTGTGTGTGTGTGTGTGTGTGTGTGTGTGTGTGTGTGTGTGAGAGAGAGAGAGAGAGAGAGAGAGAGAGAGAGAGAGAGAGAGAGAGAGAGAGAGAGAGAGAGAGAGAAAGGAGAGAGAGAGAGAGAGAGAGAGAGAGAGTCTTGATGAAACCCATTATTTTGTATAAGTTATGTTCACCATAAGTAAGAAAGCAGAGAAAGAAAAGGAGTGGGATTTTGATGGGTAAAGGGCAAGCAACATCTCACATCATCAAGACATCCCAACTCTTCCTGGACTGGCTCCTGCTTCACTTGACCCACAGGCTGCATTTTTGTGATCCCAGCCCATCCACACATAATTAATTATGACTTTCTTTCCCAAAACAAAGAGAATACAGCGTTTGTGTCATTACCTCATTGTCTTGGCTTTTAAAATTGATATTATATCACAGTTCTCTAAAGAAACAGAGCTGATAAAAATGTGTCTGTATGACTAATGGATGGATAGATTGGTTGGTTGGTTGGTTGGTTGGTTGGTTGGTTGGTTGGTTGGTTGGTTGGTTGGTTGGTTAGAGTGGCTTATTAGTCATGAGGCAACTATTTTAAAAACCGGCTGTCTCCCAGTGAAAAGTCCAAGAATCCAGACTTTGAGGCTGAATGTCTCAGCTGGTCTTCAGCATGCACCAGAATCCTGAGGAAGTAGACCCTCTCTAATGCCTGTGAGAAAAGGAACATGCCAGGGAGAGTGAGAGCAAGCACGAAAGGAGCAAGCATCCCTCTTCCATGTTCTTTATGTAGGGTGCCACCAGAACATATAGCCCTGATTTAAGATGGATCTTCCTTCCATGTCTTTTATACAGGCTACCATTAGAACGTGGCCCTGATTTAAGGTGGATCTCCCTGCTTCAAAGGATATAATAATAATAATAATAATAATAATAATAGCCTCTCAAGTGTACCCAGCAGAAGTTTTAGTTAATTCCAGGTGTAGACAAATTGACAAGCAAGAATAGCCATCACAGACGCTAATTATTACTCTTTCGACTATCATTTTTGGAGAAAGTATACCCCATGGAAACCATATGAAGTCAGGACAGTCCAATGAGGTTTGACAAGATAGAAGCTTGTCAACCATAATGAAAGAATGTCTATTGATTGTATCTGCAGAGTGGGCACTTCAGGTTCATAAAATGATTCCTAGAGAATTGCTCTTGATCTCAACAGGCACTTTTAACATAAATTACAATGTTTCATTTAGTCCCCTGGGTAAGGATTCAAAAGTCCTAGAAACTTACACTGAACAGAACCTTCATTCATTCATTCATTCATTCATTCATATCTTCCTGCAGTATCCATCAAATGTCTGTTGAGGACTAAATATGTAACTGACAAGACTAGCTCTGTGTCCCTTCCCACCAAGGGCATTGCACATGTCTGAAGAAAGCCTGAGGGCTGTGTGAACTCACAGACATGAACGGGGATGATGTTTGGCTTTGGTGTGAAATTCCTGTCACAGGCTCATGTGACTGAGCCTGGTCCCTAGCTTGTGCTTTGTTTGGGGATGTTGTAAAGACATTGGGATATAGGTCCTAGCTGTCTGGTGTAGCACTAGGATCTGGCTTTAAGGGATAGACTTCCCTGGGTTCTGGTGTAGTACCTGTGCTTTCTGATCTGCCTAGACATGAGATGCTATCACTCCATGCTCCAGACGCCATGGTGGACTGAAACAGTAAGGCAAACTGTCGCCTTCCTGTTGCAGGATTTTCCATGTCCAATCATATTAGGACAGTGAAAGGCCAGTGATTGGACAGGAAAAGGGAGGCAGAGCTAGGAGTTGGGGGAGACAGAGGTCGCAGGAGGAGAAGGAAAGAGAATGGCTTCGGGCGTGTACCTGTGTGGCATTTACTAGCCACAAATAGCTAAATTTTTTAAGGTTAGAAATATTGTTTAGTGATTTTTTGTTTTTTGTTTTTTTGTTGTTGTTGTTTTTTGTTTTTTTTTTTGTTTTTGTTTTTTTTTGTTTTTTCGAGACAGGGTTTCTCTGTGTAGTCCTGGCTGTCCTGGAACTCACTCTGTAGACCAGGCTAGCCTCGAACTCAGAAATCCACCTGCCTCTGCCTCCCAAGTGCTGGGATTAAAGGCGTACACCACCAACGCCCGGCAGAAATATTGTGATAAAGCCTTTATCATTATCAAATGGCTCTTAAATGACTGTATTGGCATCTTATAAATTGTAAATCTGATTAATTAAGCTTTAAGAGTTTTGTGTTACTTGGTTACTGGGATGTGGGTCCATGGACGGCAGAGAGGGAACACTGCTGGGATACAATGGGAACTGACTTGGGAGAGAACAGCTTGGCAGCAGCGAGAACATTGCCCAACAGGACCCCACTGGGACATGGTGTTGCAGCATGGCTGGGCAGGAGAGTTGGCAGGATCTTTTATTATTGTTATTATTTTGGATATATTCTTTATTTACATTTCAAATGTTATCTCCTTTCCCAGTTTCACCCCCTCCTGGTAGCCCCTATCCCATCCCCCCTCCCTCTACTTCTATGAGGTTGTTCTTCTACCCATCACACTCCCGCCTCCCACTTTCCTGCCCTCAATTCCCCTACAATGGAGCATCTATCAAGCCTTCATAGGACCAAGGACCTCTCCTCTCATTGATGCCTGACAAGGCAATCCTCTGCTACACATGCAGCTAGAGCCATGTATACCCTTTGGTTGATGGCTTAGTCCCTGGGAGCTCTGGGAGCTCTGGTTATTTGATATTGTTGTTGTTTCTATGAGGTTGCAAACCTCTTCAGCTCCTTTGGTTCTTTCTCTAACTTCTCCATTGGGGACCCTGTGCTCAGTCCAATGGTTCCTGTGAGCATCTGCCTCTGTATTTGTCAGGCTCTGGCAGGGCTTCTCAGGAGACAGCCATATCAGGCTCCTGTCAGCAAGCATCTCTTGACATGCACGATAAGGTCGGATTTGGTGACTGTTTATGGGATGAATCCCCGGGTGGTACAGTCTCTGGATGGCATTTCCTTCAGTCTCTTCTTTACACCTTATCTACATATTTGCTCCTATGAATATTTTGTTCCCCTTCTCAGAAGAACCAAATCACCCACATTTTGGTCTTTATCCTTTTAAGCTTCATGTGGTCTGTGGATTGTATCTTGGGTATTCAGAGCTTTGGGGCTAATATCCACTTATCAGTGAGTGCATACCATGTGTGTTCTTTTGTGATTGAGTTACCTCACTTAGGATGACACTTTCTAGTTCCATCCATTTGCCTAAGAATTTCATGAATTCATCATTCTTAATAGCTGAATAGTATTCCATAGTGTAAATATACCACATTTTCTGTATCCATTCCTCTGTTGAAGGACAGCTGGGTCCTTTCCAGCTTCTGGCTATTATAAATAAGGCTGCTATGAACAAAGTGGAGCATGTATGTGCCCTTGTTACATGTTGGACCATCTTCCAGGTATATGCCTAGGAGTGGTATAACTGGGTCCTCGGGTAGTACTATGTCCAATTCTCATAACACCTTCCATCTTCCATTGTGTTTGTCACTCATTTTGTCTGCACAGTGAGGAGAAGTAACTGGTGCAGAGAAGCAATGGGAGAGTGAGGGCTGTTGTGGTCACCTGACCCTACAAGTCTTGGGACCTTTGAACTGGCTTAGGGAGGAATGCAGAAGTCTCAGGCCCATCTCACCCTACAATGCTGTGATCAGATCTTACCAGGCAATTTCTCGTATGAGTGTGGAAGACCAGACCACTGATGGAAATACAAAGTCATAAACACCCATGAGACTTCCTGCTTCAAAGAGGCGGGGCTGTCAGGAATGAGGCAGGAGATCACACATGCTATCTTCTGACAAGGGATCTGACTATATTTTGTCAGATTCCAGGTGGATTCTAAAGGAATGGGACCCACTTCATTGGCAGAGAAAATTTCAATACAGCATGATGTTCAAAGAGTGGCCACTACCATCAATAAGTTTAGAAGAATAGCAGGAGTAGTTAAAATTTGTTAACAAGAGGTATAGGTGGCTGGAAGCTCTAGCCAGGTGCGTGGACAGACTCTTAACCTAACATCGACTACCCGGTCAGGCCCCTGCCAGCGCCCAGAACCAGGGCAGCTCTGCAGCGGCAGCAGGAGGTCTGTGCAGACAGCTCGGCTCTGCCGACCGCTGGGGTCCAGCCCAATCGGCTTGAAGAGGAGGACGCCATCTTTCCTCGGGGCACTATGGGCGGCTGACAGCTCAAGCCAGGCCCGTGGACAGACTCTTAACCTAACATCAACTACCCGGTCAGACCCTTGCTGGCACCCAGAGCTAGAGCAGCTCCACGGCGACAGGAGGTCTGTGCAGAGAGCTCGAGGGTGCACCCAGAGCCAGATCAGCTAGGCGGGTGGTCTCGCTCAGGGGTCTGTGACTGAAGTACAGCCAGAGGCCGACATCTTGCCTCAGGGCACCACAGACAGCTAATCAGACAGAGCCCTGTGGACTGGGAGTACCACCATCTAGGCTCATCCAGAGGTGAGGAGGTAATTTCAGAGCCCAGGAGCAGAAACCTTCCAGTCTCCACCTCAGGAGGACGGACGCCCTCTACAACAGAAGCGCTAAACCCCAGGCTCACAGGAGCTTCAAACACCAACCAGTAACAAGACCAACTAACTCCAGATATAAACAGATGGCAAAAGGCAAATGTAGGAACATTACTAATAGAAATCAAGGCAATATGACAGCAACTAAACCCAATTCTCCAACCACAGCAAGTCCTGGATACCCCAACACACCAGAAAAACAAGAGCTGGATTTAAAAGCACTGGACCTGATGTTGCTAGAGGAACACAAAAAAGACATAAACAAATCTCTTAAAGAAATGCAGGGGAACATGAATAGGTTAGAAGCCCTTACAATGGAAACACAAAAATCACTTAAAGAATTCCAGGAGAATATGGGTCACCAAACAGAAGCCAATAAAGAGGAAATGAAAAAATCACTTAAAGAAATGCAGGAGAAATTGAGTCAACAGGCAGTAGTCATGAAAGAGGAAACACAAAAATCTCTTAAAGAATTGCAAGAAAACACAAACAAGCAAGTGAAGGAACTGAGCAAAACCATCCAAGATCTAAACACAAAGGTAGAAACAACTAAGAAATCACAAAGGGAGACAACATTGGAGATAGAAAACCTTGGGAAGAAATCATGGGTCGTAGATGCAAATATCAACAACAGAATACAAGAGATCAAAGTAAGAATCTCAGATGCTGAAGATACCATAGGAACCATTGACTCCACAATCAAAGAAAATGCAAAATGCAAAAGGATTGTAACCCAAAACATCCAGGAAATCCAGGACACAATGAGAAGACCAAACCTAAGGATTATAGGGATAGATGAGAGTGAAGATCTACAATTTAAAGGGCCAGCAAATATCTTCAACAAAATTATGGAAGAAAACTTCCCTAACATAAAGAGAGAGATGCCCATGAATATACAAGAAACTTACAGAACTCCAAACAGACTGGACCAGAACAGAAATACCTCCCGTCACATAATAATCAAAACCCCAAACGTACTAAACAAAGAAAGAATATTAAAAGCAGTAAGGGAAAAAGGCCAAGTAACATAAAGGAAGACCTATCAGAGTCACACCAGACATCTCATCAGAGACCATGAAAGCTAGAAGATTCTGGGCAGATCTCATGCAGACCCTAAGAGAACACAAATGTCAGCCAAGACTACTATACCCAGCAAAACTCTCAATCAACATAGATGGAGAAATCAAAATATTCCATGACAAGACCAAATTTACACAATATCGTTCCACTAACCCAGCCCTACAAAGGATAATAGGAGGAAAACTCCAATACAAGGAGGGAAACTACACCCTGGAAAAAGCAAGATAGTAACCTTCTTCCATCAAACTCAAAAGAAGATAACCACTCAAAAAAAAATAACAGTAAAAATGACAGGAAAAAATAATCACTATTCCTTAATATCTCTTAATATTAATGGACTCAAATCCCCAATAAAAAGACACAGACTAACAGACTGGATACGGAAACAGGACCCTACATTTTGCTGCATAGAGGAAACACACCTCAGGGTCAAAGAAAAACACTACCTTAGAGTAAAAGGCTGGAAGACAATTACACAAGCAAATGGTCTCAGGAAGCGAGCTGGAATAGCCATTCTAATATCAGATAAAACTGACTTTCAACCTAAAGTCATCAAAAGAGATACAGAAGGTCACTTCTTGCTGGTCAACAGAAAAACCCACCAAGAAGAACTCACAATTCTAAATATCTATGCTCCAAATGCAAGGGCACCCTCATTTGTAAAAGAAACTTTACTAAAGCTCAAAGCACACATTGCACCTAACACAATAATTGTGGGGGACCTCAACACTCCACTATCCTCAATGGACCGATCAGGAAAGCAGAAACTAAACAGGGACACAGGGAAACTCATTGAAACTTTGAACCAATTGAATTTAACAGATATATATAGAACATTTCATCCTAAAGCAAAAGACTATACCTTTTTCTCAGCACCTCATGGTACCTTCTCCAAAATCGACCATATAATTGGTGACAAATCAGACCTCAACAAATATAAGAAGATCAAACTAATCCCATGCCTCCTATCTGATCACCATGGAGTAAGAGTGGTCTTCAATAACAACAAAAACAACAGAAAATCCTCATACACATGGAGGCTGAATAACATTCTACTCAATGATACCTTAGTCAAGGAAGAAAGAAAGAAAGAAATCAGACTTTCTAGAATTTAATGAAAATGAAGGCACAACATACCCAAATCTATGGGACACAATGAAAGCAGTGCTAAGAGGAAAACTCATAGCCCTGAGTGCCTCCAAAAAGAAACTGGAGAGAGCATATACTAGCAACTTAGCGGCACACCTGAAAGCTCTTGAACAAAAAGAAGCTATTCCACCCAGGAGGAGTAGAAGACAGGAAATCATCAAACTCAGGGCTGAAATCAATCAAGTTGAAACAAAAAGAACCATACAAAGAATCAACAAAACCAGGAGCTGGTTCTTTGAGAAAATCAACAAGATAGATAAACCCTTAGCCAGACTTACCAAAGGGCACAGAGACAGTATTCAAATTAACAAAATTAGAAACGAAAAGGGAGATATAACAACAGAAACTGAGGAAATTCAAAAAATCATCAGATCCTACTACAGAAGCCTATACTCAACACAAATGGAGACTCTGGAGGAAATGGACAATTTCCTAGACAGATACCAAATACCAAAATTAAATCAGGATCAATTAGATCATCTAAGCAGTCCCATAACCTCCAAAGAAATAGAAGGGGTCATAGAAAGTCTTCAAATCAAAGAAAAGCACAGGACCAGATGGTTTTAGTGCAGAATTCTATCCGACCTTCAAAGAAGACCTAATGCTCTTCAAATTATTCCACAAAATAGAAACAGAAGGAATACTACCCAACTCATTCTATGAAGCCACAATTACCCTGATACCAAAACCACATAAAGATCCAACTAAGAAAGAGAACTTCAGACCAATCTCCCTTATGAACATTGACACAAAAATACTTAATAAAATTCTTGCCAACCGAATCCAAGAACACATCAAAACAATTATTCACCATGATCAAGTTGGCTTCATTTCAGGGGTGCAGGGATGGTTCAATATATGGAAATCCATCAACGTAATCCACTACATAAACAAACTCAAACAAAAAGACCACATGGTCATCTCATTGGATGCTGAAAAAGCATTTGACAAAATTCAGCATCCTTTCATGCTAAAAGTATTGGAAAGACCAGGAATTCAAGGCTCATACCTAAACATAGTAAAAGCAATTTACAGCAGACTGGTAGCCAACATCAAAATAAATGGAGAGAAACTTGAAGCAATCCCACTAAAATCAGGGACTAGACAAGGCTGCCCCTTGTCTATCTTTTCAATATAGTACTTGAGGTACTAGTTAGAGCAATTCGACAACATAAGGAAATCAAAGGGATACAAATTGGAAAGGAAGATGTCAAACTATCACTATTCACAGATGATATGATAGTATATTTAAGTGACCAAAAAACTCCTCCAGAGAACTCCTACAGCTGATAAACAACTTCAGCAAAGTGGCTGGTTATAAAATCAACTCAAGCAAATCAGCAGCCTTCCTATACTCAAAGGATAAGCAGGCTGAGAAAGAAATTAGGGAAATGACACCCTTCACAATAGCCACAAACAATATAAAGTATCTTGGTGTGACTCTAATCAAACAAGTGAAAGATTTGTGTGACAAAAACTTCAGGTCTCTGAAGAAGGAATTGGAAGAAGACCTCAGAAAATGGAAAAATCTTCCATGCTCTTGGGTTGGCAGGATTAATATAGTTAAAATGGCAATCTTGCCAAAAGCAATATACAGATTTAACGCAATCCCCATCAAAATCCCACCTCAGTTCTTCATAGAGTTATAGAAAGAAATTCTCAAATTCATCTGGAATAACAAAAAACCCAGGATAGCTAAAACTATCATCAACAGTAAAAGATCTTCTGGGGGAATCAATATCCCAGACCTCAAGCAATACTACAGAGCAGTAGTGTTAAAAGCTGCATGGTATTGGTATGGTGACAGAGAGGTGGATCAATGGAATAGGATTGAAGACCCAGAATTGAATCCACACATCTATGGCCAATTGATGTTTGACAAAGGAGCTGAAAACATCAAGTGGAAAAAAGATAGCCTTTTTAACAAATGGTGCTGGCTCAACTGGAGGTCAACATGCAGAAGAATGAGAATTGATCCATTCTTATCTCCTTGTACTAAGTTCAACTCCAAGTGGATTAAGGACCTTCACATTAAACCAGATACACTAAAATTAATAGAAAAGAAACTGGGGAAGACCCTTGAGGACATTGGCTCAGGGGGGAAAGTTCCTGAACAGAACACCAATAGCTTATGCTCTAAGATCAAGAATAGACAAATGGGACCTTATAAAATTGCAAAGTTTCTGCAAGGCAAAAGACACTGTCAAAAGGACAAATCAGCAACCAACAAATTGGGAAAAGATCTTCACCAACCCTACATCTGACAGAGGGCTAATATCCAATATATACAAAGAACTCAAGAAGTTAGACCCCGGAAAACCAAATAACTCTATCAAAAAATGGGGTACAGAGCTAAACAAAGACTTTTCACCTGAAGAAATTCAGATGGCTGAGAAACACCTTAAAAAATGTTCAACATCATTAGTCATTAGAGAAATGCAAATCAAAACAACCCTGAGATTTCACCTCACACCAGTCAGAATGGCTAAGATTAAAAACTCAGGAAACAACAGATGTTGGCAAGGATGTGGAGAAAGAGGAGCACTCCGCCACTGCTGGTGGGACTGCAAGCTGGTACAACCACTCTGGAAATAAGTCTGGTGAATACCACTCCTGGGCATATACCCAGAAGATTCCTCAGCATGCAATAAGGATACATGCTCCCCTATGTTCATAGCAGCCCTATTTATCATAGCCAGAAAGAACCCAGATGTCCCTCAAGGGAAGAATGGATACAAAAAATGTGGTATATATACACAATGGAGTACTACTCAGCCATTAGAAACAATGAATTCATGAAATTCTTAGAGAAATAGATGGAGCTGGAGAACATCATACTAAGTGAGGTAACACAGTCTCAAAAGAACACCCATGGTATGCACTCACTGATAAGTGGATATTAGCCTAGAATCCTGGGACACCAAAGACACAATCCACATACCAAATGATGTCCAACAAGAAGGAAGGAGTGAACCCTGGTTCTGGAAAGGCTCAAAGCATCTGTGTAAGAGAATACCAGAATAGGGAAGTGGGAAAGGGTGAATGGGGGGAACACGGGGAGGGAAAAGGGCATGGGGGATCTTTGGGGGGCAGGGAACCAGAAAAAGGCAAGTGAAATGTAAATAGAGAATATATCCAATAAAAAAATTAAAAGAGGTATAGACAGACAACACTGCTAGGAGTGTCTGAGAGGTTAGCACCATTGAGGAGAAGCCTTCACATTTCACACCAGCTTATAAAAGAGGTTCTGAAGCTAAAGCTCCACACATCTAAGACTCTAGATGTGAAAATGCAAACTCACTTGAAAACTTTCATTTAAAATGAAAGTTCTTATAAAGAGTGTCACAAGAAGGAGTGCCACCCCCCAAGGGTGTACTACTCTAAGGGATCCTGGGACAATGAATTCCCAGATTTAGCCACTCAAGTATTGAGAAGCCAGTGCAAACCTGTATAACCAGGAAGCCCCAATAGAACCCTAACTGATAGTGGAATCTGACATTGAACATCTGGTGATAGTTTTGTAACAGGCAGAATCCTGTTACAGGGACACCAAGACTTGTGTCACAATTCTAAGTCTGTTGGGCCAGGCAATGTGTAGTAGGGTTAGAGTCCACGAAGAACAAATTTTGAAGCTATGAAGTTGAAGTCCAAGTTACAGCTGAGACCTCAGGGTGCTGGAGATATCAAGGACATGAAGATATATGCCAAGAAGACCTTCGGGCTCCGAGTGTATCATTCCAAGAGAAAGGCAATGCATGGGCCTCCTGTGTCCCTCGGAGCACAAGTAACACCATCTTGTGACACAGATGCCCGATGGGTAGCTGCAGGCTCAATGCTGCCCCAGCACTTCCTGGACCTGATTTTCCCTTGTGACATCTTTGTGTTCTCCTTTGGGGATGAATGTATCTCTTCTGTATATATTTGAAATATGAAACTTATTTTCTGATTTCACAGGTGCTCACAGTTTAGACTTTCCTGAGTCTCGAAAGAGATTGAGGATTTTTTATCAGTTTTGAGACTGGTAAAACTATGCAAAAATCTTGAAATTTGATATAACACAGTTTGAGTTACGTGGTGACCGTGAGCCTGGTGCCCCAAGGTAGAATGTTGATTAAACACTTGAGATTAAATTAAAAAGATTTCCCTTCCTTAAGTTGTTTTGATCAGGCATTTTGTCAACACAACAACAACAACAACAAAACTAATACAGATAAGAGAATAATTAGAGATTCCAACTGACAGGACTTGGCAGTGGACCATGGGGTTAAATAAGGAGAATATATCAAACAAGTTCTTGGTGTATATTTTCCCAACTAAATTGATATTTAAAAATACCAGTCAGAGCTGATAACAATGTGATTTCTAAATCTACTATTAGAAAACTATACCTCTCTGGACTTAGTGGTCATGCTTTTAATCCCAGTACTTGGGAGGCAGAGGCAGGCATATCTCTGAGTTTAAGGTCAGCCTGGTCTACATAGGTAGTTCCAGGAAAGCCAGAGCTATGTCTTTGAAGAAAGAAAGAAAGAAAGAAAGAAAGAAAGAAAGAAAGAAAGGAAGGAAGGAAGGAAGGAAGGAAGGAAGGAAGGAGAAAAGAAAAAAACAAAGAAAGAAAATTTTATCCATATTAATATTTCTAAAATTTAGAAGTATTAACTTCAAAATAATACAGTGTTTTACAAAAAATAAAATAAAATAAAAATAACAAACCTTTATCCTATAAGGTGATTATGGGGAAGTAAATATAGTAAAATAGATAGATAGATAGATAGATAGATAGATAGATAGATAGACATATATATATGCAAAGCTTTTTGTTTACCCCAAAATCAATTAAATAAAGTATTGCAAATCTATAATCAATTCACCTCAATTAAAATTGCTTGACATTATCTACAAATAAAAGATTTGATACTTTATATATTTAAGACCACAAACTCAATAAATGTTTTTAATGTATAATTTTATATGGAAACAAAATTTAGACTGCACATTCTCTTCATTTTAAAATGATAAAGACAAATTATGCTTATGTTTGGATTTGGGTGGGAGGCTTTAAACAACTATTGATCCATAAGTAGGAATATAGCCAAAAAATCTGTCACCCTTAAAAATATTTTTTCCAAGAGCCAGAAACAGCTTTCTTCATGAAATTTTTTGTCTATACTGAAACATTCCCAGTTATGCAGTAAACAACCTTTGCTCTATGTAATTTATGAGACAGTCATAACGTAAAACAAGTTCTGACTGACAGAGTCATTTTTCACAGGTCTGCTACACATGCCCACACTGTCTGATTGTAAGGGCTAGACCCCTGAGAAATTTCCTGAAGACCATCACTTTATAGTTAAGCCATGCCCTCAAGGAAGCTGTCCTTCCTAATGGTGACAGTCACTACAGAGGAGGATAGAGTGGGTAGCATGAGAACAAGGCTGCTCAGGAACTGCAGCATCGGATTCCTCTTCCGATTTGGTGTTCTGCCAAATCCAGGAATCTCTATCACAAGCCACGTGCGCTTTCTTGGGTTGGGGCCATTTAGAAGCTCATCACTGAAGAGTTCTTCCAACCCCACACAGAGTAGGGTCTGTTTGAAAAGTCAAGACCAACGTGTACAACATTAAAGGGTCTGGATGTGTGCAATAAAGCAATAGGTTAAGCAGTTTGTACAGCTGTCCTGGTCAACAGTCAGACTCAAAAACAGTCAATTTTCATAGGCACTGGGTTCAGTAAACTACAAATAAAAGGATATTTTAAAATATGAATCAAGGTTAGAAATAACTTTTTAGAAGGCTTCTTCTAAGTCTTTCTCCCCAGTTCTAAAGAAATTCACATTGTAAAGCTACTGCTTGAAACAATTCATTAAAAAGAAATGATGTAAAAAGCCAGATATAGTGTGTGTGTGTGTGTGTGTGTGTGTGTGTGTGTGTGTGTGTGCAATACCAGCACACAAGAAGCAGGGGCAGAGAGTCTCAGCCCAGCTTGGATTTCCTAGATACTATCTCAAAAGTCCAACGTGAGGTGAGGAGGATGTAGGCGACTCATGAGTAGGTTCAATTAAGAAATGTGCATTCTGATGGGTGATATTGATCTTGAAAAAGAATATACGTGTATAGAGACATGTTTGTGACTTAAGGGAAATCACTATAGCTTCCATTCAATTTAGTTGTGAACTAAAACTTTTCTTTTTTTTTCATTTTTTTTATTCTATGTTCTTTGTTTACATTCCAAAGGCTTTGCCCTTTCCCAGTTCCCCCCCACCATATGTCCCATAAGTCCTCTCCCCCCTCAACTATTCCCCAATCACCCTTCCCCCCACCATTTCTCTGTTCTGGTACTCTCCTACAAAACTGTATCCAATCTTTTCAGGCCCAGGGTCCTCTCCTTTCTTCTTCTTGGGAATCATTTGACTTGCTAATTGTGCCTTGAGTATTTAGGGCTTATGGGTTCATTAATATCCACTTATCAGTGATTGCATTTTATGTGTATTCCTTTGTGATTGGGTTAACTCACTTAGGATGATATTTCCAGATCTAGCCATTTGCCTACAAATTGCATGAATTCATTATTTTTAATTACTGAGTAGTATTCCATTGTATATATATACCATGAGAAACACCCTAAGAGATGTTCAACATCATTAGTCATCAGGGAAATGCAAATCAAAACAACCCTGAGATTCCACCTCACACCAGTCAGAATGGCTAAGATTAAAAACTCAAGAGACAATAGGTGCTGGCAAGGATGTGGAGAAAGAGGAACACTCCTCCACTGTTGGTGGGATTGCAAGATGGTACAACCGCTCTGGAAATCAGTCTGGCAGTTCCTCAGAAAACTGGGCATGACACTTCCAGAGGACCCTGGCATACCACTCCTGGGCATATACCCAGAGGATTCCCCTGCATACAATAAAGACACATGCTCCAGTATGTTCACAGCAGCCTTGTTTATAATAGCCAGAAGTTGGAAGGAGCCCAGATATCTCTCAAAGGAGGAATGGATACAGAAAACTTTTCTTAAAATATAAACCCATGAGACCTTGGACGGCTCAGACACCCCTGCTCCAGTGGTCTGGCTCACGGCTAGAGGCTGTACCCTAGAGGCTGACCCATCTCCATGTCCCTAACCTTTGTGGTGATGAGCTCAAGTTTCTTCTTTGCCAGCATTTCCCACTCTACCTTGTGTCTCCCCTTGATTCAACATGTGTGGATTTGAGAGGACAGGGTATGCTTATGTGCTCTGTGTGCAAATTCATTCACAGTTAGCTTAGTACAGGATCTCTAACTATTCTGCCTGGATAAATACAGCAGATAAACAAGGGTGATCACAAAGGCTGCTCTTCTCCTCCCAATGCCTCAGTATTTCTGCCGACAGAATTTACACGCGAGGGCAAATGCATGGCCAAGCTGCCAGCTCACAGGGGATTGTTTGTAGGCTTGGGTTCTATAGAAAGCAATCAAATGAACATATCATGCTCTGAAACTGGAATTACCTCAGCTTCACCAACCATGACTGTCATGCAACCAAGTTGACTCCAACATACATGGTTGCATGATCCCTTCAGCTCCCTATGGCCTTTCTCCCCAAATAAATAGGATTGAGTGGAAGACACAAATATCTAAGTTGGAATATGATATAGTCATCAAAATAAGAGGCATGTGTGGTAGACAGCGGGGCTTGAGAAGGGATAATTGGGCCTAGGGATGATCATAGATGGTGCTCTGTGAACATCAGAGGACGAAGGCTTTGGAGGACAAGCCATGGTACCAATCCCATGGTGTGCCTCCAGATATGTCAAGCAAGTGACTTTCTACTTAAAGTAAGACAGAAAGTATCCACCGAGACACAGGAACAATTGCCTTACACTGAGAGAAATAACAGCAGTTATTGTTATTCAGATTTTGGCTAGGGGAAGTCTAGGGTGGAGGATGCATGTAACACTGGACAGAGAAAGGGGCCATGCAACAGTCATGTCTGTCCAGGCAAGGCTTTGGCTTTGGTTTGCACTAATGTCCTGGAAAGAGGCAGACTTTGCACACTAAGGACAGCAGCTGAGGGTGACTTCCAGAAGCCAAGAGCAACAGAACATGAAAAATGAGGATGGAGAAAACAGAAATGAGAGGCCCTGGGTGTAAGCAAATTGGAGGCAGCAAATATGGGAAATTTGTGAGTTAATTGGGAAGATCTCCTGATAGCATTGTTATAGGCTGGAGGGTGTGGTAGCACAGAGGGACATAAGATGAAGCAAGAATAATTGATAATATGATGTTTGTAGTGAGGGGCCTCATGAAGCACCCTCAGCAAGATCCAGTCTTCCCAACCTAGGGGACTGGAGGGTAATGTGCGTCAAAGTGGGCTGCAGGCATGGTGGACAAGAACACTTGTGTACAAGAGTGAGGACCTGAGTTTGGATCCCAGAACTACATAAAAAGTCAAATGTGGCAACACACACCAATATCCCAGCACTATGAAAGGCAGGAGAATCTTGGCACTGGCTGGCCACAGTTGCCGGCCACTGTCAGAGCTCCAGGTTCAGTGAGAGACAATGTCTCAAGGGAAGAAGGTGCAGGGTGAAGTGCAGGAGCCAGGCAGTCAGCCTGGGCTCGCTATGATACATTGTATTGTAGGTTTTCCTGGCCTCACTATGATACACTGTATCATAGGTTTTTTGTTAGAGTTCATGGCTCCTGGGGCACAGTGGGCGCTCTAATTCCTGAGAGAGCAGCACAATCCCACAGGCAGTGAAGTGTCCAGGCTGCTTCGTGTTTCTCTGTAGGTTCCCTCAGAAGCCAGGGAAACATGGAAGCTTGACAGGACAATTGGTCTTAGACATTAATCTTCCATACCCTGTATAGCTTGTAAATGTCATTGTATCCTGGCAACAACAACTATGTTGATCCTAGAAATGGTCATCATATTCTGTTTCTGATAAGGGTATATAAAATCTGATTACTCTCAATAAAATTGCCACAGCCTCAGTCTTGTCTGTGGCTTCTCCAACTATCCTGGTTTAATTCCTTGCGTCCATGTCAGGTAACCTTGACCCCATATGTCCGGGTACTTCCAGAACAGGACATCTAATGTCCTTCTCTGACTAATGCACTCTTACACAACACAGAAATGTGTATACCCGTGCATATATATATATATATATACACACACGTATATATATATGTATATATACATATATACGTATATATATACACGTGTATATATATATACGTGTGTGTATGTGTGTGTATATATATATATATATATATATATATATATATATATATACCATACATGTAATTCATACACAGGGCAGGAATGTGAACCCGTGTACACATAAATATATACCATACACATATGCCATACAAGCACAATTGAAACGTCAGCCACCAGGCACATGTGATTGTAGAGGAAGAAGTTGTTGCCTCCCTTCAAGTTTTGTTTATTTCAGGTAAGGCTTCTAGAAAGGGCCCCAAAGTAGAACTGGCTTAAACCATCCAGTCTCTCTTCACGATGACCTTAGAATAAACATAGCTCAAAATAGTCTGATTATAATGTTATTCTCCACCTCAGAGGCATTTTGTCTCCCATGTATAAGCCTGTGATATATAAAGAGAGCATGACTACCAGACATAAACTCAGTTCAAATGTGCTCCCTTAAGCAAGGGTCCCTTCCTTAAACTACCCCTTTAGCAAAAGGGCTCTTAAAGGTCCCAACTCCACTCAGGTTGCTTCTGCCTCCTCCCAACAGTTTTGTCTCTGAGGGTGATAATGCCTCTTTGGTACCCCCAGGATCTTTGTGGATTTGCTGTGTTTATGTATGGGGGAGTCTGGTGATTTTTGGCAGGAGGTCCCTACTGTGACATTAAATATTCTTATTCTGGTGAAAGCATCTTTACTGCCACATATATTATGCAAAAGAGTGGGAGGTGAGCCCTCCAAAGTCAAGGTCTGGAGGGGAGGGACTTGCTGTCTGTGTTCCTCGGAACCCTTTCTCCTTTTGTATCTACCTCCTGTGCCAGAATTGCCCAACTGCTAAGATGTAAATTCTCACAAACTAGAGGTGGCAACGAGACAAGTGTGCCATCCCTTGTTGGCTCTGCCTGCCCGAGCTATCCAAAAGATGTGGAAACCCGCTAGTTAACAAATAACATCACAGGTCACCCATAAAAAAGAAAGCAACGACAGTTCATAAGACACTTGTAAGGCTTAACACCGCTAAGCCGGGGGCATTCTATTTTACTGATTATTCTTCTTAACTCTGGCTTAAGCAATAAAACCCTTGCTTTTAGAGAGCCTCTAAGTAGTGGCCACTTATCCAAGGTCACCCAGCTTATACATGACAGGGCAAAAAATAAAATCTAGGACTTTTCTAATTCCAAAAATCTAGGCTGAAGTCCAAGTATTTAGAATAAGCTACAACGTCCAACACCTAGTTGTTTATGAAAGTAAAAATAAACCTCTATAATTGTGGACTGCCATGAATGTTGTGCATTTTAATATTCTATGACAACATAAACCCACTGACCACATATTGTATACTGTTTGATCCCTTTTCATCTTCATTGTTATCCCTAGGCATACAGGAAAAAGATTTTCTGTCAGAAATATCTAGTTCACTAGAAACAGGAAAAGCAAATTAGTAGAAATGTACTGAATTAAGTTGTAAAATCTAATTTCAAAACCATGTAGGTCCATGAGACCTCATAATGAAATAATCTCATTGGAGAGAAAAGAATAGGCACAGTCCAAAATGGTTTGCATTCTTGAGGTGATAAAAACAGACAAGCCGTGTTAGCTTCCCATTACTGTGACAAACGGCCTGTAGTAAACAGTAGGGGAGAGAGAAGGTTCATGTAGGCCGGCGTTTTCAGTTCACGGTCTCAGGGCCTCCAAGACAAATAGCTCCTGGGGCAGAAAGGCTGTCCTGGAAACCAGTGTGAATAAAGCAAAGAATTCCAGTCACCATTTCCAAGAACCTTCTATTCAAATGAGAGAAACGGTTCATCAAAGTAGGACAAGAGAACTAAGAAATCAGAGAAACAAGAGAAATAAGAAATCAGGAGACAAACGAGACTGAACTGCGGATGCACAGGTAGCTCTTGGGCTCCAGCTTCCTTCCAGGCCGCAGAGCTTTAGTGCCTGGCCAGCCAGGAGGCTCGGCACCTCAGGAGTACAGGGTCCTCGGTGCCCCAGGACTCCGGAAGCTCAGACACACTGCCTAGGTTTATCATCGCTGCTGTGGGGATCTTTCTCTGGAATGAGAGTTTCCAGGTTCTTGCAACTTGTTCAAAACACTGAGAAAGAACACACTGAAAGCAGAAAGAAAGAATTGTACTCAGAAGCAATGAAAACCATGCCGCAGGCCAGACAGCAAGAGAGCAGTGGACTCTTGATCAAGCAGTTCTCTAGAGCCCCTCTACTACCTGGGGCTTCTTTTAGTGAGTCCAGGAAGAGGAAGATCTAGTTCCCAGGAGGGCTTGTAAGTAACCTTTAATTGATAGATTCAGACTGTAAGCTTTGTTTTTCAGCTTTTCATGTAATTTACATAGATGCTTATTAGATATTTGCTTTATTTACATTACAAATGTTATCCCCATTCCTAGTTACCCCTACAAAAACCCTGTATCCCATCCCCCTTTCCTTGTTTACCAACCCCCTCCCCTTTCCTGACCTGGCATTCCCCTACACTGGAGCACAGAACCAAGGGCCTCCCTCTCCTCTCATTGTTGTCTGACAAGTCCATCCTCTGCTACATATGTAGCTGGAGCCATGGGTCCCTCCATGTGTACTCTTTAGTTAGTGGTTTAGTCCCTGGGAGCTCTAAGGGTACTGGTTGGTACATATCATTGTTCCTCCTGTGGGACTGCAAACCTCTTCAACTCCTTGGATCCTTTCTCTAGCTCCTCCATTGCAGACCCTATGTTCAGTCCATTGGTTGGCTGTGACTAACAGACTGTAAGCTTTATGCCCTCTTTCCATGATCCATCTGAATTTAGTAAGGTATAAGACGGTAAGTAGGGAATTCCCCCTTCAAAGGGCATTCGGAACAGTTTGTCTGACTGTGCACACACCCAAGGTAGTTCAGGCTAAAGGAGCATGTTGCCTGCATGTCTCAATATGTCTTGAAATGTGTCTGATAAGAGTGGTAGATGGGGAAGAGTGAGGCAGTGGATTAATGGGAGTAGGGGGTCCATGCAGCTGAGGCAGATGAGGGATCAAGTCAAGGGAAGTCCCCAGGTAGCCAGGCCTTCCCCACAGTGGCTTGACTAATCATCTGTCCAGAGCACAGAGCCACCCTAAAACACTTGCATGTCTGGGGAGACTACGTTCTCACATGCTAAGGAAGGGAGTAGGCAAAGGACTGGGGTGCCGGGCATTCCATCTGATGATGTCACCAATTATTTGCTTTGCACTAACCACTGTGAGTAATGCAGAAACAGTGAGGTTCTGTTCTGCTCAAAATACACACAAGCAAGTGGACAGAGACAGGGTGCGTGTGAAGCCATGACTCTGTAATCCCAAAGACCAACACCAGCTGAAGTGTTTCTCTTTTCTAAAATAAAAGTATCTGTCCACTCTCCAACCCGTGTGTGTGTGTGTGTGTGTGTGTGTGTGTGTGTGTGTTGTCTGTGTCAGTCTGTCCCTGTAGTTGAAATTATAAGCAGTTGTGGCCCACCCAACATGGGTGCTCAGAACTGAATTCTAGTCCTCTAGAAGAGCAGCAAGTGCTTTTAACCACTGAGCCATATTCAGAGCCCCTATATTTGTTTCTGAAAACATTATTATACACTTGGGTATAGTCCAGTGAATTATAAAAAAATATTTAACATAAGCTGTGAATTACACGTGCTCTTATATACTAGATAAATAAGCACCATGTGTTTGTTAAAAATCAAGCTTAAAAAGTATTCACACCTGGTTTTTAAAGTCTAACCCATTGGCAATTAAAATTTGATAGATATAACACTTCACCCAGATGTAGTAACTCATGCCTGTAAGCTTAGCATTGGGGAGACAGAAGCAGGAGATCACTTCTACAGTTTGAGTGGTACAATTTGGCACAACTAAGGCCTTAAGAAGATGTCCTCTTGGGATCATTCGAGAAGGGCAAGAAAAGAAGCAACAGTGTGTGTTTTCCTTTTCTTTTTCAAATTACATTTTGTGTGCCACAGCATGGCCACAGAGATCACAGAACAAAATATAAGTGTTAATTTTCCCATCCCACTATGTGGGTCCTGCAGGCTGAGCCACCTTGGCAGAAATTCCTACACTCAGAGGCATCTCAACAACCCCACCATGTTGGTTTTATTGACAGAAAAGCTAGAACTGTTCCTCTGCCATTTAGATGAGTCCCCAAAGCACCACGGTGGCATTCATCAGCGGCTCAAAAATGACAAGATCTAGGGTCCACAAAGCAGATGCTACACTCACATCCAGCAAGATCCAGGTTAAGCTCCAAGCTGAAAACAAAACACCGGCCATGAAACCCAGCGAAGCAACTTCAATGCTTGGCAGAGACAGTTTGGATGGACCAGACTCATACATGTCATATTATGCTATTGTAAAGACTTGGACGTCACGTATGGACTTTCAGAATCCCCCCCCCAAATTCCCTTGTGGACTTGCATGTGATGGTGTGCACTGCAGAGCAATAAAACTATTGTTCACAGAATCAGAATCAATGGGAACATTTGGAAAGGAGAGCCAGCCATGGAGGCGGGAGGGGACTGTGGGCTTACATACTTCTGTACGCTTCATTCTTCCCCTCTGCTCAGTCACTACTTGAAAAATACCCATACCCAACAGCAGCTACTCCACACAGAGGAAGATTAGCCTGTTGTGAGGTTTTCTGTGTCGCCTGGAATTGATACATAAGTATCTGAGTTTCTGGTATAAATACACTTGGAAAACCTGCTCTCTGCCTTCCAGTTTAAGCAGCTTGACAAACATTTGCTATCTTCAATGCAACCACACTACACGGAGCACAGAAGGGCCTTTCCACTCGGTGGTGACTCTTCTCTCTTAGCTAATAGGGCATGCACTCCAACAGGTGGGCCCCTTCAGCACTTCATTATTTTTGAAATGAAGACAATTGGGAAGCAACAGGTAGGAGAAAACCTCCCTCCCACTGCTATGTGCCTAAAGACAAGAAATAAATTTATAGAGCGCCCCCTCTTTCCTCCTGACAGAAAATAGCCGCACAGAGGATTCTAGACTCTCACCTGAGGCGCCTCCAGAGCAACTGCATAGGGACCTTGCCAGCTAAGTACTACCTCCGGTTCACTGGCTTGTATGTGTCCCTGAAATTTACCTCTATAGAAACTCAAAGACCCTGTCTTTTGTCTCCCTTTGTCACGCAGCTGAGTCCTGGACAGCTCTGAGTATGTCATGGCTCATGAGTGTCGCATGCCGTGAATTGCATTGTACAGGCTAGTGAAGCTGTTTGGGTTTTCTCTAGTCAGTCTGCCCTTCCCAGTCCAATTTGCAAAACCCCATTCATATGGGGACACAGAGAAAGGACAAAGTGATATTTTTCCCCCACGGGGATCATATCAGCTGGAGAAGCCAGTGTTGACTTGAAGCTGCTGTTTGATCTCATCTCCATCTAAGTGAACTACTGACCATGCAAGGTTTTCCTGTGTGTGTGTGTGTGTGTGTGTGTGTGTGTGTATGAATGTATTAGAGAGAGGGGGAGGGAGGGAGGGAGAGAGAGAAGAGGACCAAGGCCAATTGCGGGTGTCTTAGTTTCTATTCTATTGCTGTGAAGAGACCATGACCAAGGCAATTTATTAAAGAAAACCATCTCCTTTGGGGCATGCTTATAGTCTTCAGAGGGTCAGTTCACGATCATCGTGGTGGCAGGCTGCAGACATTAATGCTGCAGGATCTGGAGCTGAGCGTTTACATCTTACCAGCAAGATGGAAGCAGAGGGAGAGCCCGGGCCTGCTCTGGGATTCTGAAGCCTCAAAGCCGAACCCCCAGTGGACACTCCTCCTCCAGGGGGACCACACTTTCCAGATCTTCCTCAACAGCCCACCGGCTGGGCCTGAGAGCCGTTCCTATTCAAGCCCCGCATGGAGAATCGTCCTCCATCCTGCCTCACCATATTCTGCTGTGAAGGGATCTTTCCACCAAAACCAGGCCTCACCCGAATAGCTAGTGTGGCTAGCTGCCTTGCTTCTGGAATCCTGTCTCTGCTTTCTGACCGGCAGGAGCTGCCACACTCACCTGGTGTTTACTTGGGTTCTTGCACACCGCAAGCACTTTAACCTCCGAGCCATCCCCCCAACTCTGTGTGCCAGTTCTGGTTTTATTTCTTTCTTTTTAATTTTTAAATCAAATTTTAATTTTTTTGAAATTATAGTATAAATCACCTATACTTCCCTCTTTAAGATGGTCTTTTGACATGTAGCCAAGGCTTAGGAAATTCAAAATAGTGTATGAGAAAAACAGAGAGGCTCGGGAGATTCTTCCAAGAGAAATTTCTCTGCACACATGGTATCTCCTTTGTTCCAGCATCAGCATCAGCATCTGCATCAGCCACAGCATCAGCGCTGTCCAAATCTGCCTGAAACTTCATCACCATCTTAACCTCCTGTTTGTAATCTGGTTTGGCTACGTGCCTACCACAAAGACCAAAGGATCCCTGATAAGTATTTTCATGCTTATCTCCTCCCCAAAAGTTTAGTATGAATATACATTGTCTTGCTAATCATATCAATAGCTTATTCTTCTATTACTTAAACTTGCCCCTGATCATTTTAAACATGTACATAATGCATGCTGGTGGCTCGCAAACCTACCATCTTGTATTTCCCTCCCGCAGTTATCAGCACAACACCCCCTCCCTAGAAGTCCCTTTCCCACATTCATGTCTTTAGTTTGGTTTTGCAATCCAGTGTGGTTAACCCTCTGTGTAGCCGTGGAGTTAGAACAAGCCATTGAGTGTGGTAGACACCTCGGTGGACAGACAACTGAAGACAATGATTCCCCTTCTCACGGAACGGATCTGTAGCCACCAGTTCTGCAGAGAAGCTTGTAAACGTGGATGTACCTATTCACTGTGAGCACTGACTAACCAGGCAGCTTCTTCTTCTTCTTCTTCTTCTTCTTCTTCTTCTTCTTCTTCTTCTTCTTCTTCTTCTTCTTCTTCTTCTTCTTCTTCCTCCTCCTCCTCCTCCTCCTCCTCCTCCTCTTCCTCCTCCTCTTCTCCTCCTCCTCCTCCTCTTCCTCCTCCTCTTCTTCTCCTTCTTCTTCTCCTTCTTCTCCTTCTCCTCTTCCTCCTCCTCCTCCTCCTCCTCCTCCTCCTCCTCCTTCTCTTCTTCTTCTTCTTCACTATAATATATAGCATCCGTTGCAAGATGTTTCGCAAGTAATTCCAAACCAGTAGAGAAATGAACCAAGTTCTCCCAAAAAGAGACACAGAGGGCAAACAAATAAATTTGATTGTAAGTCCAGAATCCAGGTATCCAAGTTTATGGTTCAGAGTCCACGGAATTTCACTAGAATTATTTTTAAAGATAATTATGTATGTGTGTGTAGATATATATGTGTGTGTGCATATACATATATACACATATATACACATGTATATATGTATGCACATACATATATGTATATATATGTGTGTGTGTGTGTGTGTATGTATATACATACACATATGGTGCCAACTTCAGAGCTTATTCAGAAACATTCTCAAAAAGACTAGAAGAGTATCTGGATTTCAACATCAGACCGAAGTAATTTAAAGAATTGTTTCCCTGCTAATATGTCAAGTCTGCTTTCTAACTCATGGAAGAAATATCTGTAAACACTTGCAAAGAAAATTATGTCCATGAAGACACTTTGAAGTCAGCAGGCCCAGCTAGCGCAAGTTCCAAGAAAACAAAGCTAGTAATTTCATCAAAGCTATGCAATTAAGTGGGAACTATCACACTAAATGCAGTAAGTAATGCATAGAAGACAGTCTCATTTTCTCAGAAAGAAAGGCCATAAATCTGCACTAAAAGAGGAAAGCCACCCAGTCTCTCCACAGTGGTGCTGGTGTGACTGAAGCACTGCTAGGTGAGGACTTCATAAGGGAAGAGAGAAAACGGTGGTTCTGCTGCATGACGCGCCAATGGGCTTCCAGAACGAATCAGTAATGTGTGCTGAGCTCCTCAACAATGTTCGTTCTTCTTGACCTGATATTTCTGTTTCTACAGTCTTCTTCTTGAGAAAGGCTAGTTTAGAAAAAACTAAAGCTTAACCACAAAGGGCACCGATCTTCATGAATGCTTGGAGCTAGTGCAGCTGTCCTACCAAAAGAGGCAAGCAGGGTGGCCGGGAAACTGGTCTGTTCACCAATGTCAAACACAACCTAACGTGTGTGTGTGTGTGTGTGTGTGTGTGTGTGTGTGTCCATGTGTCTGTCTGACCCTGTGTGTCTATGTGTGTGTGTGTGCTTGTAATTGTATATGTGTGTATTTGTATATGTGTGTATCTGTCTGCCCCTATGCATGTCTGTGTGTATGTGTGTGTATCTGTCTGTCCCTGTTTGTGCTTCTGTGCATGTGTGTGTCTGTGGGTCTGTGTGTGTGTGTGTGTGTGTGTATCTGTCTGCCCCTGTTTGTGTTTCTGTGCATGTGTGTGTCTGTGGTCTGTGTGTGTGTGTGTGTATGTGTGTGTCCATTATCTGCTTGTTTTTTCAGTGTTGGGTACACCAGGGGACTTGCACATGCTAGGCAAACTGTCTACCATTGAGTTATATCCCTAGCCTAAGATTTTCTGATTCAAATGAGAAAGCTAACACATTCCTTTTAATTAACCAACAACCCAAGAAATTAGGCACTTGCAATAACCAATGAAATTTAATCTCTTATTTGGTCTTTTGATTGTCCTCCTGGAGTAGGCTTTTCTCTCCAAACATAGAAAGGGTTTTCACATAATGACCCTTCCACAAACAGCTGCCCATATTGTAATGGGAATGAAAACTCCTGTCTTTAGTAACAGTCCATCTGTCCTGCTGTGACATGGACCTTGATTTACTTGTGTGTTTGAATGATGATGATGGAGACAAGCCTACTGTGTTTCCTCCCAAATGAAGTAGTAACACATAAAATTATGCACAGTGCATAGGACTTGGGATTAAACGGATATGTTGCCAGTTTAGGTATTTCTATCTCATGGCTTAGCGTGATGTTCATGCACTCAGAGTTTACCATGGACAGGAAGGTAAGCCAAGTTACCCGGCAGCAGCAAGCAGAGTTTACCATGGATAGGAAGGTAAGCCAAGTTACATGGCAGCAGCAAGCAGAGTTTACCATGGATAGGAAGGTAAGCCAAGTTACACGGCAGCAGCAAGCATCTCAAGTCTCTTCACCTGATCATTTTCTCCTGAGCTTGATCTGATTTTACAATGCTTTTTTTGTCCTGGTCTGAGGAACAATAGCCTATAGTATATATACATATATACACATATACACATATATACATATACACATAAACATATACACATATACATATATATGCATATGTACATATATACATATATGCATGTGTACATATATGCATGTATACATATATGCATATATACACGTATACACATATACATATATACATATATAGTGTTCACATTTTACATATTTATACATTTACACATTTATATATACATACTTACATATACATATATATTACATATTTACGTGTACATACATATATTGTGTGTTTGTATATGTATATGTGTATATACATATATGTATATGTGAGTATATGTATATTGTATGTGTGTGTATACACACATGCTTACACACACACACATGCTTACACACACACACACACACACAATACAGCTGGTCCTCAACATCCTAATCTGAGTAAGTGCACTCTATGATATTCAGAGTGAGGTCACCCAGTGGCATCCCCAGTGCTAGGCAACCACGGCTGCAGAAGCACACACTGGCACACAACACTCCATAGTACAGTGAATTTGGCCAGGTCAGGCCTTGGCGCTGCCATGCACACTGGGCACATATGTGGCGCACATAAGCATGACTTTCAAAAGTTCACACTGTGTATAGCTTAATAGAGAAGCAAAGGGTGTTTTGTGTGCTTGTGCACTAACTTACAACCAAGTCTACTCTCGTCAAAACCAATGTTTAGTGGGTTTTGGACAGTTTCTTGGACAGCTGATTGTCATTTGCTTCTTTGGAGATTGGGGTTTGCTTTTACTTCAGACTAACAGATGAAAGGAAGAAAGAAACTAATATTTTTCCCCAAGTAGGCAAGAAAAGACAGATGTTTAACCCAGTCAAGGTGTATGTCTTCCAACACATGCACTAAAGAGAAAACGCACAACACAATGAAGAAAAGTAATCATCACTGAAAATCCTGTTCTAAGGCCTGGAATTTTTCTTCTTAGCATCTAGGGCGCCATCTAGTGTCAACCTCGAGAAGTGACTCTACTCTGTGTCAACTAAACCGATTTTTCTTAGTTTCTGGTCCTTCAGGATTCAACCGCACACTCACAGGATGCTCCTGCCCCAGACTTAGGGCAGAATGTTTTCATTGCTGCTGGTCACGTTACCAGCCCTGGCAATGTCAAGAACCACGGAGAAATTCAACTTACAATTCAGAGCGCAATTCAAGTTAAGAGCAGATTAAAAATTACTATCTTAAGGTCCAGAAACACTCTTTAATATAAGATTATTAAATTATGGAAAATATTTTCAGGAAACCGTGTGACTCAAAGTTTATAATGTTTATTCACATGGAGAGAAGTATTTGGGATATCCTGCTAAGAGGGAAGATATAGTTAAAACTTCAGATACAGAACCCCGTAATTAATTTGTTGTAAATTTATTAAAATTACCAAAATATACATGGTCAGCATGACTTTAGAAACAACAGTATTTCCTGTAGGCAGTATGATTATGGGTGATTTGTCTTTTTTTTCGTAAACACATATTAAATTGTAATATAAAAATAGTTCAAAGCTTTCTACCAAAGGCTATAATAAAAGAAACTAAAATATGTTATTATATTATAGTATATATATATATATATATATATATACATATACATATATACTAAAATATGTTATCTATATTACATTGCTATAGTATTACCTGTGTTATATTTTTATATATTATATATTATGTATCATGTATGATATATGATACATGATGTGTTATGTTATATGTTACATATTTCATGTTTTAATTACATTATATATGACATATTATTAGATTGTATATACTATATTATGTCATATATAATATATAATAGAATATTATATATTAGTACATATTATATAAATTATCTATTATATGCTATAATATATATGTTATATATAATATATAGTGGTAATATATATGATATAACATAAATTATATGATGTGTTTTATGTATTTATTGTGTTATGTGTTATGTGATGTATGTTATATGTTACATGTTGCATGTTGTATGTTTTGTTTTATATGTCTTCTATATTATATATGATATGTGACATAATATAAAATATAAATGTTACACAATATATAATAAATATATAAAATATGATAAATAATATGTGATATATAAAATATAATAAAATAATAAAATGGATAATAGTATAATAATACATAGTGATATATCTAATATCCAAAATAGCATATATAACATATATTATATATTAGAATATATTATAGAATATAGATTATATGTAACATATACATTTAATAATATATATTAAATATAATTATGAATAATATAGTATATATAATATATAGTATTATATATTATCACAAATTAGATAAATAGAATCCCAAAATGAGGATAGGCTTATACATACTTAGGTAAGAAGAAATACATTCATAGATATAGGGTCATCAGGGAAGTCACACATCTTCCTGATCTATCATCTCATCTACCTAAATATTTCTATCTCCCTGTCCCATGCAGCAATGGTAATGTTCTAAGAGTCAAGGATATATTCAGTATGGAAAAATCAAGTTACAAACTAGAGTCCTCTGTAGGAATACAGAAGCATGCGCCTTATCAGAATACACTCAGCCTCTTGTCCTCTGCCCTCTCTCCCACAATAAACCGTACATGCTACTGAACCCAGCCGGACCTTTTAATGCACTATTAAACTCCTCGTAACCTCAGTATGTCGTAATGAAACTAATTTCAGAGCGTGGTGACTGAATGAATACTCGTTCAAGCGCCCCCATTTCCTGTTCCAATGTCCTAGGTGATTAGGATCGACACTTCATTGTACACTAATAAAGTAAGCCAGTAAGTAGTAAGCTGAGTTAAGGTGCTGTTCTGGACACAGGCAAACCAATGATAATTCTGTTCTGCCACCGTTTAACATGTTCAAAAAAGAAAATCTACCTGCCCTCTCTCAGCGTTCACATCTGTGTGAGACCAGTGATTGTTTGGGGCTGTGGTGTGAATGAACCCTAAGTGTGCTCTGTAAACACCAGGAGGGTGCCCATTACTCCTCCCTGCCTGGAGCTGGTGCTCCTACCGTCAAGCAGATGTCAAACGCTGGTAAAACCTGGATCTGAAAATCAGCAGTCTTCCCACCTCCACCCCATTCTTCGCCATCTTGTTTCTCAGGCTTTCTGTCCTCTTGGTTCCAGGCCTCATCATTTTGCACAGAATGGAACCTTCCTGAAGCCGCGCATGGTCTCTCTCTCTTCTCTCTCTCTCTCTCTCTCTCTCTCTCTCTCTCTCTCTCTCTCTCAACTTTTCTGAATGCTTGGCCCTCGGGCTGTAAGTCAGCCAGTAAACGTTGCACTGTGCAAACAGTGTCCACTCAAAGCTCTACAGTCCCTCAGTCCTCTCCAGGTGTCCCCTGAGACCGGCCCTCCTAATCCCTAAACTGCTATTGTGGGGATTTTCTCAGCTCTGGTGTGTCTGTAGCAAAGGATCAAGATCTCACATGCTCCCCAGACTTTTACTAATGGCTGTGTCCACTTCAAATCCCTGTTTTCAATAGGTTAACTCTGACTTTGTTGGGTTATATCAAAGAGTTAGTGATGCTGGGATGAAACACCATGACCAAGCAACTTGGGGAGGAAAGCGTTTATTTCATGGACACTTATATGGTGTTCATCAAAACAGAAACCCAAACAAGACAAGAACCTGGAGGCAGGAGCTGATGCAGAGGCCACGGAGGGGTGCTGCTTACTGGCTGACTTCCTGTGGTTTGCTCATCCTGCTTTCTTATAGAACCCAGGACCACGTGCCTGGGATGACCCCACCCACAATGGGCTGGGCCCTCTCACATCAGTAATTAAGAAAATGCCCACACAGGCTTGCCTACAGCCTGATCTTATAGAGACATTGTAGACATTCTCTGTTGAAGTTCCCTACTCTATGATGACTCTAGCTTATGTCAAGATGACACAAAGTTTTATGCAGGAAGGTAATAAGCAAGGCATAAATATATTATACTAAACAAAAATTAATCCAAGTGTATATACCTTTTTCTGGGAAAAATCTAGACATGCCAATAAAATCTAATTATGGTGTTAAAATTTGGATGTTACATGTTTGATGATCTTACATATGGTAAAGCCTGCCTCTCCAGGGTGTTGCTGGGGGTGGGGCCTAATGAAAGGCCTCTATTGTCATTAGAAGCCGCTTTTGCAGAGGAGTAAACTCTGGATCATCTAGTTCCTCTCCATGTCACAGTTTTGCTTTATGTCTTTCCATCATCCTGGGCTGCCAACTTAAAGAGTCTAAACAAAGCAGGTCACAGTTCCTGGTGATTCCTGAGTCGGGAACCCGGATGAGATTTTTCTCTAGAAATGCTCATTGTCTCAGGACACAACGCAGGACAGACCCAGCGCACTGGGTGGCTATTCATTTCCTGTCCTATTGGCAGCACATCCCAGGCTCCTTTCAAACACTGGATAAAGCGGAAAGGCCTTTCTCTTAACTAGTTAAGGATGTGAGGTTCGCTAACTGAATACTGGAGGGTCAGTCCCCCTGACTATTGCCCGCCCACCTCCTGCTTTTTTTCTGTACGACAATTGACATAGAACTGAATTGGATAGGTTATTGTCCATCCGAAGCTATACCTTCCTAGCCCAAAATAACAACTAATAAGAAAATGTCAAACCAAAGCCAGCCTCACTTTGAAAACTAGTTTGAAAACCAAGTTTTGTTTATAATTGTTACAGTAACACAAAGCTTTCTAATGCAATGAGCACATTATATACACAGCTTTAAATTTTTATTATGTCTTTTCAAAACTTAAATGCCTAATATATACATTGAATTAAATTACACATCATTAATGTTGCTATACATCACCACATTGACTAAAATGTAATGCAATGTCCCACCTTTTTTTTCTTTTACAATTAAAAATTGGAAGGGCAAAACCAATAATAAAAGGAAAAATTATTCGAGATGTATAAAGTTTTAATGTAAGAATAACTTACTGCTTTAAAATAATTAAATATCCAAACCAAATTATGCCATGTGGCCTTTGAATATGTATTTACAGAGCATAGAGAAGCCAAAACAAAAATTAAGATTCAAATGACTGAAGAGTAATTTCACGTTTCAAAGCAGAGCCATTACAGACTAAGGGATTTGACCAAAAATACTTTAGGAGAATTACAAAGAGGATTTGTGAACACTTTCAAAAAGACAATCATTGGGGGCTAGAGAGATGGCTCAGTGGTTAGGAGCACCAACTGCTTTTCCAGAGGGTCCTGAGTTCAATTCCCAGCAACCATATGGTGGCTCACAACCATCTGTAGTGGGATTCAATGCCCTTTTCTGGTGTGTCTAAAGTCAGCTACAGTGTACTTATATACATAAAATAAACAAATCATCTGTTAAAAAAAAAAAGACAATCCCCAAAAGTGATATTCTGGGCCATAACAGCTGTACAAATATGTAAATATAGAAATGTATAAGGCTGTCTTGTCAATAACACAAGGGGTGAAGGGTTTTGTCACATCACAGGGTCTGTGCACACTGTAAGCGTCCTGTCCATTTTCAAGAGCAAATCACCATGGACAGTTTCCAACTTGACAAGCTGATGAACATATTCCCAACCTGATTGACTGCAGAATTATCGAGAATATTGTAGTGTTCTATCCTGTAACTGGGCCCATCCCCCAGGGCTCCTGTAAGGGACAACTGTGTGCATAAGATCTTTTAACAAGATCTCTTACCATCAGTTGGCATCTATGTGTACAGATCCTTCAAATGCTACCCTCTGTGGGTTTTTGTTTTGTTTTGCTTTTCCTTTTCTTATGACTTTTTCCTCCTTTCACAGGTATCTTCGTAACCTTGACTGTAACCAACATGCCCACTGTAGAGACAGGAAGAGTTGATGATGATAGAAAGCATACACTCTCGGCTGAGCCTGGGTTCCTTGAACTCGTGATCTAGGAACAGAGTGACAGACTTTTGGTGTGCACCAGAAGTGACAAACTTATAGTAAAGATCAAACCGTTATACTGTAAGAATGGAAAACAGATGATTAGTCCGCCTAGCCGATCAGAATTTCTAAAATAAGACATAAGGCAGATAACCTGCTCTATTGTATGTACAGGAGGCTCAGCTGAGCACAAGGAGAAACTTGCTACTGTAGACTTGACCTGCTTAAACTTTGTTAATCAATGACTAAAAATCACTGCTCTGAGGTCACAATGAGCTTTGGAAAGAAAGATATATGAGTCTTGTTTAGTTATATATAAGTTTCATATAAGAAATATGTAATCAATATCCTGCTGCAGTTTTCATTTGGGTGATGATTTTAATCGGCTTTTGAAGAATATGTTTTTGTGGCAATTATCTCTAGAAAATGTGTAACTTGTGGCTATGAAGTAATTTTCTTTCTAATAGAAAAACTTTGTCTTAAGGGGCTATAAAAAGGGAGCTAAGAGAAAAAATAAGTCGCTGCGGCTTGTCTTTTGCTTCATCATTGTGTGTGTGTGTGTGTGTGTGTGTGTGTGTGTGTGTGTGTGTGTGTGAAAGAGAGAGAGAGAGAGAGAGAGAAAGAGAGAGAGAGAGAGAATTTACACCCCTTCTCTATTCGCCGGCTGCCACAGGCAGCCTCCCCCACCCCCGCTTACCCCCCACACCGTGCCCCGTATCTGGACTGACCCCTGTCAGCTGCTCTCAGCACTAACCCCCTCTGAAGCCACTCCTCGCTGCCTGCCTCGGTTTACCCTGTGGTGTCAAAGCTGCTCTTTGACAGTGGAGCTGCCGCTGCTCTCCGCCATTTTGTAACATGGTGAGCCCTTGTTGGCTTCTACCTCCTAATCTATGCATTTGCATGAGTATCGTTTTTTCATGTCTTCACCTTCACACACCTTCAACCTGAAACAGCCGATCCAGAAACTGTTTGCTAAAAAGTCTGGACACTCCTCTTAGATCGTCAGGTAAGGAGAGCAGGATGAAATCTTGGAGTGCTGCCTTTATTATGTGTCCGGACGGTGTTGAAGGTGCAGAGGTAAGCGACTATCCTCAACCTTTCTCTTCAGTCACTTTGAATTCTGGGAAGATCAAAGCATCCCAGGGCCTACATCCTCACTCCAGATGTGGACAGTTTTCTGAGTTTTGAGATGTGCCTTAGTAACAAATTACAAGTTTAACAACTTTACCAAAACACTTGAAGCACAGGTCACTCAGCTCAGTGTTGGGTGGGACCACACACAGACCAGGACACCTAACCACGCACACCGGCTGTCCTCTGCTTGAACATAAAGCTTGAGTCAGATCGCCAGAGTAGCTCGTGGATTCTTCTGCCTCTCCCCCGGTGCAGCCACATTGGATAAATCTCTCTCTGCAGTTCTGTAATGACTTAGGTGTGTTGGGAAGTGGGGGTGAGCCTAGCCTGCTAAGGCTGCCTTTTCTCTGGCTTTTGCTTTAAAAACCCTGGCAGCAGATCCACCTTGAGTTCTTGTGCAGTTCTTAATGCCTTTCCTTTTCGGCTGACTTTACGAGGTGCCTTGAACTTTCCTAAGCTTGTAGGTTTCCTTGAACAAATCCCTTAGTAACATGAATGACACCCTTTTACCCCTAGAGGGGGTTTGACACAGTTCCTTCTACTCTACAATCCTCCTGTTATTGTTGTTGTTGTTGTTGTTTAATGGATCAAGATCAAAAGGCAATGTTTAAATCTAAATCTAGATCTTTAACCAAACAGATATATCTGCTAAAAAAAAAAAAAAAAAAAAAAAAAAAACAGGTGTAGCTTTGTGGGAAGAAACATGAATAGAACCAGACCCTTCTTTCTTCCTTTGTGTGAGAACAACCTTTTGGTGGTTTCCGGTCTTCTGCAACTGGTAGATGAAGACCTTGTCTAGGATTACACACCCTGGGAAGGCAGGGAAGAGGGAAGGAGAGCTCTGTAAAGGCCACAAATGAAGGATGTAACTTGGCCTTCTCCTATTGTAGAAGAAAAGGTTTGTCCTGCTTGAGAGAGAGAAAACACAGCCCATTGGCTTTGCTATTGAGCTAGAATTACAGAGATTTGTCTACCCAGCTTCATGTTCATAGATTGTCTACACAGCTTCCTGTTCATAGATTGTCTACACAGCTTCCTGTTCATAGATTGTCTACACAGCTTCCTGTTCATTTAGTCCTCGGGACTCCTCTGGGCCTATTTTAGTAATGACAACATCCTGACACCAGTACCAGACTGGACTGACTGACAGAAAATGGAATTGGTATAATAATCCTCTTTCTCTGAAATAATGAGAACAAAGACAGTAAACAAATGTCCGTTTGCTTAAGGTCACAAATCCAATTAGCTGCGAATGAATGTCAACACAGTCGCTTATAATAGTTTAATGATCGCATTAATTCAACATGAACTCTAATTTTCAACCTTTAATTCAGAGAGAAAGAAAAGTTTGAGCCAAATCATGATCTCAAGCTACTTCAGAAAGAAAATCACCTTGCAAAAATAATAGAGGGTGTTTCTATTGTATGGGTTTTCTGTTGGTTTTGTTTTATTTTCTAAAACAAGAACAGGATATGAACTCTATTGAGCAACTCAGAAAGATAATTCTTGAGCTAGGGCAGTTTGCTCAGTGGTTGAGTCCTTACCTAGCATGACCAGAGCCTCTGGGAGGTGAAGTAGGAGAGGAAGAATTCTCCTTGGAAGTCTTACCCAGTAGGTTACAAGAAAGTTATGAAATCTGTGTCTAAAGAGAATTATTTTAAATTTTCCTGATATCATAGATCCCCATCTCTAGGCAGAGACCAAACCACAGTGCCTCCTTTACAGAAATTATAAATATCTTTACCAAGCACTTTGGAGGCAGAGGCAGGTGGATCTCTGAGATCAAGGCCAGCCTGGTCTACAGAGTGAGTTCCAGGACAGCCAGGGCTACACAGAGAAACCCGGTCTCGAAAAACCAAACAAAAAACAACAAAAAAAATTGCTGACTTCACCCTAAGCCTATGAGTTTGATTTAGGAATTAGAAGTGTGCAGACACACCGTGAGTCACATAAACCATTCCTCCCCACATTCACGTCAGCCTCACGCTCCTCTTCCTTTCCTGTTCTTTGCTGTTTATGACTCTGTCTTCAATGTTTGGAGATGATGATGGGAAAGAAAGCTTCATGGAAGTAGAGGAAAGATGGCCAGAGAAGAAACACAAGAGGACTTGAGGGGACCCAAACAACAGAAACAGATGGAAGGGCCATTGTGTAATAATTCCGAGTATCTGTCACTCACTTCAAGCAGAACTTTAATTGACTTTGGTCTCATAAACCAACCTCATGCAGGAAGCAACGGCAGACTGAGGGTGCCTCCAATGTTATGATTCTGAAACCAACCAAGCTGAAAATTATCTCTATACTTGAATTTCACCTCAAAATATAGAGACCATATATTAAATATATATAGTCTATAGCAGGATGCTGATGTCACTGGGACCAGCATTGCTGACTCGGAAACAGAGGTTCCATGCTCGTAAAAGTGATATATCTCAAAACTCTCATTGCAGAGACTTTGAAATGAGTAGAGAAATTATTTCTTTTAGAGTGGTTTAAACAAAGCAGGATGGTGTGAATACACCGAGGGGGCTGGAAGACTACTGACCCAGAGGGTCAGCAAGCGATCTCTTACAAAGGAAAAGGTTACAGGTGTGTCAGTTAACTCACTCCAGAGACGGGAGGGAGGGGAAGTAAGAAGGGACCGGGCACTCGGATGAACTTAAATGACTAAAGCAAAGTCAATGTTCCCGCGAAGGATTTCTGCTGAGATGTGTGTGGCACTACACAGCGAAAGGGAGAGTGAGTGAAATTTTCAGCAACCTTATGCTGTTTCCTAGCAAAGTCTCTTTGGGGAAAGATATGACTCAAACAGATGAAGTGATTTAAACTCACATGGCACTAGTAATGATGTGTGCTCAGTCAGGCAGACACATCAAGAGATCAGAGGAGGTGTCGTGTACATCCATCTTTTTTCTAGTTAGAACCTCCTGCGTGCATAGGCACGGAGTTAAATGTGAGGCACTGAAGACCATAGCTATGCCTTTGGAGTTGTCTCCCCCTGGTGGTTAAAATGTGAATTGACACCCGTAAAGCTGTATAGCTTGACTCTTGGACCAAATCAAAAATGAAGGTCCCATCGCACTTTCCAAAACCACCACACATGTCCACCAGCAAACAAACATTCTGAGAAGCGAGAATGCAAACCTCAGAGACGTCCCAACTCCAGAGCATGCGCAGTAGAATGGATTAAAACAAAGATGACACCCAAGGGGAGAGACTTAACAATGAGAACTGTCTTAGTGAGGTTTTACTGCTGTGAAGAGACCATGACCAGGGCAACTCTTAGAAGAACAACATTTAATTGGGGCTGGCTTACAGGTTCAGAGGTTCAGTCCATTATTCTCAAGGTGGGAACATGGCAGCAGCTAGGTAGGCATGGTGAGGGAGGAGCTGAGAGTTCTACATCTTCATCTGAAGGTCACTAGGAGAAGACTGACTTCCAGGCAGCTAGGATGAGGGTCTTAAAACCCATGCCCACAGTGACACACCTACTCCAACCAGGACACACCCCCTAATAGTGTCTTTCCCTGGGCCAAAAATATTCAAACCACCACAGGAACCAAGCTTTAAAAAAACAAAACTGTAAAATTCCCAAACCCAGAACCCCTTAGCTAGTCTCACCTGGAATCATGCCACCCTGAACTTGGGTACATGGGGTTTGCTTTGCTTTACTAGGCCAACTGTTCCTTAAACTGCTTCTTAGCTCCATTCTTTCCTTTAAGGAAATACACTCCATCAGATAAGAGTAGGAAGATAAATTAGTACTACCACATTGGAAACACCTTCAGCAGCATTCTTCAAATTAAATGTATGTATGCACTATAATCCCATAATTCTGCCCCTGAATATCTACCCAAAGGAAATGTCATATATCTAACCAAATATGTCTATAGGAATGATTATTAGGATGAAATGACTGACAGGAGGGAGAGGGAACTTATAGATCCCACCTCCAGCAGGGAGACGGGGCTCCAAATAAGGGAGAGGGGCCATCACACAGTCATAACTCTGACCCATAATCATTCCTGAGGAGCCTGAGGAAAAGAAGGTTGAGTGACAGGCCCAAAGTGGGATCCAACTCAAGGGGAGGTCCCAAGGCCTGGCACTATTACTGAGGCTATGGAGTGCTCACAAAAGGGACCTATCGTGACTGCACTCCTGAAAACCCAATAAGCAGCTGAAAGTCAGATGCAGATGTTTACACCCAACCAATGGACAGAAGCTGCTGACCCCTGATGTTGAGTTGGGGAAGGCTGAAAGAAGCTGAGGAGAAGGAGACCCTGTAGGAGAGGACCAGCAGCCTCAATTAATCTGGACCACCCCAAGATCTCTTAAACATTGGCCCACCAAACAGGCCCCCAAGCACACATACAGCAGAGGACTGCTGGGTCTATGTTCAGTCAGAGATAATGCACCTAGCCCTTGGGAGACTGGAGGAGGCCCCAGAGAGTTTTGAGGTCAGGTGGGCTGGAGGTGGGGACATCCACGTGGAGACAGGCATGGCATGTGGAACAGTCGGAGGGTGTACGGGAAGAGTGGTAATATGGAGTGTAAAAATAAATAAATAAATAAAATTTAAAAAAGAATGTTTATTAGGAGTTTGTAATAAGCAAGGTTGGGGTTCCCTAATATTCAGTGTTTGAGTGATTAAGTAACAAGTGTTATATTCATAGAATATAATATGCAGCAAATAAAAGTGTATTACCACAGGTTTCAAGGCCATGATTAAATCTCTTACTGAGTGGAAAAGAGTTCACACTATGGGAATTCCTATGAATTTCAAAATGAGTAAGGCTGGTCTATGATTATACAAGTCCTGCCACTATTTTGTTTGGAGGAAGCTTAAAAAAAAAAAAAAGAATCTTTCTGGGGTAGTGGATATGTAGGTTATACTTAAAAAGGCATCAAGCTGTACAATTTGGCAATGGCTCAGCAAAATCCATGAGACACTGAGGATCATTTGCTGTTAGGAACAGAAAGGAACGTGGCAGTGCTTGCCAGCATGGATTCCACACAGAAGGAGACAAGTGGGCAGGCTGATGAAGCCTGTTAACACGGTGCACGAAGGACTCCAGTGTTAGCTCACTGGGTGCTTACCCTTCGCTGGAGCGACACTCAAGCCCCACATGGGTTCAACACGAGAGACACCCTGGTTTTCTCTCCGTTGCTGTGATAAATCAATGACCAAACCAGCTTGGGAGAGAAAAGGAGTCCTTTGGCTTAGGAGTTACACTGGAGCCAAGTACTGAAAGCGGAGACTGCAGAGAGCACTGTTGACTGGCGTGCTCTCCATGAACGCTCAGCTTGCTCTCATATACAGCCGAGGACCACGCCCAGGCATCCCTCAGCCCACAGTGGGATGGGCCTTCCCACATGAGCCATTAACCAAGAAAATAACCCGTAGGCATTCCCACAGGCCAATGTGATGGAATCGGCTCTTCAACTGACATCCCCTCTTCCCATCTGTCTCCGATTCCCATCTACTTGACAAAAACTAGCCTGTACAGAGCAGTATCCTTTTTTTATGAAGCACATGGTATCACCATGAAAATAAGAATTAAACAAATAATATAATAATAGAGACATTATTGCATTGATGTTGTAAATGTGACTGGGGAGCGCAGGGTATTTTTAGCAAGTAAGCCTGAAGTGGAAGACGGATCCCTGGCTCTCAGAATTCTGTGTTCTTGAGTTCACCCACCCTATCATCTTCTAAAATCTGTAAACTTTAAAAATCTACAGCCCCATGTGGAGTAATTTATCAATATTTCAAAAACCAGCAGAATAAATGGAAGGGTATCTCTGCTCCAGTACTTGCCCCCAAATATTCCATTTCAGAAAGGAAAACTCTGATGAAATGGTTGCTCCTGAAATTTGATTTCTATATGCCAGCCCTGTTTTATTTAGCTTTGTAAATTATGGGGCCTGGCAATAGTCTCCCTGCCTCCTTCCCCTCAGATATCAGCCTCCGGTGTGTATTTGATGCGTATGTGGTTCCAATGACTATCGATTAGCCAGCTTAGAAAACAGAACCAACAGTAAATTCATCCTGAGATGGCCAAGACATCTGTAATAAAAATCAAAGCACACCACGCATCTGACTTCTCAACCATACTCTGAGTTAAAAGCCACAGCTCAGTATTTGGCTGGCACAAATTGTCTGTGCAGAAAAGTTCCTCCTGGTTCTGTGTGTGCATCAAAGCACAAATCTACGAGTAGCCTCAGCTTTCTTTGACAGAAGCACAGTAACTACACCACTCTTCAGGGCAGAGCCGTTTGAAGTAGATGCTAAGATAGGACTGGAGTGGGCAAGATGGTTTGATTCAAGAACTCATCCTAGGGAACACCAAGAGAAAGCCAGAGAGACAAGAGACATGCAGGGTCATGCGTGTCTGGCCTCCATCAGAAGACAACTGCAGGAGTCTAGGAGATGCCTTTCTGAGATGGTCCACCTGGGATAAGAAAGCTGGGGTGTTTATGCCCCAGTTCCCATCATCAATGCCTGGAGGTAGAGGGGGAGGGGAGCTCTTGCGGCTTTAACTCCTATTTCCAGTTGGTCCCTTATGTAGGCTGAGACCACAGCTCTACGTAGCAAAAGCCCACAGGAAAAATCAACAGCCTTTGCAACAGGACACCATATGTGCATAGGGAAAAGGCAAACTCGGGCATATGGATGGATGGTGACTCAGTGAAGCGTTCACATGAGAGTCTGCAATGGAGTCATTCTTTGAACACAAGCGCCAGGTGTGTGATCGAGATTCTTACTCATCTATGTGGAAATTCAGCTGAGGGGAGACATAGACTACACCAGCAGCTGCTTTCAACGCTGGAGAGCTGACTGGGGGTATGGCGTTCTTTTCTCCCTCATTACTTAAACTGTGGGCAGCCTTCAGTCTAATTCTAATGCTTAAAAGAATTCTTGTTCTCTGCAAAAGTTACTCTTGTCTTTCTTCTGCAGCAAAATGCTCCCTGTGCATCAAGGGATTCTTTCTCTGGCAAAAAGAAGAAGGAGGAAAGGTAGGGGGAGGAGGAGGGGGAGGAGGAGGAGGAAGAGGAGGAGGAGGAGGAGGAGGAGGAAGAGGAGGAGGAGGAGAAGGAGGAGAAGGAGAAGGGAAAGAAAAAAGTCCTCATATATTATATTTGATTTCTTCTGAACTTATTGGAAAGGTAAAAAGAAGTGGAAACCGAAAGGACGTTTGCACAACTCTCTCCTCTTCTACTAATTTCTGATGCACTGCTCTAAGGTTAAGAAGAAACTACAAAATCTAATAAAAGGTTGGAACTCTGAGGATTTACGACCTAGACCATTCTATTTGAAGCCATGGAAATGTGTTCCTTTCTTCAACGGATGAAGTCGTGAGCGTGACCTCGCTTCCCCTCCCCATATTCTTAGCTTTGTTACTAACCTTTCCGTGCCACTGAGACAGACAATGTACATCCTTCTTCCTTTGTGTCAGAATTGTCGTGATTCTCTTCTGACCATCTTATAATTAAATAAGAGCACGGTTCTTGCCCGTCCTTTCAATATGACCTCTCCATTCCTTAAGCGAGTTTATTTTCATGTCTCTTGTTGACTCAAGTCCATTGTGAGGAATTTGCGTGCATGGAGGCTCATGAGCACAGGCGACCACTGAGACTCTTCCACCTCGCTTTAATGTAAAGTGACACCCTGGCTGCAAACGCGCACGTCCTTCCTCCTGTCCTCCCTTCCCCCCGTCTTCCCTTCCCCTGTCTTCCTTCCTCCTGTCCTTCCTTCCCTGCCTTCCCTCTGTCCTCCCTTCCCCCTGTCTTCCCTTCCCCCATCTTCCTTCCTCCTGACCTTCCTTCCCCCTTCCCCGTCTTCCCTTTCCCACCCCACCCCCCATCTTCCCTTTCCCCTGTGCTTCCTTCCCCTGTCTTCCTTCCTCCTGTCCTCCCTTCCCCCTGTCTTCCCTTCCCCCGTCTTCCTTCTTCCTGTCCTTCCTTCCCCCGTCTTCCCTTTCCCCTGTCTTCCTTCCCTCTGTCCTTCCTTCCCCCTTCTTCCTTCCTCCTGTCCCCCCTCTTCCTCCTATCTTCCCTCCCCTTGTCCTCCCTCCCACCCCACCCCCGTCCTTCCTTCCCTCTGTCCTCCCTCCCCCCCCATCCTCCCTTTCCCCTGTCCTTTGGTCACAGCTCTGTGTTTGCCTTTCACTCCTGTGTTGGGGCATTGAACATCATTCTGAAGAATCTTATTATCTGTCTGGAAATTGCCCCTTGAAGATACTCCCTGTCAGCCCACAAGTTTGAAGATTTTTTTTTTCTCATACTCTGGGAGTATTGGTATTGGGCGTTTTGTACATATTTTTCTAACATATTATATATTCTAGAAACACACATATTTCCTTCTCTTTTCTTTCGTTTTTCTTTCCACTTGAGTTCACCATGTTTGCCTGAAAGCAGTCTCTTCTCCTACCTCACATCTTGTCTATTGCACTGTAGCAAGAAGACCAAGGGCAGCGAACCCTAATGCCCTCACCCCAGGTTCAGGATACTGTGAACAAACCATATGTTATCTAACAAATGGAAGAAAATGAGTGCACTTCCTGACCTCTGGTATGATCTGCTTTGCTCCTATATATTCCTGTTTCCATGGCTACTAGTGCGGTTCAGATGAACGTCTAAGAAGGGCCAGGGGTCAAAGGTGTGGTCCTCGGGGTGATGTTTTCAGAAAGTGGGCAAGCCTTTATTATGTAGAGCCTTGTGGGAAGTATTTGGATCACCAGGAGCAAGCCTTTAACAGGGGCTGTGAAGCCTTGGTCTGCCAGCATGCCTCTGCTCACTAAGTCACACTGTCATTGTCACAGCATGCCTCCATCAGCTGGATCCCAAAGCTGGGACACAGCCAGCCCTGTAAAAGAATCGGATAAATCAACTTTACGTCTGTATAACTCGACTGCCCCAAGTATTTCCTTATAGTAACATAAGGCTGACTAATTCAGCTGCCACTATTTGAGGTTAATGACATTGAGTTTCTACTGGTAAATCGTTTTTCTGGCTCTTTGCCATTTTGGTTTTAATTTATCCAGAAAAGTATTCTGTAAGACTGTCTTACTCTTCCATTTTGACATAGGTACCCCTAAAACTTGTGTTGTGATTGATTCACATGTCCAGGTTGAGCTCGGTGGTCTCTTTCTGAAGCCAGGCACTACTTACTCTTTCCATGTGTTATTAACCCCCACCCAGACCTAGTCAAATCTTTCTCTGCCTAGGCCTAAAGGTGAGGCTGTAGCAATGAGATAAATAAGACAACGGGTGGTCACACACTTGAGAAAATGTGGCCAACTCAAGTTCCTTAGGAGAGGAATTTGCTCAAATATGGGCTCTCCCCATCGCTGTGGTGGTACAGGTGTTAAATGAGGTATCTGTGTCAGAGGCTTTGTTTTCTATGATAGCCATCCAGTGAGTAAACCCGAAGGTCCCTTCTTACGTAGTATTTTACCACAGAGGTCATAAAACCACCTTGAAAAATACCCAGGTGCTCAACTTCAATGATTTTTAAAACATCCTACATTATTTTCAGCCTAAAACCTTATAATGAAAAGACCAAGCAACTGAGTATTTTAAAGAAGGGGGGAGGGGTAAGGTATAACAAAGCCCGGGCAGCCAATAAATTGTTCATGTCTACTTGTAAAAATGTTTGCACACTGAAGTCATAACAGAAAAGAGTTCCTTTCTTTAGTTCCGTCCTGGAGACGGGTAAGCTGGGATGAACAGCTGAGCATATAGGAGTGGGAAATTCTTATGAGCTTTTCCTTGCCGTAAATCAAAGACATAAAAGACATTAAATAAATGTCCTCAGAATTAAAGAGCTGAGTGCTGGCTTCTGACAACAACCAAATGAAAACTTACTGTAAGTTTATGTGACATGAAGCCTTGTACATCCCTTGTGAAACCCAGTAGTTTTATCATCGTCCTGGGGTGGATTAAGCCACATTCCTTCTTAAGACTGGGATTCCGTAGATTCCCTCATAACACACCCACCCTTGAAGGCTCTGCTCCCTCTGTCCTCTCAGAACTCAGCGTCACAATTCCTTTCTATAGACTTCCCGCCCCGCCTACATTGTAAATGAACACTTGACCAGCCAGATCTTAGTTTTCCATTTCTTAGTAAACTGCTTTTCCATAGACAAAACTAAAGTGACATTCAAGACTTACCTCTCCTGGCCATGGGAAGAAAGTGAAGACACACTTACCCAGAAAGCCTTGAGTACCACATGCAGGTAAGAGACACAAAAAAATGTAAGCAGAACGAGAGCATGTAGAAAACAGCTTTATCCGGATACATATCTCAAAGCTGGATACAGTTTATTTATAAATAATATTTAGATACAGAAATTAATAATAGTTCCCAGACCCCTAGCTAAGTAGTACATACACACCAGAGAAGAAAGATAACATATTTATGTTTCTGCCATTTGACAGAGAAACAAGGTTAGTTATAGATAGATGTCTCGGGAGAGACACAGTGGCAGGTCACCTGCAAACTACAAGCACTGGGTTTGTTTCCTCATTTGTGAGCACGTCTGAATAATGTCTCCAAGTACACTTATTCCCACTCACTGCCCAGGCTGCACAACTGTGTCAGCCACATGATTTAGGTTCATTCTTTAATATGCTGTGAGTTCTGCTTTTAAAACATCAATGGATAAATAATATCTAAAATTTTAAACCCTTTTCCCCTTATGAACTAATTCTCTCTCTAAATTAATTTGTTCCACTTATGCACCACCAAATATAGCCTAATATAGTAAAACTGAATAGTTTTACCCATCTAATGTTATCTGTAGTATCCCTGTTCATACACAGCATGGAATATTGGACTTTTGGAGGTGTCTTAAAAATAGCCACATTTTGTGTGGTAGCAATACTTTGCATTTAGAACACATGTCAGTATAGACACTGACACTTTGTAGAGCAGAGGTTTCTAACAAGACTAAATTCTTCCGCTGTCCCCAGGAGCACCAACCCAGTGGCCTTTGTGAAGCATAGTAAACAGATTCTAAAGAGTGTCTCCAGAGAGACATCTGTTGTCCACACAGGAGCAGCAGGGAGTTATGGGGTTGAAAGGAGATGGCTATGTAGATACACATGGGCACACTTCTCTCCAAATGCCTGAGCCTGCAGCCTCTTCACTCTTCTGGTTCTGTTTACTTGCCTCAGAGAATTAAAAACAAAACAGTTTCCCATGTGTTCATGGTCCTTAGCCATGACCTTATGGGTTTTGTAATGGTCATGCTGATTTCTTTCCTGGAAGAAGGAAAATCCCTATCAGTAAGGGGCCAATGGAAAAGCAGATCTGGGTGATGGAGCAGTGGTCATAGGGTCCAGACTCCCTGCCAAGGATGCTGTCCTCGCCACCCTCAAGGGTAAGTAAATCCAGGATGAGGAGCAGTGTAAGGACTCAGAGTATATACACATAGTATAGTTGCCCAAGATGGCTGCCCAAGATGGCTGCCCAAGAACTGAATCATCAGCAACTCATACGTATAGACTCAGTCATCCCATTTAATCTCCATCTAAGAAAGGATTTCTGTACTGGTCCCACAGGATCTCTGCATAGAAGGTAAAGACCAACTGCAAACAACTCAGAGAACAGAGATTAAAATGGCTGAGTTTTCACACAGCATAAACGTCTCTGTCTCTCCCTCTCTTTTTTTTTTTTTTTTTTGGAGTGATATAAACATAAGCTGTAGCTCAGGGCTGGGCTCAGAACCTGCTCTGCACAATCTGAACTTGAACCTGTACTTGACTCATAACAGTCTGCAAGCTGGTATTTGAACAGGGTTAAAACTCTATCCCGTCATCTTCCTAGAGTGTCTTTTAATACTTATGAAGAACACAGAACTGCACTCAGTAACTCTAAAGGGGAATAAAGGCCGCTGGTTGAATTATACATAGAAAGAATGTATAAATAAACAAGATGTAGAATTTTTTCTTTTTAAGAACTTGGAAAATAGGTTTGGTATAAAATGACTTTCGAGGTGTGAGTGCCATGTCTGGCCCAGCCGCTTCCAAAGACATGAAGAGTCCCTAACGCAGCTTTGCAAAACCGCAGCTCGTAGTAAAGGCTAGCACGAACACATCCTACTGACAGGCATCCATGACGCTTTGCTTCGCTTGTTGGCAACATTCTGGTGACACGTCCTAGGCTAACAGGAAAGGCGGAAACCAAGCACGTGACAAGAGCCAGAGCCAGCAGCACCCGTTACTTCTTTTCATGTTTCTTGGTCAGCTCACGCCCTCCCAGCTGGCCCCGGGCCCTGCCGTCACCGGGTCTGCCTTCCCTCTGCAGGCTCTCCTGGGAGACTTGCCGCACGGCTTGCAGGATGGCATTCTGAACGATCTGCTTGCTGGCGTTCTGCAGCTTCACCTCCTCCAGCTCGTTCCCAGGCTTCTCACCTTAAGCCAAAAAAAAACGTGGAAAAGAGGAGAGAAGAGAAATTAATTCCAGGAGCTGTGTGACTCGGGAGGGGTTGGGAGCAAGGTAGAAAGGGCTGCTGTGGGGAGCCCTCGTAGCACACGGCACTACTGCCTCGTCCATGCTGTGCCCTGCAATGCACCCTAGTTAATGTTCTAACCATCTGCAATCCCTAACCACTACAGGTGGTCACAGAGCAGCCATGGTCATCGATGTTCTCTGCAAAATCTGTTAGGAAGAGACATACCCACACCCCAAGGGTTTAGCCTAAATACATAAGGGCAACACTAAATGGATCAGTAGGGGAGAGATATACCTATATAACACACACACACACACACACACACACACACACACACACACGCTCATGAGCAGGCCTTTACCTAAAGAGCTGATGCCTAAATCTCCTGTAAAAGGCCCATCTGCACCTCTATACAACCATTGTTACCTTTGCCAATTAGCTAAGCCAAGCACACAGCCCTGGCCCCAGGCTAGATGCTGTCCGCTCGGGCCTCAAAGGGTCCTGGCCTCAAGCGAGCCTGTAGACCTCTGTCACTTTGTTCCCGACTTCTCTGTTGAGTTTTTTAGCAGCGACTAAATGCCCGGAATACCAGTTTCAGACACCCCTGAGTGGTGTCTCAGTGCTTCCCTGAAGGTGCAGTCAAGCCCCCAAGTTTCTCCTCCCCGGCGGCCTCACCCATCAGTGGGACGGAACGGGACCCACAAAGAAATCTAATTCAGAGGACTGCGATTAGGAAAAACTTTTATTATTGTTCTGCTTCTTTTTGTTTTTGTTTTTTTTTAGATTTTAATATAATTACATCATTTTTCCCTTTCTTATTCCTCCATGCAATTCCTCCCAGTGGGGCCAGTAAAAATATCCCTTTCTCTCTTCAAATTCATGGCCTCTTCATTCATTAATTGTTGTTACATACATATATGTATGTAGCTATATATCCCTAAAGATATAAATCTAACCTACTCAGTCTGTATTACATTGGTTGTGAGTATGTTTCTGATAATGTCAGAAGCTATTCTGAGAAAACCTCATCCACATCGCTGCCTAAACATAAACTCAACAAAGGCAACAATACACATGCTCAGGTGGGTGACTTAAAACTCAGGAGGCTCAATCCTGCCCAAAAATCTACAGCCATTAAGAAATGCTAAACGGAGGAGAGAACACCTGGCCCGGGGTCAGGCACAGCAGGTGGCTAACCAACATCAAACGGTAGACACTGGAATCACATGAGAGACAGAGGGGCTCGGTTCAAATCCTCCTACGCCACACAGCCATGAGTCTTGTGCAATACATGTGACCTTCCGAAGCTTCCTTACACATCTGACAAAAGGCAAGCAGCACCGAGTACAGAGGATGTCTATGGAACAAAGTGATTATCTATTCAGAATTCTGTGTGAATCCTGGTACAGTGCAAGCATCCAGTGAATTCCCAACAAACCGGAATATAAGACTGCTCCGTGGTTGAGGGATATCTTAAGGTCTGTTGCTGTGAAGAAACTCCATGACGTGGCAACCCTTATAAAGGGACACATTTAATTGGGACTGGCTTACGGTTCAGAGGTTTAGTCCATTATCGTCTGTCAGGAGCCATCTAGGAGCAGCTAAGGCTAGCAGGTGACTTTCCTAGATGTTGCCTTTGTGCATGGCTCAGGCTGGGTGAGCTCTGAGAAGCAAGGTCCTAGGAGACTTCATCTCAGGATTGCTTCTTGCAGCTGATATGCCTTCTCCATCACTATTACATAGTCTAGAGATTCCTGGGCATTAGCCCACCCTATTGGGCAGATTTCCTGCAGACCAACATGAAGAGGAACTTTTATGAATTAATGCTGTTTAGACGAAATGACGATTTTATAGAATTCATGATTTGATTCAAACAATTTTAGGAAGAAAGTTTTAAGAGATGGTTTTAGTCGTTTGCTAGTAAGATGTAATAAAATTAGAATCAAGAATAGAATGTGCCCACTCCTCATAGAATAGTAAGTAAAAGCTGTGTGATAAGGAATACAATGAGTTTTCACAAATACACTAAAAAGAGAAATAAGCTTGAGACAAATTTGTGATCGAATTCAACCTATGTCAGGTCCAAGGATGAAGCCACAGGCGTGCACTATCTCGAAAAACCAAATAAATAAATAAATAAATAAATAAATAAATAAATAAAATAAAATAAAATAAAATAAAATAAAATAAAATAAAATAAAATAAAAAAAATAAAATATAAAAAAGCCAAACAAAGAAATAAGATGGTGGCAACTGGGGCTCTGCCCATTCAACACACCAAATGTATATGTATGGTTTTGGGGGACTCTGCCCATTCCACTAAATGTATATGTCTGTTAGTCTATATTTATGTATATATGTATACATATATATGTATATATATATGTATACACACACACACACACACACACACACACACACACATACATATGTAGGTGCTTAGGCTGGTGTAGGCCTGGTAGGGACAAGGCCTGCCTCTGGGATAAGGCCCCAGTGTGATCCTCCACTAGCATCAAAGGCTGCTGTAGGCAGCCAAATTAGGCTTATTTGTATAATAATGTACATAGTTTACATTCCTCAGAGCAATGTCCCCCCAGTTAACATTAATGCCGCCATAATAATCTGACAGCACAAGTCTAGGAGTCGAAGGTGTGACTAATATCTCAGCAAAATGGTGAAAGTTGGGCCTTCAGGACAGTCCTTAAAGCTATGGGAAGGAACTCTAAAGACATGAGTTCAGAAGTATATAATTCTCAACTTTGCAAAATATAAGGATACAATATGAATTATGAGGGGTTTCATGAATCTAAAGGAACAAAGGCAGCTACACTACAAACCAGCTTGTCAGGCAGATATAAAGGCAGACAGATCCCTGAGTTCAAGGTCAGCCTGGGACATAGCAAGGTTAGGCCCAGGCGTGGTAGAAATGCTAATTTCAGGGCAGGGTCCCACCCAATTAACTTATTGTCTGTGTTTTAAAAGGTGTTAAAAAGATCTCTGAATTCTTTGGCAATGTTAAGAAAAAAAAATAGTGTAGGCTTGCTATCTCCTAAGAATCAAAGGGCTGGGGTCACAAGACGCTGATTCATAAGATAATCAAAGGAAACCTGGAATAAATGACTGGATTGATATGTAAATAAAACTGAGCTTTTGGTCTGCATGAGATGAGCTAGCGAAAAGCAATGGCGGTTCTTTGGAATTTTCTCTATGGAGAACAGAGCCCTCTGGAGATCTCTGCAGAGCCACACAGCGCCTCAAGAATTTTTTCTAACAGGGTTTCTGACTTGGTCAGAAGATCCAACAATTTTTCCCCATATTTTGTTATATAATGTTCTTTTTGTTCCTATATTCCTTGTTTACATTCCAAAAGATTTCCCCTTTCCTGGTTCTCCCCACCCCATAAGTCCCATAAGCCCTCTTCCTTCTGCCCCTTCCCCAATCAACCCCCTCCCACTTCTCTGTCCCGGTAATCCCCTACACTGCAGCATCAAGCCTTTCCAGGACCAGGGCCCTCTCCTTCCTTCTTGGGAATGATTTGATATGTGAATTATGTCTTGAGTATACACACATGGAATGCAGTCACTGATAAATGGATCCCACAATTTTTCATAACAGCTTTCCTCGCTTTGGTCAGAAAAGTCATGAGTTATTCAGACAGCTTTTAGAATTTTTGCTATCAGAGAGAACTGTCTCAACCAGAGAGTTTTTAGAATAGCAAGAAAAAGCTGTGTAAGGGCGGGGGGGGGGCACAGTTTGGAAAGCCATCTCAGCAGAATCTAGGCCACCAGCTTGAACCCATGATTTGGCTTCAAGTCATTCTTTTTGCCACACCCATTCTCTCAGAACCCCTCTCCATGCTAAGGCTGGTCCTTGGCATGTAGGTATACGTGTATACATGTATGTATTCATAAAGACTTGTGGAGTTGATGAGACAAGCAGTCAGGCCTGACCAGAATGTGTGTGTCTGCATGTGTATATGGGCATGCTCAAGTTCTTCCTTTCTTCCTTTTCTTTTCTCCCTGGTTCACAAAGAGTTAACAAGTCAGAGCCTCTTGCCTGGTCAATGAGTGGAGCCTGGCTGGCTAGTCAGAGAAAAGAGCCCTAAATCCTAAATTGCCCCCCACTCCCCTGCTGTTAAACAGCAGATACTAATCTCAAAATATTGAAGAGTTAAGAAAGACAAATATTACAAATTAAGCAACATTTTTAGCTCTTGCAAATTTTAGTTTTGCCCCTGGAAATTTCCACTGCTGCCCCGCCCCAACCCCAACCACACCCACCCCTGTTGATGCCTTCCAGAGAGAACTGGTGCTTGGGCAGGCTCCCAGCAATCACCATGGTGGGAAACATGGTAGCATCCCAGTAGACATGATGCTGGAGAGGTGCTCAGAGTTGTACGTGGAGATTTGCAGGCAGCAGGAGGCTAAGACACACTGGCCAGATATGAGCTTTTGAACCTCAAAGCCCACCCCCAGTGACACACTTCCTCCAACAAGACCACACCTACTTCATAAGGCCACGCCTCCTTCATAAGGCCACGCCTCCTTCATGAGGCCACACCTCCTAGTAGTGGCACTCTCTATGACACAAGCATTCAAACAATTGAGTCTATGGGGGCCATATCTATTCAAACCACCACAAGGAGTATTTGTGCTCCCCCTTACAGATAGACCCCAATGTGTCTGTGGTTTGTGTCTCCTGATTGTCTGAGGACTTTTCTTCCCCCTGTGTTATTTTCATGATGTTCTTACAATATGCCCTTCACTTGCCTGAGGGAAGCTAGTCAAGCACCATCCCAGCTGAAGGTGGAAAGAGACAAAAGAAGCAATGGAGAGCAAGAAATTCCCTTTTGAAGACTTTTGAGAGAAGCACAGTGTGGTAATGCATGCTTGTAATCCTTCACATTGGAGGTAAAGGCAAGAGGGTCAAGACATCAAAGCCATCCTTAGCAAAGCAGTAAATCATGGATGAGAGAGAGAGAGAGAGAGAGAGAGAGAGAGAGAGAGAGAGAGAATAGTCTAAGTTGAACAGTGACCTACTATTTAAGCAATTATTATCATTTCTTCATTCAACCATTACAAACATAAATAGATTAAGAAGTTGAAATTGGGGCTGGAGAGATGGCTTAGCGGTTAAGAGCACTGACTGCTCTTCAAGAGTCCTGAGTTCAATTCCCAGCAACCGCATGGTGGCTCACGACCATGTGTGATGGGATCCAATGCCCTCTTCTGATGTATCTGAAGAGAGCAACAGAGTACTCATATACATAAAATAAATAAATCTTTAAAAAAAAAAGTCAAAATTAGTGTGCTCCAGACTCAGAGGAGCAGAGGACCCTTCAGTGACCAGAAGGTCGGTTTCACCAAAGCTCACCGCGAGCTGACCCTTCACTGTCCTCATTAACACTTTGTCTTCGGTCATGAATATCTCCTTGCAGAGGATGTGAGCTACAAAGCCATTTGCAAGGAAGGCACAAGGAAGATGCAGAAACAACCAGGAGCCCTCAGCAGACAACCTAAGACAAAGAAACCCAGGTACAAAAGTCAGTCTCGTGCTTCTATCAGGCATTTGGGTACATCCTACCCTCCCCCCCTAAACTATAAGAGAAGGGACAGGGCTGTGACTATGAGGTCATGGGTATCGCAGATGACGTATTACCTGAGCATCATTGTTCCATTCGTTGCTTGTCTGGGTTTCTTCTGCCAAGAGAGTCCGTTGCCTCTCTGCTCTACCAGCTAGCACCCTCTTCCACTCTTGCCCAGTTCCATAGCACTGACTCATGCCTCTGGCTATCTATGACTTGTCTCATCACAGGACTGTACAGGCTTCTCCCAGGCATTCCAGCTGGGAGACCACTCGACCTTTGTCACATCTCCAGCTGAAGTCCTTTGGAGAGTCTGTTAAGACACGGCACACTGCTGCCACCCTTAGAAAGCCACCTTGCCATTCATCAAGCTAGCCATGTCTTTTGTCAACTATCACTGAATATTTGTCACTAATTCTGGCCCATTCATCATGTCTAAGGAGGTCAGTTCTGCAAGTAAGAAGACAGCTCCTTGAAAGAAGAAATCACACAGACCTTGCAACATGGGCAGAACATGTGTTCTGTGCCGGTCACAGTTCTGATGGCTCAGCCAGTATTCATTTGCAGGAACATAATTCTGGAGAAATTCCTGACCCGAGTTTCCCATGAGTATAGTGTGGAGATATATACTACAACCAACAGGAGGTAGAGGCAGCCACAAAAATGCTTGGAGCCCTGCCTTATACTTACAGGCATTTCACTTGCTTCAATGTAACAAAGCACCTACACGTTTAAGGTGGCCTGCAGCCGGGTTTCCAGCGATGCAAATGTCCTCCAGCCTAACTAGCCTTCCACAAAAGATGACAAATTGATTTAATTAGCTTTAAAGTCTAAGCACCCAATGCAGTCAAGAAGGAGATACAGCTAAATTTGTCTTCAGTGTTTTCCTGTGGAGAACTGTTGGTCTCTTCTCTGCCCAAGCTCCCAGAATGCCTTACTTTCCAGAGATCATCCAGCCTTGTCTGTTAATGTGCCACCTTCCAGAAGCCAACAGAACTTCCCCTGTGATAGTTGGTGGCTGGACTAGACCGGAGACGGCCAGAGGCCCAGGTAATTGGATTTCATGTTTGCACCTCACCTAGCCAGGATCACGGCAGACAGACCAGGTATGGACGGACACCAGGGGCTGTAGTCTTGTAGTCCAGGAACTGACCCTTGACATTTCCCCCATCGTATGTGATCAAATGTTCCAGATGCTGAGATGTGAAATGCCGTTTGCCATCCCAGAATGTACCTTATTAACAGTGAACTTGAGATATCTTGAGGTCCCTGTAATTCTTCCATGTGATACTATTTATTGAACACACACACACACACACACACACACACACATGTGCATGAGAGCTATGCATTTAACAACCCTGCTGGCCTGGGCCATCAGCCCTTAGAGCCATCGTACCCAGCTTTTGCCTCTTTCCTTTCACTGTCCAATTTTCTTTTTTTGTGCCCCGTCCCACAACCCTGGGACCCTATCCAGAACCCTTATATAGCCGGTCCTACTCAGCTAATAATTAGTATTAATTCTTTATATCCAGCTGTCAAAAATTATGCTTCTGACAACTATAGGAAGATACAGATTTGCATCAGTTCTTAAGCCCAGAACCCTAAACACGATAACCTCTGTTCGGTTCAGCCTATCATATCCTGTTCCAGTGGATATGAGTAAGGGCCACTGTTGCCATTCAGTTTAGAGGCAGAATCAGGGTGGTGACTCTATCTGCATCACACTGAGATAGGGACAGAGGCTATGTCAGCAGCAGCAGCACCTCTAGTTTATCACTCTCCAGTGGGTCACCAAACCTGCCAGCAATAAGTGCTTTTATCAGGGCAGGAGACGGGTTACCACCTGTCCCCCAACAAGCTCTCTAATATGTCGATCACATTGTCAGTATTGTCAGTGGACACCAGCAGGCATTTCATGTCTTCCCTTCTGATCATTTGACATTCATCAGTGACCAGCACATGAGACACAGAAAAGGAGAACTAATTCTGGTCCCTTTAATTATGTAACAATAGTCATTTCTCAGCTCTGTGCGTACAGGAATTTTCCATGAAGGACCAGATGTTAGGTCTCACCCATCTGTGCCAGTTATTAATGACGAAGTGCTGGCTGCCCTGCTTTGAATATGAAAAAGGTGATGTTCCGGACCCTGGTTTTCCACCTTGATGAAGATCTCGACAATCTACTCTTTCCCCACACACGCCATAACCAAATACAAAGGAGCATTTTAGAATCTCCAGAAACAGTTTTAACAACATAGCTTTACCTGCAAGCGAAGGACACTTCTGATCATATTTCAGCTGTACCCTGTGATTACAGCTCCCACCCACGCACCCAGGAAAGCAGGTATGGGGCAGCAGGAAGACTCTGCCTTCAGTGGACAGCTATACTACTTCAGGACCTGTGTACTCTCATAAACTACATAGAGCTCTTTATTAAAATTCCTACAGAAAAAAAATGAAAAGAATCAAAAGATTTTTGAATTAATGCATCTTTGATAGTTTCAGACACACATTTAATTCATCCTGGCTACATATCCTCCTCTCACCCTTGCTAAGTCCTCTCCTCCCGGTGAAGCCTCCACCTTTAGTTTGTGTCTTTTATTTGTTGTTTTATTTTTCACTTTGTTACCAACCAGGCTTAGGCAGAGCCTCTGGAGGAGCCCGGGCAACCTGGGTCACTCACTAATGGTTACAACACTGAAGACAATGGATTGGTTTCTCTCTCTCCCTGCAGCCATTAGATCCTCTGTGCCTGGCAGGGCCCCACGAGCCCCTCCCTGACTCTACCTGAATACTTAGACGCTCAGCCTGATAACCACAATGACAGTTCTGGATCACCTCTGTGTCTGGCACCACTAAGTGGAGCAGAGCCCTGCAGGCTGAAGCATCTGTTCGTGTGTGCATTCTTCCACAACATAACCACAGAGTACTTTCTGTAGAATACACGCTAGCTTGGGAGTTAGAGGTCACAATATTGAGCGGAACAGTCATGAGCCCTGTCCTGTTTGATCATATAATCTAATGGGAGAATGGGGTTTTAATTGAGTGACTGAACAGGCTTTGAGCTGTTTTGAGTTACAGTTTTGAGCTGGGACATACACTGTGAGAAAGGAACTACCACAAGGGTCACTGATCTAGTCTGGGTGGAGCAATGGATTCCCAGACAAGCAATGTCTGTGTTGACAGAGAAAGTAGAGCAAGGAGTGGAAGGAGGTCAGAGTGTAAAGTCCCAGACGTGTCTGTGACAGGGAGGGAGAGACAAGGGTCACACTCAGGAAGGGGCATCCCAGAATGCGCAGACTGTGGAAGGGCCCTAGGGGACTCTGGGTGGTTTGTGACAAAGCAGCATAGATGGTCAAACCTATGCTACACAGCACAGCTGGAGAAACCAGAGGAGAGCCGAGTCGTCACACTGGAAACCTGCAGGTCCGGAGAGCCCAGAAAGACAGGCGGGATTTGGACCTGCCGAGGGGAAAACAAGTGAATCTCTCCTGGCCCAGGAGGCAAGGCAGGCATGAGGCTCACTAATGAAGCCACAGAAGGCGTTTAGCTTTAGAGCTGCTGAATTATTTTAGCACATAATTTAATTTCTACAACATTACTAGGTTGTAGTGCCCTAGAGAAGCCATACAGAATGGTGCCAATGAAACCAGAAAGGGAGATGGCACTTTAATCTAGGATTCGGATTTGATTATTTTAGGCACAAAAAGACCAAGGTAACTTGAGAAGAAAAAAAACAGTAAATGCAAAGGCAACTACCAACATCAGTTATAAAGCAACAGTGATCAGGAAAGAGAGAGAAGTGCATTTACAAATGTCTTGAAAAGCAAACTAAAAGAAATGCAGGGACAAAATGGAGCAGAGACTGAAGGAAAGACCAACCAGTGACCAGCCCATGTACAGGCACCAAACCCTGACTCTATTACTGATGCTATGTTGTGCTTGCAGACACGAGGCTAGCATGGCTGTCCTCTGAGAGGCTCTACCAGCAGCTGACTGAGACAGATGCAGATACTCACAGTCAGCCATTGACCTGAGATCGGAGACCCTTATGGAAGAGTTGGGGGAAGGATTCAGGGAACTAAAAGGGATGGGAACCCCATGTGAGGACCAACAATGTCAATTAACAGGGACCCCTCAGAGCTCCCAGAGAGGATCCACAAACCAAAGAGAAAACACAGGCTGGTCCAAGGTCCCCGGCACACATGCAGCTGAGGACTGCCTTGTCTGGCCTCAGAGGGAGAGGGTGCGCCTAAACCTGTACAGTCTTGATGCCCCAGGTCGGAGAAAAGCAATGGGAGAGCACTCTCTCAGAAGCAAAGGGGAAGGAGGTTGGAGTGAGGAACTCTGGGAGTGGGAACTGAGATGGGGGCAACATTTGGGATGTAAATAAATAAAATAAGTAATTAAAAAGCATAGTGAATGTCCAGGAGCAATCCAGCAAATGTGAACATCATGACAAACACATGGATCAGTGTGTCAGAGCCATACAGAATATTGACCAACTCACACTCCACACAATTATTTCCAGGTCGATTTTCTATCCATATTAAATATAAATTTGGATCACAGATGATGTTTCAGACAGTGAAACTGCTCGTATAAAAATAATAAGCTCCTAGCATTATATATATTATTCATATATATATTATTATATTATATGTATTATACATATTAATAATATAATATATTACATATATATATATAATTTCCCATAGTCCATTTACCCATACCAAAGCAGCCCACAATACTCAGAAAGAGCCTTTATATGTGTACAGACTTCACCTGTTCAAGCACAGGCTTACTGATCCATGAGCTGTTATGTGTAACTGCAGGAGGTTGTGCATGTGCAAGGGTAGAGGGCACATAAGAAATCTGTGTGCATCTGATTTTGTTGTGCACCTAAAATTTCTCTAAAAGATACAATAAATTCCTCTTTTTCGTTATTTCTAAATGTGTTGCATGTATGATGGGAGTACATGTGTGCACGCACTCGCTTGCATGAACACTGATGTGTGTGGTGGTCAGAGAGGGGTCTGTGCTTCCCTTCCACCCTGTTTGAGGAAGTGTCTTGTCCAGCCCTGCATTTCCCCAGAGGAGCCATCCCACTCCCCTTCTGGGGAACCTCTTGTCTCTGTTGCCATCTCCCAGGAGGCACTTGTGTTACAAAATGTGGCTTTTTTTATTAAAGACTTATTTATTTATTATATGTGAGTACACTGTAGCTGTCTTCAGACACTCCAGAAGATGGTATCAGATCTCATTACGGATGGTTGTAAGCTGCCATGCAGTTGCTGAGAATTGAACTCAGGACTTTCGGAAGAGCAGTCAGTGCTCTTAATCACTGAGCCATCTCTCCCGACTCCCCGCCCCCCAAAAAAGGGGGGCTTTTTGGTGGATTCTGAATATCCCTTTTCCAAATATCAATGAATTCTTAGAAGAAAAATAAAACGAAAAGCAACTGTTGTAAAGGGAGGAAATGGTTTGGAAAAGGAAAACGCGGGGAGTGGGTGGCAGTTTGAAGGGAGAGGGTAAGAGAGAGAACAAATTTTGCACTAAAAAAAGTTGGAGTAGGGCAAGTATTCATGCAAGTATTATGCCGGAGATGTTTAAATATTGCATTTTCTGAGCACGTGGAGAACAAGAAACTCAACCAGAAGTGAGTTATGAGTCCAGAGAGCTCCTAAAACTCCTGAGTACAAGGCTTCTAACGGGAGTTAGCAGAAATCTGGGTTTCTCCCTTTCACACCATTCCTTCCAACTTCTACTTTCCCGCCGTCAGCAGGAATTCTAGATCGTTCCAGAAAAGGGCGGGATGGCGAGTCACGGGGATGACTGATCTGCATCTATCTGTCCAGCAGCTGAGTTTGCAGTGCTCCAGGCGAGATCAAACGTCCCGCCCTTGTCTGCATCAGTCAGGATCGGCAGATGGCTCTGGCAACCGTCCCTGCGGAGCCTCAAGCACGTACTGAAGGGCTCGGAGCCCGCCCCGAGGATGCATGGAGCCGGGGCGGGGATGGGGAGGGCAGAAAAGCTAGACACCGAGTGGCTTCGCTCAGGGGCAACTGGACGGAAGTGGGAATAGAAATCCGGGCGGACCTTGCCGCCGGGCAGCGCCGCCCCGCCTCCGCTCACGCAGCCTCTGCTGCCCCCTGCCGGCCGCAGCTGGAGTGGCCGAAGCCACGAAGGCACGCCCCCCCCCCCCCATACCCTACCCACCACAAAGTCCCAGGGCTGAGCTGAGAGTTCTGATCCAGCACTCAGGGAAGCAGAGGTGTGTTTCTGTTTTACCAAACCCACAAGGACCGTGCTTGCTAGCGCATTTACTTACAAGTGGACTTACAGGTCCTGCTTGGAGTTCGGAAGCAACCCAGAGACTTCCTGCCCTAAGATTTTCTTTAATAACTTGACCATAATGCTTAAGATCTAAATATTTAACAAAATGTTTTGATCTCCTAGGCAACATTAACCAGTTACTGGGCTTTTCTCACCCACCGGGGCAGTGGGAGAGATGGATGTAAGTATTAATAGTATGAACGGTTTTAAACGAACTCTTCAAATATTTTTTTAAGATTTATTTATTATTATATGTAAGTACACTGTAGCCATCTTCAGACGCACCAGAAGAGGGCGTCAGATCTCATCACGGATGGCTGTGAGCCACCATGTGGTTGCTGGGATTTAAACTCAGAACTTTCAGAAGAGCAGTCAGTGCTCTTGACCACTGAGCCATCCCTCCAGCCCCTAAAGGAACTCTTTAAAAGCACCCTCTCATGCACCTTCCTGGGAAGCACAGTCATCTCCACAGACAGTGCTCTTTCTGCTATGGAAAGAGTCAAAGACCCGGAAATGACTAGCCATTGCAAAGTATAGTTCTAGATCAGTTTAACCAATCAGCTCTCACAGGTCACTCATAGCAAGGATACATGGAGGAAGGTGTATGCCATTTCCTTGGATGTAAGTTCCAAACATTTGGAGAGAATCCTTTTGCAATGTCAAAAATCTCCCATGCCTTCTCCTTACACGATAACGAAACAGGATATGGATTCAGTCATGCATAGTGAAAAGTCATACATTTGAAAATATTCAGGAGAGGCTGTGTTACACCTGTGGAAGTTCCGAACACAAACTTGGTATGCTGGTTTGAATGAAATGCTCTCTGCCAGGCTTATATACTAGACTGTTTGATGCACCATAGCTAGAATGACTTGGGACGAGTTACTGTGGCCTTGTTGGAGGGGGTATATCTAGGGGTTGTGAGCTGTGAGGTTTCAAAGGCCCACCCCATTTCTAGTTAGCTATTTCCCTGCCTCATGCTTGTGAATCCGAATATAAGTTCTCAGCTGCTGCTCCAGCCCCATATGGGCCTTTCTGCCTATCACAGCCATGCTTCCTGTCGTGACAGTCATGGACGCTGGAACCTCTGGAACTGGGAGCCTGCAAATTATCCCTTCACAACAACAGAAAGGTAACTAGCACACATGGCATCCTGTGCCCTAGACAATGTGCCACTTGCCTTGAGCCTTACCGATCCTGTCCCCTAGACAGCACACAGCCTGCCTTATGCATACCAGGCTGGCACAATGAATTCATGAGATTCTTAGGCAAATGGATGGAACTAGAAAATATCATCCTGAGTGAGGTAACCCAGTTACAAAAGAATACACATGGTGTGCACTCACTGATAAGTGAATATTAGGCCAGAAGCTCAGAATACCCAAGATACAATTCACAGACCAATTGAAGCTCAAGAAGGAAGACCAAAGTGTGGATACTTTGGTCCTTCTTAGAAGGGGGAACAAAACAGCAATGGGAGGAGATACAGAGACAAAGTGTGGAGCAGAGACTGAAAGAAAGGCCATCCAGAGACTGCCCCGCCTGGGAATCCATTCCATATACAATCACCAAACCCAGACGCTAATGTGGATGCCAACAAGCACCTACTGACAGGAGTCTGATATAGCTATCTCCTGAGAGGTGCTGCAAATACCTGACAAATAGAGGGGGTGGGTGCTCCCAGCCAACCATTGGACCTCGAGCACAAGGTCCCTAATGGAGGAGCTAAAGAAAGGACCCAAGAAGCTGAAGGAACTGTCAGCCCCATAGAAGGAACAACAATACCAACCAGTACCCCCAGAGCTCCCAGGGACTAAACCACCAACCAAAGAATACATGGAGGGACTCATGGCTCCAGGTGCCTATGTAGCAGAGGATGGCCTTGTTGGACATCAAAGGCAGGAGAGGCCCTTGGCCCTGAGAAAGCTCGATGCCACAGTATAGGGGAATACCAGGACAGGGAAGTGGGAGTGGGTGAGTTGGCCAGCGGGAGGAAGGGGGATGGGATAGGGGGTTTTCAAAGGGGAATCCAGAAAGGGGATAACATTTGAAATGTAAATAAAGAAAATATCTGATAAAAAAAAGACAAAAAAAAAGCAGACAAGTGTGAATTAAACCCTGGAGATGGATTTGCTATCTATAACGACGTCTGGGGCATAGTTAATGTGGGATCATAGGCTTCTACCAACTGTTATGTCTGGTCTCTCTTTAACAATGGTGATACGTTAATTAAATGGCCAGCCCTGCAAGGTTTGTACAATATGGACATCTTTAGGAGTAATGCAATGGCTAAGATTTCTCTCAATTTTAAGTTTTTAAGCTAAATCATATGTATTTATCTGGGGTTGGGGTATGCCACTCATGTCTACAACACATGTGGATTATCATACTGCGACTGCTGGGAGCCGTCCCTCTCCTTCCACTGTGGGCGTCTGGGAGTCAAACTCAGGTCCACAGGCTAGGCAGCAAGCAGCTCGGGGGACCCCCCCCAAAACCGGTTCGCAGACCCAGTTCCTTATGTTACTGTTGTGTTTGTTTGATTTTAAATGTACCATGAGCTGTGTTTCACAGTTGGAAGAACTAATGAACATAAAATCAATTCTATTTTCAACTTCTTTCTGTCTGGTCACTCCTGATAAAACTTTCATTAGTGTCAATAAGAGCCTTGTAAATGGACACCATCATCCCATTCTCGATTTTAAAAGAAATGCCTTCAAATTTTTCCCCATTCCATAAAACGTTGGCTGTCCTTTAACATATGAAGTCTTCGTTCTGTTGGGCTGGGATGCTTTTATTCCTAGTTTGTTGTCAAAAGATGTTGAATTTTATAAAAGGCTTTTACTTAATCTATTGTGGGGATGGTGTGGTTATTAATCCCTCATCCTGCCATTGTGATATATTACAGTTATTAATCTGTGTATGTAGAAACACCCTTGTAGCCCTGACATGAAACCACGTGACCATATGAACAACATCTATGATGTGTTCTTTAACTTGACTTGCGGAAGTTTTACTAAGAATTTTTGCATCTCTGAGTACATGGGCTTTTGTGGTATCCTTGTCTGGTCAGATGATGCTTGCCTCGTAGTGTGAAGTTGGCAAGAGTCCTTCCCTTCAGTCCTATGGGAGAGCGTGCAAGCTTGGATGCTGGCTCTTCTCCCAACGCTTCCTTAAATTACACGAAGCATCCGTGGAAAGAGAGGCACAGGGTGTTCTTTGGAGTCACCTTCTTGAGGCCAGAGCTCCAAACTTAAGTCCTGACAAGCTAGAGTCCTTGCCCTGTAACCCTGCCTGAGGCTCCCAAGCTTGGGGTAAGGAAGGATTGTAGCATCTGTAACTAAGAGCCCAGAGGCTCTCTGCTCTCCACAGGAAGCTGACAGTGCTCTGGAATAGCCTCACACCCCTTTCCTCATGATCTTCTGTTCCAACTTAAAGGGTCATCTTGTCTTTGAATCTCCACTATCTCAGTCAAGGAGGTCTTTTGAAAAAATGGATCAGGCAAGTCATGCCTTGGTCAGGACTATCTCACCGAATTTGAAATGAAGACTCAGCACCCTGATATGGTGTAGAGAGCCATATTGGGGTGCCACGGTAACCCATTTGGCGTAACTGCGGGTAGTTACAATATGGTCTGTGGTTTTCTGTGCCTAGGGGACTGCCTTGCCCCTGTTCCCACTCAGCTGAGGACCTCCCTGTGGCTTTCAAAGTCACACACGGGAGAACTGGCTCTTAATGTATGACTGGTATGTGCCCACCAACCCTAGTTTCTTCCTCTATGAAAAAAGTACAGCAGAGGCACACCCTCACGTGCTTGTAATTAACAGTAAATATGGCCCCTCTCTCTCCAGAACCCATGGGGGACACCCATGCCCTGTTTTGCTCACTTCCGTTCCCCGTGTCCTATGTTCCCGGTAGACACTTATAGGCATTGCTCGGTGGATCGCCTTCCCAGTAGCTTTCCACTTCTGGCCTAACTTCTCCCTGTCTCTGGGCTCCCACCTTTGCCTTCCTCTGCCCTTTTGTTGCTTTGCAATAGTGTATTAAAGCACAAGAAGAAAGAGCCTGAATGAGTGATGTGCTCTGAGCACCAGCTCCCGCCCTCGGCAGGACAACTGCACAGCAGTGACAGGAGTGGGGTTGATAGAGAACCTTCCACTTCCAGCCTTCTGCCTCAGCGCCCATGTGTAGTTTGGAGATGTTTACACTAAGATGTTCCCATTTTCTGTGGAGCAGCTTCTGAGTCTCTCCAGCTCTGCCTCCTTTTGCATCTCTGCAGGGTTAAGGGTTCTTGTCCTCAGCTCCCTCCACTTGGGGTCAGACGTTTTTCAAATAAGAATGCACCAGCCACTTCCAGTTGGTTCGAAGGAGATTTCCAGACAATGCCGTTCCTGTCGGCCAAGCGTTTTCTGTGAGAACATTCTCCGTGAGGTTATAAGCTCCCAGAACCCTGGACACATTGGTACATGATTGTCTAGTTCTACCAATCTCTGTGGCCCTGTGGCCATCAGCCCTGGTCTGAGAAAACGTGCTATTAATTTAGATCTCATTTCTGAGGCTGTCTAGCTGTGACTGAGCACACTCCTGCATCCTCATCCACTCACATAACGAAGGTGAGAAGGTTTGATTCATCTTTGAAGCAAAGAGAGAGAAGACACGTCACCGTCCTTTATCTACACTCAAACAAAGAAATGCAAAAGCCCCACTCTGCGCATGAACTTCCCATGGTGAAACTCTAGCATATGTGGCTTTTCTTGTACCTTTTTTCTCCCTCCAACCATGTGTACCTTTTTCACTCTGCCTGAGAGAATCTTGGCTCCTTTTACTGTGTTGGGGTTAATTAGAAGAAGAGAACAGTTGGCTGGAAACAGAAAAGGAACTGAAGAACCAGATCAGATGTTCCGTGTCTTTTTCTCTTCGGTGGTATTTCAGAAGGGAAATGAAGCAGAAGAAAAATAAGCTGACTTTATAAGTGTTTGTGAGCGCCATACACCGCAAGCCTCCTGTTTTCGCCCCATGTTCCTGTGAATTTTGTGTTGCCAGAAATGAAAACTTCATCTTAAATGCTCTGAGATTTTTGTCTCAGAACTAGATACTGGGAGGAGGGCTGGGTAAGGAAGAACTAATATCTCCAAGCACCCCAATATCACACGCATTTCTTGAACACCGTAATTTCACACAGCCAAGCTGCAATCCAGGCGGAAGCTGTGTGATATTTACTGGGAAAAGCCTTGTTTGGCAAGGCTGTTCAAGGTGAATGCCGCTGTGGGCCTCCTTGGCTGCAGATAGGGCTGAGCTGAAATTTCTCATGGCAAGCTGTGTGACCCTTTATCTGACCTGTTCTTTTACTTACAAGATGTCCCTGCCAGCCGGAGGTGCGAGCATCCAGGTGTGATGATTCATTGAGAGTTTATTCTTTGAGCTACAGCACTGGCCATGATTTATCTTCTAGAGATCCATTGCTTTGCTTTTAATCAGCTGTACAGTTATTACCTAGATACATTAAAGAATTAACCTCCCAACAATTTATATTATTTGTATGGTTAGCTGGCTTTGGCACTCTGACATGGAAACCTTCAGTTAAGTAAAGTTTCAAAGTAAGCCTGAGGGAGTCTCACAAGAAGATAAACAAACATAGTGTAATCTCTGACTCTTGAATTACTAATTTATCGACTACAGAGGGACGCAATAACCTTGTGTGTAATCTCTGACGTTCATGCCTGATTCATTTTGTATTTCCTTGTGCCAGATTACTCATGGTAACCACTCTTTGTAAACATTTCACTGGATACATTTTTTCTTTAGTAATGTAATACCAACTTGTGTGGGTATAAAAGTTTCTGCCTCAGAACAGTAAAGTGCATTCAGACGCATTCAGATCTTGTGTGTGTCTGTCTGTCATTCGCCGGACCTGTACCTTCCTGCATACCAAAGACCCTGATTCCCCCACGTGTGTCCCGACTGAGTCGGTCCGTGGCACCCCAATCCATTGTCCCAAATACAAATACAAATAAAATTGTTGTTCCCTGTGTCTAATTGTAACAGGAGATGATGCTGTGAATATTTCTAGCAAACATGCTGGGAAACAGAAATGAATTCCATGAGACACAACAGCCAGTAAAGGTGTAGGCTATGCTTACAATGTCACACAACAGCCAGTAAAGGTGTAGGCTGTGCTTACAATGTCACACAACAGCCAGTAAAGGCGTAGGCTGTGCTTACAATGTCACACAACAGCCAGTAAAGGTGTAGGCCGTGCTTACAATGTCGGCATGGTAAGAGCTGTAGGGAATTTTTTGTTATTTTTTTGGTTTGGGTGTTTTGGGTTTTGTTTTGTTGTTGTTGTTGTTTTGTTTGTTTGTTTGTTTGTTTGCTCCACGGTGTTTACCATTCTCCCCTCATCTTGACTTTTCATAGAACAGAATGCTCCAACCACAAAGTCTGTCATCTGTTACCTGGTCGCCATCTTTAGCCTCCGTCTGTGGAAGAACTAGCCGGTATGACAAGCCTTCCAAGTGATCCCGTGCAGGCACATCCCCTCCTCCCACTAAATAGGGAATCACCTGGATTTTCTCACAAGTGCTTCCCTGCTTTTTTTTTTTAATGTTGTTCCAAAGATTTACAGCATTGCTGACAGCTGCAGTTTGATCTTCTTGGTAGGAATGCACCGTCTCGTTTACAGAACACATTCACAGGACAGATCTGCAGCTAGTACAATTTCAGGGGCAGGGCTGTGAACACTATTATTTTGTTAAGATGTGTTTGTTTTTATTATATGCATAGAATGCTGTGCCTCCCTCCCCTGTATGTTCAGCTTCGACACGCCTGGTGCCGACGGAAGCCAGCAGAGGGCGTCAGATCCCCTGGGACTGAACTTAAAGGCAGCTCTGAGCTGCCAGGACAGCAGCTCTGTTAACTGCGAGTCCCCCTCAGCCCCCAGCATCCTGCTATTTGATGGTCAGCGTTATACTGCAGAGGATGACTTATGTACTTAACAGAGACGACCAAGCAGATGGTTCAAGCCCCCACACGCAGTTTGCCTTTCGCAGCTACACACCTAATCTCCAAATGTGCACTGTACTTTAAGAAGCAGAAGCCAAAAATTAACCTTTACCAAAGTTTTAAACCGCTTATTTAAAAGTGCTGACGAACTCACCTACACCTCTCTAGGCCTCAGGCTAGGGTATCATTTTGAGGTTTGCATGCTTTAATTATAGTTGAACTTGTCAAAAAAGCATGCAGTTCAGGGACAACATCCTTTCAAAAACGTCTTGAGAGGAACTGTAACTATTTCTCTATAGTTCTATGGTATGGCTGAAGTAAATCACACAGAAAATATTCAAATTGTACTTTGTGTGAAGGCCAGAAACACCATCAGATATATATGTGTTCCCCTCCCCCAAAGACCCCTCTTTTCCCTTTTCTCAACGCTCCTTCTCCTGTGAGTCTCCTCTGTCCCCCTAGACAGTCATGCTATCTATCATCCATCCATGCATCTATCTATACACAGTGTGTGCACATGTGTGTGCAAAAGTGTGTGTATGTGTGTATACCTGTGTGCTTGCACATATCATGTGTTTGCATGTGTGTGCCCATGTGAGTGTCTGTGTGTGTACATATGTGTGTGCATATGTGTGCAAACATGTGTTTGTGTGTGTTTGCACACCTGTGGTGTCTTTGCATGTGTGCACATGCATGTGTGTGAGTGTACACATGTGTGTGAATGCCCATGTGTTTGCACATGTGTGTGAGTGCATATGCTCGCACATGTGTGTATGCACATATTGTGCACCTGTGTGTGCATGTATGTGCACATGTGTGTGCATGCACATATTGTGCACCTGTGTGTGCATGTATGTGCACATGTGTGTGCAAGTTTGTTTATGCAGATGTGTGTGTATGTGTGTACTCTAAAGTCTAGGAACCACAAATGAGAGAAAAATGTGATACTTGTCTTTCTGAAATTGACTTAACATTTTCTTTCTTGCTCCTAAAAAGCCATTTTAATTTGTTGCTATTAACTTTAATCAAGTATTACAAGACATTGTTAGATGGCTGCCAACAAGACAATGCCTTTAGAGTATAGAGAACTGAGAGTGTGTATATATGGAGAAAGTTTTCAACCATCGAGTGTTGAAAGATACTAACATGAGGAAGGGGGCAATGGAGGAACTATGGTTCACTGTACAGTATTTATGTGTATGAAAGGATAAAAATGAAAACAAACATTTAAAGCCAAAGTCTATAAAGTCTTACTTTTCTGGGATGAGCAAACCTGCATAAAATAAGCAGAAATAAGAGTTGATTCAATTTTATAAAAGTAAGAAGACGAGAGAGGAGTCGCTTCCCACTCTGCTGAGGCAGGAACAGGTGATCCAGGAGAGGCATTCACGTGAGGAGAAGGAAATGCTGACAGATAACATGACCAATACGGATGTTTGAGGTTGAACAGCATGACTCAATGTCTTTGGGATCCATCTGGAACACTTATTTGAATCACATAATGTCCTGGGCAGTTTATTTTTAAAATCCATTAGTACAACAATTATGCCATTTTGGAAGACCAGGGAACGAGTACAATTCTAACATTAGATGAACAAAAAAGTCCAGTACATATGTTAGAACATGTGACAAGCCGTGAAGCTGCATGTGGGCTGGATGCTCTAAGCATGTGCAGAAAACCTAGAGTAAGATTAACAAACCTGTGCCCAAAAAACCCTCATATCCGAATATAAAATGCAAATAGAAATGAATTTATGCAAAAGCATACACTCTCAGGCTGTAAGTAAACTAATGTATAGCAAGATGAGAAAGAATGCTGAGTATACTTACTGGGCTCTGTACTTCTTATTGTAAGGTTCTTTTACCATTAACAAGCCAGAATTCAACCAGTTAGAAGAATAAGCATTTAATTTCTTAGAATTAGAGATACAATTAACATGCATTGAAACACAACTGGGCTATAAATGTATGGTAATTTTGAATTTAAAAGTATAAAGTTTCATGCAAAAAAAATCCCCAAAGTACGGACTTAACTCAGCTGTTTTCTGTAGGGTTCAGGATGGACCCATGTCTATGGTTAGAACAGGTCAGAAGTTCAAGACCCCCTTCAGGGATACAAATAACACCTCTCTGTGATTTAAGATTTATCCTTAATTTATTCCTCAGTTGTAAAGGGGTACACGTGTTTGAAGGATTGTAGCTTAGCAAACGTTTGAAGAATCCCTGGTGCCTGTCTTATAAGAACTCCATGGTGAGAAAGTTAATAACATTTATACCATCTACAAGTAATGTAAAAGAAATCAAGGCAGAACTCCATTCCCAGTGGAGCTCCAGGTAAGATGGCAGACCAGCAGTTCCCTCCATGTGCCCAGTTAAGGAGAACTGTCAGGACAAAGAACAATAGACTGTCACAAAGTGGGAGCATGGGAACTTCAAAGACACAAGGCAATCTCTGAACATCTGAAGAAAACTGTGGAGAAAAATATGGCTTCAAAAGAAGCCAAGCAACAAACATGGGCAGGGGACATGGAGGCCCCACTCAGAAGACATTCCAGACAGTTCTGGTGAAAAAAAAAATGACCCTCAGGACAAGCCCTAGCCCTCACAAGCCTCATGTACAGTTGTGGACTTATTGGGTGAGCTAGTGCGATCCCTCCGGAGGACTGTTCCGCAGTGCAGAGGAAATCCATTTGATTGCTCCTGGGTGCCATCTTGAAAGGGCATTCCTGGGAGCCTGATAACAGAAAACAACCACAAGCCAGAGAGCTGGAGTTCACCCTGCTACAGCCCCAGGGTACTCGACTTCCCCAGGAAGGGAAGGCAGCTGTGCAGAGCTGGGGGGGCGGGGGGCGGGCACGCTGACGAGCCAATACATAGCCTGTGGCAGGATTGCAACCACAGATGCTCCACACTGCTCCACAAAACAGAAAGGAAAGGACACGATCCAACTCATTCTACAAAGCTGGTGCCAGAACTGAGTAAAGATGTAACAGATAAAGCAACGGACAACAATAGGCTGTTACAGAGAGGACAGAAGCTTCAGAAACTCACAAAGGCAATCTTGGAACCGGAAGAAAAGTGAGGCAAAAAATATAGGTATGGCCGCACACAAGAGTCTGTGAACAGACGTTCCAGGAAGAACTGCCCCTTCCGCTTAGCCTGCAAGGCTGATTAACTGATGGGAACTTCTGTTGGGTAAAGATCTTGGAATGTTGCAATTCCAGCGCCAAATTACATTTGCCTTGGATGATCTTTAGCTCCCTCAGTAGCCTTTCCTGCCCCGCTCTGTCTTACTAACTAACATCCTGGGAATAACAGGTAAAACCCTTTTGCAATATACGAACTTAACAAAAAAGCCGAATTTCCACCAACCAAAAGGCTAATGGCACCATCAAATATCATCTGTGACCTCTGGCACAGTCTCCTGTGTCGCTGTAATCCACATATGTAACACTTTGAATACATTTGAAAAGTGCTTTAATTTATGACTCTCCTCTTTCTGTTACCATAAAAACTTCATCAAACTGTTACCACACTGAAACGTAGATTGTTGTGGCAACCTAATTTATGTACCTCAGCCCTGCTTTCTCTCATTCGGATCCCAAATAAACTATTTCCTGTCCTATTGAGGTGAGAGCTGTGGTTTTGCACACACAAGCTGGTAGAAAGAAAAGAGAACTGAAAGCACCCTATTCATCTGTGTGCTCCGCTTATCCTGGGGAGTCGCCACAAGAATTTATTTATTTATTTATTTATTTATTTATTTTAAGATTTATTGCTGGGCAGTGGTGGCACACACCTTTAATCACAGCACTTGGGAGGGAAAGGCAGGTGGATTTCTGAGTTCTGGTCTACAAAGTGAGTTCCAGGACAGCCAGGGCTATACAGAGAAACCCTGTCTCAAAAAAAAAATTTTTTTTATTGTATGTAACTACACTGTAGCTGTCTTTAGACACACCAGAAGAGGGCATCAGATCTCATTACAGATGGTTGTGAGCCACCATGTGGTTGCTGGGATTTGAACTCAGGACCAGAAGAACAGTCAGTGCTCTTAACCACTGAGCCATCTCTCCAGCCCATACAAGACTTTGATTGAGAGCCAATCTAGACGGGAGAAATGGTCCACCAGTTCAGCCTGATGCTCCACTCATAGCTGGAGAATGGGCAGTAAGTCTGTCAAGAACCCTCAAAGTTCCCACAGCAGCAGGAAATGATAAACACGGCCTGTGAGCTCTGCCAGCTATGCAACAGGCCCCTACCTGGTAGCAAGTCTTTACTTAATTATCGAGCACACGTGTCCGCACGTACACACACACACACACACACACACACACACACATGTGCGTGTGTGCAGCCGCCACCGCCATCATCCTCATCAGTCATTTTAAAAATCAGCCAGAGGACCATGACATTCTTGAGCTATACCCAGTTCTCCAGGAAAGCACAGGTAAGAGTTTGCAAAGACAGGACACCAATGACTGCTGAGTCTCGGCGTCCTTGTGACCTGATGTTCTAGTCCTGCAGGGAGTGAACAGCTTCATCCACAGACCCAAATGACCTACCTGGAGTCCGTCATAGGCTAGCTAAGAAAATCTACAAACCCATGCCCTGAGATTCTGGAATAGCGGCACGGACTACATGTGCCCCACCTCTGCTAATCAGGCACTGCAAGCCCGCTGTCTAACGTGATAAAAGGGAGCTTGGCTGGAACCTGAGGGTCCTCCTGTACCACCCTCCTGTGCCCTTTGTTCTTTGACCCTCGAGGAAAGAAGTTTTCGGTTATTTGTGGGCCAGGGGTGAAGCTCTGTGGTTTAGCCAGCCTCCCCACTGACCTCGCTGATGTCAACAAGCCGAGCTGGACCCAAGTGCTCCTTTCTAGGAAAGAAAACCCCCTAACACACAGTTTATGAATGTGCCATGCAGTTCCTGGGAGAACTCATTATTTTTACTATTTTAAACTGATTTCTGAGAAATTAATTAAAACGCAGAGTATCTAGAAAATAAGCATTTATGACTGAAAATATTTTCTAAGCCAAATAGCAAATAGTGTTGCCATTTATGGACAATCCTTCCTCCAACGAATGGTTATACTACTGAGTTTTTTATAGGCATTAAAATGCTCAGGACATGTGGTAATGCATTTGGGTCTGTTTCACAACAAAACCCTGAAGTTGCGTTTCTTTGTTTGTTTCTGAATACCTTTGACTCCCCTTGAATTATAGATTATCAAATCTTCTCTTTCAGCTTCCTCAACAGACACAAGATGTCTTCACACGCTTTCTCTTTCCCTTCAATTCTCCGACCAGACATAGAACCGCCACCCAATGCTGTTCCTCCATTTTGTGCCCCAAAACAAAGGAATTCTCCAACACCCTACCTTCCCACACAATTCATTGGAATACAAAGCTGACCATACCTCAACCAAAAGCATGCATGAGGATGAAATCCACCAACAAATATCTGTTTCAGACATGGACGTCTGCTCAGCATGGGGGCGTGGACGTGGGGAGAAGGTCAGAGACTGACTTTGCTTTCTGTTCTTAGTTCACTGTCGCAGAAAGTGGCAGCGGTTTGGAACCACTTTCTGAGGAGAAGTTGGCAGATTATAATTTAAGGTCACAAAAAACGTTATTCACGGTTATAGTGTCTTCAGAAACTGCAAGCTGGAGTTTTGGGAAGCCCGTGAGCATCTGTTTCCCTGTGACTCGCTGGGGGCCTAGTTCTAAACATGCTCAGCGTCTCAAGTCCCACAGCCCCCAAATGTTTCTCACCATCTGCAGAGAGCTTGGCTTAGGTGACCAAGGCGACTTGCTATGCAAAGGTGCATGGGTGTGTAAATCACCAAAGAACAGCTCCCTTTATCCTGTTAAAAGCCAGTTTCAGTGACACATGGATGTCATGCAGAATATTTTGCTACTTGCACTGAAATGTTTTTAATGTATAATAATTAAAGCAGCAAGTGGCTAGCACCAAAATGTACAGATGGTAACTGGAACAGGCAAAGAAGCTCTTCTATATGTGGTAAAGGCGTGTTCAAATGAGCAGAGAAAAGGAACAGAGAGGGGCCCTGCCAGCGCCTTACAAATACAGAGGCGGATGCTAGCAGCCAACCATTGGACTGAGCACAGGGTCCCCAATGGAGGAGTTAGAGAAAGAACTGAAGGAGCTGAAGGGGGCTTGCAACCTCATGCTTAGGAAGAACAACAATATTAACCAACCAAACCCCCCAGAGCTCTCAGGACTAAGTCATCAATCAAGGAGTACAAATGGCTCCAGCTGCATATGTAGCAGAGGAATACTTTGTCAGGCATCAATGGGAGGAGAGGTCCTTGGTCCTATGAAGGCTCAAGAGATGCCCCAGTGTAGGGGAATCGAGGGCAGGGAGGTGGGAATAGGGTGGGTGGAGGAACACCATCATAGAAGTAGACAGGGGGAGGGAGGATGGGATAGGGGTTTCCAGGAGCAGGGAAAACTGGGAAAGGGGATAACATTTGAAATGTAAATGAAGAAAATATCCAATTAAAAAAAGCAGACACGGTTTTTAATCATTAAATCCATATGTCTAGGTGGGAAACCATGACCTAGGAAGTGCTTCCCTCTGAACATACCAGCTAGCAGGCGGCTTCTCTTGTCCCTGTGAGCCTGTGAGCAGAGTTGAGCCTATCCCAGGAAATGGGAACAAACCCATCAGTGTAGCCTAGTGCAAACCTGCCTGAGACTCATGGGCAAGGGCTGGATACCAGAGCAAAACTCAGAATGAAAAAACTCCCCACTCCAACTCAACAGGAGTGTGGGGGGGGGGGTGCTGCCGGCTCGGCAGGCGTCTGCATCTGTCACACCAGGGTTGCCAACTGTGCAGAAATACCAGGCAGGATCATCCTGCCAGAGCCTAACAATCGGCTTTGTAACAGGTGATGGTGCTCTGCGGGACAGGCTCTCAACCACCACCAACTGGAAATGCTAACAATGATAACCACAAAGCCAGAAGGAGTCTAATGTCATTATTCTAACCATGCTTAAGTATGTTGCTTTTTACTAATCCCTAGTGAAAACGGCTTTGGTGTAGTTGATGGCAGAATATACCATTGCTGGCTTGCCCATCTAGCCTGTTCTTTGTTACTGTTTGCTTTTTTTTCTATGCTTTCATTTTTCATTTTTGTAGTTTGCATCTAGAGCCGATCTTTGCAATAAAAATTCCTGCAGTTGCTGCTGGCTACCGCGCTCAGACTACCTATGCTGAGCTCTTGTAATCCTGGCGCCAATGTGTACTTTTCAAGAATAGTCCCATGGGTCCTTATAAATGATATTAAGTATCAATTCCCTTTCCCAATGCCATCTTCCCTTTGTGCAAGCAGAAAAACAGCCACATGCAGGGACCATCTGAGGAAGAAACCATCATGTCTCCAGAGTTATGTGAACACAACTTTCCCTGCATTTTGGTTACTACCAGAATTTTGTCACTGGCTTACTCCTAAGCCTTCTTGGGAAAAAAAAAAGTTAAAGTGAGTTTATATTCATCAGGAATGAACAGTCCTGTAAGCAGGGTAGAGTAGGGGATACAGAGAAGGTAACTTGAAGGAAACCTAGAGTTCAAGGCCAGCCTGGGCTTTGTGGTGAGTTCAAAGCCACTCAGCCCATACAGGAAGGGAAGGAGGGAAACCAAGCAGGGGTGGGACCGGAAGGGAGGAGGGTGCAGATCCTGCAAGCATTTCATTATTTCCCCATTGCCTTAATGCAAGCTCTCCAAAGGAATCACCATTCCCTGAGCACTCTAAGAAGATGAGGATTGCAATCTTGCATTACAGAAAAAGAAAGCTACAGCTTGAAACTGTTAAATAACTTGTCGGAAGTCCACTTGACTGAGTGGTTCGGGTTCAAGTTCACCTGACTCAGTTCCGGAGCTCGTGTACAACACCCTTGCCTCCACTCTGCGGCTCACGCTGCTTCACACACGACTTTATCCCGATGCTTATGTTGGTCAATTTTCTATCCTTCTTAAAGGAGGTAGATCAGTCAAGATTCATCAACACAAGAGCGTTTTCCTTTAAGGACTTAGCTCCTGTGGTGTTGGAAGCTGATAGTGTGCAGGAAATGCAGCAGCCTGAAGACCAAGGAGAGCTGAGGTCACCATCTCAAATGCAAGTCATCAGGGCAGCATTCCAGGAAAGTGGATGATTTCCGTGTGGCAGGCTCGAGGGGTTATTTCACCTGCAGCAAACGGCAGTTTTCTCCCAAATCTGTCCACTATTGGGCGAGATCCAACAGCATCATGGAGGATAATCTGCTTCACTCAAATACGATGATTCAAACGTTAGTCATACCTAACAATCTCCTTCTCAGCAACACCTAGACCAGTGTTTAACTGACTTACTGATACCATGGTCTAGACAAGTTATCATATCCAAGTAAGCACCACAATAAGGATGAGCAAAATTCACCAAAATAGCAAATGCACAGCACAGACATGTAGCCAACCCCTTGGCCTGGGACCACGACAGACACCCCTTGACAGCCAGTACCCCCTCCCCCAAGAAATTCTCTACAGCTCAGCTCCACTGGAAGGTGAGGAATAACCTATCTGTAACCCAAAGACTATCACGTAGTGCAGATCCATCATGTGGGTCACCATCTTATGGCCACCAGCAACTCACCTGACACTCCAGTCCCCTCAGAGGCCTCTCTGAATTTAGCTGGGTTATATTAGAAAGCCTTTATCAATTAATTTTTTAAATTCATTTTTAATTAACATGTTTCAGATCAAAATGGCAAAGCTTAATAATAAATCACACTCCTTATTATCCAGGGAAGACACGAGCGATGACCCAGCAAAACCTCTTTGCATCACCCACCATCCGAGGTGCCGCTTGCCTGGCTACAACTGTTCTTCACATGCAGCCTTTCAGGCATGCGCTGGCCTGAAGATTTAGCAAGTATAACCACAGGACACCACATACTGTATTCAATTGCGCTTGGTGCCAAGATGTGCGTGCCTTCTATAGCATCAATTCATACATTTTAACATTCAAAAGTACTCTAATTTATATATATATACATCTATATTGCCCATTATATATTATGTAACACTCAGGATCTTTGCAGAAGTTCCTTGATCAGATTAATCCACAGAATAAGTGTCGAAAAACAACTTTGCAACTGATCAAAAATACACTCCAACGTAAAGAGAAGACCTATTTCTTGCAGCTCCCGCTGTCTCCAAGTCAGGATCCTCTGCTCATGAACGCTGGGTGTTCATCACATGCCTTCATTCACTATTCAGAGGTCTGCTCAGTGACTGCCAACTTGGCAGTTCCGTGTTCCAAAGTCTGACCTGTGATGAGCAGTTCAGTCTTGTCTTTGGTCTCCTGACCTCAGTTCCTTCTGGATGACTGACTGTGTTAACCCTTGGGCTTGAATTTCATCTGCCTGAACTGACAACCCTACAGTCTGGTCTCCACTGATCAGAGGCCCCTCCACAGTAGACTAGCACAGTTACATAAGCAGTAACAGCGGCAGACTCACAACTGCCGGTTTCAATGCACGGGCTCTATCCTTTGTATATATTGGCTATTTTAATATACATTAGACCTGTATTAAGTAAGTGTGAGAGTGTATTCTGCAAAAAGTTACCACTCAATACATCCTCTCCATCCCATATTCTTTAGAACTCTGCCACCTTTCAGTAAAGAATTGCTACCCTGTCTCCTTGAAGTTGCCTTAGTTTTATACAATGTAGCAGAACGAGAGTTCCAAAGGTATACTATAAAAGGTGACATAGCCTTTTTGTCCTTGTATGCAGTCATCCTACAAGAGTTTCAGGCCTTGGGGCTGGAGAGATGGCTCAGGAGTTAAGAGCACCGACTGCTCTTCCAAAGGTCCTGAGTTCAAATCCCAGCACCCACATGGTGGCTCACAACCATCTGTAATGAGATCCGACGCCCTCTTCTGGTGTGTCTGAAAACAGCTACAGTATACTTACATATAATAATAAATAAATCTATTTTAAAAAGAGAGAGAGAGAGTTTCAGGCCTTAAAGCAAGTAACATAAAGGGGTTACAGTCAGCTATGATCTTACCTGACAGGCATTGTCAATCACAAGTTAAGTACTAAGCCTTTGATCAAAACCTCTGACATCAAAGTCCTCCTGCTAGTGACAACCCGGGCAGAGCTGGGCTCTCTGCAAAACCCACCTCCAAATCGAAGCCTTGTGACCAGGGTAACTCAAAGGCTGGTGACCACACTGCTTGGCTGCTGAGCTCCACAGCGCTTTGTGTGCAGAAATAGATAACTAGTACCAGCCACTCGCCTGTCATCCTCATTTTACACACGAGCCTGTGGCCAAGAATCTTCTCACTGGACCCTTACAGACTGCATGCCTTCCTTTATCAAGCCCCAGTGGAAAGAACTAGTCCTTCCGCATAGCTGCATTTAGTCCTTAAAAGTTCTCAGAGTGCTTCACCTAACCATTCAGACCCGCTAATACACGGTGTACTTTACATAGCTGTGAATGTAGCCACATCTATTTCACCCAAGAAACCTACCACCAGAGGGTAAGGTGGCTGATGACATTGTCGGAATAAAGGAAAAAAAGAAAACTAATATCGGGAAACAATTTGCTACTCGGCCTCTCCCCGGATACTTGCTTACCAAGAATATAAGAAACTGAAATTTTACTGCGGGGAACAGCAATTTCCAGGAAGCCTGACTCACCTCACACATCCCTAAGACCCTCTCTGAGGAACATCTTCAGACTGAACATGGGCTCCTGCCAAAGAGCTACCATGGAAGTGGGGGGGGCGGGGACAGTGGCATTGTCTAAACTACGCAGAGGCTGTAACTCCGGATTGGTGGCTGGAAGGCTGGTGTGCCCCAAATGTTGCCACTACAAAACAGTGTATGTGGGGGCGGGGAGCGCACTGTAGCTCTTTTAACAGAAGGGGGGGAAGGTAATCATGTAAAGAGAATAATTGGTAATAAAATCTGCACAAAAATAAAATGAGAACATAAAATCAGAATTTAGTTTTAATGGAAACGGCCTTGGGCTGCTCACGATGCTGCATGCCTGTGTGGTTACTACATTGGAGGTTAAGGCTACGGGACTGTGAGCTCAAGGCCAGCCTGAGAACCACGGTGAAACCCACGGGAGCTGACATCACTGCCTGGGAAGAGCTGAGGAATTTTTTGACCAATTATGCAAGCTGAGCCTCTGATTGAGGTTAAAAACCTAAATACGATTATAATTCAATTTTCTATGTGATGTGTAATCCATCAAGCATTTTACATGTTTAAGTCATGACTGCAATTCTATAAATGAGAAAGATTATTATAAATTCTATAACTAGGCCATCTGGGGTTCAAGAAGACAAAGAGACTTCCTTCAAGGCTAGAAAGTGACTAGAAAAACTGCTAAACCAAAATTTCTGATTCAATGTCTTAGTTGATATACTAGTGGTTATATTTTTAAAAGACACTGTATAACACATTACATTATAAAATATGGTAGCTTATATTTTAAATAGCTGTGCACGTGTGTGTTGCATGTGCATGCATGTGTGTGTGTGTGTTTGTGTGTCTGTAAAATCACCCTTTTTTATAGCTTTATAAAAAGCAGTTTAATTCCAGGATTCTCAAAGCAAAATGAGATACCTAGCATATGTGATTTCATTAATGTTTATTTTCAATGTAATACATTTCATACTCTATAAATAAAATATTTAATTTTTGTATATTAATTGGTCCTAAGTTAAGTCATATAATAAAAATTCAAGGCTTGGACCTGAGAGGAAACTAATTCAATAATCTCCTTACCTTAATTCTATCTTTTCATGTTTGAAATTTTCAATACTATGCTCTTCTGGAATATGAAACCAAGACATCTATCCCTATTTCACCATCTGGTTCAGATTACTGTCTGAAAAAAAAAAAACACCAAACTCTGATGAAGATGAACTAGAAAGGCTATCCCAGAGCTGCAGTTCTCATGGCTGAAGCCTGATTCCTGCAACAACTTCAATTCTGCCTCAGAGTCGATTCTGATCAAACAGCCAAGCAAGATACTACTGGCCCTTGGTTCAAATCCATGGCTGTCCTCCAAGTAGCAATGTCACTACTGGCCCTTGGTTCAAATCCATGGCTGTCCTCCAAGTAGCAATGTCCTCCTGCACCTTGCATCTTTCCCCTTGCAGTGAAGGACTTTGCCAGCTCAGGTTCTGGTGATTTGAATAAGAATCACACACACACACACACACACACACACACACACACACACACACACACACGCTAATGTACTTGAACGCTTAGTAACCCAGAGTGGCACTACTTGCGAAGGATTGGGAGCTGTGGCCTTGTCGGAGGAAGTGTGCCACTTGGGGTGGATTTGGGTTCCAAAAGCACAAGCCACTGTCTCCTATCTCTCCTTCTGCTGCCTGCAGATCCAGATATAGAACGCTCAACTAATTCTCCAGCACTGCATCTACCTGCCTCATGTAATGCTCCTCACCATAATGATAACAGATTAAACCTCTGAAACTGTAAGCAGGCTCCAGTTAAGTGCCTTCTTTTATAGGAGTTGGCATGGCCACACCGTCCCTTCATGGCATCAGAACACTGGTTAAGACACAGGTCTGTCTTCAGCCTAGGATGCAGCTAGAGAAGGCCAGGCCAGCCTTCACACTGCTCGATGTGGGATTCTGTTTGTATGCGCTTTTCAATAATCAGAAGATGGAGATGCCATCCTAAGTGAGAGGGACGAGTCTGTTCCTGATATCTAAGGAATGGCAAGTCTTAGACCTACCACACAGAGGTTTTCTTTTTCTTTTTTCATGTCATATTTTATTAGGTTAAGGTTTTGTCTACAGAGGTGTTTGTGGAAACCAGAGGAGGGCCTCAGATCCTCTAGATGACCAGTTACAGGTGGTTAAAAACTCTCTTGTGCATGCTGGGAACTGAATCCGAGTTCACTGAGATAGTAGTAATTCCTTCTGCAGTGAGTTCCCACAAACTGAGTCTTAAAAGAAAAAGTCTCCATTGTCATTTCAGTCTCTGAGGAGTAAACATTTGTGTTTGATTTCTCCTTTTCTCTGGGCCCTAGTCATCTGTTCTGTTTAGTTCAATACATTCGGGTTTCTCCAAAGAAAATCCGTTGGTCTGTGCTTAGGGTCAGCACCTAAACAGAATCCCAGTTTCCAATAATCAGACAAAAACCAAACAAGAAAGAACATCAACATGGGGGATGTCAGGTAGAGTGTCCCAGACTCCTGCGCTGCCATTCACACACCTGCCATTTTAACATATTACACCTGTTTTAAACCCTGAGCCACCCTGCTGCCTTCCCCCAGATTCAGTGTAAATGTTCCAGCAATACTGTACTCTAACTAGAAGCCATTGGTAACAACACTGATTGCTGCCATTGGAAGACAGGCATTGGCCACATTTGTCTAGCATCTAAAATCTCTTTAGGTTTGAGTGAGGGTACACAGAAAACACTCTGTGCAGAAGCCAGGGAGTGGAAGGCTTCAGCCATTAAATCGGGACGTGACGCCAGCAATGACTTCCACCCCGAGGTCTCAGAGACCTCAGAAGCATGAAGTGTAATGAAATCCAGGACGTTCCTGGTATTTAAGGAGTGGCAAGTCTTAGAACTACCACACAGAGGTTTTCTCTCTGACTGTACAGGGTCCCCTGTAAGCAGCAAGGCAAGAGCCATCACTTAGTCTGTATTTGAATGAGAACACTGAGCGATGAGCATCCGTCTGTCCATTCATTCATGCATGCAACAGGTGCCAGGCCTCACTCCACAACAAACAGGAGGGTGAGGAGTCCAAAGCACACTGTGCTGCCCTTTGACACTTCCCCACAGCCCCAACCATTGCCTAGAGAGCTATTAACAGATTCACACTTAGGGCACACCCCTGGGATTTTTGTTTCACTAACCTGTGTTGGAGCCAGGGCTTCCCAGGTGATTTTAATGAGTTGGTAGCACAGAAAACCCTGAGCCACAGCACAGATGGCCACTGGGTAAGCTGGACATGGACTTAGAGGCAAATTACCTACGATCAAATCAAACTCCTGACCTTTTCAGAGGTGCTGTGTATGTATTTGTGTGTGCGTGTACAGGTGTGTATATGTGAGTATGTGAATACAAGTGTGTGTGTAAGCATGAATACAGGTGCATGTGTGTGAGAGAGTAAAAGTGTACCAGTGTGTGAGCAAAGGTGTGTATGTGAACACGGGTGTGTGTATGCATGAATGTGTGTGTGCATGTACACAGATGTGTTGTATGAGCACAGGTATGAGTGTGAGTATAGGTAAGTGTGAGTGTGTGAATACAAGGTGCGTGTATGCAGGTGTGTGCGTGAGAGTATGTATGTATGTGAGCACAGGTGTGTGTGTGTGAACATATGTGTGGATAAGTGAATTCACACGCCCATATGTGGAGGGATGATAGAGGACAATGTCTGCCAGATGAACCGGATTCATCTGGTTCTCTCGCTGATCTAGATGTCACGGTTAGAGGAGGTAGAGAGCCCAAGGCTCCGTCTCTGTCCACTTTCTCAGCGTGGCATCCCATGCACGGATTGTCATAGCTGACTTTTTCACAAAAGTTCTGGGGACCAAACCCAGGTCCTATGTGTGTAAGGAAAGCACTTTACTAAGAAATCCTCCCACGCCAACCCTTAGAATATTTACACTGTATACACACATAGAGATATGCTATGTCTCTTGGGATTTCTCCTACCTTTTGGTAAAAGTCCACCTCAGCTTTTCTTAGAGAGAAGGGAAAGTTATGTCTGCCTTTACTTGAGGTGCATCTTTAAAGGAAGCCTAGCACACCTTTGTCCCGTCCTAGTAATAGCAATTGTCATTGAATGAAATTTACCTCAATCCAGGCCAGAAGGAGGAACCAGATCAGACATGCCTGCCCCGATTAAAGATGTCTCCTTCTTGAGGCATCTTTATGGCTGTTCAAAGGTGGTAGTGACCATTTCTTGGGTCTGGGATGTATCTCAGTGGTAGAGGGCTTTATCTAGCATGCACAAAGGCCTGTATTGATCTCAATACCCCTTATTCAAACATAGCATACTTCCCCATCTGTGCACCTAAACAGACATAATGGAAAGGACTCTTTGTCATCGCCCCCTGTCTTCCCATCCCCCACTCTAGCATTCAAATAGTGACCAGCTGTCCTAAAAGGCCAGAAAAGAGGGTTTTCTGGATCTCAAACCCTTTCCACCCCTCCAGAAACCCCTCTCAGCGGGAGTCAGAGCCAAGCTGAGGCACTCGTCACTCAACAGAACTAAGCCATCCTTCCTTTTGATCCCCTTTGCCCTTTGACCTTCCGACAAAGGATTCTAACCTCTAGTGTCCTCTTCTTGAAAATCCCACTGTCCGCTGTCTAGTAGACTATAGGATTCACAGAAGATAAATACTGATACTTACTGAATAAATAGTGAAATTATCAAAAGTCCGTGCCCACACACACACATAATACCACACACTGGCTTGGGTCCCCATGATAGTCTACCTCTATCCCCACCACTGCCGCTATTTTCAGGACATGTCACCTTCACTGACAGGTCTGGCCCTTTATTAGGTGGGTGGAAGAGGCTATAATCCATAGTCGTTTTGATCAGTTCAGATGCCTGCAACTAGCATGGGGTTCCAGGGCCAAATGAACAGCAAGGTAGGTGAGCTTTAAAGTCTTCGATGTACACTCTTCTTGGAGTAAAATAACATATTTATTGATTTTTATGGCATGACTTCATCGTGTGGGAAAATAATATATTCTGAGCTATAGAGAACTTCAGTCTAAACTCGTTGTTAGGGGCAATTAAAACCTCATTGATGACGCTGCAGTGAGCGCATGATTTTATTTTTATGAAAAGAAATAGTTTAAAAGGCTACTTGTGGCGACCCTCGTCTTTAATAGGATGAATTTGGAGGAAGTGGATTTCTGAGTTCAAGGTCAGCTTGACCTACATTACAAGTTCCAGTGATGCATGATAAGACTTTGTCTAAAAAGGCGGGGAGGAGGAGAAAAGGCAAGGATTACCTAAGAGTGCTATAAATAAACCCCATGAAGACAAAAATAACATCTCTCCTCCAACACGAGAAGTGGATTGCAAAGAGGCATCCTACCCAAATACCAAACAGACCACCACGTTCGCCCCGGAAGCAATACTGACTCAGGCGCCGTGTTTATTTCTCGAGAACCATGAGGACTATTTGTCTAAGTTTGAAAAAAAATACATTCTTAAGGGAACTGGAGAAATCATTATACATTTGTCTCCTTATTTCAGCAAATAAATACTCTGCAACCGTGAGGAATGTAGAGAAACTCCGCAGCCGCAGGTTAAAGGGAGTGGCTGGGGACATCCCATTACCGGAAGTCATTCCGTGCAGCCCGTTTGGCGCAAGGCAGGCTTTCCCATAAGTCTCCCTCCCTTGCTCTTTGTTGACCATCTCTTGTGTTTATCCCGGTGATGAAAAGTCTGTTCTGAGAAGGAAGACGCTGGGTCTCTAATAATTCTGCAGGTGATCGCTTAGATCAGGAATGAGAAAGAAAGAAGACTCAGCCACGTAGCAAGTAGATGTTTCACAATGTTGGTTCTCTTCAAACCCCTTAGAGAGGGCTGCGTGGTTATCTCACCAATAACACTGTAGCTGTTCATCCCTAAGAGCATTCACATTGGGCCAAAGATCGTGTTCAAAGAATAGTTCTAAATATGTGTGAGTGGCCAGGACACAAGTCCACAGTATGGAAATTAGTTCTCAAACAAACCAATGGATACCAGATGGGGAACAGCGACTTGATATACAAGTTTGCAAAACTCAGTACGGAAGTGTTGGAAACGTGGGATACGGTGTCCTCATCGGAACAGCAACCCTGCGCTGCTTGGTGTTCTTAAGAGTTCATCCCTGCACCTAAATACAGTCAGCATTTAAATTTAGAAAGATCAGAATTACTCAGATCAGCAAGATAGCCATCTGCTTTCAAGCATGCAGCTGGTAGCCTTTAAACAGCAGCTTTTCATGATTCATAACTTATTCATCCCAAGATGCGCGCAGACATCTGCTTTATCATCGATTCAGCTTGGCGAGGCATTTTGCTTTAAAGTTTCATAACGTCTACCCAGGTAAGTAACTTTCCCAAGACTGATAAAAATCCATACTCCTAGATGGTCCCCCTAAAGTAACAGTGACAACAACAATAGCTACCATTTAGTCTACCGTCCTGGGTTTTACTGGCATGCGTTCACAGGGCTCAACCCCACTGTCTGTGGCAACAGCTACTATTTAGTCTACTGTCCCCTGGTTTTACCAGACTCATCTCACTGCATCAGTGTGCATTTCCAACTCCTCGTGCTTGGGGCCTTTGGATTCTTTCCTCTAGATTGCTGTGAATTACAGTCATCCTTCTGTGTGGTGGAACACCAGAAGGCGTTCCTTCTACCCCTGTCAGTGTGTATTACCTCACCTCCCTTAGCCGCCTCTCTCCTCTTCCAGCAGTGACTGTTTTAACTCAGGTCAACTTTGTTTAGCTCTATCACAGAGAGTGTTGTTGTTTTGTGTCTGGTTCGCGTCACATTAAAGGATATCCAGCTGCAATGACAAGGTGTCACTATTTATGACAGAATGATACCCACTGTGTGTGAGCGGTGTTCCCCTTAGCCACTCTTCCACTGATGGACATCTAGGTTGTCCATTTTGAAAAGTTGACCCACTAACTTTATTTTCATCATTGCTCTGGGAAATACACATTCCTTCCTTTCACAGCTGAGAAAAGCAACAAGATTAAATAATGTATTCAATAAAATTAAGGTCAGAGATGGCAGATGAGTATGGTTGAAAGTGGGAAAATCTGTTCTCACATTCAGACTTCTGCAATAAGCAGTGCAGCCCTCCTGCTGCAATGTCTACCCAGAGCTGGAACGTGTTCATCATGCTCTAACAAGCCCTATGGCATTTATTCTCGGTCCTGTCAGGGCTGGTCAAGTAGCCCTTCACTCACTGGAATGTCCTGTGCACATTGATTGAATTCTTTTAACTATGATGGACAACTTAGGGCAGTCGCAGCTACCCATTCTCTCCACCATTGACAACAGCAGCTGGGGAGACGAGGAATCCAGAAAGTGTGCAAGGACAGTCTTCTTCTATGTGACCTGAACGTAGACGTCCTGTCTACACAAACATGGAAGATTCTCTGTGAATAAAACCAACTGTGTTAAATATGTATATTTAACATATTTAGGCTATATCTAACATACACACACACACACACACACACACACACACACACACACATACACACACACACATTGAAATCTTAAGGGCCCGTGAAATAATTCAACAGGTAAAAAGTACTGGCCTCCAAGCTGATGACCTGAGTTTGATCCTCAGAGCCCATGTGGCAGAGGGAAAGAACAGACTCCCCTGGCATGTGTACATACACACACACACACACACACACACACATGCACACGCACACGCACACGATCAAAATAAATAAAACGAATGCACAACCTTGCACAAAGTGACTGCTTACTCCATAACCATGCTGTGTGAGAAAAGAAAGTAGATCCTAATTCAGATCCTGATTCTGTGACCTAAAAGAGGTCAGGCTTCTAAGCCTCACATGTGTTATCTGAAGTAAATGAAAACAATAACACCTTTTGTTCCACCCTTTAAATTAATAATATGTGGAAGACAGCTGCGAGGCATTAAATGCTGCTAGCAGTACATTGGGTAAGCAGTCATGGGAAAAAAAAGTCAGAACTGTGGTTTGTTTTTAAAGCAGAAATTTGTTCATGAACACAAAAACTAGAAATTTCACATAAAATGTTAACATTTATTTTGTATGATGGTGATGTTTATTTTCTTTGTTTTAGTTAGCTAAAATTATAGCATAAATTTCTAAATGGTCAGATATAACTTAAAAGATAACGGAGAAGTAGAAAATGTGGTAACTATAGAAGAGATGTATCTAGGTAGTTAGTGATCAATTTGTCACCTTTGAGATGGTAGACCTGATTAAAACAAATCAATAATCCCCTGTGCCAAATACACCCACGATGAGTATGATTTTAAAAAAGCTAATTTAAAAGTAAAGTAAATTCAGGCATGATGGTGTGCACCACTCAAGTGGGAGACTGAGGTAGGCAGCCTGTGCTGCATGAGGAGATCCTGCTCCCCACTCGAAACAACAAAAAAGTCAAAGAATGACAAGCTACACTCATGCATTATTGACCAAAGTTCAACTGCAGAAACCTCACAGACAACGAATTGCTAAGTATGTGACCACAGCTCTGAAGGGAAACAGAATTACAGCCTCTATCACATTTTGTCAAGGGATGAACACATAACCTTGACTTATGCTTTTCCTCAAAGACACAGTGTTGCATGTGTCTGATCTGCTCATTAGTGCTGAGCTCACACCCAACAGCACAGCAACATACACCTGGAACTGAGCTTCCAAAGAACATGTTTTAAGTTTGCAAACGCCACACTGCACCTGAGCACAAGGTTTGGGAGCCATGTAAACACTCGGATCCCCAAGGCCAAGAAGAAGGAAGACCAAAGTGTAGATACTTCAGTCCTTCTTAGAATGGGGAGGGAGGCGTCAAAATACTCATAGGAGGAGATACAAACAAAGTGTGGAGCAGAGACTAAAGGAAGGGCCATCCAGAGACTGCCCCACCTGGGGATCCATTCATATACACTTGCCAAACCCAGACAGTATTGTGGATGCCAACAAGTGCTTGCTGACAGGAGCCTGACATAGCTGTCTCCTGAGAGGCTCTGCCAGTGCCTGACAAATACAGAAGTGGATGCTCACAGCCAACCATTGGACTGAGCACAGGGTCCCCAGTGGAGGAGCTAGAGAAAGGACCAAAGGAGCTAAAGGAGTTTGCAGCCCCATAGGAGAAGCAACAATATGAACCAACCAGTACCCCCAGAGCTCCCAGGGACTAAACCACCAACCAAAGAGTACACAGAGTACACATGGAGGAACCCATGGCTCCAACCACATATGTAGCAGAGGATGGCTTGTCGGACATTGATGAGATGAGAGGCCCTTGGTCCTATGAAGGCTCAATGCCCCAGTGTAGGGGAATGCCAGGTCAGGAAAGCGGGAGTGGGTGGGTTGGTGAGCAGGGGGAGGAGGGATGGGGTAGGGGGTTTTTGGAGGGGAAATGAGGAAAGAGGATAACATTTGAAATGTAAATAAAGAAAATATCTAATAAAAAATAAAAAATTTTTAAAAAACCCTCCAGCAATGGGGAAAGCACTCCTAAGTTCAGAATAAGAGGTCAGACACTAGGGACATCAATCCCCGCTGCGGACAGACTGTCAGGAGACTCAGCTCCTTCACCACTTGTGTATACCAGGACGTTGTTTTAGTAGTTATCGATACAGTTTAGAAAGCAGGCAAATCTCCACAAACACTGAAAGTACACGGCCTTGTGCGACCCTTGAAGCAAAGAAATGTGTGTTCGTTGTTTGTCAAAAACAGACTTCAGAGCAAGAGGATTGTTGGCTGACTTCAGAGGTACGGCCACTCATAGGCACTCTACAAACAGGTAGTTTGAATCAGATTTGGTGGGTTTTTAAACCTATATAATATAAGGCAGTATAAGTTGGTATATACAATAATATAATATATATGATATATTATAAGGAAATATATAATATAAGCAAGTATAAATTGTATCTCATGGTTTTTTGATCTGTATAATATTAAGGACACAAGTTAGACGAGTATGGAATAGGTGGGTGGACTTGAGAGGAGATGGGGGCTAATGAATATAATCAAAATACAATGTATTGTATGAGATTTTCAAAGACTTAATTAAAATACTAAAAACTGAAATTCAACTTTCAAAAGAGAAAGGAGTTGGCTGGAGAGATGGCTCTGCAGTTAACAACACTTCCAGCTCTTACGGAGTAAAGGGAATTTGACTGCCAGCCCCCACATGGTGGCTAACTATAGCTACAGTTCCAGGGAGTCCAGTACCCTCTCCTGAGCTCCACAGACCGCATGTAAGTGGTGCACATACATACAAGCAGGAAAAACATTCATGCACGTGAAATAAAGGTAAGTAAATCTTTTTTAAAGGAAAAAAGGTAATTTTTTATAGTGGAAAATCCACAATTTTTATAATAGGCACTACTATCCTGATGATCAATAAATCGATAGACTGAGTATCAGCCAGGACCAGAACAGACTGACTGTGTAACAATGACAGCTGCACAACGATGCCCTCCTGGCCCGTCTCTTGAAAAGCAGTGTGTGAGATATTCCAGGAGATAAAACACATTGTGCAACATAAACATCTCACCAAATTTTCACAGCTGAAGTAGGGAGGTTTTTTATTTCTTTTATTATAATATAATTAAACTAGAAAGCAAGCAAGAAGAAATTAGAGACACCTCTAATTGTTAGAAATTAGGTAACACACTCCTAAATCAAGATTCTGAAAAGAAGTCAAGGAAGCAATTCTAGTCAAAATATCTACATTAAAAAGAATTCCCTCATTTGTAATAGCTGGATAGTACTCCATTGTGTAAATGGACCACATTTTCTGTATCCATTCTCCATTGTGGGACATCTGGGTTGTTTCCAGCTTCTGACTATCACAGATAATGCCACTAAGAACATAGTGGAGCACATATGGCCCCTGTGGCCATGATGGGGCATCTTCTGGGTATATGCCCAGTAGTGGTATAGTTGGATCTTCAGGTAAAACTATTTCCAATTTTCTGAGGAATCACCATATTGATTTCCAGAGTGGTTGTGCCAGTTTGCAATTCCACCAGCAATGGAGCAGTGTTCCTTTTTCTCCACATCCTCACCAGCATGTGCTGTCACCTGTATTTTTGATCTTAGTCATTCTGATTGGTGTGAGGCAGAATCTCAGGGTCATTTTGATTTGCATTTCTCTGATGACTAAAGACTTTGAACATGTCTTTAAGTGCTTCTGCTGTGAATCCTCTGTTTAGCTCTGTACCCTACCTTTTAATTGGGTTATTTGGGTTTTTTGAAGGTTAATTTCTTGAGTTATTCGTGTATTTTAGATATTAGCCCTCTGTTTGATGTAGGGTTAGTGAATTTTGAAGGCAAATGAATGGAACTAGAAAACATCATCCTGAGTGAGGTAATTCAGACCCAAAAGGACATACATGGTATGTACTCACTGATTAGTGGATATTAGCCAAAAAGTACAGAATACATACATAGATCATAAGAAGTGTAACAAGCAGAAAGGCCCAAAATGAGTGGTTTAGAAGAGGGAAGGATATAATCACAGGAGATGGAGGGAGGGGCCTGGATGGGAGAGAGAAGGGGGGAGGAGGAACAGGAACAGATATGGGGGGAGGGCAGGAGAGAAGCCCAGAGGAGGGCCAATAGAATGAATGGAGATAAGCAGCATGAAAGGGGGGCTCTAAAAATACCAGAGACCCAGGAAATAAGATACTCTAATTTGATGGGGATGAACTTAGCTAAAATGTCCAACAATGGGAGAGGAAACTCAAAGAGTCCACTTCCGGTAGATAGACAGGGCCTCAAATGGAGGGGCAGGGTTATCAATTCACAGTCAAAATTCCTGACCCAGAATTGTTTCTATCTAAAAGAACTGTCAGGACAAAGATGGAGAAGAGACTGAAGGAAAAGTGGTACAATGAAAAGCCCAACTTGGATTCCATCTCATGGGGGGGGGGATGGGAGGGAGCACCAAGGCCTGACAGATGTGCTTACAGGTGGGAGCCTGCCATGGCTACTCTGAGAGGCCCTACCAGCAGCTGACTGAGACAGAAGCAGATACTTACACCCAACCACTGAACTGAAGTCAGGGACCCCTATGGTTGAATTAGGGGAAGGATTGAAGAAGCTGAAGGAGAGGGCAGCCCCATAGGAAGAGCAGAAATCTAATCTAACCCAGAGCCCAGGGAGCTCCCAGGGACTGAGCCACCAACCAGGGGCATACAAGGGCCATTCTGAGGTCCCTGGCACAGATATAGCAGAGGTCCGGCTCATCGGGCCTCGGTGGGAAAAGATGTGAAGATGTGTGTGTGTGTGTGTGTGTGTGTGTGTGTGTGTGTGCAATATTCACTACAGCCAAGATAGGGAGTCATTCTTAGTGCCCATCAACAGATGAGTGAATAAGGAAAAGGTAGGGGAGGGGAGGACAGAGAGGGGGGAATATTATTCAGCCAGCAAAAAGAATGAAATCTGTCATTTGCAAGAAAATCTATGGAAGACACTAATTTTAAGTAAAACATGACAGACACAGAGAGAATGTAGCATATGTCCTCTCTCCAATGCAGAAGCTTAAGGACTCAGTCTAAACAGAATAGCCTAGTGACGGAAGGGTGGAAGTCAGGATGATGAGACCCACAGCACAGGTGAAGAGATGGCATAGCTTCCTCTGCAGCACCATGGCACTGGCTAGAGCTCACACTGGGGCTGGATGTAGCTCATAGTGGGGCTAGCTATCAGCCATGGGGGCTCATTGTACATCTTACCAAGAAGAGAGGAACTAGGGCTTCAAACCTAAGGAAGCCAGGGGGAGGCAGAATTGGTGACATCCCCGGTGTGCAGAAGTAACATTCTGCACCGCCCACACACACACACACTCACAGCTGTTACATGTTAACCAAAAACAGCAAAACACATTAGAGGATTTTTTCCAATGCACTCCAGGCTGCCCTGGGACTTTCTATGACCAGGCCATAAGGTCTAGACCTTCCTGCCTTAGCCCACCAGGTACAAAAAAACACATGTTTCCTACCATGAGTGAGTGAGAATAACTTTAAAAAGCAACTTAAAATAGATCATAGACATAAAATTATAAAACTCATGGAGGAAACATGGGAGAAAGAGCCTTGAAGACCTTGAGTTAATCAAAAGTTCTAAGATATGTCATAAAAAAAACATAACCTATTAAAATTCATGAGCTCCACTAAGATTAAAAACATTCAGCTTAAGTGGTCTTGAATGGATGAAAAAAATCAGCAGCAAATGTCGTGTGCCTGAGACAAGACTATATCAGGAAATCCCCAAACCCAACATCAAGAAAGAAAACATTCTCCTAATAAATTTACAACATGTGTAAACAGACACATCAAGAAAATAGACACTTGGCAAGTATGCTATTGAAAAATTACCCACAAAAGATCGTCAAATGGTTTGGTAGAAAAGGGCGCTGACAACTGAGTTCAGTGTCCTGGGCCCACGTGGTAAATGGAGAGAACCAACAACCTCGTCCTGAAGATTACTTCTGACCTTCATCTGTGTACTCTGGTGTGCATACGTGTACATGCACATACATACAGACACATGCCCATATACACAACACATACCTACACACACCAAATAAAGATATATAAATGCAGCAAATTATTTTAAAGGGCCACGGTCATTGATCTTCAAGGAAAGGCACACTGAACAAACCATGCTGTATGCCATTACCTGCCCATTAGAATGACAGGAATGAGGAGATCAGGACTGTTCACAGATTGATGGTGTCCTTGAAAAAAAAAACTGTTTTCAAGAAAACCACTGTCTTAGTCAGGGTTTCTATTCCTACACAAACATCATGACCAAGAAGCAAGTTGGGGAGGAAAGGGTTTATTCCCCTTACACTTCCACATTGCTGTTCATCACCAAAGGAAGTCAGCACAGGAACTCACACAGGGCAGGAAGCAGAAGCTGATGCAGAGCCCATGGAGGGATGTTCCTCACTGGCTTGGTTCCCCTGGCTTGCTCAGCTTGCTTTCTTATAGAACCCAGGACTAGCAGCCCAGGAATGGCACCATCCACAAGGGGCCTCCCCCTTGATCACTAATTGAGAAAATGCCCCACAGATGGATCTCATGGAGGCACTTCCCCAACCAAAGCTCCTTTCTCTGTTAACTCCACTTGTGTCAAGTTGACACACAAAACCAGACAGTACAACCACTGAGGATTAACCTTCTATAAGCCTCAGCAATCAAGGCTGGTGTATTTCCCCCAAATGAATAGAATCTAGACTTGTACACTTGCACCCGGCAATATTTAGCACAACCTTATACAGAAGCTCCTTAAACTGGAAGTAGCCTAAATGTCTTTCAATGGGGAAGGCATAAGCTACTTTAGATGTGGGCAAACAATGGGATACTACTCAACAGGAAACACCAGTGAGCTCTCAGTGATCGCCACCCAGGCTGAGGGGAGAAGCCTGTCTCCAAAAGTGGCGTGCTGTCTATCTTGATTTGATTTTATGACCTATAATGGCTATTTCTAGTTGTCAACTTGACTATATCTACAATAAACTACTGTCCAGAATTGGAGGACTCACCTGTGATCCTGATCTTGAAGCTGGAAGACACAAGTTTCTGACCTGGATCTTGGCATGGAGATCTTGAGGCATACTGGCCATGAAAAGCTTAGGCCTAGGCAAGGTAGAACTCGCCTTTAACCCCAGGAGACTAAGGCAAGGGGATCTCTGAGTTCAAGATCAACCCGGGACAAAACAAGCTCCAGATACAGGCGTAGTGGCACACTCCTTTAATCTGGGCCACACATTCTGCTGGAGACCTACATAAGGACAGTGGAAGAAGAAAGATTCCTTCTTCTTCGCCTGCTTTCATTTGCTTATCAGAACATCTGTTGGAATTTACTTCTACAGAAGACCAGCTGAAACAGCTAGCCTCCTGGGACTGAGCAACTACTAGATTTTTGGACTTCCCATTGACAGCTGACCATTGTTGGACTACAGACTGTAAGTCATCACAATATATTCCTTCAATATAGAGAGACATTCCATAGGTTCTGTGACTCTAGAGAGCCCTGACTAATACATGGCCCAACATTCATCTGCTAAAATCCAGTCCCTACAATGACACTATGGAGAAGTGAGCAGGACACAGAGGTGTGCCTTCATAACTGACACCAGCTCCATTACGGAATAGCTCTAGGAGACCCTCAGGCTCTGCCTGTGAAGTCATGAGAAGGTGGCTGTCTGCAGAGCACCTGCTGTGCCTGATCTACAACACTTGGGTCTCAGACTCCCCAGCCTCCAACTCTGTAGGAAACGATTTCTGTTGTTTAGGAGCTGCCTGGTCTGTGGTATCTTGTTAGTGTGCCATCCGTGGCTAAGGCCCAATGTGACTCCATTTGTATGATATTCTGAACCAAACAAATGGTTCGAGGTGTAGAACAGATCTGTGATCAGTGCATGTAAGGAGAGGGAAGTCATTGATAGAAAAGGAGAACAAAAGAACGAAACTTTAGTGAGTTAAAGGTACTCTGTGGTAACTACATGAGCCTATGTATGCTTTTAAACTCATTGAATTATATAGAAAAATTAAGTGCAAAAATTAAATGCAGTATATGTAGACTTTAAAGAAATTTTTTAAAGACTATGCATATAGAAAAGAATTTGTAAAGCTGGAAGATTATAAAACTGACAGTTAAGATGGTCTGCTATATAATTTACTCATCACTTTCTTGGAATTGATAAATTTATATAAATGTAGAAAGGCTATCTTGTAATAAGTACTGTCTTAAATACACTTGATCGCTTTCTTTGGAAACACTGGTGTTAAATGCTCTCCAAACCAAGCTTAGACGTCAGGGTCTGTCTACCTAATTGCTTGCAATTACACCATTTTATGTCTCTATGAAATCCTCATTATTATACCTTACCTGATTTATATGCAAGAGAAAAGACCTTTTTGTGGGTACAGGATCTAACTCGAAGCAAACCCAACCAAGTCAAACATATATTAACCACATCCACAGGAGAGGGGAGTTAATCCCTGAGATGTATGATTGTCACCAGAAGCAGTGTGGACCAGAGATGAGGGAACCTGTTTCCACTTTTCCGCTTCGTTTTTATTCCTCACTGATGTAGGTATTCTTTACTCAGAACAAAGGGGCAGCGAAAAGACTTGAATTTGTGAGTGTTTCTTTTCCCCCTCCTGGAATTCAGCCAAGAAATACACTCTGCTACATTTTACCAACTTTGATACAAATGGCCCGTGATCTCTCTCCCGTCTTCCTCTTTGGCTCTGTCTATAAACAGATAAGAATACTGTGAGAGCCCCCACTTCAAGCACCAGCAACACCACATGGGAAGTCCAGAGATCTTACAGTACTTTCCCCGGCTCCTAAGTGGTAACCATTGCTATGCTCCTCACAGATAAGAATTGTGGGCCAGTTTATCATTACAAATGGGAAACAAAGTATTTCTCCATATGGGGTCATCAGCCTCTTCCTTGGGCCTGGCCTTTTATACTTGTTGCTCTGGAAATATTTGACCTTCAGTTTGAGGAGACAGTAACAGGAGAATGGAGAGGTTTGGGGAGAGAATGGCAAAGCCTCAATTTACCAATGTGCCCCGACTTGGTTAAATCTCTGTTTGAGGGTACCTAGTCAGTGCTTGCTGCACATCCAATGGCTACCTTTGTGTAACCGCCACAGAAAGTACAAGAAATGACTAATTGAATTCAATTCCAAATTCTTTTTCGAAAAAAAATTTAGTAGTCATGGCCTCTTACCTTGGCGAATTTTAAAATTAATTTTTCACAAAATTAAGGTTCTTCTAAGTTACAGTGTCTATTAATCATGTATAGGAAAGGAAAGAGTGGAGTTTATTTTTTCTATTCTAGTCAAACCGAGAAAGACTACTCAAAGCACAAAGCCTTGTTTCTTGCAATGCACAGATACCAAGACAGGAGAATACGCATGTGTTCTACAGCAAAAGCAAGACTGACTTCCGACTAGGGTTCTATAGAGCTTCATTCTGGTGCTCTCCCCATTCCACTGCATTTCTAAACTGAGAGTAGCTTTGCTTTGCACCTGTGCCTTTGAGGTAGGCAGAGAACCATTTAAACACAGGTCAATCTGCAAAAGCAAGGCCAGATCCTAAAACCTGTGGCCCCTACAGCTGCGAAAATCCAGTAAGAACACAGTACACATGGGCTGAGTTTTATGAACAGCTGGTTGTTAGTTTTTTGAGTACTCTTAGCCCACAAGTCTCCCTCCTGTGTATTTGGTTAGCTTGGAGGAGTGCAATGGGAAAGTATTCCCAGTTTAGAGTGATCTGCAAGAATAATAAACTAGAAATGAGAACACAGTAGTGAAATTCTAACAGAGAATTAAAAAAAATCACTGTTCGGGTTTTCTTTCAGAATAATGTAACCATTGAGATTAGAACATATGTGAGAGTAGACATGATGATAAGCTGACAATACCTTTAGCCCCCAAATGCTAATAATTTTCAAGAAACTCAAAATTGGGGGAGGGGTGACTCACTTTCACAGGTTTCTGTGCCTGATATATCCAGGTCAATTTCTGAGATATTTTTTGGCAGACATGAATCATCACTATTTTCCTCCACTGCAATAAACAGGAACTACACAAACTTGAAAGTTAGGTGGGGAACGTCTACTCCTGTTGAAATTCTGAGCTGCTTGAACCCAGACAGCCTGCCCCTGCAGAAGTAGTCTAAGTTCATTACCCTGTGTGCCCTCCACCCCTTCATTTGTAGGGAAATTGTATAGATAACAACAGCCCACAATGTAGTACTATACACAGCTCTACCTCGCACCTCTGTAGATGGCGTATGTCTCCTCTGAGGAAAGAGGCAAAGGTCTTGAAGAGGTAGATTAAAGCCAAACAACCTTAGCTCCTCCGCCTTCCAGGAAGAGAGTAACTTTGCTCACACCCCCTGGCAAATGAGTCAGAGGGAGGAGCCTGGAGACAGGAAGCTGGTTGAGTGTGTTCTGAGTACTAAGACTTGCTTGCTGACCTTGTGCTGACTGACCAACACACAGCAGACCTCTATTTCACTTCCCTTGAGTTATCTGCTTTGGAAGGAGAGCGACATTCCTCTAAGACAGGGGTTCCCAACGTTCCTAATGCTGTAACCCTTTGATACCTTTTCCTATGTGGTGACCACCAACCATAAAATTATTTTTGTTGCTACTTTATAACTTTATTTTACTACTATTGTGAATAGTACTTTACTATTTACTATATTTACTATATAATAGTATTTTACCACTGTTGTGAATAGTAATGTAAATGCCATCTGATATGCAGGATATCTGATATGCTACCTCTGTGAAAGTGTCGTTCAACCCAAGGGATCGAGACCCACAGATTGAGAACCACTGTTATAAGGCGTGTCTGTGTGTGTGTGTGTGTGTGTGCTTGTGTGTGTGCTTGTGTGTGTGCTTGTGTGTGTGCTTGTGTGTACACTACTTCTAAAACCCACTGAGCTGACAGAAGCTGGATCCTGCCTCTTTAGCTAGCCTCTGGGAAACTCGTGTGTGTGTGTGTGTGTGTGTGTGTGTGTGTACACTACTTCTAAAACCCACCGAGCTGACAGAAGCTGGATCCTGCCTCTTTAGCTAGCCTCTGGGAAACTCGTGTGTGTGTGTGTGTGTGTGTGTGTGTACTACTAAAACCCACTGAGCTGACAGAAGCTGGATCCTGCCTCTTTAGCTAGCCTCTGGGAAACTCAGGGACGGTCACTGGTCACTGACAGGTGGACAGTTTCCTCTTCTTTCTTTTCAGTGAAAAATTTTAACCAGATCCAATTTTTTCCTGTTAGAAATGCTTTCTTTTTCCAATGTCTGTTCCCCAGCCCAGGACATTTTCAAACCTGTTTCTCAAATTGAAGACCCCTAAAGCTAATTAAAGTGCTATCCTCTGTGTGTTTCCTACCTAGTGCTGTACACTGCCCCTAAACAGAAATTCAGTCAAAACAAACAGACAAAAACAAGAAAGGGAGAGGTGAGAGGGGCTCTGGGTAGGCAAACTGAGAGAGGACTTTAGAAGAAGAAAACTCAGAGAGACAGGCAAACTTTGGACGTAGAAATGTTAACTCTGAACTGGTCCGCGCTTCATTCAGCTCCACCTCACACACACACACCCCTAGGTCCAGGCCCCAGCAGAAGCACTGGAAAGCGCGTGCGCGTGTACACACACACACACACACACACACAGAGAGAGAGAGAGAGAGAGAGAGAGAGAGAGAGAGAGAGAGAGAGACAGAGAGAGACAGAGAGAGACAGAGAGAGACAGAGAGAGACAGAGAGAGACAGAGAGAGACAGAGACAGAGAGAGACAGAGACAGAGAGAGACAGAGAGAGAGAGAGACAGACAGACAGACAGACGGAGACAGAGGCTGATAAACCCGCCAACCTCAGGTAAATCTGACTCTTCAACTTGTAGCCTCCAACCGCAGCAAAAGGACCAAGGTCCTTCGCCACCTGCCCGGGGAAGACGCTGCAAGCGGCCGCGGCGCCGCAGTAGCCTCCGCCTGCTGCAGTCCCGACAGAGTTTCAGATCCAGATCCAAGGGTTAGCGCTCCTCTCCCCTCGCCCCGCTCCCCTGCCTTCGCCCTCCTTCTCTGGAGGCCCCGGGAACACAGAGCACTTTGTCACTTCTAAGGGCGGGGAGGAGACGCGGCTACAGAGACTCCCACCGAAGGGGCCCCAAGCCGTGTACCCTCCTCCCCACTCCCCGCCGCGCCCGCGCAGGTCTGGTGCTGGCGAGTGGGCCACTTGCCAAGGCGCCGGTGCTCACTCCGGGTGCCGGGCTCCGGGCGGGACGGTGAGACGGAAAGGTTGGGGGTTGCGGATAAGGAGGGTGTGGGAGAGGGGCGACTCGGTGGCCTCCACCTTCGGGCCACCGCAACTCCGAAGCGCCCGTAGGGACCGGGTCCTCTTAAAGGCCTTCCCCCCGGGTCCGCTCGCCTCCCGCCCCGCTCCCCGCCTGGACGTCTGCGGGGAAAGAAGGTGGACGAGTACCTGGAACGAACACCATGACTTCCTTCAGCCGCTCCGCCCCTGGGGTTAGAGAGGTGGGCGGCCGGAGGGCGGGAGCGGGCCAGGGACGGGAACCGCGGGGCCGGGAGCAGGCGGGCGCGGGGCGCGGGCCGGACGGTCAGCACCTCGGACAGCTCCGCGCGCGGTCCCGGGCCGCGGCTCAGAGCAGGGCGCGCGCTGCCTCCACAATGCACCGCTGCGCCGGCAGGAGGAGGAGAGCCAACCGGGCTCAGCTCACCCTTGGTGCCCGCGCCAGCTTGGCGATCCACCGCCGAAGGAGCAGGGCGCTTCTACCGCTTCCACCCGAGCAGGAAGGACGGAAGGGGAAGCCAGACAGAAAGGTAATTGCCCGGTTTCCCGGCAGGCGCATAACTAATTGCTTCTAACTACCTGCTGTCACTCACCCCCAGGGATGCCGGGCTGACATTTAAGATGAGTTGGTCCCTTTCCCCACATCGCGCTAGACTTTACTCCAGAGGCTGAGTTCTGGGAGTGTGGCTGGCTCTGAACGGAGGGAGGAGCCGCCAAGTTAACCCATCTTTGCTGTTCACGACTTCTCTGGCTGCCCCAGGCCTCTCAGTGTCAGCAAGAGAGCTAAAGGAGAAAAGCAGGATGACCTTGGAATGCATGGCAAGGGCGCTGCTCTTGGGTCCTGTTCCCGTGACCATTGGGTCAACACCCACATTTGCAGGTTCTCAAGGTCATAGCCTCAGAGGAAACGGCTTAGTCAAGGCGAAAGAAAGTACAGATGAGACAGGTCTCGGACAAACTCCAACTTCTGCAAGAATGAGGCGAGACATCTCTGACATTGATTACAAACCCAAAAGCATGCCGAGTCCTGGCTCAGTTGGTGTCTGCGCCCCTTCCTCACAGTTGACTCTATCCTATACAAGGACCTGCTGGATGCTCACTGCAGGCTCCTAACCCGCAGCTCACTTGAAGATATCTATTCTCTGATTAACGTTGGTGCAGTGGGCAACCCTCATTCGATGCCACCAGCTTGCCACATGTGCGTGTGGGTTTCAATGTCAGAATGAGAAACCACATAAGGATCCCCCTTGCCTTGGCTTTATCCTCCATCTCTGTAGCTGAATGGGGTTGTCCAAAACCAAAGGCAATCAGAGTTCTTTGGGTCATTCTTCACCTTTTCCTGGAAATAATAGGGCTGTTCTGAAAACACAGTATTAACAATTTGATCAGAAGCCATGAGCTCTACTCTGTTTTGGCAAATATAAGCACTCAAATATCCAGGCTGGCACCGAGTTTGTTCAAAGCCATCACAGGTTGAAAATGTAAATAGTTTCACAGCTCTTGAACTACAGTTTTCGTGGAGGCATATGGGCAGATTCATCACAACACAATCACAACTGCTCTTAGCACCTGGTGTCATACAGGCTGAAACAGATGGGGCCTGCCTCAGCACGGTGCAAGACATCCATTGGGCAGGATAAACACTGTGCACAGAGGGGTGGAGTCCTCTCATCTCCCCAAGATGCAGCAAACCCCGCTGGAACCAAAAATTCTTTCCCCCTCTTATTTCAGCACCGTGGGACACGGGAGCACATGAAGCACGGTCTGAGATTTGCTTGAATGACAGGCCTACTGCTTTAAAAGCCCCACCACCACCCTTAACGTTTTACAACTTTATATTTTAATGTCCTTTACTCACCAAATGCATAAATAAATATCTTATTATTAAATTCGAGGGACATGTAGTGTTAAGAACGTCTGAAAACATTCTTAAGGATCAACCAGATCTGAGCTCAGGTACAGCACCACCACCATTTGCTTGATGCTTAACCTTGGATCTGTCACCCTACTTGGCCCATCTCGTCTGTACTAGAAGAACTGAGGCATCTGCAGGGTTTGCTGCGAGGGTTCTCTGAAATATGGACCACGGTCAATTAAGAAAGAGCAAGGGGCCTTGGTGTGGTGCTGTGTGTCTTTAATCCCAGCACTCAGGAGGCAGAGGCAGGCGATCGCTGTGAGTTTGAGACCAATCTGATCTACTCTGTGAGTTCCAGGACAGCCAGAGCTATATACAAGACCCTGTCTCAGAGAAAGAGGGGGGAGACTGAGGAAGAGAGAGAGAGAGAGAGAGAGAGAGAGAGAGAGAGAGAGAGATGAGGGAGGAGAGAGACAGAGAGACAGACAGAGAAAGAGAGAAAGAGAGGAGGGAGGGAGGGAGAGAGAGAGAGAGAGAGAGAGAGAGAGAGAGAGATGAGGGAGGAGAGAGACAGAGAGACAGAGAGAAGAGAGGAGGAAGGGAGGGAGGGAGGGAGGGAGAGAGAGAGAGAGAGAGAGAGAGAGAGAGAGAGAGAGAGAGAGAGAGAGAGAAGCATGACCCAGTTAAACTCCAGAAATCGTTGACAACCTGGGAGTCCATTGTGCCCTATGGGAAACAAATAAATTAGTAGATCGGTGCTTCTTAGATATTAATGTGTGTGTGTGAGTTCCAGGGACCATGGTAAACTGTAGCCTGTGAGTCAGGAAGATGCATAGAGCCTGAGATTCTTCATTCCTAACCAGTTCCAGGTGACGTCCACTCTGTAGGGCAGTGTACTATCCTTTAGTAGCCAGCTAGCAGGCATACCAGCATTTTTTGAAAGTGTGTACCTTTCTCCCAAACCCATCGCTTATCTTTTCAAGCTTTAAATGTGTGTGTGTGTGTGTGTGTGTGTGTGTGAGAGAGAGAGAGAGAGAGAGAGAGAGAGAGAGAGAGGAGAGAGAGAGAGAGAGAGAGAGAGAGAGAGAGTCCAAAATAATGCCAGACTAGAAAGTAGCCAAAGTAGTAGGATAAGTAAAAAAAGTAAATAACAGAAACATCTGTACATAGACCGATGGCCCTCTGGCTTTTTAGTGAGCCTGGAGTGTCAATAGATAGGAAAATAATCTATCTAATAGCAACCAGAACAAGCCAATGCTAAACAAGCATTTCTCAGCTCCTTTTCCTGAACAAGAGTTGTAGACTCTGTCCTTTCTCAAAACATCTCTTCATTGTCCCTCCTCCTTCGTAATGCCGCTCCTACAGAGCTAAATGACAGTATTGCGCAGTCTAATGGGTGTGTGTGTGTGTGTGTGTGTGTGTGTGTGTGTTTGTCTGTGACAGGTCATGTACCCAGACTCCTGTGTCTCTGTTTGGATATCCGTGCACAGCAACTCACCCTGCTCAAACAGCTGTAAAGACAGCCATTCCACCAATGAGGCAGCCATTGCTGCCATCTACCACGTTCTGACTTCTGCAGTCATTTCTGCTCAATGATAGAAGCAGCAATAAGAAGCAAGACAGTAAACAAGCTATAATAGATGCCCGACTTTCCTAGTCCAGCACTGAGACTGTCAGACTCGACACTTCCCCTTCCAGGGGTGCCTGGAAAGGTTCTGGGTGGACCAGAAGAGCAGGTGTGGAAAACGATTGCCTCACAAAAACCACTGGAGATTTGGGAGAAATTTTGGCTTGAAATAAATGTGGAAACATTATGAAGTGTGAAGCAGAATTCTTGTGGTAAACAAACGCTAAATAATGGGTTCTGGAGGAACAGCACGACAGGCAATGTAGAGCTGTACTTCTTGGGGTTCTTCAAGCCTTCGTTCCTTCAACACGCCTTTCCTCTACTCTGCGTTAGAGCATTGAAAAATAGAAAAATTCACAAGCACTTTCTGGAGCCCACTCAAGACCCTCATGTGTGGAGTCACGTGGTCCCAGACATATCCAGATTCTTTTTGCTCACCACTCATTTTAAATATGTTATTCAACCAAGTAGACTTTAAAATAATTTTTTCACCCCTGAGTACTGTTGAAGCAGACTAAAGAGAGACTTTCACCATGAAGAATTAAGCCATGATTCTTTCCAAAATGTCTGAGCACATAAGTTTTTGAATGATTATAGAAATAAAATGCTGGAAATGAATTCTTTCTCTCCTAAAAGCCATTCCAAATTGTTGAGTTGGCCCTCAGGAAGGACACTGGGTGTTGAAGGGCACAATTAAGACAGGGATGAGTGTGTTGTGCTGAGACACAGAGATAAAAATCGAATGAAGAAGGCACAGAAAACTGTCGCTTCTGGTCTGTAAAGACAAAAGAAGACTAAGGTAAAAATACACATGACAAGGAAAGACGGCATCAGTGAACCATAAAAGTGAGGACAGATGATGAAATAAAAGAAAGCAATGACTTTGCTGTGCTAAAGTAGAAAATATTAAAGCATTTTTCTGGCTTGAAGAATGCAGAACCGTGCCTCTTCGGGTTTACATTTATGAGGTTTATGGGTCCCGTGGGATACTTTAAAATGCGCAATAACCATATTTTCTGAAAGAGGAACAATAGCAAAACCTCCATGTTAGAGAAATTGCATCAGAACAGTTAAAATTTTACATTGTGTTCACAGAAAACGAATGATTTCCTGGAGAACAACTTCATTGAAAACCCTTTTCTCTTATCAATGACCCATGTATCCACATTTATTTCTGTAGATAAAGTTCTCCCAAATTTCCAAGTAAAACTGCTGATTCTATTAGAAAGCATGAACGGAGAATGAGACAACGTGCATGACATGGTGAACATGACATAACATAGGTAGACATGAGATAGCATGCATGGCATGGTAGACATGCTATAAGATGGGCAGACACGGCATAGCATGGCATGTGGAGGATGAATAGCATAGGTAACATGGGCAGAAAGTGAAATGACAATATTCAGATTCAAATCAACGTGATTCGCTCCAAGATGCAGCACAAGGCTTTCAATTCACAACATTCAACTCATCTTCAAAAACTGGATTGACCTTATAGACGTTTGCTCAATAAATTCCGAGCATATGAATCTACTTATAAATGTGTTCTACAATAAATCGTTTTTAAAAGGATAGTGGAAAAAAACAAAAACAGAAGGAGACAAAGAGAAAAATAGAAGAGTGTAAAAGGAAAAGAACAAATGCAATAAATACCTCTTTAAACAGAAGAACAAGGGAGAATGGTGATAGCCTGAAACTCACTTTGTGGACTAGGTTGGCCTCAAATTCATAGAGATCCCTCTGCCTCTCTGCCCCTCTGCCCTTCTACCCCTCTGCCCCTCTGCCCCCTGCCCCTATGCCCCTCTGCCCCTCTGCCCCTATGCCCCTCTGCCCTTCTACCCCTCTGCCCCTCTGCCCCTCTGCCCCTCTGCCCCTCTGCCCTTCTACCCCTCTGCCCCTCTGCCCCTCTGCCCCTCTGCCCCTCTGCCCCTCTGCCCCTCTGCCCCTCTGCCCCTCTGCCCCTCTGCCCCTCTGCCTCTGCAGAATACACTCTGAATCTCACAGTGAATTCCAGCCTGGATCAGGGAGGGAACTCAGCTGTGGCTAGCAAAGATCTATCAGTTAAGGTCTCTGGTGTCACCGTCATGTGAAATGAGGGTACAAATGAGAATGCCACTAAAGCAACGGGACCTTAGTTGGGGAGGAAAGGTAAGAAAGGAAATTTATGAAGTCATTCTGTGCAAGCAGTAATGAAGTCAGAGCTCTAGCTCCCTAGTGACAAAGAAAAAAGTTAACACAGGACGAGGGGCAGGACATTTGCATTTAATGTTGTAGATAAAAAGCTATTCCGGATAATAACAGGATCTAGAAATGACCTGTACATGACTGCTGAGCAGTCAGGGACAAGAAAACTCATGACGGTGAGGTGCTGAGCTGCTGAGTCATGCTGGATGATGAATGGACACAGGGGTGGAGGAAAGCAGCCACCGCCACCCCAGCATCCCCAGTACCTAGCCCAGTTATAGAGCAGTCAGTCAACCCACATCCAATGACTATGCTGAATTCTGTGCTCAGTTCTTTGCCTGGGTTTATCTTATTTAACTCTCACAATTGTATGGGGTATGTTCCTGTTTTTATTTGAAAGGCATGCATACTGAGACACTGACACTTAAATACCCTGACAATGGTTTTATAGTCAGTGTGTGGTAAAGCCAGGATTTAAATACAAGTAAAAGTTAGGAGGAGGACAACAGAGCTAACTATGATTGATTTAAAACAAAAACAAAAACAAAAACAAAACAAAACAAAAAAAACCAGAAAACATAGCATCTCCTGCACATGTGCAAAGGCAGAGGCATGGACCTCTAGCCATCCATGTGGCACTGGAGCAAAGCCAGTTTCTATATCACTTCTGGAAACCCAGTGGGTTCTGGGTTGTTTGGAACCAATGATAAAGAGAGTTTCCTTGATGACAAAGTAGAAGTTCCCAGCATTACCTGTGAGCTGCCTAGGTTTGTTGCCTTGTCTTGTTTGGTATTTGAAGGTTGGTTGGTTGGTTGGTTGGTTGGTTGGTTGGTTGGTTGGTTGGTTGGTTGGTTGGTTGGTTGATTGGTTGGTTGGTTGGTTGGTTGGTTTTGTTTTTTGTTACCTTGACATAAACTAGGATCATCTGGGAAAAGGGTACACCAATTAAGAAAATGTTTCCATCAGATTAGCCTGCAGGTAGGTCCACGGGGAGATTTTCCTGATCCAAGTTTGATAGGGGAGGGACCAGTTCGCCATGAGTGCTGCCCATCCCTTCAGGGCAGGTGGTCCTGTGTGACAGAAAAAGCAAGCTGAGCAAGCCACAGGAGGAAGTCTGTAAGCAGCACTCCTCCATGGTCTCTCCCTCTGTGGGTACCTCAGGATCATATGTGGAATTCCTGCCCTAAGCTCCCTTCAGAATGGACTCTAAGCTATAAGATGAGAGAAATCCTTTCTTCCCTGAGTGATTTTAGTTGTAATGTTTATCATGGAAACAAGCAATGGAAAACAAGCAAAAGGGTTTGGATCCTCATGGAGGAGATTTTACACTATAAAGAAGAGAAGGAGCTGGAAAGAACCCAGAAGTCCCTCACTGGAGGAATGGATACAGAAAATGTGGTTTATTTACACAATGGAATACTACACAGCAATTAAAAGCAATGAATTCATGAAATTCTTAGGCAAATGGTTGGAACTGGAAAATGTCATCCTAAGTGAGGTAACCCATTCACAAAAGAACACACATGGAATGCAGTCACTGATAAGTGGATATTAGCCCAGAAGCTCTGAATACCCAAGACACAACTCACATATCAAATCATTCCCAAGAAGAAGGAGAGGGCCCTGGTCCTGGAAAGGCTTGATGCAGCATTGAAGGGGATTACCAGAACAGAGAAGTGGGAGGGGGTTGATTGGGGAATGGGCAGAGGGAAGAGGGCTTATGGGCCTTATGGGGAGCGGGGCACCGGGAAAGGGGAAATCATTTGGAATGTAAACAAAGAATATAAATTTAATAAAAAAGAGGGAGAGAATTCTGTGCATAATCTTAAAACACAAACCATGGGAGAGTCGATCATTTTTTGACCACTGTGTAGTAGCAACCAGACTGGTCCTAAGCCTAGACCTTTCAGTTCTTGAGCCTCATAAGTAAGGGTCAGGTGAGGTGGCATATGGAAGTGGGCTTACCATACTCAGAGCTAATGCTTTTTATAAATCTTACCTCCATTTCCACAGTACTCTGCATCCTTGCTCTGCCCCAGTGACTCCCAGCCAAAGTCTAAAAACGATCCCAAATTTGGCAACGGTTTTCTTAGTGTGTCTTAAAGTGACCATCTACTCTATATTTTTGGCAACTTTGCTCAAATAAACCCACATTCTATCTATCTATCTATCTATCTATCTATCTATCTATCTATCTACCTACCTATCTTTTTTAATGTTATGTGAGTGGATGTTTTGCCTGCTTGCATGTCTCTATGCCATGTACCCCACAGTGGTCAAGAGATGGTCCCATATTCCCTGGAAATGGAGTTATGTATGGGTACTAGCCACTGTGTGGGTGCTAGGAATTGAACCCAGGTCCTCTACACTAACACAAAACCATGTGCTCTTAACTGATAAGCCTTCTCTCCAGCTCGCCTTCCCAACATTATCTCCTACCTCTACTACTGCAGTACTATTAAAACTGATCTTTTAGTCTCATATTTTTATGTCTGCTTCATATGCTTTATCTACAACACTGTCACAACTACTAGCTGCTTTCAAAATACAGAAGCACTATAGACAATGTGAAAATTAATAGTCATGATGGTGTTTCAATAAACATGTGGTCATGTTAAACCCCAATGGAGCCAGATTACTGAAGTGGAAATTTCTGGTTTCTTTGGAGACTCACTTATGTGATATATTATTTTTTGGAAACTGTCTTATGAGAAGATGTTTTGCTGAGAAAGGACACGTGGTGTTTCTGTAGAAGCTGCCTGGAAAAGGGGCTTGTGATGTTTTGCTGGAGTGGATGCTTGAGAGAACACATGATGTTTAGAAAGGGTGTAAGTATAACCCAATAGACAGTGGACAATGCTTTGGCATTGGTTCGCCTTGCCACTCTGCTGATCTTCACTGGGCTTTGCTGGTGCTGGTCTTCACTGACAATGCTGTGGCATTGGTTCACCTGTCTTTCTTCGCTGATCATTGCTTGTCTTGACTTTGTAGAGAGAAATGCACCAAAGAACTATGCATGATATTCCAGCAGCTTCTTGCTGCTTCTGTGTGGACTTGGGCTGATTGGCAGAGCCTCATGGTTTCTTCTGTTTTGAACTCCCATTGTTGATTCATGAATAGTGTTTACAAGTGGACTGAGCTACTGCTGCTGATTCATGTGAACTGAACTGCTGATATCCTGATAACAAAGCTTGGAATCGCCCCAAAGAACTATTTTTGAACAGGACAATATCCTTTTCCCTATTAACCTTTTCTTTCTACTACCTTTGGTAAGGGTGAGCTAAAGGGGAGGTTAAAGCATTTCAAGAGCCCTTATTAAAGTCCGTTTTGAGAAATCTAAGACTACAGGTCACTAGGGTTTTCTGTCAACAATACAACACAAGTCATGTTGCTGTCACTTCTCTTGGAGAATGTTAGGCTTCTGAGGGTGTCCTGCAGTCTATCAAATCTGTTGGAGCCTTGGTTTAAAAAAAATCTGTGACCTATGCATATGGCAGAGTGCAGAAGATGTGTCCTACAGTGTGTCCTTCCAGAAAGAATTGCATAAACTATAAGTGGTTGCACTTGAAAGAAAGAGTGAAAGAACTGTCCACATTATCTCTGTGGAAAAGGCAGAGGCCTGGGAGGAATATTCTTGGCTCTTTTCACATGACCAATGATAAGAAAGAACACCAGGGGATATTCCCTCATGATACTTGTATTTGCTCAAGTTTACTGTAAATGTGACCTCTCATTTTACTTGCTTTAATAATGAAAATTAGAAGTTCTTTGTCTGCCCTCACTGGCTGGGGCTGGTTGACAAAAATCTGCCTTTGAAAGTGCCCTGCAATTTTAATGAGTCCCCTGCCTACTGGGTAGCCTTATAAATCGCCACTCCCTGCCTAGGGCTTCATATCCTTGCAATGCTAACAGTTTCTACACAGCCTGGTGTTCCTAGTCTGGCATCTATTTCCATGTCTTCATCTTGCATAGACAACTCTGTGAACACTTTCTCTACATTTGGCTAATTCCTGCTACACTTCCAGGCCTGACCCAGCCTCCTTCGAACTCCATTAGGTATCCTTACCTTGTCTTGCCAGAGTCCTTTTTTGTGTTTGTTGTTGTTTAACCTACACAGGATTACTGCTTTTTGCTTCCCATCACTGAAGGGAAGATTTTGCTTGCTATGCCTTATTCGTTTTTTGCAATCCTCATTTGCCTTAGCAAATATTAAAAGGTCTAGATAACTATTAAGTGTTTAAACAAATACACAAAATGTAGTGAGTTTTTTAAAAGATGGTCAGGGCTCAGTGAACACATCGTATTGTTTCTACCATATACAAATGTTGGCTTGTACTCACACACATGCACACACACATGCACACACACGCACATGCACCTTTAGTTCTTGAATTTTAAGCTGGCAGCATCCCTCATCAGAAATGCTTTGGACTGGAGGGGTTTCATATTTAAGATTCCCCCCCCCCAGATTTTGATATAACAAGTTATCTTTATATTGAACCTATCAAAACACAAAATTCATTCTGTTTCATGTATAAGTTATACACAGTTGTTGTAACTTTATACCATTTTCAGTGAGCCTGTGTTTTAAATAATCAATTACAAGAGGTCAGGAATGGAATTTTCCACTAGTAACACCATGTCAGTACCCTGAACAGTTTCAGATTATGGAGTCTGAATGTCAATGCTTGCTTTTATAACCATATTTTTACAGCTGCATTTATGCTGCCTCTAAAAAGCTGAGAACGTTCTGAACCTACATCCCAGCAGGAAGGGTAGAGGAGGTCAGTGGGCAGGTCCAGAGGCTCCCCATGTCCAAACTCAATGCACTGTGCCTTTTATTCCAGACTCCTGCATTGGAATTTGTTTCTTCTCCCTCACAAGATATGGTGCCAAGAACATTCTAGGCACTGTGAATGTTTACTTTTAAATAAGCATAAAGCATAATTTATTCCAAAGATAAGGTTTTCATCTGAGCATTTAAATGTCAAACCTAAGTAATTCATATTACCTTTCTAAATACATTTCTTCCTCATTGCTTTCCTTATGCAATTAATAAGAGCAATATCCACCATCTGAACTTTAGGATAGCATTATTATTTTCATTTTATTACATTGTAGCCATGAACAGAAAAACTAAAATTTAAATTTATATTGCAAACTAAAAGAAGGTCACATAGGAGACTCAGGAGTTGTGAGTTGAGCGGGTCTGGTTTTGAGCATCACATGAAGAGAATGCAGGGATACAGCTGAGCTTACAGTTTTGAAATGAGAAAATGGAGGAAAAATTAAATCACATAGGTTAGGGAGAAAAGTAATATAACAAATGACAAAACACGGGCCTTTTCTATAGACAAATATTATATATATTTTGTTTTATATCATCATTACCAACATCATTATTTATTAGTTGTTATTCATATCAAGTTTAATGATTATATTCAAGTAAAAAATACTATATAGTGTTATTCTCTGAACATTGCTGCATCTTACAGACATTATTGAGAATTGGAAATTTCTTTTAAATGGTATTATGAATGACATTTAAGATTATTGTTCACCAGGCACTAATGGCGCATGCCTTTGATCCCAGCACTTGGGAAGCAGAGGCAGGCAGATTTCTGAGTTCGAGGCCAGCCTGGTCTACAGAGTTCCAGGACAGCCAGGGCTACACAAAGAAACCCTGTCTCGAAAAAACACAACAACAAAAAAGATTATTTCATTAAATATTCACTTGAAATATATTTGATTAATAACTTTAATAACAAGGCAGAGGGGCAGTTGCCATGTGAGATATAAAAACACCATATTATGACCTCTATACTTAAGTAGGTTACATATTAATAAAGAAGAGGACGGCTTGGCATGGTGACACATGCCTTTAATCCCAGCACAGGGAGGCAGAGGGAATCCAGTCTCCATGAGGTCAAGGCCAGCCTAGTCTACATAGTATGTTCCTGGCCAACCTGGGCTACACATTGAGACCCTGTCCCAAAAACACAAAAGGAAAAGAAAGCAAAAACATAGATATATAAATAATTATAAGGCAATAAGATTAAATGCCATATACCGCATAAAAAATTCAACTTTATAGGGATGATTTTTTATATAGGTTAAAATTCAAGAATTACAGGTGAAAACTACGCAGATGTCAGCTTTGTAGACACATATCTTTAGATACCTGTAGCTTTGTAGACACATATCTTTTATACCTGTACTCAGTAGAAAATCACACATTTGACACTGGTCCCAAGATTTGAGAGTTTGGATGAAAAGCAACCCAACACAAACTAAAGCTGAAAAGTCGTCAGTATTGTTATGCAGTAATGTCTTAATAAAATAGCTATACTGTCGGCTGAGTTCAAATGGAGCACATACACAATACACGTATTAGACGACACATTCTGTATTAGATGATCAAAACTGTTATATGTGTGGTGTCAGTGGAACACAGTGATTGCCTGAAGTCTACATGTAAGCCACTGCCATGCTCATCTTCAACACGCCTTTCTCCTCCGTTCCAGCTCTACACATGACACTGAGAAGCACGTTGGTCCTGTGCCACACTACAGCTCTGTATAGTATGCCTCTCTCCATTCCGGAGAACTGAGACATGTCGATCAGCATTTCTTTCATCTCATGTCATACAATGCAGCTTAATCATATTCACCCATCCCATCCCCTCCCAGGTTATCCCCCGGTTAACCCCGCCTACCCAGCTTTAAGTCCCACCCCCTTTTCATCCATCAAACCCAAATTGTGCTGCTCATATATTCTTAAATGGATAGCCTTGCACTGGTGTGTGGTCAACCTACCACAACAGTATCAGAAGCAACACTTTTATTTACGTGTTTTGTGTAGGTGTTTTGCCTGCCTATGCACCACATGCCAACCTGGTATCATAAAGGCCAGAAGAGGGTATCAGGTGCCCTGAAACTGGAGTTAGAGACACTGTGAGCTGCCATACGGGTGCTGGGATGGAACCGGAGTCTTCTGCTGAGCCATCTCTCCATCTACATAACTTTTAAAGTAAACTAACTACTCCTTTCCTGGAAGCTTTCAACTGCCAGTGTCTCCTAGCCTATAAATAGAATGTCATGTCCCCTTCCTATCTCCATGGTAGGATTTGATCTGGCTTCAGTTTTCACAGAGTTTGTGGGTACCGTCTTAATTGCTGTGAGTTCATATGCGCAGCTGTGCTACTGTGATGGAAGACACTGTTCCTTGTTTATTGTTTTTGCTTTTTCAAGTCTTCCAGATCCCTCAGCCTTGGGGGGTGAGAGACCTAGGGGGATGACAAAATAAATTCCTATTGCAATTGGTGGATTCTTATACAAAATGCCCTGACCCCCAATCAATGAAATCCACTGCTTAACGAAGTTCCTAGCAATGATGAAGAATGTTGATGATACCTTTTTAACAGGGACAAGTGGGGAGCTATAGAGGTGGCTCAGAAGTTAAGAACACTGACTTCTCTTCTGGAATACCCGGGCTTGGTTCCCAGCCCTCAGACAATAGCTAACTTCCACCTCTAACTCCAGTTCCAGGGGATCTGACGCTCTACTCCGACCTTCACTGGCACCGCTCATGCACGTGATCGCACAGACATACATACTGACAAAACAATCATATACATAAAATAAACATTTTAGAAGGGGTGATGAGTGGCTAGAGAAGATACTCATTGGGTTAAACATTTGCTATGCAACATGAAGGCTTGAATTCAGGTCACCAGCATCAAAAAAAAAAAAAAGCCAGGGGTGCGATATGTGCCCATAACCCACATGTTGGGGAGGGATGGAGAGACAGGCAAGTCGAGGGATCTCACCGGCCAGCTAGTCTAGCCAAAACTATGAGCTCAGTGAGTAAGTTCAGTGAGCTACCTTGTCTCAAAATATAGACATATAGATTAAGATAGATGGATGGATAGATAGATAGATAGATAGATAGATAGATAGATATAGACAGACAGATAGAAAGAAGAAATGAATGAGAAGACATCCCAACAACCACATCTAGCCTCCACACACACTCATTGATACACACACACACACACACACACACACACACACACCAACAGAGGCCAGGTATTGGGGGGGAGGATAAGCAGAAGTTATTTTTTAAATACTCTTGTACTTCTTGGCCTCTTCAGACTCTCAGCTTAAATAGCCCCATGCCTGGGTTTAACTAATTCATAGACCTAGAGCTATTACCAAAAGAAAAGGTGTAATAGGGTTTGGATAATTTCCTCTGGCTGGCTTCAAGGAACATTTAATATACAGATATTGCCTATGGACAATAAACAAAAAGTATTGAGCTTTTCACAGAAAGTGGTGACTGCTACAGACAAAAAGGAGAGGCAGACAGTAACGAGCAGAGGACCACGAGGTGGGGGAGAGAAGACAGGGAGAAAGAACCGGACTGGAGTTCTCCGGATGGAGTCCTGAAGCAGTCCAACATTTAGAATCAGAACCACAGGCCTGCAGGGGAAATCTAACCAGCAGCAGCCGCTGAGGTCCCTGACACTGGCCTCCTTCTGCCCCTTCCTTATTTTTCTCTGAGGAGAAGTGACTTATTATCAATATGTTTTGAAGATAACATGATAATAGAAGGCTCCGTTCCCTCTCCTTTGCCTGTAGGGAGCTGGATGCCGATAAGAAGTCTGTGTCTGCTCTGCCCGCCTATATGGAATGCTCCCAGAGACAATGTGAGAAGGCCTGCAATTTTCTGTGCTTCTGCAATGGGTGAGTAATTCTGCCTCATTCTGGAGTTCAGCATCACGCGGCCAATTTATCTACAGCTCTAGGCCATGTTTTCTGATGCTAGGTTTACCAGTAATAACAATGATGTTCAATCTATGTCTGCCTGACAAAATTGTCTCAAAACTATGGGCAACAAAAACAGTGGAGTTTACCAGGTCTCCTCAGAACCCAATATTCTAAAGTGTATTTCAGATATGTATCATTTACAAGAAAATATTCTACTCCAAAAAATGTGCAGATAAATTATTTATGGAGAATTTAGGAAAAGGAAAAAAATTTGATCTTGTGCAAGCAGCATTTTGATGGGGAAAAAAAACAAAAACGAAATACAAGCCTGAGCCTGGCAGTGACAGAACTGTAGGTTGTCTCCTGACTCCCACCCCGCCCAAGGAGGATTGTAGCAGTGACAGAACTGTAGGTTGTCTCCTGACTCCCACCCAGCCCAAGGAGGATTGTAGCAGTGACAGAACTGTAGGTTGTCTCCTGACTCCCACCCAGCCCAAGGAGGATTGTAGCAGTGACAGAACTGTAGGTTGTCTCCTGACTCCCACCCTGCCCAAGGAGGATTGTAGCAGTGACAGAACTGTAGGCTGTCTCCTGACTCCCACCCTGCCCAAGGAGGATTGTAGCAGTGACAGAACTGTAGGTTGTCTCCTGACTCCCACCCTGCCCAAGGAGGATTGTAGCAGTGACAGAACTGTAGGTTGTCTCCTGACTCCCACCCAGCCCAAGGAGGATTGTAGCAGTGACAGAACTGTAGGTTGTCTCCTGACTCCCACCCAGCCCAAGGAGGATTGTAGCAGTGACAGAACTGTAGGTTGTCTCCTGACTCCCACCCCGCCCAAGGAGGATTGTAGCAGTGACAGAACTGTAGGCTGTCTCCTGACTCCCACCCAGCCCAAGGAGGATTGTAGCAGTGACAGAACTGTAGGTTGTCTCCTGACTCCCACCCAGCCCAAGGAGGATTGTAGCAGTGACAGAACTGTAGGCTGTCTCCTGACTCCCACCCTGCCCAAGGAGGATTGTAGCAGTGACAGAACTGTAGGTTGTCTCCTGACTCCCACCCTGCCCAAGGAGGATTGTAGCAGTGACAGAACTGTAGGTTGTCTCCTGACTCCCACCCAGCCCAAGGAGGATTGTAGTTCTCAGCAAAGACTCAGTTCACTCTGCTTCGCTTATTCCTGAAGGAAAAAACTGAACATTCAACCATCTTCCAGAAGGCTTTTCTCCAAATTCTGTAATCATTCTCTACACACACACCTTGATTGACAACGTAAGAGAAAGGCAGGTATTTGCTCACCCAGTAACGTCACCTTGGCATCTTTCCCTCAGGGGATGATTTCACTGGATCATAGAAAGCTTTCCTTTCCCACTACCGAGGTAACTTTCAGAATGTCTAGCGTTGATTTGTGATGGCCAGTCTCAGAGGTGCCCTTAGCAGCACTTCCTTAGCGGCTTTCTTGCTACTGGAAATGCTAGAAACCCCACGACCTTCCTCACTCTCAGCTCATACACTTGCATGCAGTACTCAGCTGATGACCTGTTTGACTTTGCTGGAGTGTCCTGTTCAAGGCGTGTCACTGGACGTGGGCTTGGAGGTTGCAAAAGCCCAGGCTCTCTGCTTGCAGATCAGGATGAGGTCGTTAGCTTCTTCTCCATGTCTGCCTGCATGCTGCCAAGCAAGTCCCCCATTAAATGCTTTCCTGAATGAGTTGCCTTGGTCGTGTATCTCTTCACAGAAACACAACTCTAACAGAGACAGTATCTGTGTTTAACCTCACATGATACAATGAAATGGTGCTTGGAGGAAAATTGTAACAGCAAATGCCTATGTTACAAAGGAAGAAAAATCTCAATGTCTAACTTCACATATGTCTTTGTGTACTAGGGTCACCAAACCAAACTCCAGACTGGGTGAGAAACTGTAGAAAATTATTTTCTGCAGTCCAAGAACTGCAAGATCAAGGAGGTCTAGGGTTTCTGAGGAGGCATGTCTTCCTGGCTTGCTGCTCTTCACTGTGGGGTCACTTGGCCCACTCCCTGTGTATATAAACAGAGAGCTCTGTGGCCTCTCCATCTACTTAGGAGACCAACTGTACCACGTAGGACCCCACCCTCTGATCTCAGTCACCTGAACTACCTACCGAATGAACCTGCCAGCAGTTAGAGTCAAATTGGGGTTTAGGGCTTTAAGGTATGATTATGAGGTTAAGAGAGTTCAAAATAATTCCTAATAGGGCAGGAGTAAATTAATGTAGCACTCTAAGGAGGAAAGAGCACTAAGGAAGAGAAAAATGAGATAGAGAACATTATGTTTGTTCCTAGGGAAAAAGCCAAGAGATTGACAAAGTCTGGCCTGACAACGAAAAAATTAGAGGATATGCAAATAGCTAAATTCAGAAATTAAAACTGAGACCTTACTAAACACCTTCAGATGTATCTTTATTATTTTCACCTGTATATGTGCACTCATGAATGTGTGCATGTATGCACGTGCATCCCTGTGTCTGTGTGTGTCCATATGTGCATAAGTACAGGTACCCACAAAGACCAGAGGCTTCAGCTTCCCTGGAGCTGGAATTATAAGCAGTTGTGTGCCACCTGACACGGGAGCTGGGAAATGAATTGCATCTTCTGCAAGAGCAGTAAGCACTCTTTTCGGCTAAGCCACCTCTCCAGTACTTTACTAATATCTTTCAGAAATAAAAATGATCATAAAAGTATACTATGAAGGATTTTACACCATGATTATACATACCACAAATAAGTGAGATTTACCTAGGGATATAAAGTGGTTCAATATGCAGACCAGTACCTAATAGAGTCAAGGGGAATTCATGACCATCTTAGCTGACACAGAAAAAGCACTTGACAAAATTAAACTTTTTCATGATTTTAAAGAAAACCTAGAAATGGAAGAAAATTTCTTTGGTATGAAAAGGGATTTACATGAAAAGCTAAAAATATAATTTAATGATACAATAAAGCATTCACCCCAAAATCAGAAATAAAACATTTTTCCATTTCTAGTGAACATTGTACTGGAGCTCTAGACAGTAGCTAGACAATAAAAATAAAAAGAAGTCATATAAACTAACAATAAAAGTAAAGCTATCTGTTATTTACAGATAGTATATTGAAAATTCCCAATCCCCCTCCCCCCAAACACATACCTACTACGTTAACTGGCAAAGTTATAGGCCATAGAGTCAACGGGAAAACATCAGTAGTATTTTGTTGTTGTTGTTGTTGTTGGATACAGGTTTTCTTTGTGTAACATCAGTTGTATTTTTATACACCAGTAATAAACAATCTGAAAAAAATTAAGTGGAAAATGCATGTGCAATAATATCCAAAATAACAAAAATTTTAAAAATAAACTAACCAAGAACATCTTAAGCATTGGAAAATGCATGTGCAATAATATCCAAAATAACAAAATTTTTAAAAATAAACTAACCAAGGACATCTTAACAGCACTGAAGGAATTTAAAGATTTTAATAGCTTGTTCCAGATTAAGAGACCTAACAGTGTTAGGGTGGCTCTTCAAGATTATCTTCCAATTCGGTGCAGCAACATGAAAAGATCCAAAGGCCTTTTACAAACAAACCAAAAAGTCCATCCGTAATGTGATATAGAAATTTAAGTGGCCCCAAGGAGCCAAACTGTATTTTTTTAGAGAGAAAATAACACTTCCCAATTTCAGAAGGTGTCACACTAAACACAGCTCATTTCTGACGTGCAGATCACAGATGGACTGAGTAGGATTAAGGGAGCGGCAAATCCATTCATCTGTGGCCAGCTGATCTGACAAGTATGTCAGGATCATGCAGGGGGGGAAACATTATTTTCAAAACATGATGGAGGCAGATGTCTACATAGGAGTGAGCGTGGACTCCTCCCTTACATCTGTGTCACACAAAAACTAACTCAAAATGGACCAACAATCTCACAATAAGAACCAAAACAATGTAACTCTTGGAGACCAAAGCAAGGGTAAATTTTCCTGATATTAGATTGGTAATGGATTCTAAGTTTATGACACCTAATGCATAAACAACAAAATAAAAAATAGCACCAGATTTTTAAATCTGTGTGATTTTTAAATCATGAGAACTAACGACAGGAATGGAGCCATGGCAAGGGCTCACTGGCCTCCTCCTCCTGCAGCACCAGGTTCAGTCCCCAGCACCCACACAGCAATTCACAACAGCCTGAAGTGTAGTTGTGGGGGATCCAATGCCCTCTTCTGATCTCTGTAGGATCAGACACACACGTGACGTACAAACATCCATGCAGGCAAACTACTCAATCAAATGCATATAAGGTAGGATGGTCTCCCTCCTAAGCAGAATCTAGTAAATAGTGTTTTCTTTTTTAATGGAAAATAACAAGTGTCAGAGAGAATGTAAGTAAAATATTTTTATATTGATTGTGAGAATATGGAAAACAGTTTGGTGATTCTTCAAGAATTCAAATGTAAATTTTTCATTAAACCAAGCAGTTTCACCCCTTTCAGCACCCAAATAGTTGAAACAGGTGCTAAAACAAGCATAGGACACACTGTCCATGGCAGTGTCATTCACAATATCCAGAGGATAGACAGATCCCGGGTCTGATATCCTCATCTGTCCTCCACAAGCGCCTGTACTGTACTGACAGTCACATCCCCAACAGAGGGGGCGGGGGGGAGAGGGAGAGAGAGGGAGAGAGGGAGAGAGGGAGAGAGGGAGGCAGGGAGACAGGAAGAAAAGGGGAGAGGGGGAGAGGGAGGGAGGGAGAGGTAGAGGGGGAGAGGGAGAGAGGGAGGGAGGGAGGGAGAGAGGGAGAGAGGGAGGGAGGGAGAAAAGGGGAGAGGGGGAGAGAGAGGGAGAGAGAGGGAGAGAGGGAGGAAGGGAGACAGGGAGAAAAGGGGAGAGGGGGAGAGGGAGAGAGGGGGAGAGGGAGGGAGAGAGGGAGGGAAGGAGAGAGGAAGAAAGAGAGGGAGTGAGGGAGTGAGTGAGTGAGTGAGGGAGGGAGGGAGGGAGGGTGAAACGAGTAATCAAAAATTAGAAATATAAAAGAAACCTATAGCGGGCGTTGTTGGCGTATGCCTGTAATCCCAGCACTTGGGAGGCAGAGGCAGGTGGATTTCTGAGTCCAAGGCCAGCCTGGTCTTCAGAGTGAACCCCAGGACAGCCAGGACTACACAGAGAAACCCTGTCAAGAAAAACCAAAAAAAGAAAAAAAAAAGAAAGAAAAGAAAAAAAAAGAAACCTATAAAAGCTGTATCAAATATAGAACATAATGCTATAGTTAAGACTATAATTTAACAGTAATACTTGAGATAAGGGTGAGTAGGTTTGGGCTGGAGAGATGGCTCAGCAGTTAAGAGTATGGACTGCTCTACCAGAAGTCATGAGTTCAATTCCCAGGAACCACATGGTGGCTCACAACCATCTATAATGGGATCTGATTCCCTCTTCTGGTGTGTCTGAAGACAGCTGCAGTGTACTCATATACAGAAAATAAATAAATTTTAAAAAAGAAAGTAAAATCGTTAAAAAACAAAAGGGGGGAGTAGGTTTAAAAGCTGAAGCTAACTTAAACATAATATTTTAAAATAATAGCCAATATTGACTGAATATGCATCATTTACTAGGCACTGGTCTAAGGTTTTCATATATGCTAATGCAGTCATTTATTAGTCAATTAAGGAGTACTTATCTGTCAAAATATGAAAGTAGTCTTCATATGGCTGTTGTGATATAACTGAAAGAAATCAATATTTTATAACAAAATGTTGGGGGATAATCCAAATGGCCATTATTAAGACACAGAAATACCGTCTATTTGTAGTGATGTATTACATAGCAATGAAAAGAACAAAACAGGGCATGACTTGGAATACTAGAAACATAATCACAAATTAGTGAAGCTAGTTGAAAACCCGAAAACACTGTGCTTAGGATGTAACAAACTAAATTGTAGAAGGAAATACAGGGCTGGAGTGGACGCAGCTGCGTCCCACAGTGGGGGGCTCACAACCAGTTTTAACCCCATGGGATCCCACATCCTCTCTGCCTCCACAGGCATCTGCACTCACACACCCACAATCTAGATCTTAATATCAGTCATAGATTACTGAGGGTTTGCTTTTTTATTATGCTTTATTATTTTAAAACAGATCCATTTATTGAGCATCTATTTCATATCTGGCCACATGGTTTTAAAACAATTTTTTTTACAATAAATGAGATTGCAAAAGACTGCAGGTGGACACTACTGCCCTCGTGTGAGGGGCATATGTCCCCAGACTTGCGTGGGTTTCAGGACCTTTTATTTCATACTGACTTTCAAGTGCAAGTGACATGTTGATCTATCTCTCCAAATAAGTTCCATGAACTATACAGCAACTCGTTTTTTTCTTTTCTGAGAAACAAAACTGAAAGCAAAAACACTATCCATTCCCAGAGCAATGAAAATATCTTAACCTATAAAACTACAGACAAGCACTCCATGTCCTCCAGACTTGGCCTGTGACTGAAAGGCTTCTCTTTAAGCTTTGCCCCATCCTTCCTGGGTTCCAAGAGCCCCTTCTTCGTTCGATGTGTACTTTATCCACTTTTCCTTACTGCTCAGATAATTTTAATGACTAACATTAAAGTGCATCCAGATTGCAACTGCTTTTGTAATTATCTTATCCCAATTTATGACCTGCAGATTCAAAACATACGTTTTATTGACACAAGTTAGGCTCCCTAGTAAAAGAGTCGAGAAATAAACTGGAATTTTTTCCACATCCATGCAAATGACAAAAGCTACTAAAAGCTGTTCTCTCTCAAAAGTCTAATATATGCTCTTTGGGGGTTGGAAAAATGGCTCAGCAGTCAAGAGCTCTGGTTGTACAGCACACGGTGAACAGACACATCCAGGCAAAGCACTCATACACAGAAAAATTTTAAAATGTAAATGCTCTTTAAAGCAAATTATAACAGCTATCACGGTTACTCGCGTTTCTTAGTCCTCCTGCAACTTTCTGTTCACTCTTTTATCTTGGATATTAACTCGTGTGATAGTTCACAGGGTCAACTTTTTTTTTGTAAGTAAATTTACTCCTAGTCAATATCATACTTGAATGCTTCCATTTGTATGCAAAGTACTGAAAACTCAACCTGAGACGAATTTACACTTCGAAGGGGAGGTAGATAAGGAACGATTCCCCTCCAGATGAATGCTGTCCGAGCTCATATTGGTGAAAGGAACATGTGCCAATGCAACCGCCACTGCAGACGTGGGTTGTCAGCGCTACTCATCGAAGTGTAAATTCACCTCTAAAGACCCGGCAGGCAGAAGCACTCTCCCCACCGACCTCGCAGCCTCAGTACTTTTGTACACTCAGATCTCTAAATAAAACAGCATCGACGTGAATGGCAGGTACCCCCGATGCTGCTGCGGGAGCCGTCCGCATGCGCTCCGCCAGGGCCGTCCATTCCACAGGCACAGAGAGCTTCGGGAATCCCTGGTAGCCATGAGGACTCGGACAAAACAGATGACGATCAGGGTAAAGCGCGCACTACAGAAACATTAGAGCTCACAGAAGCCCCGGCACCAGCGGTGACGCCGCGGCTTGGAGATGCCCCGGGGCTTCGGGAATACCCGCTATCCCTTTAAGAGTCCCCGCAGGCCGGAAGTGACCGCACGGCGCCACAAGTCGAGCTCCTCGCGCAGCGCGCCTTCGAGCAGCGCGCGCGTCCGCAGTTCAGTGGGTTCCCGGCTCTTGCTGCAGTTCTCCGCCGCCGTCAGTCCCCTCAGCGTCGGCAGTTCAGTCACTAAGTCCCAGAGGGCTCTAGCGCTCCAGCCTACGCCGGGCCTGGTTCCGGGTTCGGCCTGCGCTCCTGGCGCGCCCTAGTAACGCACTTCCGGCGGCGACCGGGGCCTCTCGAACTTGGCGTCCCGAGGCGTGGAGGTGGCGGAAGAGCGGCCGGCGGGTGGGTGCGGAACCGTGCTCAGTGCTGGAGGTCCGCGAACTCCTGCACTGGTAGGGGTCAGCTCCGCCGTGGCTCGGTTTCCGGGGTTCTTTACGCACCGAAGCGGGTCTTGGGCGGAAATGGATAGAATTTGCACACGGCCCGGGGCCTAACTCTCCAACCGTGTGGCCGCGGCTTCCTGTGTCCCAGCGCCCCAGTGTCTGCACAGCCCAGTGCCCTGTCGCTTGGCGTAGGAACTTTGAAAAGTTGAAAGGATTTGCCACAGTCATCCCAACCACCCTTTCAAAGCCATTCGAAGACCACGTGGTCTCGGTCTCTCTCTCTCTCTCTTTCTCTCTCTCTCTCTCTCTCTCTCTCTCTCTCGTTTGTTTTATTTTGTAATAACTTACACCGTTTAGAAAGCAAAACAGGAAACACGGTTTGGGCAATTTTGGTGTTTCCTGCTGAAATGTTTGAGTATAAAGTTTCATGACAAAAGAAAGAGAAAAAAAAAAAAGCTAGTGAGCGCAGAGCCTCTTCTGAGCTGTGTCCACTAGCTTTGTTCCCTTAGATAAATGAAAGAGAATTAGCACACTGTCCTTGGGCAAGTCACTTTACAAATGAAGCTGCAGCTTTCATTAAAGGAATTACTTAATCATTAAAATTTGGTTTAAAACTCGGATTTTTTTTTTCTGGGTCAAAGAAGGTCAGAAAGAGGAGAATTTGCAGTTTAAGTAAAGATTTTTTTTCAAAGCCTCTAGCTAAGATCTGTGGCCATCTTGAATGTTCATGAGTTTAACTTTGGATGGCCAGAGCAGTTTCAGTGAGGTGTCTTGAATGCCGACCTAGGAACCTTCATATCGGTTTAAAGGCTGTCTCCTTCACTGACTGCTTACATACCTGAGAACTTTGGTAAGGGAAAAAGCTAAACATATTACAAAATGAGGTTTAGGGATATGGTATACTGATTGCTAGCTAGCTTTAGAGAAGTTTTAGCGTGTGGATCTGAGCTCTCCTCCATGAAGTTGCATGTACATTGACAACACATACATTCATTTTTTTCTAGCAATTTTAAGGCCTTGTGGTTTATTAGCCATCGGAAATTTAACCATAGCAGCAGATCAGGTCACTACAGAGTCTACTCCTTTTGCTTTTGCCAGCATCAGCATTGGCTCTTGCAGTCCCCCACCCCCACCCCCAAACCCTATTCTGGTTTTGTGTTCCTTTCCCTGTTTTTCTTTCCTGTTTTATGAGCAGTTTTTCTCTGCTCATAAAGATCATTTTTTTTAAAGTATTTTTAAACTCATTCTTTGCATAATCCAAAAAATTATAACTCATGTTTAAGCCCTTTATCTTGGCACCAGCAAGCTTTCAGTGAAAGATTTATTTCAGGCTGGAGAGATGGCTCAGTGGTTAAGAGCACTGACTGCTCTGCCAGAGGTCCTGAGTTCAATTCCAAGCAACCACATGGTGGCTCACAACCATCTTTAATGGGATCCAATGCACTCTTCCAATGTGTATGTGAAGATAGCTGTAGTATATTCATATACATAAAAAAAAAATTTTAAAAAAAGCATACACCTCTATGCCTGGCTTTATTTTAAAAAAAAGATTTCATTTTTATGTATATTAATGTTTTGCCTGCATATATGCATTTACATAGTGTACTTGGTGCCTGCAGAAATCATAAGATATCTGATTCCCTGGAACTAGAGGTACTGGAGGTTGTTAGTTACCAGGTGGGTGCTGAGAACTGAGTCTGGGCACTAGTCAAGATTAATGAGTTACTCTTATCTGCTGAGCCATCTTTGTAATACTGGACAATGTCTGAACTGTAACAACATTTTGTTAACTTTAACCACATTAATTGAGCTTAGGTCCTAGTTGGATACTTTCAAATACAGACACACACACACACAAAACCCAGCAACCTGATTTTTCTGTAGCTTTTCTTTGAATGGTCTCCTCACCAGCTAAAGAGAGAGAAGACAAGATGGTTATGTTTAAAGGGGACAGACAGATAAGACTTGTAACAAATGAAGTCAGAGAAGCTGGTCAGTAAATGGCTTATTCAGTCCTCCTGAAGGGTCTTCCTTCTCCAGAGTAATAAACCACACTTCTCCCTTGGGTAATCTCGTTTGTAGATTGGGTTTTTCTTCCGTGAATCCTTCAGTAATGGTATATTCTGTTGATTCTTACTATATGATCTTCAGCACACTTCTTATTTATGATCGATCACCTTCAGTCTTGCTTTCCGTATCTTATATTTCTTCATAAGAGACAGATTTTCAAGGAGTTATATCTTTACTAAGTTGATTTTTTTTTTCCTCAAAACCTTTTGGATTCCAGCTTCAGCAAGCTCTTGCTTCTAAGCCCATCTAAGATGAGGTGGAAGTCCTAAAATATCAATGATTTTCACTCCTATCTCCAAACCTGTTTGTTTATACCTGCAGAGCAGATATAAATAAGCCTTGCTTTTCTTTTTTATTATTATGTTTTTTAATTAATCATTCCATTCCTTTTTTTAAATTGGATATATTCTTTATTTACATTTCAGATGTTATTCCCTTTCCCAGTTACCCCCTCCCGGATAGCCCTTATGCCATCTCCCCTCCCCCTACTTCTATGAGGGTGTTCCTCCATCCTCCCCCTTCCCTCCCACCTCCCCAGCCTCGATTCCCCTACACTGAGTCATCTATCAAGCCTTCATAGGACCAAGGACCTCTCCTCCCATTGATATGTAACAAGGCTATCCTCTGCTACATATGCAGCTAGAGCCATGTGTACTCCTTGGTTGATGGCTTAGTCCCTAGGAGCTTTGGGGGGGGGGGTGTAGGTCTGGTTGGTTGATATTCCTATGGGGTTGCAAACTCCTTCAGCTCCTTTAATTCCTTCTCTAACTCCTCCATTAGAGATCCAACACTCAGTCCAATGGTTGGCTGTGAGCATCAGCCTCTGTAAGGCTCTGGCAGGGCCTCTCAGGAGATAGCCATATCAGGCTCCTTTCAGCAAGCATTTCTTTTCTTTTCTTTTCTTTTTTTGTTTGGCTGTCCTAGAACTCACTCTGTAGACCAGGCTGGCCTGGAACTCAGAAATCTGCCTGCCTCTGCCTCCCAAGTGCTGGGATTAAAGGCGTGCGCCACCACTGCCTGGCTTCAGCAAGCATTTCTTGGCATCCACGATAGTGTCAGGGTTTGGTGACTCTATATGGGATGAATCCCCAGGTGGGACAGTCTCTGGATGGCCTTTGCTTCAGTCTCTGTTCTACACTTTATCTACATATTTGCTCCTGTGAGTCTTTTGTTCCCCTTATCAGAAGACCCGAAGCATCCACACTTTAGCCTTTCTTCTTGAGCTTCATGTGGTCTGTAACTTGTATCTTGGGTATTTTGTGCCTTTGGGCTAATATTTTGAGAATAGTTTTAGCTATCCTGGGTTTTATGTTATTCCAAATGAATATGCATTTTGCTCTTTCTAACTCTATGAAGAATTGATTTGGAATTTTGATGGGGTTTGCACTGAATCTGTAGATTGCTTTTGGCAAGATGGTCATTTTTACTATATTAATGCTGCCAATCCATGAGCATGGGAGATCTTTTCCATCTTCTAAGGCTTCTACCTGTTTACCTGTGTTTTCCTGTATTTCTTTAAGGGAGTTATTTATGTCCTTCTTAAAATCCTCTATCATCATCATGAGAAGTGATTTTAGATCTGAATCTTGCTTTTCCGGTGTGATGGTGCATCTAGGACTTGCTATGGTGGGAGAATTGGGTTCTGATAATGCCAGGTTACCTTGGTTTCTGTTGCTTATGTTCTTACACTTGCCTCCTGACATCCGATTATCTCTAATGCTACCTGCCCTTGCTTGTGATCCTGTTTGTGTCAGAACTCCTCAGAGTCCAGCTGTCTCTGTGGTCCTGTGATACTAGGATCCTGAGATCCTGGGTATGTCAGAGCTCCTGGAAATCAAGCTGCCTCTGGGGCCTAAGATCTTGGTATGACCAAGCTCCTGGGATCCCAGGATCCTGAGTGTGTTAGAGCAGCTAGGAGTGGAGGTTCCTCTGGATTGGATGTTGCAGGACTGGGCTGGGGAGTTCACTCCCAAGGTAAACCAGCTGAGACCGGAAGGAACCTGTGCCACTGGTCAGGCAGGGTCCCTGGGTTCTGCTGGTCCCAGTTATTCCCAGTGGTGTTGGACAGATGTTAAGTCCCCCTCACCTCTGTTCATGTGATCCTGGGTGTGTTAGAGTGCCTGGGAATGGAGGATCCTCTGGGTGTTGTGGGGCTGGCTGGGCAGTTCACTCCCAAGGTGACCCAGCCCAGACCAGCATGCCTTGCTTTTCAGTCTCAAGTTTCCACGTTTTACCACCTCCAAGTCCTAGATGAATAGCAGTACATCCATGATAAGCCACTCAACAGATACTACATTAGGGGGGCTTGGGGGAGTGCTTATAATGTGTAGGAGGGGAAGGTCTGCCCCAGGAACACCCAGAGCACCTACTAAATTGGATCTCACTGACTTTGCTTCAACTAGACTTCTTCTCGAGGCATATTGATATCACAAGAGCTGTAATTATCTCAGTGGCCCTTGGAACCAGTCTTCTAGGCCTAGTTTTCAAGAATATAGAAAGCCTCCTCAGGCTAGAGAGATGGCTCAGCAGTTAAGAGCACTGACTGGGCTTCCAGAGGTCCTGAGTTCAAATCCCAGCAACCACATGGTGGCTCTCAACCATCTGTAATGAGATCTGATGCCCTCTTCTGGTGTATCTGAAGACAGCTACAGTGTACTCATATACATAAAATAAATCTTAAAAAAAAAAATAGCCTTCTCATAGTACTCTTTGGTCCCATGCTTAGAAATTCTGCCTCTCATGTTCTAGTGGTTCTGTCACGATCTGGCCCCTGGTGGATGGGGAGCAAGGCTCGCTTCCCAGCTGCCCCTGTGAACTCATTAACCAGAGGACTTTTTATTCTCTCCTGCTGCTCAGTGTTCAATACAGTTTCTGTCCCTAAACCTATCTTCTGGTGGTCGGAGTTTGCACCCAAAGTTAGAAAGTAGTAAAAGACTTGTGTCCCTAATAGACACCAAGTAAAGTTCGGCTCATCAGGGAAATGCCTTGCAGATAGCTACTTTGACTTGACTGCCTTTGATTTCGTAGTTAACTCAGGAACAAATAACTGGCAGCTTTTCCTCAGTTAGGGAATGACATGTTGAGCCAAAAAAAGAATTGTTTTGTTTGTAGTTTGGTTTGGTTGCAGGTTGTTGAGACTTAACTCTCTTGGCCAAACTGAGACTCATATGTCTTTGGTTTTAGATATCTTAATGTCTTGCCCACTGATTGGAGATAATTTGCTGGCAGAGCAGATGACCCAGAACTTAAATACCGCAAGATCCGCCTTCCTCACATTGACAGGCCTGCGGTCAGTCCTCTCCACAGACTAAGCTTTAATCAGCACCACCAACATCAGGAAAGGCTATTTTAAAAGTCTCAAGCCGCTACACTCAATCTCCAGCAGTTCAGACTAAAGCATAGGATGAAATTCAAGGATTTACATTTCTGAAATTCCTAGGTGATACTATGTAAGGAGAAATACAAAATAGAAGTAAAAAACTGGTACAAAGAAAAAGAGATTTACCTGCCCCCACCCCTCCTGAGTACTCATTACCATTGCTTAGAAACCTTAGAAAAACTGTCTTTCTGTTTCTGAAATTCACATACGTTTTTCTGAAAGCTAGGTCAGTTTCTCACCACTTTTACAAACCTTGGCTCCAGACTGAATCTACCCCCAATAGAGAGATTGGAAGTTTGGGTTTTTTGTTTTGTTTTGTTTTGTTTTTCAAGACAGGGTTTCTCTGTATAGCCCTGGCTGTCCTGGAACTCACTCTGTAGACCAGGCTGGCCTTGAAGCCAGAAATCTGCCTTCCTCTGCCTCCCAAGTGCTGGGATTAAAGGCATGTGCCACCACTGCCTGGCTTGGAAGTTTGTTTTCAATTTTGAACAGTGAGCAAATTTGTGGGTACTGAAATTGCCAGGTACATTTAGGATGGTCTCTGGAGGTAGTGGTGTCATCAAGTTTGTTTACTGGAAAACAAGTTCCACTGAGAGCATGTATACAATGGATTCCATTAACTTAGCCTTTGGGTGAGACTTCCTTCTTGGCAGTCACTTCTGCAGATGTCCAGTTATACATATAGCATCCGAGTATAATGCTTATCCAATAAAAAGAACTGAAACCTCCCTCGGCAGGCTGATTGGAAAGATATTTGTATTTGTATTCTTCCAGCAGTGGTGGAGGCCACACTTAGGGATCTAGTGTACAGTATAAGGTTGAATCAGAATGTTAAATTTCCCTCTAGTTCTTTGAGACTGCCCTCATGGTTCATCAAAGACTGAATGTTTGCCTTACTGAATGTGGATCCTATCACCTGCCCCACCTCACAGTCTATAAAGTTGAACATTCCCTTTATGCTTTCCAAATCAGTAGTGAGTCTTGGAAAGAGAATACAAAAGCCAGTGGAGCACGGCAAGCCCACATTGTTATTTGAACAACTGTAGTTGGACAACTGTATGGCACAGACTGACAGGCACCAGGGGAAGAGCTATGGAAAAGGCAATGCTGACTAGAGTTTATGACCAGGAAGGCGGAGAAATGCTTCAGTGCATTTGCTTCAGTTGGGAGAGTGTCAAAAGTGTAAAGGCGTGCCTAGTCCAGCCATTGGAGCCAGGGTAGCGTCCTAGGATAGTTGACTATCCAAAGGATCAGCAGGAATAAAGCAAGGAAAGGAAATTATTGGTCTATAGGCAAAAGGATAGCAGTTAGGAAAGTCCAGAGGAATGAAAGTGTGCGTGTTCAGGGAACTGCAGGCAGGTATCAGTGGGAGACGGGATGATCGGTGCCACTGCAGCGCACACATGGGCAGCCTTTCCCAGATCTGCCTAACCGCGGTAGACCTGGGCACTGTCTCCTTTCACCATGTCCACACCACACTCTTCAGTCAAAGTGTGTAAAACTACTGAGGTGCCCTAGGCATCCATGCATCCTCTTGTGCACATAATGACCGAAGTGAAGTAAGCTTAACAAGAATGCCTATACTTACTTGTGTGTGTGTTTTTTCCTGATAACTACGGCTTCCTCAAGCAAAATACAAATTACTGACACAGTACATTCTTAAAAGGCATGATTTCTATCAGTATTCTGGTCTTGGAGTTGAAAGGATCTTTCCCATTTTACTTTGACATTTAACCATGGAGGAGTGATGCTTACTTGCTTCATCCACAATGCTTGTTCAGCTTGTTTTCTTATAGACCCCAGGATAACACGCTCAGGAGTGGCAGCACTTACCACGGCTAGACTCTCTCCCATTGATCACTAATCGAGAAAACGCCTTACAGCTGGATCTCATGGAGGCATTTCCTCAGTTGAGGCTCCTCCTTCTCTGATCTGTTAATTACCAGTTCCTGTAACTGACCTCAGCAGATTCATTTGTTCCATCAAGCCGACTCAGGTGGGATCATATCTCTGGTTTGCTGACATCCTCTCTTGGGTGGGTAGGTATTGATTTTGTTTATCTCTCCAAAAAAATCATGCAACAAACAAGATGAATGACTTCCAGGACTTGCTCCACCCCTCTTTAATAATGAAACTTAGGTCCTTTCTATATGTTTTCCATTTTGAAGACCAAAGAAAACTAACAATAGTCAAGACTAGAGAAAGGAAATCTACCTCCCAGTGTTATGTCTGTCCTTTTCTTACTGAAAGGTGTCCTTAGAAAGTTCTGCAAAGCCTCTTGTGCTGTATAGTTTATACCAACTTGAAACAAGCTAAAGCCATCAATTGGTGGGAAAGATGCCAAGAGCCAGTAGCTTGGCAGAAGAGACATAGGCAGGGATTGGGGTTCCCGGGCTTGGGGTCGCAGGAGAACCACAAAGAGAAGAAGAAAATGGAGGAAGAAAGAGAAGCCCCTATGGGTTCAGTGAGCTGTGAAAACATGGCCAACGGGCGGTGGTGGCACCCACCTTTAATCCCAGCACTTGGGACAGCCAGGGCTATACAGAGAAACTTTGTCTTGAAGAAAAAAAGGAAGGAAGGAAGGAAGGAAGGAAGGAAGGAAGGAAGGAAGAAAAGAGGGAGGGAGGAAGGAAGGAAGGAAGGAAGGAAGGAAGGAAGGAAACATGGCCGAGAGGGCTGGCCAATTGAGCTAAGAGCAGCCCAAATGAAACATAATAACTCAGGGTTTTGATGGGAAAGTAGATTCTAATAGCATAGAGGGTAGCATCTGCCCAGCTCTTGTGCTGTCGAAGGCTTATTGTGAATAATAAACATTGTGTGTCTTTTATCCGGGAACTGAATGATCAAGGCGGCGTAGAAATCCCGGATTGGGATTAAACCCTTCTACAATGTATTGGAGTTTCAAGCTTGCTTGCACAGTGCCCTTGAGAAGCAGTGTATGAAGCTGTAAAGGTGAAACCCAAGCTACAATGGAGACTTCAAGATATCCAAGACACCAAGAATGGAGACTGTAGGGAAGCCACGGGTGTTAAGCATAGATCCAGCTGGTTAGCCTGGGAGAAAGCCCACATGGACTGCAGCCACTAAGATGGCTGTCCAAGTCCACTGCAGCCAACATCATGATGAAATGTGGCCAAAATGCTGACTATGGGTTACAAGACTCAGTCTCTGTCCTGCTGGTTTGGCCTTGGCACGCTCCCCCAGGGTCAGCCTCCTTTCTGTCCGTTCGGAAGGGACATGCTTATTCTGCTCCACTTTATCCTGAGAGTCTGTAACTCAGCCTTGGTTTTACAGGGCCTTGTGCATCAGAGGAGACTTAGAACTTGGACTCTGAATAGTGCTGTAACTGTTACGATCATGGAACCCTTGGAGATGGGCCACATAAACATCATAAACATTTTGAATTATGTAGTGTGTGAGCCTTTTGGGCATCAGGCATAGAATATTATGGCTTAGATACAGAGTAACCCCCCCCCAACCCCGTCCCGAAAGGCGTACTTACAGAAAGTGAGTCAGCAGGGGCTGTTTGCTGTCCTAGGCTGAGCTCTCTTACATGCTCTCTGGCTCTCTCTCTCTCTCTTCCCTGGTGCCATGAGGTAGAAATATAACATTGCTATCATATAACTATCCAACTGCATGTGGCCGAGACCATGGACTGAAATCTCTGCAAAGATGCAAAACTATTCTCTCTTGTAATTTGTTCTATCAGATATCTTGTTACACTGATAAAAGCCAGATAACACAGGGTCACACTTCCTGTGCTGGGTCCTCCGTGTCTGGCTACACAGTGGAGCAGCACCATGCTTGCAGCCTGCTAACTACATACGTCCTTTCTCAATTCCAGTCAGTTGATCACATTAATTACAGCTACTTTTTTAAAAAATCCCAAAATAGTAAATTAGATTTTTCCAAACACATTTGGAAATCTACATTTGGACTCTGATGATGGGGATATTGTTAAAACTCAAACTGCTTCTTCACTTTGCTCCTGCAGTAGTACCATCTTCATGATGTCCTACCATCTGCTGCTTACCACTGTCTCACTGGACACTTGCTCAGTGCCAACTCTTTGTTCAGAGACACAAATATCTGCACATAAATATAAAGAGAGGAGAACGTCCAACTGTTTAGAAATGGGGAAAGGGAATAATGTTTTCCATCTTCAAAACCTTATTGAAAATGAAAATATTCGTTTAAAGTTACAAAAAAATGCATTCACTGACCTTTAAAGTTTGGCAAGTCCCAAAAGAGCAATACAATTAAGGAAGACAAGCAAAAACTCAGAGAAAATATATGACGCCTGACTAATGGGCACGCTCAAGATAAACTGCGTCTGCATGAGTTACCGATGCCCTTATTATTACTGAGTTCTGAGAAAATTAACAAGGAGCGACTTGTGTAAGGTCATCCACAGCAAGTAAGAACCCAGCTTGCTCATTGCTTATTGGTAACTGATGATTGTACAGAAAAAGAAAATTAGCGGAGAAAGCAGGAGAAGGGGTACTAGTTGGAAAGGAGCCCAAGGTTAGTTCATAGTGCCCCTAGAATTCATCTTTCAAGACAGGACATGGACACCTGCCTTATGTAAAATGTGATGACCACAGCATTTCATCTAAACAAACAGAACATCTCTCTGCAAACCTATAGCCTCGGTTCAACCGTAGGAAAATTATCAGACAGACCAAAATTGTGGAAAATCCGCATAAAATAGAGAACACTGTGATGCATGAGAAGCAAGAAACAAACAAATTCCCATGGTTGCCTGGCTTACATCCAGAGATCCCAAGCAGAGGTAGGTTTTCCCCTGAGTTAAGAATATGTAGAATTCAAGGCTCCTAGCAAAAAAATCATGGACAAAAGACCCTGGGATGACCAAACTTTGCAGACAAGACTTGAAATTGACAGAGGGATGCATGCGATTAGCTGATATTAACACACATGTGGAAAAGAAAGTAGGAATGCCTGAGATCCGCTGCATGCGAGGAGAAGGTGGAGGCAAAGAGGAGTCGGCAGAGCATCCCTGGGTCTCAGCGCCTCAGAGAGAGTGTTATTCTTCAGAGAATCCACAGAAGGCTGTTGCCTTAGAAGGGCCACATTTACCCTGGAGTCAAGGCTGTGCTGCCCCACACTAGAAAGTTTTAAGGCTTAAAAAACCAAACTGCTTTTAAGTAAATTATTCATATCCCAAAGTTTAATGTTGTTTAAGAGATATGGAAATCTCTTGTCCAATAAAGTACAATTTACAATGCCTGAAATCAAACCAAAGAAATAAACGATTAAAAATGTTTACCAGGTATATAAAGAACCATGGGACTTAAGCAGACACAAAATAAATGATGTTACATAATCCTGTACTTTTAGATACTAAAACTATGTGATAAAGAACCCTCTTATCCTTTAAAGTATCCAGACTCTAGTACTTTGTTATAGCAACTCATAGTAGACTATTCAGGTTCAGGGTGCTCACGTCCCTTCCAACTAACTAAGTGAAAAGTCCCTGAACCTACAAGGACACACCTACTCCAACAGGGCCACACCTTCTAATAGTGCCACTCCCTGGGCCGAGCATATACAAACCATAACATGTATGTTGTCGAAGTCTTTTTCTGCATCTAATAAAATGATCATGTGGTTTTGTCTATCAGTCTGTTTATGTGGTGGATTTTATCAATTTTGTATGTTGAACCATCTCTGCTTCTCTGGGGATGAGCCAACTTGATCATGGAGAATGATCTTTTCTATATTTACTTGGATTCCGTTTATAAGTATTTTATTGCTTTTTTTGCATCTATGCTTACATTATTATGTATTTGTGGTGTGGTGTGGTGTGTGTGTGTGTGTGTGTGTGTGTGTGTGTGTTTAAGATATCAGGGGTAGAGTGCCCTCATAAAAATAATGAGGTAATGTCCTTTCAGATTCTATTTTGTGGAATAATTTGAAGAGTATTGGTGTTAATCCTTCTGTGAAAGTCTGGTAGAATTCTATGCTAAATATATCTGTCTCTATTTTGTTTTGGTTGTGAGACTTTACTATTTCTATTTCTCTAGGGACTATGACTACATTTACATGAATTACTTAATCCCTGGAACATACATAACAGAATAGTACCCACTCCTGCAAGCTGTCCTCTCACACCTACATAAATACTGTGGCACACATCACTCAAGCACACACATCTCTCAAGCATAGATATACTTACTTACTTAATTAATTAATTAATTAGACATGATTTTTTTTTAAAAAAGGATATAATCATTCATGTTTGAGAAAGATAATTGCATTAATCCTTTAAAAGAAACACAGGCGGGCATCTTTTCTGATTGCATCCCAGCATTTGGGAGGCTGAGGAATGAGGGTCTGGGGTTCAAGCACAGCCTGGGCTACAGAGGGAGACTGTCTCAAAACAGGGAAAGATAGTTCACACAGAGAGAGGCAGACAGAGTGGTCAATTTGAAAGAAAAAACTAATGAGCCAAAGAAAGAAGATGAAAGGACAGAATTTGGCAAAGGACTTAGATACGAGAGAAGAAACTATGAAGTCAACTATATGCCTGGACCTAGGGTTATTCTATGGCAAAACTGAAGTGGAAGTTTCTGGATATGTCATGTGGTACAGACTCACACGGTATTTTGCTGAGGCAGGACCTGTGGAAGCCTTGTGTGTATGTAATTAGTGAGTTCCACAGAGCTGGACTCAAAGAAATACGGTTGTGGTGGTAGAGAGGACTTGGAAACCACGGGGACGAAGACAAGCAAGGCCAAGTCGTGGCTTTAGTGACGCCACAGTGAGTGTGAGGTCTGTGAAGGCTTCTCTTTCTCCAGAGCAAGATTTCAGGTGGCTGATCTGTAAAATCCCTTCAGAAGTCAGTGTCAGGCTGTGATGTGTAAATGTGGTACAGATATTTTTCCTATTTTATGCCTGGTTTGCACGTTATTCCTCTTGAATATTTCACTCAGTTGATGCTTACTGTGCACACTGTGGTAACGTTCCTCTAGGGACAGAAGAGCACAGTCACCCCTTGCAAATCCATAACCCAATCTGGCCAACCTCAGAATGAGTCACCATCGTCAGACTGACAATTCCAGAGACTTTCGACTTCCATTTAACTAGGGGTTCTTACTTTGTTTTAGAAATAACACACCTTCCCAGTGAGAAATCACTCTGCTCACTTAGATCTCTCTAATAGCACTTGTCTGCCTGGAGCCAAGGCCCAAACAGCTGGCCCTGAGTAGAAAATTGTAATAACTTATATGCACTGTCCTAGGGTCTTTATTGCTGCAATGAAACGCTATGACCAAAAAGCAAGTTGGGGAGGAAAGGGTTAATTCAACTTATGCTTCCATATCACTGTTCATCACCAAAGGAAGTCAGGACAGGAACTCAAACAGGCAGGAGCGTGGAGGTGGGAGCTAATTCAAAGGCCATAGAGAGGTGTTGCTTACTGGCTTGCTCTCCTAACTTGCTCAAACCTGCCTACTAGTAGAACCCAGGGCCACCAGTCCAGGGATGGCACCACCCGCAATAGTCTGGGCCCTCCGCCATTGATCACTAATTGAGAAAATGCCTTACATCTGGATCTCAGAGACATTTCTCCAACTGAGGTTCCTTCCTCCCTGATGACTCTGGCTTCTGTCAAGTTGACACACGAGATACACCGTAGGCTTCTGTAATTTACATACACGGTCATCTCTAGATCTCGTTTTAGATCCTGGCCCCAAGTTACACTTTAAACAATTTAAACAGAGACAGGAGACAGCAAGTCTGGCCACTTGGACAAATGAGAGAGTCTCACTGCAAAAATATGACATTATTTCTTAAAGTGCCCTGTGTTGTTCTTTTTGAATATTTGTTGCCCAGAGTTGTCTCGCCCATCTGAGGGAACTGCACCTTTCTCAAGAAGAGAGCTGTGGGCTTTATGGTAACCCAGGACTTAACATTGGTTTGACCTGCTGCCCCTGTGAGCATGTCAGAGGCATGCTCTTTGGGGATGGTCCAGTCCTGGTAAACAAACAATTACATGCTAGCATTGTAAACTTCTTTTGTCTCTAACAGCCGACTTATCTTTGGGGTATTTTGGAGGCAGTGTCCCCTTAGCTAAATTCTACTTTGTGTGATTTAATGTCTCATAAGCAAATCTATTAGAAAATCTTTTATTAGGGCAATTCTATTACTTTGAGTTTCTCCTACCTCATTTTGACCACACTGAGGTCAGTATCCTGACCCTTGACCCTTCTAGGTCCTGTGCACTTCCTTGTAAAGAACCTTACTAAACCAGTCTCTCAAGAATCCCCAAGCACAGTATCTAATCTTTAGTATCACCAGCCCCCAGGGGACTGTCCATCTGCCTGTCCTGGCGAGAATCTACTTGCTGGGTTTAGACACAATTCCTTGCTTACTGCACCACTGGAAAATAATAACAAAAATGGGGAATGGGGGCTGGTTTTTAAAAATTGTATTTGCAGTATTGGCCAGAACTGGGAGAATAGAGAAAATTTCAATCTCTGCCTTGACCGAAAACACTTATGTAAATCTATATAAGACATGAAACACAATTTGGAAATTTATGCCTGCAGGTTTAGTTGTGATGTGCATTATCAGAACTGTGAGGGTAACCTGTGCTGGGATATAGCGCCTTCTCTGTACTCCCGCAGGAGGCTTCTCCTCCCCTCGCTTTGCAAACTCCTGGAGTAATTCTCCTCACTTGGACACTGTACACTGGGCCAGATGTTCTAGTGCGTTCTGTCCCTGGTCTGTTTCCTGTGGGTAAACTCCCACCTCCCCAGGCAGTGGTCAAGCTGAGTTCATTTCTATACGAGGTCTCTTATCTACAACCGCAGGAGGCTTAGATAAAAACCAGCTTTTACTGCTTTAGGTACTGTTCCAGCTCTGGTTTCCTCTTGACATATCAAGGGTTAATCAGTTAGCTGTCTTAACTTCTATTTCTTCAAACTCCTGAAGCAGAAAGTTCTAGAGTGTTCCATGCAGAAGCTGTCCACCTCACTCTGCCCCCAACTGGGGCGGAGGAGATAGGCCAGTGGCAAGCCTCTTCACTCTCTCTCCGAGATGCTCTTAGACCCACGTCAGCTCCTCTGCTTAGTTCTGTTGGTCATGCTGGTTAGTTTCCCAGTCAAACTCTTGGCTGAGATCTCGTCTCTGTTCTGAACATAGCTTAGTCTGGTCAGACAGCAGAATCCTTGTCAGATCCCCACTCCTGAAGAGAGTGAACCTGCTCATGCCATGCCTACAACTGTTTTGCACAGTACAAATACATGTGGGATTCTAAGAAAATCTATTACACAAACACACTGGCATGAATTTGAAAATCACCATCTTCATTTTCCACAAATGAACTACTAAGGCCCTTTAAAAATTATTATTTAACCTCACCCTCAAAGGGAATGTATAGCTTCTATACTTAACGAAAGTAAACATTGGGCTGGAGAGATGCTCAGTGGTTAAGAGCACTGACTGTTCTTCCGGAGGTCCTGAGTTCAAATCCCAGCAAACACATGGTGGCTCACAGCCATCTGTAATGAGATCTGATGCCCTCATCTGGTGTGTCTGAAGACAACTACAGTGTACTTACATATAATAAATCAATAAATCTTTAAAAAAAAGAAAGTAAACATTTATAATATTTTCTTATGGGACTTACATGGGCCTAGAAAATTAAACAGAAAAAGAGTTGTATAATAAAGACAAATGTTAACAGTGCAATGACTGAGAACTAATTTAAATACTAAAGGAAGCCGGACGTGGTGGCACACACCTGTAATTCCAGTACTTGGGAGGCAGAGGCAGGCGGATTTCTGAGTTCGAGGCCAGCCTGGTCTACAGAGTGAGTTCCAGGACAGCCAGGGCTACACAGAGAAACCCTGTCTCGAAACAACAACAACAACAACAACAACAACAACAAAAATACTAAACGATATGACAGGTTTAGTTCATAGATGCAGGGGCTATGAGCTTCTCAAGGCTGTCAGCTTGACCACATCTGCAGTTTACTAAAGCCCAAGCTCCTAGGGTCATCTGTGAGGGAGTTTTCTTGATTGAATTATTTGAAGTGGGAAGAACCACCCTAAACCCAGATCTTAAGGTGGAACAATCTACCTTAAATCTTGGCCACACCTTCTGGTGGCTGGAAGAAGGAAGCTTGCTCTCCACCTCTTACCCTCCCTCAGACTGGCAAGTCCATTCCCTTTGCCGGGATCAGAGCAGAAATCCTTCTTCAGGATTCTGGTGTGTGCTGAAGACCAGCAGAGACGTCCAGCCTTGTGGACTGAACTACTGGATTATTTGACAGTGCTTGTTGTATTAAAATATTATAAGACATCCAAGATGGACAGCCGCTAAGGGATGACAGCTGATGTGTTGTCCTCTGGTCTTCACACTCCTGTGCCATACCTACCCTGTAGTTTATTCTATTAGTTAATTAAAACAAGGTCTCTAGTTCTCAACTGAGCCCCAAACTTTTGGACTCAGATTCTTCTGTCTCAGCTTCCCCAGTAGATGAGACTACAAGCTCACATCTGTCCACTGGGTTTTCCTCCAGCTTATTACTGATCCATTTATTTTGATGGGGTCTTATTTTGTAGCCCTAACTAACCTGGCATTCCTGTGTAGACCAGAGTTTTTTGGAACGCACAGTGTTGAGGTTCAAGGCAAGCACCACTGTGCCTGGCTTTCTTGAAGCTTTGAAGAAAGAAAAATATACAGAAAGCCAAATATCGGAAATTCAAATGATTTCAGACTTCACAGGAAATTTTAGAAATTTCAAGACAGGATATAATTTTTGTTTGTTTGTTTTTTCCAGAGAGTGTTTCACTAGTAGCCAGAGCCTGGCCTCAGGACTGAGGTCCCGGACTGGCATTACAGTCTGTCCACCACACTTAGATCACATAATACCAATATCTAATTGAGTCTCGATTTTATACTGAAAACTATTCCGTAATTGCACCTCTGACTGCCAGACATCCTACAGCGGATGTCTACTACAGCTGGTGCTGTCTACCCTGCCACTCAGCAGAGGGCCTGAAAAGATTAATCTGTGAGAAGCACCACTGTCCCCTCCCCTGGGGGGGGGGGGACACAAAGGTTCTTTAGGCATTAACAATCATTTGAAGTGTAAACGACCCTAGGGCCCTGCTGTTAAATCTCACCTTTGAAATTCAAGCATGCCAGGAGAGGGGGTTTTCAGAACTCTGATTGGCTGATCGAGAACCCTTCCAGACCTGTTTGTTTTGCCCGGGTATCCTAAAAACTGTTCAAGAACCCTCTTGTGTAAAGGCAAAAAACCCTGGCAGACATTTTTTTTCCTTACAGTTTAGTCATCATCGATGAGGTGTGAAAGTTGAAGTCAGGCTGTTGCTCTCCTGTTTGAGGATGGGTTCTGTCCAAACAAAGGGAGGGAGGAGAGCAACCACGAGTGGGATCCCAGCTCAAGAATGGAGTCCTAGAACAGTGCAGAAGGGAGCAATTTAAATGTGGGCACTCAAAAGCTGCAGCCTAATGGCAGGGAAATTTTAGTTGTGCCCCTAATGCTAGTGGCAGGATGCTAAATATCTCAGCTAAAACAGCTCGTAAATAATAACCATGAACAGTGAATCCTGACCATACCAAATAGCCATACACAGGTGTCTGTGTTTTAGCTCTAGCCTACGTTTATTCTTAAGTCAAATAAGAGTGATCAGAACTCAAGGACACGGATTCAGATGACGACAAACACTAAGTCACAGCTCTGTAACAATTCTCTGGAGCTTTTACAGTTACAGATCTGAAGAGAGCTACAAACCAAGACACTTTGGGAACACATTGGTAGAAACGTTACCGGGAACGAGGGTTACCATACAGCAGAAAAACCTCCTTGGAGGTTGCAAGTAGTGTCTGGTGACCATCTTAGCCCTGAGCTGGTGATCCTGTGACAGGCACAAAGGTTAAATCAAGTGCCTACGGAGGAGCTAAAGACAGTCTCTGGTCACTTGGCCATTATCACGGGGTTTTTGATGGACTGACCAATTTTGTGGAATCTTTAACCCAAGTGTATCCCAAAACCCTGAGCTCAAGAGAAATAGGAACGTCCATGTGTGAGAGGCAAGGGAAGGCTCTCCACAGGAAGGAAACAACAGTCTGGACAACTGAGTAAAGGCGGCATAGGCTTTGATGGTTTAGTGTTGTTGCTTAATGTTGTTGTTCCCGGGTTTCGGCACCACATGATGGGATATAAAAGAGAGAAAGGATATTAGGGAGTGTGGCATGACGGTGTGGGGGGAGGGGGGTACCTAAGCGGGCCCATGCCTAGGCATCCCTTCCCCCTGAAGGATCAGGCACACACCAACATGGTATAGAATAGAGTTTATTTAGGGAAGAGGATGAGAGTCAATGGTATAGTGGAGGCAGAGAGAGAGAGAGAGAGAGAGAGAGAGAGAGAGAGAGAGAGAGAAGAGAGAGAGAGAGTAGAGAGGAGTGGAGGCCAGCCATGACCACGTGGAGGGGGAAGGGGAAGAGAGCCCAAGAGGGGCAGAGAGGTGAGAGTGCGATGAGAAGGCAAAGAGAGAGGAATGAGAGAGCGAGGAGGGGCAGGCAGCCCCTTTTATAGTGGGTCAGGCATATGGGGCGGGGCATGCCTGGCTATTGCCAGGTAACTGTGGGGTGGAGCTTGGACAGAATACCAACAGGCTTGTTCTTAGAGGGACGGAGATGGACACCTAAGTTAGCAACTAAAATAAATGAAATTCAAGAAGCCTCACTCTATCTAGCCAAAGGAGATGGTCTCCCATTTCGGTTAACTATTTCCCTCCGGTAAGGATGGTGAATCTCTCCGGTTAGTGTGTGTGCTTCTCCACTCCTCTCCAGCTCACTCTGAGAGACAGCAAAGTAAAACTGAACCCTGTCTATTTTATTTTGGCATGATAGGATTTGAATTACAATTATGTACAGAAAAAAAAAACAAAATTAACAAACTATTTTTCCTGTTTTCAGTGATTGGAAGAGGAGTGGTAGGGGGAGGCGGTGGCACATAGTAGGGCCAGCATATTTCAATGTATCATGTATTTCTACAAAACCTATATGGTTGTTTTTGCTCTTCAAAAGCAACTAGGTCCAAATGGTTCCAAAGAGTTGTGCATGCGTGCGGGCGTGCGGGTGGTGGGGGATGGGAATTCTATCAACTGAAACAGTTGCTGCCTGTGCAAGATGATAAGATAAAGTGAAAGTAAGAATATTTGCATGTGGGCCAACACATGTAGCCTGATAGATTCCGGCCCCAAATGAAAAAGGTAGGAAACCACTGAATAAAGCCAGAGCCAGCCCCATAAAACAAAACAAAATAAACAAAACAATAAAACACTAAAAACCCCTCAACTGTTCAGACACTGCCTGTCTACCTCCTTGCTGGTAGCCGGGAGGCATTAATCAGCGAAGCCCTGTATTACCCGGTATTTGGGCCACCTTTCGAACGGATAGCTGGGGTTGTGATGTCTTCTTGCTGAAGGCTGAGTGCTGTCAAAGCAGCGGCAGGAAAGCCTAGGCTAAGACACTGGATTACACCAAGTGAGGTCTGAAGGCTTTGCTGGGAGCTGCGGCAGCTTGTGGAGTCATCACGCCGTTTTCATTTCAGAGTATGAGGGGCGGCTCTCAGCAGCCCCCCCCCCCTAGCATCACGTTTAGTGCTGTTTGGACTGAGAGGCCAAGAAATTTTCAAGTGGTTTCATTGAAAATTTCCCGGAGGATAAGCAAAATAATTGCAGAAGAATGGGTTTGCTGTGGAAATAATCGAGACAGCCCTAAAGACCCAAGTCTAATCTGTTCCTTCAGGACAAAGGAAACGATCTAGGATGGTGGGGGCTCATGCTCACAGTTGGTGCGGGTGCAGCAAGCCAGAGGCAGTGGAAGGGGAGGCCCTGGATCCTCTGTAGTTTTACTGACTGACAGAAATAATGACAAACTCCCCCACAAATATAATTTTTTCCTCTTGCCAGTAACACAATACCACCAAACAAATCAAATTCTAAAGAAAACACATTGATTTTGCCTTGTGACTCTGGAGGTCCAGAGGGGAGAGACTACATATGGTGATGTCTTTCTTGTTGAAAAAATCATCAAAGGGTCTCACATGGCAAAAGACAGGGAGCATGTGCATGTGTGAGCACATGCATGCATGTCTCTATGACCCCTCCCCTTTTTTATAAAGCTGTATGGATCCTATCATGGAGCCTTGCATGAACCTAATCACATTTCAAAGCAGGAACTTTTTAGAGAGGTGGGCTATTTCTATGCTCTTTGTCCCTAAAGGTTTACAGGTTGGTCGCCAATAGTGCTCTTGGGAATAGATGAGCTTTAGGATCTGGGGTTGGTGGAAGGGAGGTGTATCACCGGAGCCTTTCATGGAAGAGGATATTGGAACCCCTGGGCCTGACTCACTGCTACACCTCCATTCTTCATGCCTGCTGTGAGGCTATCATTTCATGCCAGGATTGACTGTGGGACTGCAGGTCTAAAGTAATAGAGACAAGTGACCACGGCAGAAACTGTAAAACTGTCAGCCCAAATACATGCTCCCATTTCTGTGCTCTCTAGGGAGCTACCACAGTAACTGACGCTTACCAAATTCAGCAGCAGTTCTATGGTCTGGAACTCCACTCTGCCACTGTCCAGGGAGATATCCAAAACTATATCCAGACCATGGCACCATGTATTCTTATGTGACGCCTACATTGTTATCCCATTTCATGGGTGAGTTAAATCTGGAAAGTCACTTGTCTAATACCACCCACTCAGTGGCAGAACCAGAATTCAGATCAGTACTCCCAGATCAAGGCTCATACTTCAGATATCATACTGATTTTGTCACCTGTACAAATATCTTCCAAATGTAAAGAAATCCCAGTTTCAAAAATGTCAGAGACAGCAGTGCAATGGCTCTGTGAAAGGTCACTTACCACGGAACAAGGTTGGACCACACACTGGAGAATGAGCAGATAATCATATATGGCAAACTTGAAGACAAGTCTGAACTGTAACCATTTGTGTTAGAGTTTTAGAGAGAGCCAAAGCTTTATATAAACCAAACAGACATATTTCAGGTTGTTTATAATTGAGACAAGTAAAATAACTTAGGTTTCAGCCTTTCCTCCTCTCCTCCTTCTCTTCCTCCTCCTCTTCCTTTTTCTCTTCCTCTTCCTCCTTCTCCTCCTCCTCCTTTTGCAGGCATGAATGGTACCTGGCATGGCAGCACATGACTGTAATTACATCACTTGGGAAGCAGAGGAAAAAAAATCAGGAGTGCCGAGTCATCCTCAGCTACGCATTATGTTTGAGCTAGCCTGGGCTACATAAAACCCTATGTCAAAACAAAGGTTTGTTGTAGTTACAGTGATCTAGAAGGACCAGTCCCCCCATTTTAGTTAGGGTTTTACTGCTGTGAACAGACATTATGACCAAGGCAGCTCTTATAAGGACAATATTTAAATTGGGGCTGGCTTACAGGTTCAGACGTTCAGTCCATCACCATCAAGGCAGGAACATGGCGTCATCCAGGCAGGCTTGGTGCTGGAGGAGCTGAGAGTTCTCCATCTTCATCTGAAGGCTGCTAGCAGAATACTGACTTCCAGGCAGCTAAGGATGAGGGTCTTAAGCCCACTCCCGAAGTGACACACCTACTCTAACAAGGTCACACCTCCAAATAGTGCCACTTCCTGGGCCAATCATATTCAAACTATCACACACACACACACATACACACACACACACACACACACACACACACACACACACAAACCTACTGAGAATAGTAGTTATCTCACAGCATGGACAAACAAGCCAGCGATGGATACGAAACATTCATCAACATATAGCCTAGTTGCAGCTTACCTATCACCAAAGTTTCAACTGGGTTCTGGTCAATTTTAATGTACCCGAAGAACCCCTGTTACCTCATAGCTCACAGAAGTTTGGGGAACATGATCAGTTGTGGAGTCTCCACAACAAATTATCTCTTGTTTTTCATTTCTCTTTTCATTATATCAGTGGGTACTTAGACCTTAAATACAATCTTGTTAACTCTAGTACCTACAGATCCAAGGTACTTCCTGTTAGTGAGATTATAGCAAGAACAGCATAATCAAAGAATTCCTGGATTTAGGAGAATAGTGCTCATATGCCTGTCAATAGCTGTCTTAGGTGTCAATACCTGTCTTAGTCAGGGTTTATTCAGCTTACACTTCCACACTGCTGTTCATCACCAAAGTAAGTCAGGACTGGAACTCGAGCAGGTCAGGAAGCAGGAGCTGATGCAGAGGCCATGGAGGGATGTAACTTACTAGCTTGCTTCTTCTGCCTTGCTCAGCTTGTTTTCTTATAGAACCCAGGAATGGCACCACCCACAAGGGGCCCTCTCCCCTTGATCACCAACTGAGAAAATGCCTCACAGCTGGATCTCATGGAGGCATTTCCTCAAGGGAGGCTGCTTTCTCTGTGGTAACTCCAGCCTGTGTCAAGTTGACACACAAAACCAGCCAGTACAAAACCCTAACTGTGAACCATGATTAGGCTCACCAAATGATCTTTGATGTCAATGATACTTTACGTCAATTTTATCTAATTTCAAAGTTAAATTTCTATTTTTTGAAATAAGAATGATATAAACTGGGCAGGGAATCAAATACATTTTTGTTGTTGTTTCAAGACAGGGTTTCTCTGTGTAGCCCTGGCTGGCCTGAGCTTGCTCTGTAGAGCAGCCTGGCCTTGAACGCAGAGATCTTCCTGCCTCTGCCAACCTCATTCTGATGAGGCTAAAGGCATGTTGCCATCATGCCCAGCTGCAAATTAGAGTTATAGATAGTTGTGAGCTGCTGTGTGGTGCTGGGGATTGAACCTGTGACCTCCAGAACAGCAGCCAGTGCTCTAAACACCGAGCCATCTCTCAGGCCTTAAAATAATTTTCGACCAAAGCATTTAAGGAAGGTCGGTTCAGCAGCAGAGCTTGTGAGGGAGAGAAGTAGAACCTGAATCTAAGAATCTAAGACTTAAGACAAGAGAGTACTTGTCTTAAGGGGGAAGTTCAGCAGGATCTCGAAGCACAGCTGACCAACCTCACAGCTGATTTTGGCCCCAAACTGCATGGACTTTGGTCTTGCGGGGCTTTCCTGAGTCACTGCATCTCGAGACTCTTGAAGAAAGCTAACCATTGGCTATCGTTCATGACATTTTGCCAGTGGGCTTCCATGTTTGGGGAGAGGTTCTAGAATTAAGCAAGACAGGTAAGGTCAGTTTAGTATCTGTAGTGGCTATTCCTGGTTGTCCACTTGACTATATCTGGAATAAACTACAATCCAGAATTGGAAGGCTCACCTGTGATCCTAATCTGGAGGCTGGGAGATACAAGTTTCTTACCTGGATCTCAGCATGGAGATCTTGAGGCATAGTGGCCATGAATCCCAGATGATTAAGACAGGGAGATCTCTGAGTTTGAAGTCATCTGGGACAAAGCAAGTCCCAGATCCGGGCGTAGTGGCACACATCTTTAATCTGGACCACACCTTCTGTTGGAGACCTACATAAGGACATTCTCTTCTGACATGAAGAAGGAAAATTTTCTCTCTTCTTCACCTGCTTGCCTGGTGAGACTGAGCAACTGCTAGATCCTTGGACTTCCATTCACAGCTGCTACTGCTGACCATTGTTGGGAGTTGGGACTATAGACTGTAAGCCATCAACAAATTCCCTTACTATATAAAGACTGCCCATAGGTTCTGTGATTCTAGAGAACCCCGACTAATACAGAAGTTGGTACTGGGAGTGACATAGCATCATGGAGTCCAAGGACAACTTTCAAGGCTCTACCACATGAACCCTGGGGATCAAGCTCGGATCCTCAGGCCTGGTGGGATGTGCCTTTACCCGAGTCTCCTTGCTGGTTGATTTTGATCCCACTAAACTTCATGAGAACAGAATGAAGCCCTTAGTTACCTTTAGAAGGGAATCAAGTTCTAGGAACTGTATTAATACACTCCCAAATTGAAAAGCATCTTGCACATGTGGATGATATATACTTTCACAGATGTAGAATTCTGAGCATGCAAAGGTGAGGAGGCCTTTGTTTCTGGACAGTAGGAACTGGGTCAGTCCCAGATCTGCTCGGTTCTCAGCATCTAGCCCAATGCTTAGCACCATAAATACCAGACATTCAGCCAGGACTGTTAATGGACACTGATCCTACGCCACATAAAGTGTCTTCCTGTAAGATTATTGAAAATATCCTCCAAAGAAATCAAGCATTAACTCCAGACTAAAATCAAAATTCGGGGGTGGTAGTCTTAATCCCTTCAGTGAAGAAACAGCAGATATTCTTGGGATTTATGTAAACCAGGACGCCAGGACAGATAATACTGAGCGTAGTCTGAAAAGCATTCACTTTGGGAAAGCTGTATGTAAAAATATCGTCTAAATGGATGATTTCATGTGTGGCTCTCTGAACTGCAATTCTGCCTGTGTCGTCATGTCCCCTGAGCAGGTCTGGAAGCCAACCACATCAGGGTGTACACATTGACTACCCGCCAATGACCTACTTAAAAATGGGCAAATGATGTGTGATTATGAAACCAAAGAAAATTCTAGGATGAGTATGTTTAAACAGGGCAGTTTAAAATGTGCTTCAATTTGTGTTATTTCTCAGTGCATAAGCGAGCGCTTTGCCTCTGTACGATACCCCTAGTGTCAGTCATTTGCTCGGGGTGGTCGTGAACTCACCCTTTAGCCTGTCAGGCTGGTTAACCTTTAACCTGTGATCTTGCCTCAGGCCTCCTGAGTAGCCGGGTTGAGAGGCCTGTGCACAGGGACTTCTAATTCTCTGGGCTGCTTTTACAGTGACAGAATTCCTTACAGTTTCTCATATTTATCATCTAAACCAATGCTAATAGGATGGGGTCCACACAATGTTTGTGGACACAGCTGTTGTTCATGAAGAAATGGTATTGATGGAAAGGTAGCAATGCCTATACTTAGAATTCCTTTCTGTTCACACTGCAGATTGGGGGAGGGGGGGCGGGGGTGCAGTGCATCTCAGCAGGACTCCCCATGCCTCTGCGGGTCCCTTTAGAAGTCTAATGGGATGGTTTTCCTATCTTGGGGATGACTAGTTAGCTGGATGTGGAGAGGCACTGTCCCTGCTCAGGGCCAAGAAAAGTAATTTTAATTTAAGAGTCCAGCGCCACTAAAGATATCTAAAGAAAACAAGTACTCCCATAGGAACTCAGCCCCCATGGTAGAAGTTGTAATACAAATACAAAACAGTTCAAACACTAAACATATAATACAAAGCATTGAAAATTCTACTTCGTTTTCTAGGGTTCCGACACAATGACATGATTACCTGTCCACAAGTTTTTTTTATAGGGACTAATTTTAGATCAGAAGCGTGAACCTCTATGAAACCATGACTGCGGTAGCATATAGATCTGGACAAGTACAACGGCAGCATAAAAAATGATCAAGCACAAGAGGAGTGTATCATTATCTTTATATACAAAAACAAAGGCCCAGAACACGGTCTGTTGAAGTAGCTATCAACAGGATGCCAGCTGATTTCACATTTGCTTTGGTTAACACAGCCTGGGGGGTCACCAGTCCAGCCCCTCCTACTAACAGCACAGACGAACTGACGGGATTGCCTTCAAAATAGAACTGCTCAGGGGAAATTAATTTAAGTCGAAACATTTTAACAATAAATAATAAAAAAAAATTAAAGATAGCCTCCTCTCCATCCAACAATCTTGGGCAAAACACGTACACTGATTTTGAAAATAAAATTTTTCTTACAACAGTAAAAACAGATGTTAGTACAGCAGGCCATGTAATGAAATTACTTTAATGCATTTTTTTAAAAAATAAAACCTTAAGAACCAAACATGAACTTTTAAAAGTTGGCACCTTCAACAACTGTACACATCCTAAAACAATCGTCTACACTTTCTTACAGAACATAATTCAAACTCTGTTGGCATTTCAATATATTCCTAAGGAAATAGTCAAAAGAGCATTTAGTACATCCGATCTGAAACAAAGTTCATAATTCTGATTTATGGCTATGACAGAGCAATCAGCTTCTATTGAAAACTGTAACCGGTGACAAAACATATTTGGAAAACATAAACGTTTGGTCTGAAAGTCTTTAATATTGGTTAAAGAGGTCTGGTATTTGTTGCCAATGAAAGGTACTTTAATCCATTGTGTAAAAAACAAAAGAGAGAGAGAAATGCAGCTGTCCTTTTTCTCGAAATACGTAAGACCAACACTACTATTTACACACTTAAGATTTCAGATTATTTAAGTAGGCGTCTTCTTCATGGGAAACTGAGAGCTGCAGAGATGCAGAGACCCCAAAGTGTGATGGTCTGTGAACTACAAAAGAACAGTATTTGAAGAAACAGTTCTGTTTCTTGTCCTAATTCTGATCTTAAATACAACACCAATTCTGAGATCAGTCACGATTTCAAGACCTAGGAAACCTTACGTTTTTTTTGTATCTGTGAAAGCCTTGTCTCGGACTCTTCTCCTCCTGTTGATACTGGTCCACTGCATGGACACACAGAGACAGAATGGCCACACTGGACAAAAGGGGAACTGAGCCCCAACACCACCAGCATCCTGGTGGTCTCACTCACCCTGAGGTATACATGACCTGCAGCATTTGGGGTGGGTTGGGGGCCATTACAATGGATGGAGGGACACTTCAGCAAAGCAACCACCATTTGTCCACAGGAACAGTGAAAAACAATGATAGAGAGAGAGAGAGATAAAAATCACAAACCAGATATAAAACTAACACCATTCCATTTTTCCAAATTTTGGTTTTGTACTTCTGCAGGGTTCTGGGCAGCACATGCCAACTTTGTCTGCACCAATATAAAGGCCCTGTCTGTATCCAGTTATTAAAACTGCTGCTTTGACCGTAAGTCACATATACCGGGATGATTAGGAAATCAATTTATTCAATGACTCTGTGCAGCGCACTCACCAGCTTGGCAAGAGATGAGGGATTAAGGATGAAACAGAAGCCATTCATTTTAAACTAGACAAAGGAGATTTCAAATTAAGACCATAAAGAGGGGTCGGGGAGCTTACCGGGGATATGAATATTAGACATCACAAAGAAAACAAACAAACCAACCAAAAGATAGAAAACCAAACTGTTTGGTCAGAACGAAGGGACCTAACTGCCTTGAGAAATCTGAGAATTACCTAACCGGAGCGTGCCCTGCCTTAGGTCCAGCCAGCACAAGGCGGTAAACTGCCACAAAGCGGTCAAAGGTGTTACCGACTACAGTCGCCGCAACCTCCGCATTCACCTCCCAGGCCCGGTGTCCCTGGCCCACGGCCTCTAGCTACAGGCGATGGTCTCCAGCTGCTGCTCCGCCTCGGCGGCCATGGCGGCGGCCTGCAGCTGCTCTGTCTCGCTCTGGATGGCACTGGGGGTGACCTGTTTCCTTTCACTGTGCATGTTGTTCTCGTGTCTCTTCAGATCTGAGGCCTTGGCAAAGGCCTTGGTGCAGGAGCCGCACACAAAGGGCTTCTCCCCTCTGTGCCGTCTCTCGTGGTCCTTGAGGTGAGACTTGTGTTTGAAGGCTTTGTCACACATGTGACAGGCGAACGGTCTCTCGTTGCTGTGAACCCTCTCGTGCTTCTTCAGGTCTGGGGCGCGGATAAATGACTTCCCGCACACCTCGCAGCTGTAGGGCTTGTACCCCGTGTGGATCTTGAGGTGTTCTTTCAGGTGGGCCTGGGTGGTGAAACCCTTCGTGCACATCTCGCAGACGAACGGCCTGTCGGCCGTGTGGAGCTTCTCGTGTTTCCTCAATCTGCCTTCATCAGAGAACGTCTTGCCGCACGCCTGGCAGGCGATCTGCTCCCGGTGGTGACCGTACAGCAAATACTCAAACTTCATGTCGCTGGCCGCCGTGGTCCAGCCCGGAGTCTGTTCGTCTTTCACCTCGCTCATCCCGTCGTTGAAGGTTAAGGCTTGAGGCGTCTGAGAGCCCAGATCTTTGGACTCGGAAGTGTCCATGGATTCGACTTCCTGGCCGTAGCAGTTCACTTTCCGAACTTCCTCGCTCCCCAGCTCTTTCAAAATCGCTTCCTGAACCCTGAGAGTGGTGGTGGGAGACTTGCCGTCCTCCTGACTCGGGGGAGTGCCTTCTACCGTGTCATCCGAGGGGCTGTCATCCTGGTCCCCGATCTCTTCCACGTCATCATCCTGGGCGTCAGCGGTGTCGCCGATGGGCCGGTTCAATTTGAGGCAGTACTTACTCTTCGACTGGCCGTTACTCTCATCCGGACTAGACACGTCACGCTTCTGAGAACACAGTTTATCCAAAAACCGGATCCCGAGTATCTGGCCGGACGACATCATCAAGTTGACATCCTCCTTCTTCACAGAGATCTTTGCGGTGTACATGTAGTTCAGCACCTCTTCAAATATGTCGGAGCGGAGGAAATCTATCTCTATGACTGAGGAGCTATCCACCTCCAGCTTCTTGAAGAGCTTTTTAAAGTACGTGCTACAGGCGGCGAGAACACACCGGTGGGCTCTGAATTTTACATCTTCAACCACAATGGCGATGTCGCAGAATTCTCCTTCCAGGCGCTGTTCGTTCAGCGTTTTCAGAAAAAGCGTTTTATGATCATCGTCATTATATTTTATGGTTTCAGACATACTGATGAAAAACTCCTGCAAAGGAAATTTTAAGGGTGTTTAGTGTGAATCCAGTACACCCCCCCCCCACAAAATTTAGCCATACCACGAATATCTGGAACCTAATAATTTAGAAAGTCTGTTAAAGATGGTCCCCGAGTTGGTAAAAAAGAATGACCCCTAGACAAGGGATTTCCATATTGCAATTTTGAATTGCTTTCTGTTTACTAATAGTTCCCTGGTTATAACGACAATGGCAGCTTTTCCAAATACACACCAGACATTACTCTCCACGCTTTAGACGGCTCAATTCACTTAATTTCAAATAATCCTATGAAGTAAGTTGTTCCCTCAATCCTCAATTCATTCTCTCTCTCTCTCTCTCTCTCTCTCTCTCTGTCTCTCTCTCTCTCTCTTTCTTTTTTTCGAGACAGGGTTTCTCTGTGTAGCCCTGGCTATCCTGGAACCCACTCTGTAGACCAGGCTAGCCTCGAACTCAGAAATCTGCCTGCCTCTGCCTCCCAATGCTAGGATTAAAGGCGTGCGCCACCACTGCCTGGCATGCTCTCAATTTCTAAGTTAGGAAGCTGCCCTACATCCTACCGCGTATAAGATCCAGTAATGAAATCCAGGAAACGTTTAAAAACTCATGCAGTCAGACTGCCAAGACCGATAAACAACCCAAACAGTGTGAACTCAGTCGGGCCCATGGCATCCACCAGTAATTCCAAGAAGGTGCCAAGGCGGCTGGCTCTACTAGCTAAACAGTGAAATCCAGATCAAATTGAGAGATCCTGTCTCAATGGACAAGGTGGGCATTAACCGGGGATGCTGTCTTGTCAGCCTCAGGGTCTCCACGGGAATGGCCACACACATGCATCTGCACACACACACGTAGACACGTATACATACACCACAAATGAAGAAGAAAAAAAGATTCCTCAAGTCCTAACTGGCACCTAACTTTAGGTATGGAGGACTCTAAACAACACTGGGGCTGGGCAGTGTAAACTCAGTCGAGCCCATGGCGTCCACCCATAACTCTGAGAAGGTTTATTTACTTCCTTGAAAGAAGAGACAAACACTGCCACAATGGTCTGTGTTGTCTTCTAGTTTCTCCATAGCAGTTTAGAGCCACTCCTGGTCAAGGTGTAATCTGACCCCAAAAGACATCTGGGAAGATAATAAAGAGTGGCTTGCCGGGCGTTGGTGGCACACACCTTTAATCCCAGCACTTGGGAGGCAGAGGCAGACGGATTTCTGAGTTCAAGGCCAGCCTGGTCTACAGAGTGAGTTCCAGGACAGCCGAAACTACACAGAGAAACCCTGTCTCAAAAAATCCAAAAAAAAAAAAAAAAAAAAAAAAAAAAAAGAGTGGCTTGATGTTCACAGGATGCCAGTCTTCTAGACATCCAGTTAAAAATCACACCAACAGATGTACAGGTGGAGTATCCTTTCTCTGAAATGCTTGGTACCAGAAGTGTTACAAGTTTTAGATTTTTTTCCCTCCATGTTTCGCAATACTTGCATATACATGAGATAAATTGGAGGTGGTAGTCCGTGCCAGACTACAAAACTAGTTGATATTTTATATATACCTTACACATAAGCATGAAGATAATTTACATTCTATTTCAAAAAAATAATTTCTTTTCAAGACAGGGTTTCTCTGTGTAATCCTGGCTGTCCTGGAACTGGATCTGTAGTAGACCAGGCTAGCCTTAAACTCAGAGATCTTGCCTCTTGCCTGCCTCAAATAATATTCTTTTTGTTTTCTCAAACAAATATTCTAAACAAAACTTCATTTATGGCTTCCTTATTGCCCTTCGAGAAGTTTCAGATTTTGAACATTTTGGACTTAGGTTCAACCTGTACTCAGTTATGTATAGGAGTATTTTAAAAACAAAGTAATTTCAGAACCACCATGAAAGGCCTTCCACTGTGTAGTCAAGAGTTAATCTAAAAAGAGTGTGTTTTATGTAAAAACAACATTGTCTTACTTTTATTCAGCAAAGTGTACGTCTGAGGAAAATAGGCTTTTCCTCACGGAAATAGAATTAAATGTATGACTAGAGCCGGGCGTGGTGGCACATGCCTGTAATCCCAGCACTTGGGAGGCAGAGGCAGGTGGATTTCTAAGTTCAAGGCCAGTCTGGTCTACAGAGTGAGTTCCAGGACAGCCAGGACTACACAGAGAAACTCTGTCTCAAAAAACCAAACCAAAACAACAACAACAAAAAACAGTATGACTAGCATGTGTGTGTGTGTACACACTGGGAATCAGGGACTTGCTTCAACCAAGTAACTATATTACCCTTACTGATACCCCTAGATCTGAGATACTTATTTTAAATCAAATGCCAGATGATATTCTAAAGGGTTAATATTCTAAGGTACACTTACCATGAACAATTCAGGCTATTTTCTTAATGCCTTAAACACCAAAACCTTCAGATCAGAGTAAGTCTGATCAGGGGCAAGCCAGATCTACAGGAAGAAAGAGACAGATTAAGTAAGATTTCTTTTTCTATATTAAAAGTGTATGAACTTCAAAGCTAGGTTCAGTCCAGCTTCAGTATGTCCAGATCATGCCTATTAATCTATAGGTGTTGGGCTCTGTCTTGTCCCACAAGAGGCTAGCAGTTATCAGGCCTGGTTCTACATAGGAACTAGACCTGGTGTGGCAGGAGCTATATATTCTTGAAACCATCGGCACGTGCATAGGTCTCCACATTTTCCTTTAGGACCTATAAACATCTAGATGCATATGTCTAACTATCGGAAGGCTGCAGGAACACACATATCTAACAGCTAAAGAGCACAGAAATAAGCACACCGCCTTTGTCTACTACACAATTACAAACCTGCCTCCAAGACGGCTAAAGAGAAATCTTACATTTCCCCCCCTTTATCCCTGCATGCAGGTTCAAAGAATTTTCTTTCATTCTTAACTCTCACCTAAAGAACTCCACGTCCTGCAGCCCAATAGGCTGAAGAACAAAAATGTCCTCTACTGAGCACCAATCCTACAAGTGCAGAAGAAGCAGGTGGCTGCGCTACAATACAGTCCTACACAAAGACTTTGTTCGATTCTCCACCAAAGGACTGCCATCCTGGGACCTCATAACAAGTTCATCCTACGGGAACCCCGAGGCTCTGAGTTAGCAGGCCATGTGCACTGTGTGAGGGCGGTAAGATGGTTTCTAAGGATGCTCCTTCCAGTCTTCTCAGCCTTCCTGGGTTCTAGATGCACCCCAGGCCTGCAGTCAGCCTAAGGGAAGGTATTCCCTGCAGAACCTTCCTTGGTGGCACTTCTGAGGTCACTAACTGTGGAATCAAGGGGCATGGACTTGGGAGAAGAGTGGCCTTACGGTAGCCATGGCAACATATCAGCGTGCGCCTTCTCATTTCTGGTGAGTGTGTATTCTTTTTCAAAAGAGGTCACCGGCCAATCGGCTCGGTTTTTTTCCTCTATAGAGATGTTCCCATTGCTAAGTTCAAATGAGTCAAACCGGAAGATAGCCATTGCCAGTATGTGTGTAAGTAGGTGTGGGACAAGACAGAGCCCAACACCTATAATACTATAAAGCAGCTCCTTGCTAGCAGCTGCCCAAATCGCGGGAGCGCTAAAACGTCCACATCAAGCAGAGAGACAGGCTTTCCCAAAGAAAACTTACATAAGCAGCCGCAGCCGCCTCCTTATTCCGGAGCAGCTGCGACAATGGCGGCCACACCACTTCCCTGTTGCGACCGCACAACTTGGGAGTGGGGAATCCGGGGCCCCGCGCAAGACCTGGGGCGCAGTCCGCGCGTGGGGAACCCACACTCGCATCTCGCAGCCTGTGAGACGCCGGGTGCAGCGAGCCCTCAGCATTCTTTCCTAAACAAAAGCTCCTCTGAACGGTGCCCGCCAGCGACGGGCCACTTTCCCTTCCACCATCCGCCACTTCTCCAGGTCGCGGCGCGAGCGCGAGGCTCTTCCTTGGCCCGCAGCGGCCCCGGCAGCGCGACGAGCTCGGGAGCGGGCATGCGGCCGGTTCCGCAGCCCCGCGCTGCGCCGCGCCCTGCTCCGCCCGCGAGCCCCGAGCTCGCGCCCCGCGCACTCCGCGGCCTGCGCGTCTGGTCCTCCCGCGCCCTCCCGCGGCCAGGGGCGGGGGCGGCGCGCGGCCGGCTCCCCGGAGCTCCGCGGACGCAGCCGGGGAGCGTGCGCGGGGGTCCCGTCTGCTCCGGGGGTGTGTGGGGGGGCACAGTTGTGAGGGGCGGCGCCCCGCGGACCGCGCTCGGGCCCGGCTCGGCCGTCCCCACCCCCACCGCGGTGCACTGCGGCGCGGGAGAGCCGGGCGGCCATGAACTCGGCCGCGGAGCGCGCGCACGGGCCGCCGCCTGGCCTCTCCCCACCCGCTCGCTCGCTGGCCTGCGCGGCCCCCGGGGCGCCCGGCCCCCACGCCCAACCGCGGCCCACGCCCGATCCCGCTCGCACCGCGCTGCGCCGCCACATCCTGCAGCTGGCTGCTGCCCGAGCTCGGCGGGAACGCGCCTCCTCTCAGCCGCCCCGCCGCGCCCGCCGCCGGCTGCCCCCGCGTCCCCGCGCCCGCCCCGGCCCTTTCAGCACCCGGCCCGCGCTTACCTGCAGCTTGGTCCAGCTACAGAAGCTCGCCGTGGGCTCCCTCGTTCGGCAGCGCGCAAGCCGGGACGGGATGGACGCGGGGGCACGGTGGGTGGTAGTGTTTTGGATTTTTTTTTTTTTTTTTTTTAGTTTGGGGAGGGGGTGGGGTGGGGGGGGAATCGTGCACGTCCCTGGTGGTAGCAGCCCTCCTCCTGCACGAGCACAGAATATCCAGCCTGCCGCGAACACCCCCACCACCCCCCTCCCCGTGCATGCGCGGTGCGAGCTCCGGGGGGAGAAGGCGCGCCGCCGCTTGCGCAGGCACGGAACTGGATAGGGCCTCTTGAGTGAGCGAGCAGAGAAAGGGTTAATCTGGGACCTTACGGGTCGACGCTTTCCTTGGGTCTACGGGGCCGCCCGCGGAGGGCCCTGGCCTGCGCACGCGCGCGCACGCGCGCGGTAAGGGGCGCGCAGAGCCCGCGCGCGGGAGAAGGGATGGGCGGGGTTAGGGCGGAGCCTCAGCCGCAGGGGAGCAAATGCTCGAGCTCAGTTCTCGCGCACCCGCCCCTCCTGGAGCTCCCGACTCCAGGGCTCCCGCCGGCGCCCGGCCTCAGCACTGCGTCGGGAACGCGGGAGCTTGCGCTCCCGTGCGTGTGCATGTGCGTGAGCCATTTCTGCCCCTGGGCGCGCACGGTTCGGGCGCTGAGCTCGTTCTGGCTTTTGGGCAGGTGCCCCGGGCACTGTCTCCCACTGTACTCTAGACCGATACCCAGGAAGGATTGTTGGATGCCGGTGGCTTGCTTCGTGCCACTGAGGCATTGTTTATGGGGAAGAGGCATTTGCAGAACAGATGAAATGCCATCTTTGATTTGGAGTATAAGGGGGGGAATTCCAGTCACCCGGGACAAACTGCTCAACCCCAAAGCTCTGGATCTGCCAGACTAATTGGTGCCTTTGTATCCCTCTCTAGCCATCGTGTTTCAGAACTAGGTTGCACTTGGTGCTCCCATGGTGAGATCTGATAGCCTGGTAATGTCAGCACATCCATGTAAGTTATAGCTCCGCTGCTGTTGAGACCTTGTGCTCTCTGTGAAGCACTTCCTGATCCTCTTTACCTGCCCTCAGGCCCACAACCTGGGAAGTACTTTTAGCTCCCACATTTTCTGTTCAACCTACAATACTGGCAGCTGGGTTGAGATATTGTGCTCCTAAGTGTCACTTCTGCTGCTTTGTCACACTTCTAACAGTCTTGTGTCAAATCACGTGAATAACATCTGAAATTAGGACAGGACCGCGGACTTATGGGAAGATGTAAAAGAATGCCTGTACCAGGCACATAAGTAAACATGAAGGAATAACTATGATTGCCTCAATTTTCTAAAGGACACCCTATTCAGCCTCAGTTATAATATTAACCATAATAATATTAGTGAACAATGAAATGAGCCACCACACTATTGATGGGGTATTTGTACAACTCTGAGTTGTTTCCAAACCAGGCTCTATTAAAGATGCAGAGCCCCTTTCAGAAGCACAAAGACTAATACTGCCTTCCATATAATGTATATGTTCCCCACAAGGCAAGAAAAATGTTGTCTGGAGACCTGAGATCACTGTTTGGCGTTTCCCAGCTCCCGTGTTCTCTGGGTCTCTGGTCAGGTTTAGGAGTAGCATCCCCAGATGCCCAGGTCCCCCACTCCTCTGCCCCCCAGTTCCCCCAGATCTTCAGGTGGAGGGGACAGGAGCAGGTAGAGAATGAACCTTCCTGCCTAGGGTCAGTGTCTGTGCCTACTTAGTACCTCATTCAGCCTCAGCAATCCAGGATTCTAGGAACCAGGACACCTGAAACCCACTGAGAATAAGATCCTTTAAGAGTTAAATCTTGCCGGGCGTGGTGGCGCATGCCTGTAATCCCAGCACTTGGGAGGCAGAGGCAGGCGGATTTCTGAGTTTGAGGCCAGCCTGGTCTACAGAGTGAGTTCCAGGACAGCCAGGACTACACAGAGAAACCCTGTCTCGAAAAACCAAAAAAAAAAAAAAAAAAAAAAAAAAAAAAGAGTTAAATCTTAGCAAAGCTCCCCACCTCAGCTGCACTTCCCAACCCCAGCAAATCACACAGGCATGCACACACACACACACACACACACACACACCCTGTGCTGCTCCACCCCCCCCCACCACCACCACATACACAGGGACAAAGGGCTGAAGACAAGACTAGAGGCTAGAGGGGACTGGGATAAGTGGGGACATCCTGAAGAGAGATAATAACCATTACATTAACTATAATATAAATGGTTTAGGTCTCCCCAGGTTACACATCTTCAAATTTTTATTTTCTGTGTATGAGTGTTTTGCCTGCGTGAATGTGTGTGCACCTCGTGTCCCTGGTGGCCGTGGCGGTCGATCAGAAGAGGGTGTCAGACCCCCGAGACTGGAGCAGGATCGTTGTTCTGTTAGCTGCCGGGCCACAGTTTTGGCTCCCCAGTCTTGTCTTTTGATGCACACAATAGCATTAGTTGGTTTGGTGAAAAGACTTGAGATAGAATAAACCTGGTCTAGAGTCAGGCCTCGGTTTTGTTACTTTTTAAAAACGATGTTGTCGTGTGTGCTTATGTGCACATGTGCATATATGGGTTAGTGCGTATGGATCCTTATGCTCCTGGGAACCAGAGGCACTGGATCCCCTGAGCCAGAGTTACAGACCATTGTGAGCCGCCTGGCATGGGCGCTGGTCCTCTGGAAGAGGAGCAAGTGCTTTTAACTGTGAGGCGTCTCTCCAGCCTTTTAAGCCCCGCTCTCTCTTCTGGAATGCAGACAAAGAAAGCAGTGAGGACTGGCCAACACAACACCCAGCTAAGCTTTTAGTGCACGTATCAATCCCCTGCTGTTAAGGACACATGCCCCTGGTGGTGTTATACTCCAACACCGTGACAGGAAGTGGTCCTCACACCTGACACTCTGCCTGTTTGCTTTATTCGTGTCCTAACAGCTCTGTTTACACTTTAGTCCCGTCTGTGCTTTGCTTACGGGGGACTAATAATACCTGTTTGTCAGTGGGGTTATGTCGTGAGGGGATAGAGCGATGGCCTGAGTTCACGGAGCGGGAGCATGGTCAGCTTGCGGCAATCTTCAGTGTCACCACATGCTCTTGGAACACCCCTGGAAGGGCTTCACTCCTCCTGGAATGATTGTCTGCCTCCTGTGTAGACATGGTCGTTTTGCCTGTGGAAGAGACTCTTTCCTTGGATTTTAAATCAGTTCAGTAGAGTTCATACACATGAGGACAATAAAGTACCAGACATTTTTTTTTCCTTTTGTATCAACTGCTCCTTGAATTCATGTGTGTGGCAGCACCTGTTGCTTTGCCTGCCTGGTCCTTGCTTATCATTGGGACTCAGGAGAACAACAACAACAACAACAAAGTGCCGTTCTCATGGGAAGGAGGATGGGAAACTCCTTGCCTGTTCCCACACCCTTAGCACCTATGAGAGCCAGAGAAAACTCATAGCCACAAGCCCGTGTAAAATCATAAGCAATTATATATTCCCAAGGTACATTTCCATTCAAAAAGTGAAGACTAGGAGAAATGTAAGGAGGTTTCACATTCAAAGCAAGACGGAAGCACAGCCTGGAAAACATTAAGTCCTGTAACTTTGTGTCTTATATATGGGGCACATGATGTCATGATATGAGCTTGTTTTCCCGAGCAGAGTGTCTGTAGACCACATGATCTCGTTCTTGGACTGGCTCCACTTGCCTCTTTCAGCCTTCACAGGCAGCTGTTCCTACATTGCATCTTCCAGGGTTTTCCTTGCAGCTTGTTAGAAACATTAACAGTTGCCTTGCAGATTTTTGTCACCCAATTCCAACTATCACCGTAAGGTTGCCCTCTGATTATGTTTTGGATCATTTTAGCTTCATGCAACCAGATTCTGTGTCTTTTAAAGTCCCATGGAAGATATTCACATTTTTACTTCAGTAGAAAATCAGTTATGCTATACCACTCTGTCTTAGCTGGGGTTTTACTCTTGTGAACAGGACATCATGGCCAAGGCATTTGCATACAACATTTAATTAGGGCTGGCTTACAGGTTCAGAGGTTCAGTCCATTATCTTCAAGGTGGGACCATGGCATGCAGACCTGGTGCAGGAGGAGCTGAGAGTTCTACATCTTTATCTGAAGGCTGCTAGCAGAATACTGGCTTCCAGGCAGCTAGGATGAGGGTCTTAAAGTCCACACTCACAGTGCCACCACTACTTCAAAAAGTCCACACTACTTGAACAGGACCACATCTTCTAATAGTGCCACTCCCTGGGCCAAGCATATACAAACCATCATACACTCACTGTCTCGAGCTGTGTGCGGTAGTACTGAGACAACTCACTGACTCAATACTTCTAAGAGTTATAAATATCCTCATAAGGTGTTTCCTTTTGTAGTATATTTCTCTATGTAATTCTGTTTGCATTCAGCTTTGTAGACTTCCTATATACCACTGTTACTTTTTAAAAATTTTTATATTACTTAATAATGTGATTAATCTAAGTGTGATGTTGGCTTAGATTTTTCAAAACCTACTTTTAATGAGAGTTCTTAAATGGTGCGACCTCCCTTCTACCCACCATCCACCAGAGGTAGTGGGAAAGAAAGCTTAGTAGGATATGGGGGAATTGGACCTGTTTAGAAATAGTTCTTTGGAGCAAATCCAGTCTGTATCGTCAGGATGTACGCCAGCAGTCCAGTTCAGTAGTGCCAGGAGAGCAAACACAATCAGCAGTGGTGGCACAACCCAGCAGAAATAGCCAGGGTTCCAATGAATCGTCACAAGTCAGCAGCTGTGACCAGGACCAGCTGGGACAGCAGGAGAAGTTCTCTGCCATGCCTGTCTCAATGAAGTGAAGATTAGGGACAACTATACATCAACTAAGTGTTGCAAGACTAGTTATGCAAGCTGTCATTGTTGAGTCCTATTTATACTCCCTCTAAACATCATGTGTCCTCCCACTGGTCTTGCCTCCGCAAAGCACCACATGAGTCTGTCTTAGCAAAACTGCATGTCTGTCAGCTGACATCATTCTGCCAATCAGCCTAAGTCCACAGAAGTGACAAGAAGCTGTCAGAACAGCACCAGAAAAATTTTTGGTGCATTTCTTTCTATGAAGTCACACCAACTGATGACCGTTAGGGAATGGCAAGGCGTCCCGATACCACCCAGCGTCATCCAGCGTCACCCACTGACTGTTGGGTCCTTCCTAATGTCATGAGCGTCATCCAGCGTCACCCACTGACTGTTGGGTCCTTCCTAATGTCATGAGCGTCATCCAGCGTCACCCACTGACTGTTGGGTCCTTCCTAATGTCATGAGCGTCATCCAGTGTCACCCACTGACTGTTGGGTCCTTCCTAATGTCATGAGCGTCATCCAGCGTCACCCACTGACTGTTGGGTCCTTCCTAATGTCATGAGCGTCATCCAGCGTCACCCACTGACTGTTGGGTCCTTCCTAATGTCATGAGCGTCATCCAGTGTCACCCACTGACTGTTGGGTCCTTCCTAATGTCATGCTTCCTTCCATCTGCTTGCTTAGGAAGACATCTTTTCACCTGTGTCTGCTTCAGGAAAACACTCCTTCACGGGTCTGTCGCAGTAAAACACCATCCGATACAGCTGACTTTCCAAAGAAACCAAAGGTTTTCACTTCACTATGACTTAGTGAAATATTATTTTTCAATTATATGGTAATATTTTCATTACCTTTTTATTGATAGCTCTTAATTTTATATGATTCTACTTTACAGTTTCCAAGGAAATCATAAATGAATTATACATGTATTTAACTTTCATTTATTTTTTTGTATGATAAACATTTTATTTTGTTATTAATATATGTGTCTTCATATTTAAAGTGGGTTTTATGGAGATAACATATGGTAGTTTTTGTTTGTTTTTATTTCAGTGCAAAGAAAAAGCACCCTTTAATGTTGGTGGACTCACAACATTGAAGAAGATGGTTTTTGATATGGTTAAATTAATATTGCCTTTAATCCCAGCACTTGGGAGGCAGAGGCAGGTGGATTTCTGAGTTCGAGGCCAACCTGGTCTACAGAGTGAGTTCCAGGACGGCCAGGGATACACAGAGAAACCCTGTCTTGAAAAACAAACAAAAAAATTAATATAAACTATGTTTGTGACTATTTTGCATTTGCTATCCTTGTATATCCCCAACCCCACCCCACCCCCAAAAAACCAAGCCAAACATGAAAACAAAACCAACCAGCCAAACCAAACCAAACCAATCCAAATTAACAACAACAACAAAAAACCCAACTGAAGCAAATAGACCTTCCATCAAATAGTAAGGTCAGGAAAGGCACCCATTCTGTAGTCACGGTTTAGTTCTGCCCTTCCCAAGACTGTGACCCTACGAGAGCTTCACCCGTCTAATAATTTCATCATCTTCCTGGGTGGAACACAGGAGCTGTAGCAGGCTGCCATTTTGATTTCTTTAACTTTCGGGAAATCTTGATTTTCCTTTTCTCCACCAGGTCATTCAGGCTGTGCTAAAGCTGGAGGAGGTTAGGTTTAGCTAGAACAAATTGCTCTGGGGACGGTTTGTGTTAAGTAAAGAACAACGTCCTGCCATATTTATGAATGGTTCCATCTACCATTACTGCCAGAATACACAGGGAGACTTTATTCTAGTTATTAGTTTGTGAATCAGTAGAGCCCCTGAGTGTGAAGTGAAATTCACAGTGCTTAGATTGGAACTTAACTTTCATTCATATTCACCGCTGGTAACAACTCCTTTCCCACCATTTGCCCAATGATTTTTCTCCTTTTTCTCTTCACATGTATGTACACATTTTTTTCTGACCCAGTGTGCAAGACAGCATCACAGATACATTATTTTCCTTAACCCCACCTCCTTCCGGTCTTTCTTTTTTTTTAAAGGGGACAATATCGTATGTTACCACACGGCCATGGGCAAAGGCAAGTAAGTATCTGGTGCTGGGGAGATGCCATTGACCTACCCATGGCTCATATCCCAGCCCCCAGGCATTCCGGCACTGGCACTTCTGATTCCTATCACATCCAGTGGTCGAGGATTAACCCATTCATCACTTACTATTAAGCTCACTTTTGTGGTTTTGGTACTTATATCCATTCAGAAGAATGTGGTACCCTTTCACCAAGCTCCAATCATCCCTATTTCTCTCTCTCTCTCTCTCTCTCTCTCTCTCTCTCTCTCTCTCTCTCTCTCTCTCTCTCTCTCTCTCTCTCTCTCTCTCTCCCTCTCCCTCCCTCCCTCTCTCTCTCTCTCTGTGTCTCTTTCTCTCTTTCTCTCAATTAGACATAGTCATTACTTATATTTCAAATGTTATCCCCTTTTCTGGACCCCCCCCCCAAAAAAACCCCTAACCCATACCCCTTCCCCCTGCTCACCAATCCACCCACTCCCACTTCCCTGGCATTCCCCTATACTGGGGCATCTAGCCTTCTCAGGACCTTCTCAGGCCTCTCCTCCCTTTGATATCCAACAAAGTCATCCATCCTCTGCTGCATATGCATCTGACCTTGGGTCCCTCTGTGCGTACTCTTTGGTTGGTGGTTTAGTCCCTGGGAGCTCTCGGAGTAGTAGGTGGTTCAAATTGTTGTTCCTACTATGGCGCTACAACCCCCTTCAGCTCCTTGGGTCATTTCTCTAGCTCTTCCATTGGGGACCCTGTGCTCTGTTCAATGGTTGGCTGAGAGTGTCCCCCTCTGTATTTGTCATGCACTGGCAGAGCCTCCCAGGTGACAGCTACATCAGGCTCCTGTCAGCATGCACTTGTGGGCATACACAATAGTGGATTTTGGTTTGTTAACTGTATGGGATGGATCACTGGGTGAGACAGTCTCTGGATGGTCTTTCCCTCAGTCTCTGCTCCACACTTTGTATCTCCTCCTGTGGGTATTTTGTTTCCCCTTCTAAGAAGGTCCAGAGTATCCATACTTTGTTCTTCCTTCTTGAGCTTCATTTGGTCTGTGAGTTGTATCTTGGGTATTCCAAGCTTCTGGGCTAATATCCACTTATCCGTGTGTGCATACCATGTGTGTTCTTTTGAGATTGGGTTACCTCACTCAGGATATTTTCTAGTTCCATCCATTTGCCTAAGAATTTCATTAATTCATTGTTTTTAATAGCTGAATATACTCCATTGTGTAAAGGTACCACATTTTCTGTATCCATTCCTCTGTTGCAGGGACATCTGGGTTCTTTCCAGCTTCTGGCTATTATAAATAAGATTGCTATGAACATATTGGAGCATATGTCCTTATTACGTGCTGAAGAACCCTCTGAGTATATGCCCAGGGTAGAGTAGGTATAGCAGGGTCCTCTGGTAGTATTATGCTCAATTTTCTGCGGAACCACCAAACTGATTTCCAGAGGGGTTGTACCAGCTTGTAATCCCACCAGCAGAGGAGGAGTGTTCCTCTTTCACCACATCCTTTCCAGCACCTGCTGTCTCCTGAGTTTTTGATCTTAGCCATTCTGACTGGTGTGAGGTGAAATCTCAGGGTTGTTTTGATTTGCATTTCCCTGATGACTAAAGATGTTGAACATTTCTTTTGTGCTTCTCAGCCATTCAAGTTTCCTCAGTTGAAAATTCTTTGTTTAGCTCTGTACCCCATTTTTTGTTTGTTTGTTTGGTTTTTCAAGACAGGGTCTCTCTGTGTAGCCCTGGCTGTCCTGGAACTCACTCTGTAGACCAGGCTGGCCTGGAATTCAGAAATCTGCCTGCCTCTGCCTCCCAAGTGCTGGGATTAAAGGTGTGCGCCACCACTGCCCGGCTTGTACTGCATTTTTTAGTAGGGTGTCCATTCATCCCTATTACCAGAGACTCTTCCTATAGCCACACCCTTCTGAAACTTTGGAATAATTTTTGTTGCTTTTCTTCCTCTCTTCCACTTGCAAAGCTCCACCACGTGACTCCACCTGGGAGCTCTGGGTCCCACTTCAGAGTTTTTTCTTTTTCAGAGGACAGACCTGAAGATCTGAATTTTTATCATCAATCAAGGAATATTTCATCTGAAAGGGGAATGGATATTTTTACATTAATTGACCAAGGTTCTCCAAAACAGGAGTGAAGATTAAAAAGAAAAAAAGACAATTAGACAACATTGGCGCTTGACTCCAGCCAGTTCTGAGGCCCTCGGGGCAGGTTTATTTTTTCCCAATCTGCTTTTATTCCATTTTAATTACATGCAAGTATTAAGGGCGAGCAGTACAATGAGGAACAAGCAAGGCGATAAGCAAAGTCCTGGGATCACTCCCTGTACAGAGGTTTCCAAGGACTCACCAGAAGGACCAAACTATCTGAGCCCACTTCCTTGTCCAAGCCCAAAATCGGATTCTTGCCTGAAGCCTGCTTCTTTTGACCCACCCTAGGATTAAGATTCCAGCCTGAACTTACTTCCTTGTCATGCCCAAAGGTCAGATTCCTGCCTGAAGCCCATTTCCTTGTCCTTGGCCAGTGTCAGATTCCTACTAAGTGGCCCCCAAAAGGCTCTCCACAGTTAATATCCCACATGTCATATTCTCTTTGAAAAGCAGGCTTTGAAGGTGAATTTAGTTTCTCCTTCATTGCGGACACTTGGACTGTGTGGAGGGGCATGTCACCAGTCTGCTAGGTGGTACGGACAGCACAATTACCCTAGTGGTCTGGGACAGTGTCCAAGTGACCACTCAGGTCGTTTGGACTGTGGCACTCTACAGGACTGACAGTTTTTCACTTTGAAAGTAGAATTCAAGTTATATCTATTATAAATGCTAAATTGAATCACCTACTGGACTCTACCTACATCAAGTTAATCTTCTGTGCCCCCAAATGTTCATTATTATTTTATGACTGGTGTTTAGAAATTGACCTATCACATTAATACTTTTAGGCATGTGATATAAAACTTCCATGTTATGTTACTTGTGGTGGTATTTAATGAACTGCATATTATATACTTGAAACTAGTTCATTAGTGTGGTACAAAATGTAATATTTTATCAAAATTATCATTCTGCCAGATATTGTTTAACTGATTTTAAAGGGCTGAATACATCAGTGTTTACTGCAGGTAACCAAAAATTATTTTCCTTTTTTATAAATCAAAAGACCATGCTGTTTTCTCAGCCATAAATACCCCAATGTCAATGTAATTAATAAATAATTGAGATAAAAAATTTCGTTAACTGACATTTGTGATTGAGTCGTGCTCCTCAATTCCACATACAACTTTGTCCTTTTCAACTCTGGGGTACGTTGTTGTACCCCCTGACATTTAGGCTGCATGTTTCATGCACATTTAGGTTCATATTACCTAAATAACCTTGTCACAGCTGGTGAAACGGCCATTGAAGTAGTCCATCAATGTCATAGTATTTAGTTTCTCCTCCACATCAAAACTCAGCGTCTGTTCACAAAGTTAGTGTATAAATGTTCAGGTAAAGACATTGAGGAAAAGCAGCCTACAGCAAGGGGTGGTGCCTTACCTGGTCTCTGGGTACTGAACTCCAAACATGTGTCACTGCATATCAATCAACATTCCTCCTGCGGGCTCAAGATTCGCTTTCCTTATTCTTACAATCAGAAAAAAACGGTAGCCCTTCCTCTAGAGCTAATTAACTCAATACATAGATTTGTTGTTCTAGACTGTCTTGCAGATGTTCTCACATACCTTATATAAAATAGTATAGAACTTATATATATAACCTGTACTTATCTATTCCTATATATTTTAGACCTGGACGACTTACCCAATAGAATGTTAGTACTTGTAAAGGCAACTTTTATTCTCCTGATGTAATTGTTACCGGGAGGCTTACTGCCTCTGTGTGCTAGCTAACCTAGGCCTAGTCCCTGAAGCTTCTAGCCTCTGTACACTCTAATCTAGACTTAGAATGTTTACAGCCTCTGAAACTGATCTTCTTTCTGCTGAATAAGATCACACTATTTCCTGTTCTTTCTGAACTCTAGCTGGCAGATCCAGCTCCGATGTTCTGGCCCAAACTCCCCTCCCAGCCGACCTATTCACTGTGGCTTTTCCCTCAGCCTCAGAACTGCTCCGCTTGGCTCTTACTGACTGTGGCAATCGTTTCTGACCCTCGGGCTCCTTCCCATTCTCTGGCTCATTCAGTCTTTACCCATGTCTAGCTTGTTCTGTCTTCAATCTGTCTTTATAAAACTCTTCCAAGGACTGGGAGAGAGGGCGGCACTCGGAATGTAGATAAATAAATTAACAAAAAATAAAATGGACAACCCACACAGCTGCGTCTTAAAAAGGGAAACTCAGGAAACCTGCCTCCCTCTCCTCTCTGTGCTGCTCTTCTCTCCCTCTCAACTACTGCACTGCTCTCTGCAAACTCTACTCTCTTCCCGTGCGGCACTCTCTTCCTCCTGTGCAGTCTGTCTCTCCTTTAAGTAGCTTCCTCTTCCCCTCTCTCTTCCGGTGAGAGCTGGGCATATCCTGTTCTGTCAAATCTTTCTCTGATTCGTCACTTTTTCAGCGGCTCAGTTAGACATCACATTCAAGCATGGGTGCTTCCTTCACACACTAACTTTACCTATATTGTTTTGGATTAAAAGTGTATACTAAGGTCTGAGCCACACCCTAACTAGAAACAGGTTCACATATCCTGTAACACTTATTACACAGTCTAGGAATTGCTGACAAGAAATGCGGGTAAACGGTCAGGACAAAGTGAGGTTTTCTTTTTTTCTCTTTTTTAAAATTTTATGCATATAAGCACACTGTAGCTGTCTTCAGACACACCGGAGGAGGGCGCCAGATCTCATTATGGATGGTTGTGAGCCACCATGTCGTTGTTGGAAATTGAATTCAGGAGAGGAAGAAGAAAGTTCGTAGCATAGGGTGAGTGGCTTCGAATGAAGCTGTCCCGGAAGCCTCACTGAGCAGGTGACAGACTCCCCAAGGAGCTCGGGCAGATCATTTAGGTGAAACTTTCTGTGAAGTCGCCTAGGAAGAAAAACCTCAAGCAACCATTACGGACCTTCTGAGTTGGAGACATAGCAAAGATGAAGGTAGGCAAGGAGAAGACATGCAAAGAACAGGAGAGCAATATCAGGATTCTCTAGAATAATACATATTCTATATATTATATTCTCTCTATATATAAATATATAATAGAAAGGAAGGAAGGAAGAGAGAGAGAGAGAAGGAAGGAAGGAAGGAAGGGAGAGAGAGAAGGAAGGAAGGAAGGAAGGAAGAAGGAAGGAAGGAAGGAAAGAAAGAAAGAAAGAAAGAAAGAAAGAAAGAAAAAGAAAAAAAGAAAGATGCAGGATTTATTGAAATGATTTCCTGGCTCAGTCCAGAAGCTGGATGTCTCAGCTGGTCTTCAGTATACACTACAATCTGGGAGAAGTAGGCATTATGCCAGTGAACAAGTGGGCATCCTAGCAAGGTGAGGGCAAAATCCTTTCGTATCTTTATACAGGCTTCCAGTAGAAGAGGTGGTCCAGACTAAAGACTCATCTTCCTGCTTCAAGATCCAGGTTAGAAGTGTGTATGTTCCTACATCAAAGATCTGGGTTAGAAATGGATCAACCTACTTCAAATTAAGCAAAATGTCCCTCGCAGATATACCTCCTACTTTCAGATTTTAGGTAATTCCAGATATAGTCAAGTTGACAACCAAGAATACCTACCACACTGCTCCTAGTCAGAGGAGTACCCTAGTCATGGCTCTAGACGCTTCCAACAAGAATGAATCCATAAGGAGTATCTGAGTATAAGGAGGCTCTAAGTACAGTCTTTCTCAACCTTAACTGCACACTGCAATCACCTGAGATGGTGGTGCTAGCTATCCTGGATAGTCCTGGACCTGGTGTTCTGCTCTCTGAGGTCCCAGTGAATTACACTGGGATATCGCTTGCATTAGTAAATTCCAGTGCTGTCCAGGTGTCTTGGTTAGGGTTTCATTGCTGTGAACAGACACCATGACCAAGACAACTTTTATAAGGGACAATAGTTAATTGGGGCTGGATTACAGGTTCAGAGGTTCATTATCATCAAGGAAGGAGCATGGCAGCATCCAGGCAGGCATGGTTCAGGAGGAGCTAAGAGTTCTACATCTTGTTCTAAAGGCAAACAGGAGAAGACTGGCTCCTCAGGCAGCTAGGAGAAGGGTCTCAAAGCCCACCCCCATACAATTCCTCCAACAAGACCACACCTCCTAATAGTGCCACACTCTGGGCTAAGCACATTCAAACCACCACACCAAGTGATTCAGAGACAGTTTAAAATCACTGTAACAGGAGTTAAGAGGTTTTACAGAGGTGCTGGAGAAGTGGCTCCATCCTTAAGAGCACTTGCTTTTCCAGAGGACCCAGGCTTGATTCCCAGGGCCTGCATGCTGGTTCCCAATCACCTGTAACTCCAGTTGCAGGGTATCTAAGACCCTCTTCTGACCCCCTTGAACACCAAGTACATGTGGCACATATACATATATGCAGACAAAACTCTCATATATAAAATAAATAAATCTAATACACTTTTAAATAAAGAGAGTTAGAGGAGAAGATGCATTTTAGATGTAAGTTGGTTCAGAGATAGATGTCAGCCTGTTTAGATCTTTAGATTTTAAATCCTGACATCACTAAGGTGATGCTCTGTTCAGAGGGAACTGATAAAACAACTCTGTGGAGTCCCTCGTTTCACAGAAGACCGTGTCTTCATGACATACTGTCCTTGCTCTGTAGTCAGCTCGAAGTCTACCTAGAAACAAGCCATTTCTCACCTTCCATGACATAAATATAGATGATGTTGTCTTGGATAAGTAGAAGACACATTATTCTCCTCAACATTTATTTGAGAATTAGATTTCTCTGCAAAACTTTAGCTTTCATATTGGATCTAAGTTTCAGTTCTACATTAGGACGAGTGGGCTAATAATAAATTAAAGCAAGTTAACTTATGAGCTGTTACTTCTTTCAACCATGCCATGTGGCATATGACCTTAAAAATCACATGACTGTCTTTATCATTGAGGAATACGCTAAAATATTTTCCTATATTTCTTTATGTGTTAGTAATGACTTTAAGGTTTTACTCTCTGCAGCTAAATAAGTGACAATTTAATGAGAATATAACAGAATTTGTAAAGAGGCACACATCATTTCAGAGTCGGTAGTTAAAACATTTGAGTAAGCGGGAAAGGAAATGGTGAGATGATCTCGTCAGCTTCTCCTCTGCCTCATGAGGTTAGAGAGACGTGCCTTTCTGAATAGACTTATGCAACAGTTTATACTACAATCCAAAGAAGCAATCATCATCATCATCATCATCATCATCATCATCATCATCATCATTTTATTTTCAATCCAGCCATTACCCCCTCTCCCAGTCCCCCCATCCCACAGTTCCTCATCCCATTCCTCGTCCCCCACCTCCAAGAGAATGTTCCCCCCACACACCAGGCCTCACCCCTCCCTGGGGGCTTCAAGTCTCTCGAGGGTTAGGTGCATCTTCTCCCACTGAAGCCAGACCAGGCAGTCCTGTGCTGTATGTGTGCTGGGGGCCCTGGGTCAGCTTGTGTATACTGCCTGGTTGGTGGCTCAGTCTCTGGGAGCTTCCAGAGGTCTGGGTTAGTGGAGACTGCTGGTCTTCCTATGGGGTTGCCATCCCCTTCAGCTTCTTCAACCGAATTCAACCATAGGGGTCCCCAACTTCAGTCCAATGGTTGGGTGTAAGTATCTGCTTCTGTCTCAGTCAGCTGCTGGTAGGGTCTCTCAGAGGACAGCCATGCCAGGCTCCCATCTGTAAGCACACCATAGCATCAGTAATTGTGTCAGGCCTCGGTACCTCCCCATGAGATGGATCCCAAGTTGGGATGGTCACGGGACCACCTTTCCCTCGGTCTCTTCTGTTTTTGTACCTATAGTTCTTTCAGACAGGAACAATTCTGGGTCAGAAGTTTTGACTGTTGCTTGGTAACCCTTTCCCTCCATTTGAGGCCCTGCCTATCTACTGGAGGTGGACTCTTTGAGTTCCTTCTCCCCACATTTGGGCATTTCATCTAAGATAACTCTATTGAGTCCTGAGAGTCTTTCAACTCCCCAGGTCTCTGGCACTTTCTAGTGGGTTCCTCATCCCCTCCTCCCCTAGGCTGAATATTTCCATTAATTCTGCTGGCCTTCTGGGCTTCTCTCCTGTCCCCCCCCCCTATCTGATTCTGTTGCCCCCTTCTCCTTCTCCTCTCCTCTCCCACCCAGCTCCCTCCATCCCTCTCCCTCCGGTGATTATTTTCTTCCCCCTTCCCAGTGGGATTGAAGCATCCTCACTTGGGCCTTTCTGCTTGTTAAACTTCTTAAGTTATGCTGGTTGAGTCAATTAGGATAAATCCGCAACCTACAGATTGAGAAAAAAATCTTTACTAGCCTCCCATCTGATCGAGGGCTAATATCCAAAATATATAAAGAATTCAAGAGCTAACCTCCAGAGACCAGCTTCTGACTCAGGAACGGGACACACCTCCATCACTGTTTCCAGCACTTGATGGCCAGGGTGGCTGGTCGGTGTACTGATCTCATAGGTTGCTGGGTCTCGTGGTGAATGTGTCTTCCCACTGGTTCCCCCACTTTGGCCTTTCCAGGGCAAACTCTGCTCTAATCCAGTCACTCCACAAATGCATGGTGACTGCCTGCTACACACGAGAGACTGTCATGCAGCCTTGAATCAGATGGGTATAATTCTTGTACTCAAGGAGATTATAACATAGGCCTGGTGTGGACTGGGGAATTGGGATGATGTTTTCTCACAAGAACACGGGGATTTTGGAAAAAGATGTAGCAAATTGATTTTATGTCTGGTACTTAAACCACTCGGGAGATCATAGGTCCTGGGAGGGAAGCTACTGGTGAGGTTTTACTAAGTGGTTGTCAAACCGACTTTGAAATGCTTATGCATGTATCTATACATGTGTGCTGCTCTCAGCCTTGGTAAGAGGAGCTGTTCTTTACAGGCAGAAGTTAACACAGAAGCCCATACCGTGTCAAAATGCCGCTAATAAGTGATCGTGAATACGGGTCATCTGTATCAATGCCCTGTCCCACGCACAGCTCAGGGAGCATCATGGGAGAACATGTAGAAAAAGTCTAAGAGCCAGAGAATGGGGAGGGGGCTCCCAAGGCTCCACCTCTGTACCAGTTGGTTTTGTGTGTCAACTTGACACAAGCTGGAGTTAACACCGAGAAAGAAGCCTCCCTTGAGGAAATGCCTCCATGAGATCCAGCTGTAAGGCATTTTCTCAATTAGTGATCACAGGTGGAAGGGCCCATTGTGGGTGGTGCCATTCCTGGGCTGGTAGTCCTGGGTTCTATAAGAAAGCAAGGCAGGGGAAGCAAGCCAATAAGGAACATCCCTCCATGGCTTCTGCATCAGCTCCTGCTTCCTGACCTGCTTGAGTTCAAGTCCTGACTTCCTTTGGTGATGAACAGCTGTGTGGAAATGTGAGCTGAATAAACCCTTTCCTCCCCAACTTGCTTCTTGGTCATGATGTTTGTGCAGGAATAGAAACCCTGAGAAAGACAGTCTTCAATTATTGTGAAGCTATTCTAATGATTTGACTAGTAGTCACATATGCATGGCAGTAGAACAGAAGGAGAATTTATACAATAATATTCTTGACATATTTGACCTGGGATTCTAGTTACACAGAGCAACCATAGACATGGATACCTGGAGAATAACCAAATGACCGCTGGGCACTGTTTCAGTGGAGCGATCATACGGCAGTCCCTCCGGTGGATAACACCCCCACCTTGATCCCTCACCCCACTACAGATGAACACTAAAGAACGGAGAAGGCTCCCCTTCTCTTTTCATGCTACCGAAATGGACTTTTGAATACTCTGCACCCCTAGAACAAGAAGGAAAAGAACATCTTCTGTTCAAGGAATTTAAAAATAACTATGGAAGGGAACTTTTATTTATATATTGTAGCTGTCTTCAGAAAGACCAGAAGAGGGCATCAGATCCCATGGTTGTGAGCCATCATGTGGTTGCCGGGAATTGAACTCAGAACCTCCGGAAGAGCAGTCGGTGCTCTTAACTACTGAGCCATCTCTCCAGCCCCAGAAGGGAACTTTTAACCTTGTACACATGCTGATAACAGTCAGGAGTTGCCTGGATAGCTGATTTAAAAGGAGTAAGTCCTATTAAAGTAATAAATCAGAGCAGGTGTTGTTATGACGCCCTTACAACCCATGGTTTTATGAGACAAGGTGCCACGCGAAGGGCTCAAGCCTCTGGTTCTCCAGGTTCCCAGCTCCCCTGCACACAAGCCTGACCTGTTGAAACTTGAACATCTCTCTCTCTCTCTCTCTCTCTCTCTCTCTCTCTCTCTCTCTCTCTCTCTCTCTCTGCTCCATAGCAATCACTGGCCTGAGACTAATTCCATATGAGTCTAAAGACTTCAGGATAAAGGATGAGTGTGCCCGGGAAGCACTCAAGACCAGACGTAGTGGTGTTGAAGCTGAAGGAACTGAGGAGGGTTACCAGGGAAAATACAAATACAGGCCGATGTTGTAGAATCTGATTTCAGATAAACAATGAATAAACTCACATTCCATGTATATGTATGTGTATGTGTATATGTACATATATATTAGACTGTTGTTTATCTAAAATTCAAATTTAACTGAATACATTTATTTGTTCTGTTTGATACCCACAAGACAATAAAATGTTAGTGCAACCTAATCTTTTTCACACTATTGATAGTTCCATTTTTAGGATCATTCTTAGTATTTTATAATATTCCTAATATAGATGATCTGGGACTCTGTAACTTTAGTAGTGGTTTTTTCACTCGTTAGAATGTTAATGATTTACATACACTCCATGATCACTTTTAATATATGTAATCATAATGAAGGTTGAAGCACTGTCCTCCACACAGAAGAATAATTCCCACTGTTCTTTTTCTTTTTCAGAGACTGACAACAACATCACAAAGACCAGGATGGGGATAGCATTTGATACAAAATGATCAGCTTAGACGGAAGATACATTTTCAGCACGTTCATCAAGATGATAGTGACTGTACTAGCTCAGAGCCAGTCCACCAGTATTTCACAAAGGCCATCAAGCCAGTGATGTAACAAAGATGGTGGAAACCCAAGGGGAAACTTTCAAAATCGGATTGCAGTGAACCATTTTTAGGGTGTCAGGAACTGCGCCCTCCCCCCAGCCATGGGGCTAGCTACAATCCAGCCTTTGAGGTTCTGACCCACTGTTCTCCTAAGAGCCTGTGAGCCACTAGCCAACACCTGGTGCTGGCCTGGGGTGGAGCACTGGGATCAAGGTGAAGTCTTGATCTGCCAAACCTACAGTTTTCTGAATCAAGCAGGCTACTCGCTGAGCAGTGTGGAACCATGAAGCCAACACATGCTGAGTCTCGAGATTCACTCCGAGAACCCTTAAATTGTCAGAACTCAAAATAAACGTTGGGCCTCGATCAGCAATTGTGTTGTCCTGACCTCTGTTCCTTTTCACACCCCCCCATCTATTCCCAGCTTCTTTTCCAGGGACCCAGTTCGATTGTGGCTGCTGGCAGTTGCATAGGATGGAAGGAATTAGCTCAGAAAACCTCCAGCATAGGACACGCCAGTCACTAGCTTCACCTCTGACAATTTCCTTTCCTTACATCCTACCTGGGTGTTTCCCCAACTTCTGCAATGGAAGGAAATGCAGTTCTCGATGCTGGTAGCTGAATTCAAGTTAGGCACAAACTGGATGATTAGGACATTTATTGTCTCGTTCTGGGTGCTTGAAGTCTGGACTCCAGGTGTCCTTCGGAAGGCTTCCTTCTCCCACCCCATTGATTTATTCCTTTGCTCAGTTTATATCCTGGTCACCCATCCCCTTCTCCTCCCAGTGCCCCACCTCTGAGAAGGGGTAGGTCTATCCTGGGAAACCAACCTACCCAGGCACCTCAAGTCACTGAAGGACTAGGTACATCCTCTTCCTCTGACAACAGCTCATACAGGAGCAGGATGCACAGGCAGGCGATGGAGCCAGGGCGAGCCCTCGCTCCGGTTGTTGGGAGCCGGCCTAAAGATCAAGCTGCATATCTACTACATATGCTTGGGAGTGACAGGTTAGGGGGCTGATCCTGTCTTTGTATGCTCTTTGGTTGGCGGTTCAGTCTCTGAGAGCCCCCAAGGGTTTAGTTCTGGGTGCTTGAAGTCCAAACTCCAGGTGTCCTTCTGAAGACTCTAGAAAAGTTTTCCTTGCCTGCCTGAGTCCCAGTGTTCCAGCCTGTACCATTCCTATGTTGTGATGCTAGCCCACTTCACCAGCTCTGGAATTCACTAAAAACCCAAGTTGATGGCTGCACCTGTGAGCAATATTTATTAACAGATCATTTGAGGTAGAAAGACCTACCTGGAGTTTGGATGTCTGAAGTCAGAAACCTCTCTGTAAATCAGGGCCACACTTTTTTTCTGGCCGCCTTTATAAAGGACAAGAAAGAGAGAGGCACCTGCTCTTCTCCTGATTGTCCTTGATCCTGAGTCACTGGCATTAGAACCTTCAGGATTCTGATGTACAATGAAGACCAGCTGAGACATCCAGCCTCGTGGACTGAACAGTTAGTGTCTGGGTGACTGGATTTTTCACTAGGAGATGGCCACCGTTAGACTAGCTGACCCCAGCTCATAAGCCACTCTAACCATTCTCTGTTCCTCTAGACAACCCCGCCTAGATCACACATCTTAAAATATATTGTTACCCTGCTGACCTCTGTCCCCATCCTCATCCGGCCTCAGAGTTCGTCCATGCCTTCCCCTCTCATTATACGGACAAGTATTTGGTGTTGGCCTAATTAAGGATGGCCTCTTCTGAAATGATCATGTTTGCCAAGATCTTATAACCAAGGGAGGTCACATTCTGGGCTCCAGATGGATATACAAGTTGGGAAGTCACTATTGACCCACTATATGTTATTATACTGTGAAGTTCAAATATATATATATATATATATATATATATATATATATATATATATATATCCTGTCTTCGGTCTTCCATTAGATAATGTATACTGGGTTGGCTTCAGGCATCTTGTATTCTAATGCTAATTTGGGGCACCCAAGATTGGTTTGCCCAGAGATGAGACAGTCTGCACATAGACACTAAGTGTCTCTGTCCACAGTTAATTGTGAATGGTAAATAAGATGCCAACAGCCAATAGCTGGGCAGAAGAGACATGGGTGGGGTTTTCGATTTCCTGAGCTTAGAGAGACGAGAACAAAGAAGAGAAGAGCATGCAGGACAGAGGAAAAGAGAAACCTCCATGGGTTAGCTGAGGTGGAAACACGGCCATGTGAGCTGGCCAGTTGGAGGTAAGAGCAGCCCAGATGGGACACAGTAAATAGTGAGTGATAACTCAGGGTTATCGATAGGAAAGAAGATTATAACAGCACAGAGGGTAGGCAGCCCAGCTATTGTGCTGTTTAGGGCTTATTGTAAATATAAAGGCTGTGTGTGTGTGTGTGTGTGTGTGTGTGTGTGTGTGTGTGTTTATCCAAGAACTCAATAACCATAAGAACGTGGACGAAATCCCAGGCTGGGATTTTAAATATTTACTACTGCATAATGTATTCCCCGAGGGAGGCCTAGACAATGCTGTATTGACCTTCTGCTGTCTACTCCAGCATCCAGCACAGATTGATCAACTTATACCTGATTCTTTCTTTACCAATTCGATTTCCTCTCCGTTGATTGATCTCTTCCAACTTCAGCTATTTTTGTTCTTTGCTTCCGGTTCTCCGGTGGATATTCCATCTTCAAGGCGTCCTTATCAATGCTGCCCTAACAGTTCTATAAAGCATGGGAGCCCTGCGATGTCAGAGCAGCCTACAGCATCATGTTGCCAATAGAGTGGAAGGGAGGGGGCTGGAGAGATGGCTCAGCGGTTAAGAGCACTGACTGCTCTTCCAGAGGTCCTGAGTTCAACTCCCAGCAACCACATGGTGGCTCACAACCATCTGTAATGGGGTCTGATGCCCTCTTCTGGTGTGTCTGAAGATAGCCACAGTGTACTCATATACAGAAAATAAATAAATAATGCTTTTTTAAAAAAATTATAGAAGGGTGTCTATGCTCATGGCACTGGTGCTTAGGCGTGTACTAGTCTTTCAGGAAGCCCATTCCTGCCTTCCAGGCGTCACCCAGACCGTCTTTGCTCATGACTCCTCAGAGCTTAAGTAATGCCTCAAGTCGCTGGCACTTAACACAGGTTTTCAAAGTACCACGAGCTTAAGTACATCGAGCTTATGTGTAAGTATGAGTATCTGGAACGAGCCTGTTAGCTGGCAGAGCCATCTGGCCACACTGGAGACGACGGTGTTTAACAGGATCTCTCAGGAAGATGATAAACGCATCTAAAGTAGCTTGCTTCGTCCTCTCAGAGACAAGGGATTAAAAGCCCAGATGGTTCTCGGTGTGTAGTCAGACTCGGAACCTTGGAGGTGGGGGGGGGGCAGGAGGAGGGCAAGTTCCAGGCCAGCCGGTCCTCAGCAGCAAGACCACAGATCAAGATGAAACAAAATGGCCCAGATTGTGTGATTCTCTGAGCAACCAGGTATCTTAACCCTTTCCAGCTTGCTGCCTTCACAGCCTGTATCCCTGCTTCCCAAAACAGGCCCCTCACCCCTGACTGTGCAGGCTCAAGCCTTTGACCCCAGCACTGGGAGGCAGAGGCAGGTCGATCTCTGTGTGCCCCAGATCAGTCTGTTCTACATATGGAGAGCTAGGCCACACCCTGTCTCAGAACCATGGGGAGCAGGGCAGGAGACATGGAAAATGAATCCCCCAGACCAACCACTAAAAGTTAGGAGGTTCAAAAGGCAAGAATTACAAAGTAGTTGAAGGATTTTTAGTTTGAAAGAAAAAGACCAGTGAACATATTAAAAGGATCTACAGAGTCTTGTTAAGAGAGGGGGGGGAGAGAGAGAGGGAGGAAGAGAGGGAGAGGGAGGGGGAGAAGAAGAGGGGGGGAAGGAGAGAGAGAGAGAGAGAGAGAGAGAGAGAGAGAGAGAGAGAGAGAGGGAGGGAGGGAGGGAGAGAGAGAGAGAGAGAGAGAGAGAGAGAGAGAGAGAGAGAGAGAGGCTACACAGAAGAAGGTGCAGGACAGACTTAGGAGAAGCACCTCCAGGAGTAGCTGAGAAACAGAGTGGACCCCTCAGTGTGTGCTTTTACTTGGTTACAGTTTGCTGGTTTTGTTTCTTTCTTTTGGGGAAGTATTTTATCTTGTTTTTGTTTGTTTAAGAGGATTCTATTTTATTGCGTTTTGTTTTTTTGTTTTTTGTTTTTTAAGAAAGAACTTAAATTCTGGCAGATAGGAAGGGGGAGAGGATCTGTGAGGACTAAGGGAGGAGAGAATATGATCAAAATATATTTAAAAACACCAAAGACACAAATCACATATCAAGTGATGTCTCACAAGAAGAAAGGAGTGGACACTGGTGCTAGAATGGACCAAAACATCATTGTGGGAGAGTACAAGAACAGTAAAGTGGGAGGGGGTGGATGAGGGAGCAGGGGGAGGGAAAAGGACATGTGGGACCTTTGGGGGTGGGGAATCAGAAAAAGGGAAATGAATTGTAAATATAGAATATATACAATAAAAAAAGAAAAAAATATATATTTAAAATTGTCTTAGTTAGGGTTTTACTGCTGTGAACAGACACCGTGACCAATGCAAGTTTTATAAAAGACAACATTTAATTGGGGTTGGCTTACAGGCTCAGAGGTTCAGTCCATTGTCATCAAGGCAGAAACATGGCAGCATCCAGGCAGATATGGTACAGGAGGAGCTGAGAGTTCTACATCTTCATCTGAAGGCTGCTAGTGGAGGACTGACTTCCAGGCAGCCAGGGTGAGGGTCTTAAGCCCACACCCACAGCGACACACCAACTCTAACAAGACCACACCTTCTAATAGGGTCACTTCCTGGGCCAACCATATATAAACCATCACAAAAATTAAAAATTATTTTAAATAATAAACACTATAAAGCCACTGTATGGCATGTGCCCACGACACCCTCATGTATTGCTTATGTATGCACATATATATCATCTCTATATTTTATATCAGTCATCTATCAGTTACCAAACAGCTATTTTCTAGCTATCCATTTATCTACTTTATTGATCATCTATCTCTCCATATGTCTATTAACAGTTGCCTATTCTCTATATATCAATAATTTATTATTTACTTATTATCTATGTGACAATCATCTATCAATCATCTATTATTTATCATCTATCTATCAATCATCTACTATATAACCTAGTATCTATCTACCGTGCTATTTACTTAAACATAGGAGGATTGACTCACGTGATCATGGGGGCCGCTGGGTCTGACTCTGCTGAGCAGGCTGGCAGGTTAGGGGCAGGAGCAGCAGGTGCCTCAGTTCTCACAGTGCATGCAGTCTTTGAGGCTGAGCTTTTCCTCAAGAGACCTAAATCTTTTTCTCCAAAGGCCTGGAAAAGAATCATACACATGTTGGACAGTAACTATCATCCTGGTTTAAAGAAAGCCACAACGGGAAACACCTCCACAGCACCATCTAGATGCATGTGTGCATGAGTAAAGGACATGAAATTAACATTACAATGAGGTGGTGCATCTTTGTTTGCGTTCATTGCAATCGATGTGTCATTTGTGTGCTGTGTATTGATTTGGAAAAAATACCTTATCAAAGTCCATGAACATTTCAGTTGAAGCGCTTCTTCTTCTTCTTCTTCTTCTTCTTATTATTATTATTATTATTATTATATTGTAACACTAAGCTTTATATTTCAAATATAAAGCACTTATTAGCACTTATTAGAAATACCCTTAAGTATCTGCTTTCATTCTGTATGCTTTTTATTTTCCTCACGGTATTAATTTAAGCACAAACATCTTCATGATATTTAATTTACCATTTCTTCCTTCATCTCTAATGTCTTATAAAACAAATCACAAGGCCACAATTATTTATTCTCGTTTTTTTTTTTTTGAGACAGGGTTTCTCTGTGTAGCCCTGGCTGTCCTGGAACTCACTTTGTAGACCAGCTGGCTCGAACTCAGAAATCCGCCTGCCTCTGCCTCCCAAGTGCTGGGATTACAGGCGTGTGCCACCACCGCCCGGCCTCATTGTTTTTTTTTTTTTTAACTAGGAATTTTTAGTCTTTATTTTTTTTATATTTAGAGTCGTGACCATTTTGGAGTAAACTTTTGTGCATGGTATACACATGATTCTTGAGTTGTTCTTTTATTATTTCTTGAAAAGATTATCCTTTCTCATCAAAAGGTCAGGGCATCCGTGTCAGAAATCAGTTGACCATAATATTCAAGCTTCAGGAATGCTCAACTCTGATCCATTCATTTGTATGCTAACGTTTAAGCCACAAGATGGCAGTGTTTCACGCCCAGGTCCCTCGAGGCTGACAGCGCGGCAGGGTCCCTACCTAAAGGGGATGGGGAGCAAGGGATTCTCGGACAGTTGATTGGACAGCCAAGGCGAGGCGGGGGTGGGGTGGGGTGGGGTAGGGGTGGGGGTGGGGGTGGGGGGAGGGGGCGCGGGGGCTGAGGTGGGGGTTGGGGAGCCTCCCAGCGTCAGGGAGCTCCAGAATGCAGAAGTTTGGGTTTTTAATTGCTGCACAGTTTGTCTTATTTATGGACGGAGGACGTTCGGTGTGGAGTTGTGCTATGTAAGGAGTCTTTAAGCATGTGCTTATCTTGCTTGTATTTAATGCAGTGCATGTGTAGGACCTTGAGGTGTGCCACTAGACAGCTTTGAGCTAATGGTTCCACTGTCATGAGGAGGAAACTACATAAGGAAGTACAGGGCTGGAGAGATGGCTCAGCGGTTAGGGGCCCTGACTGCTCTTCTTTAGGTCATGAGTTCAAATCCCAGCAACCACCCTAACCTAAACAAGGAAGCTAGCTTTACTGCTCACCCCTACTTTGTCTCTGTATCTCCTCCCATGGGTATTCTGTTCCCCCTTCTAAGAAGCACTGAAGCATCCACACTTTCCTTCTTCTTAAGCTTCATGTGGTCTGTGAATTGTATCTTGGGTATCAAGTAACCAGAGCTCCCCAGAGCTCCCAGGAACTAAAACACCACCAAAGAGTACACATGGAGAGACCCATGGCTCCAGCTCCATATGTAGCAAAGGATGGCCTTGTTGGGTATCAATGGGAGGAGAGGCCCTTGGTCCTGGGAAGGCTCCATGCCCCAGTGTAGGGGTATGCCAGGACAGGGAGGCAGGAGTGAGTGAGTGAGTGGGTGGGTGGATGGGGAGCACCCTCATAGAAGCAGGGGGAGGGGGAATGGGATGGGGGTTCCCGGAGGGGAAACCGGGAAAGGGGATAACATTCGAAATGTAAATAAAGAAAATATTCAATAAAAAATGAGGAAGTGCCGGGCGTGGTGGCGCACGCCTGTAATCCCAGCACTTGGGAGGCAGAGGCAGGCGGTTCTGAGTTCGAGGCCAGCCTGGTCTACAGAGTAAGTTCTAGGACAGCCAGGGCTACATAGAGAAACCCTGTCTCGAAAAAAAAAAAAAATGAGGAAGTGAATCCTTCAATTCTGTTCTTTGTCAGCGTTGCTTTTCCTCTTCAGGTTTCTATCACAGGAGAGTTTTACAATCAGTTTGTCAGTTTCCAGTTTCCATGGATGAGCTAGCTTCAATTTTGATAGGGAAACCATGCTAAGTCATGTGACCAGTCCTACATTTTTCTGAACCTCAAATATGGGGAAGATTTTTCATTTATTTATTTCAGTGATATTTTATAGTTTTCAGTGAACAAGTTTTTCCTTACTTATCTTGCTAAATTTATTCGTAAATATGTTTTAAAAATAATTTATTATTTGCAATTGTCTATGTATCTCTGTGTGTCTGGGGCGTGTGTGAGCTGGAATTTTAGGTAGCTGTGAGCCACTTGATGTGGATGCTAGAAATTGAACTCAGGTCCTCTTCTGCCAGAACTATGCCCCATAAATATGCATAATGATTATTAGTAAAATCATTATAAAATATTAATTAAAACTCTCAGATATGCATAGGAATAATTGCACTAAACAAAAAATGCTTAATGCAAAATCATTGTATCAAAGCATAACAATTCAAGGCTGTCTGGGATGGCTGTATTTGAAGTGATTGCTGCACAGAGCATGGAGACCTGAATTTGGATCCTCAGTCCCTCTGTGGAAAACTCAGGTACACGTTTGCACCTATGATCTAAGTAATCAGAGGTAGAGACAGTAGGGCCCTCAGGCAATCAGCAAACTCCAAATTCACTGAGAAAACTTGTTTCCAAAAATAAGGCGGAAAGTGAGAGAGGAAGATTCCTAATGTTAACCTTTGACCCCCATTCTTGCACACATGGGTGCAGGTACTGCCAGACATGCATGCACACCTACCTATACATGCACATATGCATGCAGTTACTGGCAGACATACATACCCATGCACATGTCACACACAAACACACACCAACTCTAAACATGTTAGTGAAGCCTAAGAAGGAATGGAGGACATGACGTGCCAATGTATTAACGACTTTGAATAATGAATTTAAGATTCAGAATCTATATTAATGAATTAAAACATGCGAGGCAGCACTCCAAAAATTGATCAATATATTCAATACAGTTCAAACTTACAATTCCAGCAGGTTTCTTTGTTATAAATGTTTGCAAGTTAGTTCTAAATTTTATTTGGAAGTGAAAAAATGCCAAGAATATTGAAAATAAAAGGCCCTCACAGCTGGATAAGATTTATTATAATGCCATTGAAATTAAGTGTGGTTTGTCCACAAGGATAGCTAAAGTGCAGAGCAGAGAAGCCGCCATCAGGCCACGGTAAAACCCATGACTGACTTATGGAAAAGCACGCACTGCTAACAAGTTTGGGAAGAATAGTCTGTCTAATCAAATGTTTTGGGACAAATGGGAATCTAAATATACAGAATTGATCTTGACCCCAGACAAACCTCCAGAAGAATGGGGGAAGGTCAACTGAGAAGCCCTTGCCATTTGAGGAAACTTCTGGGAGATGGGGGTTCAGTTTTCGTTAAGGGCATGTAGCCCCTGGTGGGCTAAGCGGGCTCTGGTGGATGACCTCACACGTAGGAGAGGTGGATAGCACAAATTGGTCTGGATGAGTTAATTTTTTAGAAAGGGCAGACACAAAGTTGGAGACTTTGTGGGAAATGGGGACTGACTTGGGAGGAACTGGGAGAGGAAAACGTTTAATATACATTGCCTGACATTTCTGAAGTGTGTGTGTGTGTGTGTGTGTGTGTGTGTGTGTGTGTATGTGTGTGTGTATACATATATACATGACTATATATACACTAAAATATGTATACATGAATATACATATGTGGATGTATATGCCGTGGTTTGAGTATGGCCCAGAGAGTGGTACTATTGGGAGGTGTGGCCTTGTTGGAGTAGGTGTGGCCCTGCAGGAGTAGGTGTGGCCTTGTCAGAGGAAGTGTGTCACATCCTGGGTGAACTTTGAAACCCTCCTCCGTATTACTTAGAACAGAGAGTCTGTTCCTGGCTTCCTTTGAACGAAGGCAGAACTCTCAGCTCCTTCTCCAGTGCCATGTTGCACTGCCTGGATGCTACCATGCTTCCTGTCATGATAATAATGGACTGAACTGCTAAACCTGTAAGCCAGCCCTAATTAAATGTTGTCCTTTATAAGAAAGTGTTGCCTTGGCCAAGGTGTCTCTTCACAGCAATGGGAACCCTAACCACACACACGTGTGTGTGTGTGTGTGTGTGTGTGTGTGTGTGTGTATTAACATACATATTATATATCTTTTAAAATATAATATATGCATTAAAACTATGTGCTGCTCATGAGCCATTTGCATTTCCAGGCCCTTCAATAGGTCCCCAGGATATGGGAGATCTTAAAATCTGGGTCATCACTAAAACTATGATTTCTCCGTGGATATGACCAAGTAATATTATGCAAAAGTATCATTTTAAATCTTTGTAGTTTTCAAATTTGGGGGATTTGCCTTTAAGTTGTCAGATCTTACAACTGTTAAGAGTTAGGGGAAGCTGGAGGTTAGGACATGCATCCGTAAGGGTACCTCATGCAAGTTAAGGAAGTGTTTTATTATATCAGAAAAAAAGGAATGGCCACTGTGTTCCTGAGAAATGCAATTTGCTCAGAAACAAATCATCCTACAGAATGACAACTCATGCTCAAAAGGTCACAAGGCTAGCTCAGCAACATTCCTGTGCTGGATCGCTCATTCAATAATATTGACTCTTGCCTGGAGGTTATAGTCCAGAAGGAAAATATCACATTATGCATGATTTTTATCTTTGCTACATACATCAGACTTGAAAGAAAATGACATTAAAGCAGGGAAGAGAAAAGGCCCGAATGACCCTTCTAGACCCCTGGAAATGGCACCATGTCTCTGGCATCCTAGGCTTCTGCCTCCTAGCTTGATGCTGAGGAGATATCTCATCCGATGCTTCCAAAGATTTACCTGGCCTTGGCTTTGAAATTATAGTTGTCAATGACAGGAGTGACAGAAAACTGTCAGGCCTTGTTCAAATTTACAGTTAGGTGAAAACCACACTGCTTCTCTTCTTCCCCTTGACATCCACCAAAATCCTAAGAACGTTGTTGACATAGGCAATAGGGCACGGGGAACAGACGTAGTTTATTGGATTTAAATCCTGCATAAAATTCTGTTAAATAATCATTTGTATATAGTCTAAAAAAGGTTCAAAAGCCAGAAGTACATTATGGGGAAAGTACCCTATTTATTTATTACCCTAATAACATATAAGTAAAACACAACATGAACCAGGGGTTGGTAAAAGGAAAAATTTGTAGAATATGGAACAAGTACAGAGAATGGACTTTGACGTCCTGGGACTTTGCATCTGGCTTCTTCATGGCACAGCAAAATCTGAGGCACAGATGTGAGCAGAGTCTCCACTGAACTGCAGAATAGAATTTCTCTAAATATTGCAGGAGAATTGGTTGAGTCTAAGCACAAAAAATAAATGATCTGAAAGGAAGTTATGCAAACAGTTTAAATTTAACATCATTAAAAAATAAAATATTAGGAATAAGATCAACCAAGGAGATGGAAGATTCATATCCTGGATAGCAACTGTCCTCAGATGAGGACACTCGGTGGTGAACCCACAGGATTCCGGTGGGCAGTTCCAAACTTGTGACCATGCAGAGACATCACTGCATTAAAGCCATGGGTTACAAAACAGAAAGACATAGATGTAGGAAAGGGACGTGTGTGTTTGGGAAGGAGTGATAGATAGGAGAAGGGATGGGCAAGAACAGATACAATGTATCACAAGCCCGCTAGTCAATTAACAAGAGTCTGAAAGTGGACACACACAGAGGAGCACTTTCAGTTGGTGGGTTGGAAGACTCCCTGTTATGAAATATAACACTGCCCAAAGATGTTCCATCCAAAGCAACTCCTATAAAAATTCAATTTCTTTGTAGCAACAAAAAAATCCTTCCCCGAGTGCATTGTTTTTTAATCACAAAGGACCCTGAACAGCCAAAACAATATTGAGAAGGAAAGAACAAGTGAATGTTATTATAATCGCCAATTTCAAAACATATAAAAGCCAGGTGTGTCGGGGCATGCCTTTAATTCCATCAGTCAGGAGGTAGAGCCAGGTGGATCTCTGTCTAAGGCCAGCTTTGTGGACACACAGAGAGTTTCAGGATAGCCAGGGCTATGTAGAAAGATCTTGTTTTAAACAACAAACAATCAAACAGCTTATAAAGTTTAGCAAGCAAGACAGTGTTGTAGAGACAGAGACGGACTAATGCATCAGAACAAAAAGCCTGCAGGTAACTTCATGTGTCTAGTTGAGTGTTTTCCAGCAGATTCTGAGAGCATGCAGTAAAGAAAATTTTTCACCAAATAACATTTGACCAATTAGACATATGTACTCAAAAGACCCAAGTGCAAAACCTACCTCAAATGAGATAAGGTCACAAATGCAAGACCTAATATTATAAAATACTTAGGGAAAAGCACTGCATTTTGCAGCTATTTCTTGAGTAGGATATAAAAAAAATAACATAGGTGATAAAAGTAAATTAACTGGGCTCCCTCACACTTTTAAACACTGCATGGATCACAAGGCACTAAATATAAGAAAAAGGCAATCCACAGAAATCAAAATGTTTCCAATTTTTTATAATCTAGTAAGAAGTTCATATACAGAATATAGAGAGAAACCTTCTCCTAGCTCAAACATTCTGATTTTAAAATGGACAAAGGACATGAGCAGACATTTGCTCAGAGAACAAATACAAATTATGATATGTTATATAGACTATTTGACATTATTTATGAATCTAGAAATGCAAATCACATTTATAATGAGATACCATGCCACGCCTATTGGTGTGGCTATTTTTTAAAAAGACACACACAACAGCAAAACTTTCAATGGTTTGAATGTAAAAGATGTGGCTACAGTGGAGAACAATCTATAATTAATGTACTCAAGATAGAATTTTAATAAAACTTAACACATCTACTTCTGAGCATATGCCAAAAGCACTAAAACCAAGCTCTTAAGGACATGTACTCACACGTTCACTGGCATTATTCATAGCAGTCAAACACAAGAACCAAGCCAAGTGTTCATGGAAGGATGAATGGGTGAGTCAGATAGCATACACATAGGTGAGGCAGTTAGAATTATCCAACTTCACAAAGCTGACTGCAGTAAAGTAAGGGAATTCTGGTGCGTGCTACGTCATAGGCAAACCATGATACCAGATAAAATAAGCCAGTCAGAAAAGGGCAAATGCTGTATGAACCAACCCTTCAGTATTATGTAGCTAAAGTAATCAAATTCTTTTTTTTAAGATTTATGTATTATTATATGTGAGTACACTGTAGTTGTCTTCAGACACCCCAGAAGAGGGCATTGGATCTCATTACAGATGGCTGTAAGCCACCATGTGGTTGCTGGGATTTGAACTCAGGACCTTCAGAAGAGCAGCCGGTGCTCTTATCTGCTGAGCCATCTCTCCAGCCCCACTACTCAAATTCCTAAAGATAGAAAGGGATATAGTGGCTTCGAGGGACAGCATGAGGAAGGTGTGGGCATTCGGTGAATAGTGGTACATAGCCCAGTTTGGGGGCAATTAAAAAATATGGAGATGATGACCAGAAAGAATGGGAATATGCTTAATGTCACAAACGACATATTTCAAAATGACTAAGGTGGTGAAATTTTATGAAAAGTGTACTGGATGGACACAATGAAAAACTGAAGACAACCTTACAAGGACAGTTTAGGATAATATAAGGCAACTAAGTTATTCTGCACCTTTTATGGCAAGGTCTTTTTCTAAGCCAGATGTTACGATTGCCTTACACAAGGCGTGGTATGATCGACACCTGTTCTCAGAGGTGTAAAAGTGAGGACCACAACAGGGCTCTGTGTGTCTTCGCTCAGTCCATGACTCTTATGCTTAGTTCCCAGATGCGGTAGCAATGGAGGAGGGAAGAGGTGCATTTGTTTCCAGAGAGAATTCTTGAGGGAGTTTGGGGGCCTCTACTGTGTAGAATTAAATCTAGAAATGTACAAGTCTCAGAGCAATGGAGGCATTTCAGAAAAATACCAGAAAAATATTGAACAATGGAACTTTTAGTCTCTGTTTAATGTAAATATCCTGCCTCAAAATACTTAAAGCATGTCACATTATGTTTGTACATTTTGTTTATGCTTTTATTGTTTTCTATATGAGAATATGGGCTCTTGAATAGAGCCCTTTCCTGTTTAAATCAAGAACCATTGCGAACAAGGAAAGTATTGGAAATTATCATACGAATCAATAAATGATCTATATTTCTGGCAGCACCTACCCCGGATCCTGAAAATGGTTGGTACAGTCACAAATGACTAGTGATGTGGTTATGTGTCTAGTGCGAAAACTGGTGGCAACAAATCATTAACTCACGATGGTCAAACAAGACTTTTCTGTGCTCCAAGGTATATATTCTATTCACTCAAGACACCATCGGTTGTAGGATTTCACACAATCTATTCCTGCACACATCCCAACTCCAGAGATCTTAGGGACATGAAAAATGAGCGAGCATCTTCGAATTGAAGGAACATAATAGAAGCATAGAATTTTCTCCTCAAGCCTGTTGTATTCTGTCTCTTTCTGCATAGAAATCTCAGAAAGTATAAAAAGCCCAAAGGGCATCATTTTATTTTTTTAAATAAAGTTTTGAATTAGCATATGTAATATTGGATATTAATATTAGGAAAGGCTCACTGTGTGAGCCTTTTCTAGCAGCACGTGTTTTAGTTGATTCTCTTTCCTTCTTGCCTCCCTACTTTCTGAAACTCCCCCTCCAGACTCCGAGCCACTCTCATGTCACGTGACCTATTGTTCTCCTGACCTCCTTCTACTAACTCTTGGTCTCCTATCTTAATTATTCAAATGCCAAATATCTCCAGAATTATGGGGATGGTATTTGCTAACTAAAATAAACTACTAGTGGCCACATGCATGTCTACAGTCCCAGCTCCCCTGGAGGGTGATGTGGGATGATCACTTGGGTCAGCCTAAGAAATGGAATGGCAGACATCTATCTCAAAAAGTGGGGGGAAAGACTAGTGGATTTTATTCTTTATTTAGGAAACAGGGGCACGGCTCACTACCATCTTTGTCAAGTCATTTAAAGAGATTAAAAAGGGCAAAAAAACAGGCAATGTATCACAGAGCCTGTGCACACTAAGTCTACATTTCTGGGTCTATTTTTCTTTTCTGTATCTCCAGCTCCACTCTACTTTATAGCTCACTAGCAAGTCAGCACTTATCTCCTAACTGCTTTCCTGGCTCCTGTTTTGTTTCCCACTAGAAAACCTTGCTAAGCTTCCTTCCCTTTTTGTGTCATGAAAATATGTGTAGAGGAATTTTAATCCAGCAATATGGCTATTCTGGCAAGGGATCACATCTAAAGATACAATCTGGCTGGAATGCAGATATGTCTTAGTACACCTTTACTCTCTAACAGTGAAGGAAGGGTTAGTTTGTAGAAGGAAGCAGCCATGTTTGGATGTGATGTCTAATCGAAGGGCAGACAAAGTGACACATCAGAGAAGTATTTGACAGGATGAGTCAGAGCTGGGATCCACACAACTCACACAAGAGGAGCTACTTCAGAGCAGCGAGGGAGAAAAGAGGTGTGGTGGTGGTGGTGGTGGTGGTGGTGGTGTGTGTGTATGTGTGTGTGTGCATGCGTGCACATGCGTGTGTATGGCAGTTTTATAGAGACAGGTTACAGAGAGAACAAGCTAGACACAGGTGAAGACAGAATGAGCCAGAGAATTAGAAGAAGTCAGAAGATTACACCAGATGGCCAAAGTTAGTACGAGGTCAGGCAGAGCAATTGAGACAGAAGCTAAGAGAAGCCGGATAGAATCAGTCAGCTTGGAATATTAGATTGTTAGATTGTATGAAGACTAGAAGCTTCCAGGCCTAGGCCAAGGGATAGTTAAAATACAGAAGGAAATGCTCTGAGCTCAGCCCAAACCATATATTCACACAGCATTGATACAGCTCTCATCTCATCCCTTCATCTGAGGAAATAAAAGTGACACTTACAAGTGTGTATGTGAAATCTGATAAAGAAATAACATTGAAAAAACCTGTCTAAATGTCACTGAGTTTGCAGGGATATAATCTCACCCCATTTCTAAGCATAAATGTTTGCCTTAGCACTATGCCATTTGGGTGACATTTAGTTTTGCACAGAAAAAGAATCTATCAACAGAGCAAACAGGTGGCCCACAGGATGGGAGAAAGTCTTTCCCAACTATACCTCATATCAGGGTGCTAATATCCAGAGTTTGTGAAGACCATGACAAATTAAACACAAAAAGAATCAAAAAAGTATCTAGGGTAAGGTTCTTACAGAAGGATGAAAGTGTGCTATTTGAAAGGTTGTTAGGAGGGCCTGGTTTCAGTCAACAGGCAGTTGGGGGTATTGCATGTGTGGACCCTCAAATTCAGCTTTTGTGTTGCGGTGGTCAGGGTCACAGCTGAGTACATTCCACATTATCAGCAGGCAGTCATTGTGTTAGGAGTGAATTATCTATTCGCCCTTTGATGGTCTCACAGAGAATGTAACAAATGGCATAGAAGGTGTCTTTAGAAATGTTACCTTCCTCCCCAGCTGCATATCCTCTCCTATTGTATTCTGTCTTGTGAATGGATACTGTGTTCAAGGGCAAACTGAACAAAATAGATAAAAGCACCTTTGTGCTTGTATAATTTGAGGGCAGGACTTTCACTGTCACAGTCTCTATTAAGTACAAGATGATAGGGCGAGGCAAAAACAAGGGCTTTGCTACTTAACAATAATTGCATGGAGATAAAGCACTTCGACAGGAAGTGGGAAATGCCAGCGGCAGCGCCCGCTCCATTTTATTCCCGTTGCCTATAATTTCAGTGACATCTGATGGAAGGTTGAACTTTCAAAAGTACCACAGATCCCAGTTCTGTCACTGAAGGCTTCAAGTTGCAGTTGGACAGCATGAAATGAATCTTGCTCCTGCCTGAAGAACGACCTACAGATGACTCTACATGAGACCCATCTCACAGGATAGCTAATGCTTGGCCTCTTCTCTTTCTTATCTTCCAGGATCTATTTTATTTTTCTCATTATCAATCTCCAGCTCCTATTTTTAAGTATGTAGGACTAGTCAGGTATTAAGTTCTGTTATGGAGGTATTAAAAACTATTAATAATCTTCCTGATTATAGAATGGTTTAGTTAAAAAAGTATTAATTTGTATTATATATATATATATATATATATATATATATATATATATATATATTTCCCTGTACCACATGCATGCATGACAGAAGAGGGCATTAGAAGAGGGTGTTAGATTCTTTGGAACTGGAGGTACAGACAGTCCTTAGCTGACATCTAGGTGCTGGGAATGGAACTTGGGTCTTCAGGAAGAGCAACAGGTGCTCTTAACCTCCAGCCATTTCTTCAGCCCCTATTTCTTTTTCTTGAAGATGGACTTTGGTACGTCCCAGACTGACCTTATGTAGTGTGCAGAGCCACTCGGTTCAAGCCTTACTGCTGGAAACACAAAAGAATTTGGTAGATATTGACAGTGATTAATGAAGGGTTTTGACTAGATTCTTGTGAAAATTGGATAATTCAAGTAGACACAGGGTCCAAAAAGTCAAGAGAAGAGGGTTTGGGGTGTCTGACGAGGATTTGGTATAGGAGTGGATCCTTCTCCCTCAAAAGGCATCTCAAAGCCCTAACCCAGCAGCTCTGAAGCCACCTTGTTTGGAAACGGTTGCTACAGATGTGAAGAGGAAAGAGTTCATGATAGAACACGATCATTCATTAACTCAGCATGACCAGTGTCCTTATGGGAAAAGAAAGACACACAGAGGAAGAGTTGAGAACATTCTGGGACAGTAGACTCAGAGATTTGACTCAGCAGCGTCTTCAAGTGGAGGTGCACCAAGGATCACTCCAGAATATCCAGATAAGGAAGCAGCAAGAGCAGTCTCTACCACGGGTTTCAGAGCGGGCGTGGCCCTGCCAGTGCAGGCACATTGGAGCTCTGCACCCCACACCTTATTTATTTTTTATTTAAGCTACTGTCTGTGTTATGAGGAAGCACATGTGCTGTCCACACATCCAATCTGTCATAGTTGTGCTCATATCTCTGTTTACCGGTTTGTTCTTTAATTAATTACTTCAAATGACAGCAATTGCCATGTGTATATGATTTACAGTTGACTGAGTCGACCCCACTATCTCTAACTGAAAATGTGCCTAGCTCACCAAGCCTACCGGACATCCTCGGCCTGCAGCCGGGACCCTGAGGAGCACTGGTTGGTTCTGATCATGATTATGGAACAGAATGGTATCTGTGGTTGCTGGCCTCAGCTCCGCATCATAATGATCAAACAAACAACACAAAACAAACAAAAACAAATGGACTGAAAATCACTAGCCTAGAAAAATTGCCCAAATTATAATTTTCAAGTATGTTTTCTACTGGATACATATTATTTTGGGCCACCATAATGTTTAAAAAGAATTACCGTTAACAAATAAATTAAGGATTTCCATAATAGAACCTGGGTGCAGGTATCTCTCAGTAGGCAAAGATGGGAAAGATACCACCTCTAGCCCTAAAGAGTATGTATGTATGTATGCATGCATGTAAGTGTTGTATGTACATACTTAATTTTTTTTATACAGAGCCTTACTATGCCATCTTAGCTGTGCTGGGACTTGCTATGTCAACCGAGTTGTACTGGAGCTCACAAGAACACCCGCTTCTACATCCCAAGTGCTAGAATTCATAGCACGTGGCACCCGGCAGTCCTAAGGAGACTTTTCCTCTCAGGAGGCAGGCAATCTGGGCATGATGGAGGGATTTTCAATGTCTGCTGTGTGGAGATGGAGGTAGATGATAACCTTGAAAGACCTCACAGTGAACAAATCTGAGAAGAAGATAGAAATAGTGGAAATGTATATCAGACACTGAAATAGAAAATGCAGTGTTGAAAGGGAATTTAAAATGTACTCATTCTGTCTCTTAGCTATAAATGCAGAAATCGGTGCCTTTACAGGCTATTACCCATCCAGCATCTCAGAACTTGTGGCAGAACCAAGAACGTGCTAAGGTGAAGAAGGCCTCTGTGTACCATGTCCTACACAGATGCTTTGTCTACTCCTGCTTCCTTGTCCTTCAACACAGCCCACAGATGAGGAAGCTTAAGGGCCAGGAATAAAGGGTGATGTGCTGAGGTAAAGACTGTCTGTAAAATGAGAGTGGATGAAAGCCAGTCAGAGCTTCAAAACTTAGCACTTTGCATTTTACAACAAGATACAAAGTCAAACAATTTCTGATCTAATTTTCTTTCCCTTTGAACACCTTGCCTTACAACTTAGAAAATATCAGATGGAAATGAGACGATATTTTGTAATGTAAATGTAAGAACTCCTAGAAGGAAATTAGAATTAAAATTGTAATTGTGCCTTTAGGCCTTACAGCCTTTTAACAGAATGTACTATTCATAGATCACCTGAATAACACAAGAATATTCATGTATTCATATAAATATTGAAATTAAATTAGCATTCCTATCGTCAAAATGATCGTCACAGACGTGGGGACAGTTTGTCTTTCAAAGCTTAGAGGAAGAAAAACAAAATGAAAGTTATTGTTTTATACTTATGTTTACAGTAGTTTTGAAACTAAGATTATTCAGAGACAAATTTATCTCACATGCTCACTGCTGGATTAACCTCCAGAATGGAATCAGGGTGAAGAGTTAGTTATAAATGCAATGTCTCAGACTTCAGTATGCAAAGACCTCACATTTTATACAGAGCAAGAACTCTAACCCTCTCACCAAATATCATTACCCTAGTGTAAGAGGGCATCTCCTGAGGTATGAAGAAGCATCTAAGGACAAATGAAAGTATTCTGATTTAATCGGAACAGTACGTCTATGGATCATGATGCCAAGAGAAGGAGATCATCGAAACTGAAATTATGAATAACGTAATTAAAGGACTAGATGAGTTCATCTTAACACTCAGAATCACCAGGCGGTGGTGGCACAGCCTTTAATCCCAGCACTTGGGAGGCAGAGGCAGGCGGATTTCTGAGTTCGAGGCCAGCCTGGTCTACAGAGTGAGTTCCAGGACAGCCAGGGCTACACAGAGAAACCCTGTCAAAAAACAAAACAAAAACAAAAAACCAAACCAAACCAAAACAAAACAAAAAACCATTCAGAATCTCATATGCGATTAGTGGGAATTTTATAGGGATAAAGTCCTAGGTTCTGGGGCTGGAGAGATGGCTCAGTGGTTAAGGACCTTCGACTGCCCTTCCAAAGGTCCTGAGTTCAGCCAGGCGGTGGTGGCGCACGCCTGTAATCCCAGCACTCTGGGAGGCAGAGGTAGGCGGATTTCTGAGTTTGAGGCCAGCCTGGTCTACAGAGTGAGTTCCAGGACAGCCAGGGCTATACAGAGAAACCAACCAAACAAACAAACAAAAAATTAAAAAACAAAAAACAACAAACAAAAAACAAAGGTCCTGAGTTCAAATCCGAACAACCACATGGTGGCTCACAACCATCCATAACAAAATCTGACGTTCTCTTCTGAAATGTCTGCAGACAGCTACAGTGAAATTACATATAATAAATAAATAAATCTAAAAAAAAAGTCCTAGGCTTTAGGTTGTTCTTGAAATCTCCCATAAGGAAACTACCATTGCCTTTTCATAAGTTACAGACCATCTATATTTGACAATTGTGGTAGATGCCCATATGATGACACAGTTATCTGCTGAGACTAGTAGAGTAAGCACCGTCCTTAAGGCTCACAGTGATATCCACAGTACAAAGATGTCCAGGAAGCAAAGTGCTTGAGACCCACTGCCTTAAATTTTTTTGAAAGAATTACATTATTTCTTTCTCTCTCTCTCTCTCTCTCTCTCTCTCTCTCTCTCTGTGTGTGAGTGTGTGTGTGAGTGTGCGCATGCAACAGTGAGCTTGTGGAGGTCAGGGGACAGCCTGCACAAGCCAGTTCTCTCCTTCCACCACTCGGGTTCTGCAATTGGTCATCAGGCTTGGCCACAATCACCATTCTCTGCAGAGCCACATCGCCTGCTCGGAACCTGCTTTAGAACAGTACACCAAAACAGCCTCAGGGCTCTTCAACAGGACTAGAGTTATCCAGGTGTGCTATGTACATTTCCAATTTTCTGTTTTCAACAAAGACCAAGCCAACAAACTTAAGAAGAGAAAGTTTCACTTCCTGACACAGTTCATTGTCCTGGGGCTGTGTCACAACACAATACGTCCGGTGGGAGTAGGTAGCAGAGGTGCCAGGGTTACCTTACTGCTAGATTCAGGGGCGTCAGAGGCTAGCCTTCTACCACCCCTTCCAGGGTGTGCCCTCCACGACCCAGAAACTCCCATTAGACTCTAGTTATCAGACATAGACTTCCACCATCCAACAGCACCAGACTCAAGGCTAAGGGTCTGAATGTTAGCCCCTGGAGGGAGGGAAGCTTCCAAGTTCCAAACTACAGCAGTAACATCTCACGCAGCACGTAGAGAACCCCAGGCCTTCGCTCTTCAGAACATAAACTGTTGTGCCAGGAAGCGTTTGTGAAACCCCAAAGACCACCAAGGGGCTGGTTCCAATGCAATCACACTCATCACACTCCAGCTTGGGCCGTGCTGCCTCCCTGATGCAGCAGAATGGGAGGGGGCAGCCGTGAAGGGGGCATCTAGCCTGGCACACATTTGATTAGCAGACCATTATGGCCTTTAACATAATTGGCTGGTGCTGGGAGCCAATCCACAAACTTAACTTCTGTTTTCTTTTTGATTGGTGGTTGTTAGGAAGTGACGTGTCAGGGGCGGGCTTGTAACCTGGAGGTGCAGATTTGTTGGGGAATTACCTGGAAACTGGTGCTAGGCCCCAGCCTGTTAGTTAACTTGAGGTCAGCCATAGGTCAGGTTCTTCAAGATGGAATCTGAACCCCAAAGATCTGGCCTCTCGAAACTATTTCAGACTGTAACACATACTTCAGAGGTTGTTAGATAATTATTTCTAGATGATTAAATGTAAGGAATATTTGCTGCTATTGATCTCTTCCCTGAGTATATTTAAAGAAATAGTCATTCAAATGCCTCATTAGAGCAATGTAAGATGAGTTTCCTTGGATGACGCATGCCATGGTGTTCAGAAGTGATGAATAAAAATACAGGAACATCTTATTTAAAAATATACTTTTGAGACAGTTTCATAAAAATATATTAACATTGTGTGGGTGGTCATACCAATTGCCCTTTGGATGCTATAAAAGTATTTTCTGGCTAAATTTTCTTGTATCTAAATCTCTAGTCTACTACTTGTTATTTTGAAACTTCAAAGTTCCTGTCACATTGTAAGAATGTGAAATGAAACACGAACAGTAACTTGACAGGCGGGTCATTAAATATAAAGTTAGACACAATAATAGGAGCCCCTAAAAATAACTACTGTTCAAACTCTGCAGGCTGCTAAGAATTTGCAGCCGGCTCTAGATTGGAAAACGTTTTACAACAATTTTGGATTTAGTTTTCAAAAGCAACAGTGCTCTAAAGTAACAAAACTTATTTGATAATTTTTAAACCATTTCTCTCATACTGACCATTAGCTATATTACAAACAGGATATCTGCATTCCTCAAAATCAACAGCCCCAAGTTGATGGTCTAAATGTGAATCTCCTTTCCTTTTAATTTATTGAATATCGTCCTCGTTTACATTGCCAATGGTAAAACCTTTCCGATATCCCCCTCCCCTAAGACATCCAACCCCTCTCCTTCCTCCTCCTCCTCCCTGCCTCCACATATATGCCTCTCCACCCAACACGCTCCCCCCACTCCCGTTTTCCTTTGTTAAGCCTTTACCTGACCAAGGACCATTCCTCCCACTGATGCCCAAAAAGGCCTTCCTCTGCCACATTTTTGGCTGGAACCATGTGTGCCCCTCGGTTGATGGTTCAGTCACTAGGAGTCTTGGGGCATCTGGGTGGCCGAAATCATTGTTCTTCCCATGGGGCTGTAAACCCCTTCAGCTCCTCTGGACCATCCTCCAGCTCCTCCATTGGGGACCCCATGCCCAGTCTAATAGTTGGTTGCTAGCATCTGCCTCTGTATTTGTAAGGCTCTGGCAGGGCTCCTCCAGAGACAACCATGGTATCCTCCTTTCAGTATATACTTCTTGTTGTGAATCTTTAAAAACAAAATCCTCTCTCTCTGACACACACACACACACACACACACACACAGGAAAGAAAGAAAGAAAGAAAGAAAGAAAGGAAGAAAGGAAGAAAGAAAGAAGGAAAGAAGGAAAGAAGGAAAGAAAAAAAGAAAGATCCACAAGGCAGAAAATTGTTGGAAACTCAATCTGCCTGTACCTTAACCTTGGATTTCCTAGATTCTAAAACTCTAAGAAATAAACTTCTATTGTTTATAAACTAGCAAGTCAGCAGTGTTTAGTTACAGTAGCTTAACAGACCAAGCCGTGAATATGTCAAATCCACAACTATATTTTTTCAGACATAATATTTTTACCGATTATCTGGGAATCTCACATCATGTTCCCCATCAGGATCACCTCCCAGGCCTCTTCTGCTCTCCCTCCCCGTAGCCCTACCCCCAACTAAAAGAAAAGAAGGAAGGGGAAAAGGAAAGAAAATACAAGTCCGTTTTGTGTTTCCTCAGATATTCACTGGAGCATGGTCAAACTCCCAGTGGCCAGCCCCTAAAACGGAGTCTTTCTCTACCTGAACCCCTGATGGAAGCCATCAATGGCGGAGAGCTATGCCTCAGAGTCCCTATCCAATTTGTAGGAGTTCTCCTTGATGGCTTTGTTTTTATGAAATTACTTTGGAGGAAGGGCCGGGGTGGAGGTGGGGCTGGCCCAGAAGCCTTCAACGTTCCTCACTCAGCTGAGCATCTGCAGTCATCTGTATCACAGAGAAAGGAGTTTCCTTGCCCTTTGCAATCAACAAGAGCACAGATCTTGAGCTTCTACGCAGTTCCTGGCAACAGCATGGTCTCCACACAGGGGCAGTATCTGCCCATATCAACATGGCTTCAGCCAAGGCATGGGCCAGGAACCAGCATGGTCTCTGGGAGAAATACCGACCATGGAGGCCTTTCCGGGAGGTCCAATCCAGTAAACATCCAATTGCTCAGAGTCAGGGGGAGAGTGCTACTGGGCAGCTCGTTCCGGGGCTAAGTCTGGGCAAGCTCCAGGCGGCCCCTCCTGGTTATGCCGGTTCCTCTCGCGCTTGTTTCAGCTTTGGCTTCTCTAGTTCCACCTCTCTCCCCTGCCCAGGCACCACTCCATTTCTCTGCAGTTCAGTGGAGCCTCTCCGCTCACTTCCATGCCTCGTACTTTGCTACGCCATAAGGAAACCAGTTGCAAAGTACCAGTACATCAAAGTCCATCCTATGTACTTTGCCGAAACAGCTTTACATACAATGTCCATCACGGCATGCCATTGGTCTGGTTCGTGGCTTCTGGTTTCTGACACACCATCAATACCGGCCACCCCAGATCCCTCTCAGACATTCTACTGTTGCCCAGAGTCAATGGAGAGCCTGTAGCTCTGGTTTTGCAGGACGGGCTCCTTCACGTGATCCATCAACTCATAGGCGGGTAGATGTTGGAAGTGGACCTACTCAAAGTGCTCGATCTGGGCCTGGGTGGTAGGTGAGTTGGTCAGACCAGGACTCTACCAACACATGCTGGTGAGGGATGGGACCAGCCATCTGCCCAGTAAACAAACAAGAACATTTGAACAATTATGTTTATCTTTTCTTTCAATTGTTGAATGAGCCGATCTTTATGTCTTGGGGAAAGTAAAAAATGAAATGTGGATTTTATAGTTTATGGTATGTTTTTATAATATTAGTTTTCATACACTGGCATAATTAATTTTAGATAATAGCAATACCCATCAAATTATACTTACTTCATAAGTAATGAGAATATTAACACAGAACATTAGTTTTTATAATAATTTTGGCTTTTATAATAATTTCAACATCAAACTGTCCAAAATCCACAACCTTTAGAAAAATACAGGTGAACATGCTGCTTTTAATTCCTTGTACGGTGTACCCAAGGGCATCTCTAGGGATTCCCATTCAGTGATTGGAAAGAACATGAATCTAATATTGAAATAAAGTCAAAAGATTTATTTTATATGTGTGTGTGTGTGTGTGTGTGTGTGTGTGTGTGTGTGTTAGTACCCTGTTGCTCTCCTCAGACTCACCAGAAGAGGGCATTAGATCCCATTACAGATGGTTGTGAGCCACCATGTTGTTGCTGGAAATTGAACTCAGGTCCTCTGGAAGAGCGGTCAGTGCTTTTAACAGCTGAGCCACCTCTCCAGCCCAAGTCAAAAGTTTTAACCACACTTTTTATTGATAAAATAGCAATGTAATATCTTGAATATTAATAGTGCTCATAATCACTGAGGCAGAGTTCCCAGGCAACTTTTCTCACTTAGAATGAAATAAACGAGCAGCCAAGCAGTGATAGCACACGCTTTTAATGCCAGTACTTGGAAGGCAGAGGCAGGTGGATTTCTGAGTTCAAGGCCAGCCTGGTCTACAGAGTGAGTTCCAGGACAGCCAGGGATGCACAGAGAAACCCTGCCTTGAAAGAAAAAGAAACAAAAAACAAACAAACCAAAGGAAATAACGGAGCACCTCTGCTTTGCGTTTAATGTGCTTGTCATATACCAGGCAGATGCCGTTCCCACCTCTGCAGCTCCCACACTCATGAAGCTTAGGTCCAATTGAACAGCAGATTAAAATTCCACAGAGATAAATAATTAGAGGAAACTTACGTTTTTAATTCCTCCGATCCTGGCTCGATTTCATGTGAGAAAAAGGTCAATTTGAACTGTTTGAGCTGGTTGTATAAACTTTACACAGCAGGGGAGCCTGGAGTCTGTAACTATTTACTGAGCTAAGTGTGGTAGATCTTAAGAAGTTGGAGACAGATCTGTTATCATCTCTGACAGTCAAGAACATAGCAATGCTTTCATTATAGGGAGAGTTCTACTATCATGTCTGGTAGTCAAGAGGACCTAAGAGTGCTTTCGATAAACTGCTGCACGTCTGTGCTAGGGGCGTGCCAAAGGGAACTTTGTGGGTTCACTATGAACACTTGGCACTGAGGTCTGGGCTAAACCTCGAAGAATGAGACAATGAACCTGTGGAGGAAAATGACACAGCGATTTCAGGCCGTGAGGTTGTTGCATGGCACCCAGTATTTAGGGATTATTAAGTTGCTTATTACATCATCAGACTCGGGCAAAGGATTGTGTCAAAGCCTATTTGCTATGCAGATACATGGATATGGGCACTGGGTTACTAGGAACTCAGGTCAACTGGAGCACAGTATATGCACAGGGATGAGCTCACAGCTTATCTTCCCATTTTCCCAGGTCTTTCTTGGTAAGGTTTATCTTAATAAGACTAGTCAACACTGAGCAGCTAGTTTTGATTACTAGATACATTTTGATTACTAACTAGATACAGTTTGATTACTAGATACATTTTGATTGCTTATTAGATACATTAAATATATTTACTGTTTGTCTCCTCTGCATAGGATACAAACTCTGTGGGGAGAGAGATTCTTCATCGTTCCCTTATTTGGGGTGGATTCACTGGAAAGTAGAGTAGAATTTGAAAGTTAATAAACAATAATCTAAAAGAGAATCACAAACATTATGAACATGTAAGTGAATGTATTGAGCAGTTCCTACATAGAGTTGAAGAAGACACATCGTCTAAGGATCTGAAGTACTGTTATCAGCATGAGTCGTGAGGGATGTAAGCCCCTCAGCTGCCTTTCAGATAGTGAATAAGGGCACAGTCATTGATCTATCAGCTCTACTAGCTGCTTACAGTGAAAGCTTCTCATCAGTGGAGACCACCACAATGTGAAGAAATCCCCATTAAAATTTCTCGTGTCTGAGAACCATGGGACCACTTAGGCACACACAGCAGGTATTTAAAACACGTACACACGGAGGCACAAGGTCGAGCACTAACACTTGGGAAGAGATTCTTTTTGAGAGATTTACTTTTATATTTGATAGTGTGCTCATGTGTGTCTTCATGGGGGCACGTGGAAATGATGAGTGCAGGTGGCTCTGGGGGCTGGAGGAGGATATTATGGGATCCCTTGGAGCTGGAGCTACAGGAAGCTATGAGCTGCATAATATGGGTGCTGGGCACTGGATTCATGACTCCAAGCTTTTGATCCATCTCTCCAGGCTCTATATGAAAATATTTCATTTCAAAATACGTTTTAAAGTTAGAATTATCTCATATGTTATATATTATGATCTTTTAAATTTTATTCCTTAATCTTTTTTTTTTTACAGTCCAGTCGTTATCCCCCTCCAGTTCCACCCTCATCCCATTCCTCCTCCCCCATCTCCGAGAGAATGTCCCCACACACCCCCACATCCCTTCACTCTGCCAGACCTCTGTACTCCCTGGGGCTCTGGCAGGTTAGGTGCATCTTCTCTCACTGAGGCCAGACCAGGCAGTCCTCTGCTGTATATGGGCTGGGTGCCTCACATCAGCTGGTGTATACTGCCCGATTGGTGGCTCAGTGTCTGAGAGATCTTGGGGGTCTTCCTATAGGGTCACCCTCATTGCAACTATGATTATCATCATCTGAAAAAGGAATTGATTTATTTTTAAAAGCCAGAAATATCCTAATGCATTCCTTTTTACTCCCTGTTGCCATGCAAAATGATGGCATACTGAGTACCATTAAGCAAAAAATATTGCAAAATATTATAAAGGAGTGTTTAGCGTCAGCAAATGTCATGGCTACCATGTGGAGGCATGGAGTGACTAGTGGTTTAAACTGTTAACACGTCTAGAGACACCTCAGAAGGGAGTCTGAGGATTGTCTAGATTTGGTTGTTTTGTGGGCATTTCTGAGAGGGCTTATTTTGAAATGTAGTAGTCAGACTCACTCACTGTGAGCCACACCATTCTCCGGGCAGGGGCCTGCGTGAGTGCACACGGGGAGCTGAACTCCGGCTGTAGGCAGTGCTTCCTTGCTCTCTGCTCTCCACGGTGGGTGTGGTACGAGGACCTGCTTCAAGTTTCCACCTCCTAAGGTCCCTGCAGCGAAGGGCTCAACTGAGAGTCGAGCCAACTAAACCATTTTCTCTACGTGGCCTTTGCCAGGGATTTTATCACGAGGGCAGGAAATGAAACTAACACCAGCTGGCATGGGCTGGTTCACAGTCTGGGTTGTGGGGCGAACAGAGAGTCTGTGAGAGAGAGTGGCTCTGAGCTCACGGTGAAGAAGTTGGACTCAGCCGTGATACAGCAAGCTGTGAAAAAGGCAGTTTGCAAAACATCAGACCACAGTTAGGGCCTTTCAAAAGTCAGATGATAGGCCCATGTCTTTGTTACAGCAATTATTTGTATTCAATGTGTGTCTTAGTCAGGGTTTCTATTCCTGCACAAACATCATGACCAAGAAGCAAGTTGGGGAGGAAAGGGTTTATTCAGCTTACACTTCCACACAGCTGTTCATCACCAAAGGAAGTCAGGACTGAAACTCAAGCAGGTCAGGAAGCAGGAGCTGATGCAGAGGCCATGGAGGGATGTTACTTACTGGCTTGCTTCCCCTGGCTTGCTCAGCCTGCTCTCTTATAGAACCCAAGACTACCAGGCCAGGGATGGCACCACCTACAAGGGGCCCTCCCCCTTGATCACTAATTGCCCCACAGCTGGAGGCATTTCCTCAAGGGAGGCTCCTTTCTCTGTGATAACTCCAGCTTGTGACAAGTTGAAATGCAAAACCAGCCAGTGCAGTGTGACTTTCCATGTACCCCCATTCCAGATTTTAGTTCACAACCCCTCTGCCTCTACCATTTTCTTTAAAAAAGACAAAAACATGATAGAGGCAGCCAAGCAGATTTGAGTCTTCAACAACATAGGACAGCCATGTGGGTTTTCAAACCACAAGTGTAGGTATAAAGTCTGGTGAGGGACATCTGAAGTAGTGGTCCAGACTATCTTTTTAAAATGGGCCAGTGTGTGAGGCTACTGAAAATGCTGCCTTGAAAGCACTGGGTGGCCACCTGGAAGCCAGGGGCTTGAATAAAGTCTAGACATGGTTAGCAGTAGAGCAGTACTCTCACATTTAATACGAAGCAGCAAACTAACCTGCCCCCTGGTCCCCAGATGCCTCTTATTAGTTGACTGTGCAATACGCAAGAGCAAGACCTTTGAAATTCAAGGTCTTTGAAACCCAAACTGGAATAAATTCAAACCTTCCAACAGAGCTGTCGAGAGCAGAGTCAGAAACTCCCCAGAATATCGCAGTGTCTTACAGCAGTGCTTCAAATACATTGAACCATGAAGTGTGATACAAATCTGGCAACATTTAAATTTAGAACAAATGTGATTTGTGTGAGGGCTAAACCTGGGTTAGCAAGAAAAGAAACCTGCCCAGGCAGACTGTAAATCCAGTATTAGTGTTCCCTCAGGGTCCCCAGATGGAATGTCACTACTGCTTGTATTCTTAACATATATAAGCTCCCAGATCCTTAAAAGGAGTATCTGCTAAGTTTGTACTTAGGATGTAGTTAGGGCATGCTTACAAACTTCCTGTGTGTGAAACAGAATCAATATATAATTGTCCAGTTATGTGGTCAAAATGGAGATGATAAAGTAACAATTCATTATAACAGGACAAAATAGCCAACTATGAAAGCATCTTGAGTAGGCTGTTTTATCATCCTCAGTCTCATCCCCAGACCTGCCAGAAGAATCTTTTCTTCAGCCTGAATTTGTTTGCTGTTAACCCTCCTCCTACCTTGAGGGTGGGTGCCTTTCATAGCCCTGAGCAACAGAGTAGAAACTTTAAATTAATTCAATTTGCAAATCCAGTGCTGCTTCCTTTGAGTTCACTCCAGTGGATTTTGCCAGCAGGACAGGAAACCAATCATCTTGTCACCACAAAATATTTGCTGTGTGCATGCATGCCAAAGCCTGACTGGCGTGCATGGCCAGAAACTGCACCCGTGGCACCAGACCTCACTCAAGTCCTGAAAAGTAAACTTCATTATTATCATTAAATTTAAAAAACTGAGGCAAGATAGGCTCTGTTTCAACATTTCATTTCCAAAGCAGGTGGGATGCTTAGCTGTTGTTGTCTTGTTTTTCTTCAACATTCTGGGTAAGCCTTGGCTTTTTACCTCTCCATCTTCATAAACGTGCCCCAGATCTCAACCAGCTGTGCGGGCACCTGCACACAGCTGGAACCTACCTCAAGGGACGGGGTCAGAAAGGTTCATGGCAGAGTCCAGGTGGCAAAGAGCCTCCTTCCGGGAGCCAGAGGCTAAGGCTGACAGCTTAGTGGTGAGTGAGTAGCTCTAGCCACTGAGCTGCAGACCAGGCTGCCGCGGGACAGGGGTAGTGAGATGCCTTTAGGCATGCGCTTGGACTTTAAGCTGTATGGAGAATCCTTATCCACGGAAAAAGCCCCTTCATATACACTGGCTATTCTTTAGCCATGCACAGTTTGTAATCAGCTGACCAGATTGGGCATCACTTTCCCATAAGTCCTTATGTCAGAGTATAAAGAGTTTGAACTGCAAATCTTTCTGTTTTTTTTTTTAAGATTTATTTAATTTATATAAGTACACTGTAGCTGTCTTCAGACACACCAGAAGAGGGCATCAGATCCCATTACAGATGATCGTAAGCCACCATGTGGTTGCTGGGAATCGAACTCAGGACCTTCGGAAGAGCAGTCAGTGCTCTTAACCTCTGAGCCATCTCTCCAGCCCAGATATTTTTGTTCTAAGGAGTTAAAATTGTGTAAAGTTTCTCAGGTTACTATGTGACCCAGTGAAACCCAATAGAAAGGCCACAGTGGTGCCAAGTACCAGCAGAGATCTAAGCCCTTAGCACCACACAGGACAATTGCACGGAATGCCAGGATCCCTGTGTTTACACGGAAAAGCAGGCGTGTCCTAATAGACAAACCGGACAAAGGTCCTGCGTCTTCATTGCAGGGCAAAGCCAGAAGAATGGGGTGGACACACAGTACCCCCAGCCTCTGTAAGGGTCTCCCAGTCAATGCACAGTGTTGACTTGTGTAGTTGCCAGCAGCTACTGCGAACTGGGTCCCTGGAAGAGAAGCTGGGGATAGATGGTGGAGGGGGGCGGTGAAAAGAGCAGAGGCCAGGACAACCCAATTGCTGATCAAGGCCCAAGTTTAATGGAGGTCTGACAATTTAAGAGTTTGGGCGAGCCCCTCCCCCAGACTCCAGGGTGAGTTCCGGGGGAGTGGTCTGGCTGTCCCTTGGGTGTTAGCTCCACCACTCAGGCAGCTGGGTGGGTCACCTGCTTAATTCAGGAATTTGTAGACCTGGAGGAACAGTGAACTTCATCTTCATTCTGAGCGCTCCACCCTAGGTGAAGCAAGATCCTGAATAGCACAGGAATCCCCGCTCAACAAAGGCTGGGAGAGGAAGTTCACCTTGAGTTCCTACCAAGTGGCATGAGACCCCAGTATGGCTCTGTACAGACTTGGGCACACCCGAGGAAGAGGCAGCCCAGACCCTAAGCTTGCTCCCTTGGGCAGAGGTAGAAGTTATAGAGGGTAAGTGCTGTGCCTGGCAGTGTTCAAGTCAGTTCACATTTAATTGGTTCTCTGAGCATATGCAATTGTGTTGGTCAGGACTGGTCACATGTTGTCATTCTGACATGGTTTGCACTATTACTCGATGGATGTTCTTAGCCTAACAGACTTGAGAGAAGACATTAATCCACTCACTTGGCACCACAAAGCTAATGAATGAAAGGATAAGGTTGTAAGCTAGGAATCCCCCGTGCCTGAGTCTAGGGTGACCCCAAAGGAGCAGAGGTTCAGCCCACACTTTGTTGGCCTGGAAGTATGCACATATCCCACCTGCCTCCAGGGTCCGACCATGAACCTCTGGGAGTGTCCCTGGCACATTTTCCCATCTTGCCCCGCAGAGCGGCTGTGGCAAGGACAAGTACGGCTGGGGGCTGGCAGGATCACCGTGGGGGCTGCAGAACTCCTGCTTGAGGGGGCGCTTAGGTCCCCCCTATTGCCAGTGGGGGAGGGTGGGCGCGACCCTGTGCATGGTGGCCACGTAAGCGGAAATGCTTAACTAGTTCTTCCGGCCTCTGTGAGAGGCTGGTAGGTTCTCAGAGAGCGTGGGTTTGGATGGTTTGAACTGATTGGCTTGTGGTAGGCGGGTTCTGTTATAAGCCTATAAAAGGCCCATCCAAGCCAGCCCACACGGGCTCACTTCTTTTACCTTGCATGGTAGGACTGTGACCCCCCAGAGCTCTGGAAATTAAAAATCCTCTTGCAAATTGCATCAGGTCTGTCTCTTGTGAGTGTTTCGGGGTGCCGGTTTCCGAGGCATGGGGTGCTGGAGTACCCCCATTTTTTCTTTCAGATCTTACATGAACAGCTTACAGTGCCAACAATTCCTATGGCAAGAAATGGCACCCTAAAATGGGATGTCAGAGGACACTGCATTAGGAGGCTGCCTAGGGGAGATCAGCAATGATGTGGAAACTCCCCAAAAATCCAACCCAAGGCTGGTGCTGGAACCTAGGGAGCAATGGGCTGAGGGGTGAGTTGAACAAAATATAATCTTGAAAGATGCGTGAGAGGAGAAGCATTTAGAAGTCGGTTGCCATGACGCATGCATGGCCTTGGAAGAGATGTCAGCATTTTTCTTTTTCCACATCCCAGAGGGCTGAAGTCAGGTGTTCACTCTTTTTAATGTATAACACTTGTCAAAAAGTTCCTCAGGGGTCATACTGGGCACCGCAGGCGTTTCAAAGACTAGTGCGGTGGCGTGACAGCCGGGCATTCGTCACACGTTTTTTAAAATGACATCCGTTTATGCTGCCAATCCTTAATTACCGAGTTCCCCGCTGACCAGGAAGCTCAGCTAGGTCTGTCTCCCGTTCTCCTCTCACTAGCCGCTAATTTATCCTGAAGAAAAATGAACTGGCAGCAAAGCAAGCACAGTCCAGGGTTCCCCCTTTCGGTTAGTGTTTATTCACAGTAAAACAATGGCTTTCATGATGGCATTCTACATGTGTTCCATGTGTTTTAGTCACAGTTAACCTCATGACACTCTTTTGGTTCCTCTCCGATATGTGTCCCCTCTTTCGCTAATGGTCCTCTTTGGCTTTGATGTCCTTTCTAAAAGAACATTTAGATTTTTACATATGTGAGAAAAGGAGACGGTGATGGTTTGCCTATGCTTGACCCAGAGAGTAGCACTATTAGGAAGTATAGCCTTGTTGGAGTAGGTGTGTCATTGTGGATGTGGCCTTTAAGACCCTCATCCTAGCTGCCTGGAAGTCAGTCTTCCACTAGCTGCCTTCAGATGAAGATGTAGAGCTCTCAGCTCTGCCTGCACCATGCCTGCCTGGATGCTGCCATGCTCCCACCTTGATGATAATAGACTGAACCTCTGAACATGTAAGCTAGCAGCAATTAAATGTTGTCTATGAGTTGCATTGATCATGGTGTCTGTTCACATCAGTAAAACCCTAAGACAGTGTCATTTGTCTTTCTGGTCTGACTTGGCTGAAATGGTGCTCTCTACAAGTTCCTTCTGTAAGACCCGAAAGGAAAATGAGGGTGCCCCCAGAACCCCACACCTCGGAAGGCAACACTCCAGATCACTTGCAAGAAACAGTCTTGATGCAACAGCAAGAGGATTTTTATTCCAGAGGCTCTGGGGCTCACAGCTGTACACCATGCAGGGGCAGAGGACCGTGAGCCCCGAGTGCAGAATCGGGACAGCTTTTATAGGTTTACAACAAACCCCGCGCATCACAAACCAATCATTCCTTAGCATCGAGAGCCCATGCAGTGTGAGCCAATTGATTTGTACCACTCCATAGCTTCAAAGCCAATCAGTTTAAATTATCTGAGAACCAATCAGTTTTCTATAGAAGCCAGATAGCAACTAGTTAGTTCATTTCCTGTTACAGGGCCAGAGAGAGATGGGAAAGGATGCCGGGGACCTCCCCAGGCCTGCAGCTCGCAGCTGGACACCGCAGGCCCGTGTGACGTGTGCACTCCTGGGCTAACAAAGAGCGGGCTAAACTTCTGCTCCTTTGGGGTCATTTAAGAGTTAGGCATGGGGGATTTTTAGGCTATAATTCTCATCCTTTCACTTCCATTTTCTGGGAGAGGACTGTGGTGGCTATTCCTGGTAATCAACTTGACTACATCTGACATGAAGTACAATCCAGAATTGGACCCTGAGGCTGGAAGACACAAGTTTCCGACCCGGATCTTGACATGGAGATCTTAAGGTATAGGTGGCGATGAAAAGCTTAGGCCCAGGAAAGGTAGCACACTCCTTTAATCCTAGGAGACTGAGGCAAAAAGATCTCTGAGTTAAAGGTCAGCCTGGGACAAAGCAAGTCCCAGATCCAGGCATGGTGGTACACACCTTAATCTGGGCTACACTGTCTGCAGGAGGCCTACATAGGGACACTGGGAGAAGGAAGATTCCCTTTTCTTCAATGTTTGCCCCTACTTGCCAGCACATCTATTGAAACCCACTTCTACAGAAGACCAGCTTAAACTACTAGCCTTGTCGTGGGACTGAGCAACTACTAGATTCTTGGACTTCCCATCCACGGCTGCCCACTGTTGGCTTTGTTGGACTACAGACTTTTAAGTCATCTCAATAAATTTCCTTAATTGTAGAGAGACATTCAGTAATTTCTCTGACTCAGAGAACCCTGAACTAGTACAACGACACAATTTACCTCTTCCTTATGGCTAACAAATATCCTTCTACGCATACAGTGCATTTTCTTCATTTATTCATCATGGTAGATGCCCATACTGATTCCACAGGTAGGCCGTTGTGGAGAGGGCCATACATAAAGTGGGTGCTGACTTTCATTACTGCGGACACACTTGGCGAGGTAAAATCATTTTTTTCCAAGACAGGGTTTCTCTTTGTAGCCCTGGCTGTCCTGGAACTCACTCTGTAGACCAGGCTGGCCTCAAACTCAGAAATTCGCCTGCCTCTGCCTCCCAAGTGCTGGGATTACAGGCATGCGCCACCACACCCGGCTACAATCATATTTTTAAAACATCTATTTTTATTATGCTTAAGTGTGTGTGTACACATGCTTGCACATGTGCATGCATGCATATATCTGTGTAGCCACGTGCACATGAGTACAGCTGCCCTGAGACACCAGAAGCATTGAATCCCTCTGGAACTGGAGTTGCAGGTGGGGCTGGCTTCTCTCACTCTGGGATGGGTGACTGGAAGCAAACTTAGGCTTTATAAAAAGAGCATATAACGGTGCCTTTAACCATCGACCCAGCTCTCTAGCCCCTATTTGTGTATTTACAAAGTCATCTAGACTCGCCATGGCTGCTTCTTGGTGTATTTCTGGGCTTTTCATTGATCTCAGTTCTGCCATCAATCTGCTTTCATGCTTGTCTGGATGACGTTGGAGCCACTTTGGTGGACGGCTTCTACAGCTCTCATCGACGTGGCCTTCACGCTCCCTAAGATGATGGCCGGGGAGATGGGGGTGTAACACCCGCCATGCTCTAGTCCTTTGCTGCCAGTCGCTCCTGGATCCCACTGTTCTCACCTTCAATCCTTTGCCTACCAAACTCTGACACACATGGGAGAAAAATCCTCTCTTCCTCAGAGATGACCTTGGGGGATTATTCCTATACGAGCATAGGTTCCTTTCTGCACCTCAAATTCCGGATGTCCAAAGTAATCCAGACCTAAGGATAATGTTGTCTGCATCAATATCCGAGAGACGATCTACATTGGCATTAGTGATGGACAAGGCTGGTCATGGCTCTAGGTGTTCCCAGGTCTTCTGGGAGGCAGTGGAGATGAGGTCATATAGTACAGGACCTGTTCATCAGGTAATGTCCTTTCTGTCACCACCAAGTTCTATTACTTCAGGTCAAACACTGGAAAGAGTGTAAAAGCTCACATAGTTCATATTTGTAGATAAACTGCATTTCATCTTACACCTTGATGAGAAAGTCACATGACACACAGGCTGTTCTCACAAAGCCACTTCCACTAAGGTCTGTGCAGGGAACAGCAGGACTTCCCCATAATTCTTTCTTTCTCTTCTCCATCCACAAGACTGGCCTTTGGGAGGAGAACTGAAGTGAAGGCTCTGGCAAGTGGAGCCACTGAAAGGAGCTTGTGGGGGTGACCTTTTGTGCACTGGGCAAAGGTGTCTCTGTATTATTTAAATGCTGGCTTCTGTGTTCTGGCAGACAGTTGAGCGCAGACCAGAACTTGGTAATGTTATTCCATGTTTTGTTATCAGTCCCTCTCTCACCTTCTGATTGGTTTAATAAAAAGCTGATGTCCTATAGCAAAGGAGGAAAGAACAAGGGGACTTCCAGCAGAGATAGGAACTCTGGAAAAAAGTCAGGAGTCGGAGAAGTCACCACCCCAGACACTGACGAAGAAGCAGGCACTGGGACTAGAGACTGAGATGTAACAAGCCACGTGGCAGAACTTAGAATAGAATAAACGGGTTAATAAGTTGTAAGAGCTGGTTGGGAATAAGAATAAGCTAGTCCTAAAGCTGTAATTAGTACATCTTAGTTTCTCTGTGTCTTTATTCAGAGATGGGGTGGGCATAGAGATTGCAAAGTATGATAGGAGTTCTCAGTCATGATAGATTTTACAGTACCAACAGCCTGTGTGCCACTTAGCACATCCTCTAAACTTGAAACATCCAGATTAAACTGGTCAGACTAGAAGAGCATTGCTGGTGATGGAGAGCTTTTGTTTTATCTCATTTCTTAGCTTCATTTTCCAAAAGATCTGTTTACTCTCCTCTTACGAGTTAAGACATGGCTCTTTTGTTTTTAAACATTGCCACAGACATGATATAAATCTAGAAAGACAAACCCAGGGGAAGCTTATTGGTAAGAACACTTTCCCATCTCCAAACTTTCTCAAAGGGTATCATAAGTCTTGAACAAAAGATGGTAGTCATTCTACATCCTGTTTTTATTTTAAGATCACTAGAGAGATTCCCAGTACCTCAATCACCCAGCCCAAGCCACAGACACTATCAACCATTTCTCTGAGTGAGACAATTTTTTTAATATCCTAAATTTGGAGGAAGTCTTTTGTATTAGACAGGGTTCTCTAGAGGAACAGAACTGATGTAATGCATCCAGATACATGGAAAGGGGATTTATCAGAGTGGCTTACAGGCGGTGGTCCCGCTAGTTAACAATAGCTATCACTGACATGAAGTCCAAGAATCCAGTAGTTGTTCAGTCCACGAAGCTGGATGTCTCAGTTGGTCTTCAGTATACTTCAGAATTCTGAAGAAGCAGGCTCTCAGGCCAGCCAGAGTGAGGGCAAGCAGGAAAAAAGAGAAAAAGTTTCCTTCTTCCACATCCTTTATTCAGGCTGTCAACAGGAAGTGTGGGCCAGATTTAAGGTGGATCTCTCAACCTCCAAATATCCAATCAAGAAAGCCCTCTCAGCTGTACCCAGGAGCTTGGGTTTTAGTTAAGGTCAGATGTAGCCAAGCTGACAAACAGAAACTTTGGCCCTTCTCTAGGGGGGTGGTGTAAATGGAAGTTGTAGCCACCAAAATGTATTTGGTCATTTGCACTG